>OZ004706.1:81843249-83043249 GCA_963924515.1 Vespertilio murinus
ACTGCCCTCCTCTGTTGGCCAAATTGCCCACAACTATCCTCCCTTGCTGACCTGATTGCCCTCAACTGTCCTACCCTGCTGTGACCAGCCTCTTCCACGCAAGGTGGAGGAGATGCCAGGACCAGCCTCCTCCATGCCATGTGGAGCCACGGGACTCCCCAGGCCTCACTGTGCAGAGCCAGAGTGGCTGCTGGGCCCTGCCTCCTCTGTGTGTGTGACCATCTTGTGGTGGCCATTTTGGCAGCAGCCATCTTGTGGTGGCCATCTTGTGGCACCATCTTGTTGTGGCCATCTTGTGACAATGTGAGGGCCACCTAGGCTTTTATTAGTATAGATTTTTATTGATTTCAGAGAGGAAGGGAGAAGGGGAGAGAGATAGAAACATCAATGATGAGAGAGAATCATTGATTGTCTGCCTCCTACATGCCCCCCACTGGGATCAAGCTAGCAACCCAGGCATGTCCCCTTGACTGGAACCCAGAACCCTTCAGTCCACATGCTGATACTCTATTCACTGAGCCAAAAAGGTTAGGGCTTAAATGTTAAGTTTCTAATGAATATTCATAATGAGTACCGCTTGATGGCTTAGCTGCTAAACACCCAGTTAAATGAGTCATGATGAATAATTACACTTTTGGTATATCAGGTATTTGTGACAGAGGGTGAGATTAGGATTTTTATATTTACTAAACACTAAACACTAAAATGCTTTATGTATTTCTCATTTCTTCTTCATTTACTAAAAAGCATATTGATTGAGCATCTTCCATTTGCCAAGCACTATGATAGATAGGGGAGATACAAACGTGGGTACAGCAAACATGGAAGCTCTCTATGTTCATAAAGCATATTTTATCAGCCAAGTTACATTGAGGACAATTCTTGAGATTATAATTGACTAATTTAGATTAATATGGCATGAACAAAAAGCAATATTTCCTCATATAATATTTTTACATTTATTTCATAAATAGTGTTTTTTAAATTGAATGATTATTTGTACACAAATGGACAAAACTGGAAAAGTAAATGTATGTGTGTATATATTAGCATAACTGGATCCCAATTTAGATGACTAAAGCTATGTTCAGCCTAGGGCTGAGATTTGTGGCTTAAAATAACCCAAACAAACAAACAAATAAACACAGATTTTGGTGAAAAACTGAGGTCAAAATTTAGGCTTTCTGATATGTGAAGGATGTGATCAATATATTAGCAGTTGAATAGAAATTGCTTTTCTAAAAAATCTGTTTTTTTAAAAAAATATTGGGTGAAATGAAAAAACACACACACTTTTTGACCATCAGAATAAGAAGTTACACAATGTCAGTGAAATTCTATATTAAATTCAAACTTCACTAAGCTCTCTTTAGCTGCCATTTGACTGGTTCATTTGTTGCATTTCCATTTTAGGAAAGACAAAGATGACTCCTGGGAAAGAACTAATTCTAGGGAAAGAGACAATCAGTCACACAAGATTGATCTCATGCAATATCTTAGGGCCAGAGAGGAAATGTAGCTTTAATTATTGTACAGTATTTTCCAATCATCTCCTGTGTTTTTCGAGCCTTCAGGCATTTGTTTTTGGGCCTATTCCAGAATGACTTTAATAAACACTGAGAGTTCTGTTGGTTGTTGGGGACCTCAGAAGCTCTACCTACTAACCTGTGAAACATGGAGAAATACCATCTGAGGAGAAGACAATGCATGCCCCTTCACTTGGCATTGCCATTGGAACATGGGATAGATAGAGGCATAAGTTCAAGGTTTGATCAGACCAAAGAAGACATTAAAGAGACCAAGGCATAGCCTATAAGGGCTTCTAAGAGGAATCAGGATTGAAAGTGATTGGGTTCACTTGAGGCGGCCACAGCAGTAGATCTAGAATTGATAGGAAGTAGTTTCCCTGTGACTCTGTGGAGTGGAGATGCTATCAGTGATTTCATGAGGGTATACTTAACTAGTGTTCTAAGCTTATAGCACTAGTTAAGTATAAACTTACAGCACTAGTTAAGTATACAATTTTACCTATATGTTCCCCAAAATTCTAGTTTAGCACTTCTTAGTTGGAATTCAGGAATCTGTATTTTAACAACTCCACCAGGTGATTCTCATCATGAGAGAAGTTTGGGAAACACTGTTCTAGAAGAAATGAGGAGTAGTTTAAATTAAGGTTATGAGATCCATAATAGTTGTGCTTGAGCTAGAGAAATCCTGGATTAGGGTTATAATTAAGACCTTAATTTTACATTCATATTAGTGTGATCATTAGAAATACTCATGTATAAAATTATAATAAGAGTAACATATAAGTGTATATATTAGTTGCATAATTAAAATTGTTTGGAAAAAATTTGTGATGAGAACTGTTTTTTTCCATAGTGCACATACCTAGAGGATTTTTGCAGAGACATCATACAAAACTATTTATATTATTCTCACTTATTATAGATGTTTTTACCTTAAGATGAAAAATAGGTGTTATATGAAATTCATAGAACATTAAAATCTTTTTTTTCTATTGCAACATTTCAACTATTGCTAAGAAAAAGAAAATATAAAGGGAAATCATTTATTTTAGGTTTATTGAACTGAGCTGGATTTGTGTCTCTGGATACGAACTTTTTAGACTTGAAAGGCTAAAAAGTAAATCCTCAGGAAATCAGCCTTCCTAGTAAAATAAGGAAACCATTTATGTAAATATTAGATGGATAAAATATTTGTCAGTTTATACAAATCAATTTAAATTTACTCTTGTGTCTTTTTCTTAAAATTCAGCAGCAGAATTCTAGAACAATGTTTGTCCATTTGGAGAAAGAGCATTTTTATAAAATGTTTGAGTTTTGGTAATTTAACAGAGTAAAAACATTTAATTTATTTTTTCATCAGAAGCAACTACTTATCTCCAGGTAATCAGACAGGTTTGTAGAAGAAATTATTTGTATTGTCTTTTTTCTATTCCTGTTAATGCTATAACTGAAACCATTTGTAACACTTTATTACCTGTTAAACATAGTTATTTTTTTTAAATATTTTTTATTAAGGTATTATCTGTGTACATAGCTTATCATTGCCCCCCCCATAGTTATTTTTTTTTATTTTCAAATTGATGTTAGTGAAACATTGCCATATGAATTTGTTTGTAAAATAATATGTTTTAGAATATATATTTTTTATTGATTTTGAGAAGCAGGAACAGGGAGAAATAGATAGAAACACCAATGATGAGAGAGAATCACTGATCCGCTGCCTCCTGCATGCTCCCTATTTAGAACAAGCCGGCAACCCAGGCATGTGCCCTGACCAGGAATTGAACCTTGACCTCCTGGGCCACATTGGCCTGGCAATGTAAAATAATATCTTATAAAATCTGACACATGTTGTTTGGAGAAAAAAAATTATAAGAAGCCTTATTATACCAATTTATTGATGATAGATAGATCCAAACATTTAAACCACTAGATTTATTTGTATGCCAGTGAAGTTTATATACCTTTAAAATAAAAATGTCAGCACAAGAATCAATATGATGGTAAAAAGTATGGTTAAGAATCTTATAACCATAGAATTGCTAGAACTAGAGATAATACAGCTTATATTATAGAAGTACAACAACTTACCCAGATAAATAATTCCACAGTAGAGGGACTGAGAGAAAAACATGCTTTCTGATATTTAGTAATGCAATTACTATCTTAATAGCTGGACAGGTTACTTTATAGTTTACTAAATATTTGCTGAAATATTTTTTACTAACAGAATAAGTTGTACTGTATCAATGAAATTCCACATAGATTTCAAACTTCATGAGACCAACATATTGACTGGAGTTTAATAGTTGCATTTCCATTTTAAGAACAATTTTACTAAAATGTTCTTTCACAACCTTTGTATTTTATACTTTTTGGATACTTTTTATTTTCTATGAAAAACTTTTAATGGAAAGTAAGATTTTCTTTACCTTTCATTAGATTTATTGACCAAAAACTTGATTAAAAAATTCATGAGAAGTCCTGAACCCTTTGCTTTGTGAGATAAAAAACTTTAGGTGTCTATAAATAATAAGATTTTTTTTAAGAAAGGATTCCTAATTAAGATAGTTTAAAGTTCCTAAATCTAATAGTCAATTAATATTGGTTGCTTTTATATTGAAATGGGCTGCAGTGTGATAAAAAAACATTACTATCTGAGTGATCCCTTAAATACAACACATAAATATAAGTGATCTTAGATGCATGAGGAAGACATATTGTTAAATAAATGAAAGCACAATGAAAAAAATTAGAGGGGTGACTGATGTTTAATATCAGGTACTTTATAATTTGAAGGGCACTATTTTATTTGTATGTATAATAATATTGCCAGTGTTCAAACTAAAGAGAAATAAAACCTACTTTGACATTACTTTGAAAGAGTTTTAAATATATGCAAAAAGGCCAGTATATTTATATGTAATCTTTGAATTACCAACATTACTTAATTGGAGTAGCTTTCTGTTTAGAAATCAGGTACTTGGGGACATGCTTTAACTCTGAGGACTTGAAGTCCAGAGGAGCACATGATGCAGTAATGCCTTGGGGTACTGTGGGATAAAGCCCAGCAGCAATTATGCACTCAACAGCACTCCAGTGGTTTAAAAGTTAAAATGCCTAATAATTTACCATGGGGGAGAGCCTTAGGGGAAGAAAGAATATGGCTCAATTAATTAGTACTTGTTAGCAAACTTCAACTATTACCCTATTTAGATTTTTAAATCACTGATATCTCAAATACCCACAAGATTTGAAAAGGAAGTAAGAATAAGCAGTTGAGAAAGTTAATTTGTCCAACATGGCACCAGCTCTTGAACATAGTGTTAGCAGCAGATCAATTTTCACAGATTAGACTTTCTACAAAGAAGAAAAGGGAAATGGTATTCATTTGCTATTTTTAACTCTGTTGTTGCTCATGCCTTTCACTTTGAGCTTCTGGATAAGATTAATCCTCTTGAAGCCCACTGATGGGTTTCTATAAGGTCCAATTTTTGAGAGTTATCTGGAACATTATTATGGGTGATGGCTTTCTATTTGCTCTATATCTCCAAAGTGGCTATTGTTGATATTTAAGAGAAGTAATGGCTTTTAATGAGCATCTGGTTGTTTTCCAAGCTATCATTCACATAATATAGCTTTTGCTCTAAAACTTTTTCAGTCAAATCTCATGTTTTTATGGTATGAAATCATATTGTTGGCAGCTAATAATTACACACAATATAATTATTTTCAGTACTTTTAGCTCATGTTTCCTCTTATTTTTGTCCTGATTGCTTTGGCCAAAATTTCTGTGAGAATGTTAAATAATGCTGAAAGTAGTGGGGGCGTGCTGGAGGGGGTCAATGGGAGAAAGGGGACATATGTAATACTTTCAACAAAAAATAATTATTAAGAAAAATAAATAAATAATACTGATAATGGACATCCAAGCCATAGTTTGATTTTTGTCATTAGGTTTTGTTTTTTTGCTTACATTTTGTTGTTGTTTTGCTTTGATATTTAGTATAATGAACTTTGGCTTAAGGTAAGTATTAGAAGTAGTCTTATCTTTCGTTGCCTTTAATTTTAAAAATGTTAGTAAATTAGCCGAGGCCAGTTTGGCTCAGTGGATGGAGCATCGGTCTGTGGACTGAAGGGTCCTGGGTTCGATTCTGGTCAAGGGCATGTGCCTTGGTTGCTGGCACATCCCCGTTGGGGGTGTGCAGGAGGCAGCTGGTCGATGTTTCTCTCTCATCGATGTTTCCAGCTCTCTCTCCCTCTTTCTCCCCCTTTCTCTCTGTGAAAAAATCAATAAAATAAAAAAAGAAAGAAAAAAATGTTAGTAAATTAACCTTATAAAAATAGTATTTTAATGCAATAGAGACCAAAAGTTTGACATAGTTCCAACTGACCTCTATTCTATTTCAGCCCTCTGATTTCCACATTTATGTTACATACATAAACATAAGCATAAACTGGCTAGCCCTGTGGATATTTAAACTTGAGATTGTTGTCCTGGATTTTCAAGATGGGAAAAAAGTGAAGTTTTATAAATTTATTTATAAATTACATAGGAATCAAATTTAATTACAGTTATCCAGGCTTAATGCTTTTAAAGGCAGCAAAATATTGTAGTTTGTAAACTTACGGTGCATGGCTGTAATCATAAATTGTTTAGTTAGTTATTTAGTTTCCACGTAAGTCTTATATTTATTTCAATTTTAGCACATGTTAGAAACATGATTGGCCATAAAAAGCTGAGCTGAAGCAGGTGGATTCGCAGGAAAAGGACAAGCAAGGAGACAATACAAACCTCCTGAGTAACAGATAGATGGATCCAGATTTTCTTTCTCTGGAGCTAATGTAGCTGACTTGAAAGGAAGTGATTGCCTCGTTGAGTCAAGACACTTCTATGATTCACACTAACCTTTCTCTGGTGGGCAATTTCATTCTCACTCTTATGGCCCCCTAGGAACTGCATGGGTGCACACTGGAGGATTTCCTGACCAAAGTTCATGTACGATGTAATTTAAGTAAAAGCCCTGATTACATTCTGTGCTGTTCTGAGTTAAATGCTGGGAAAACCTGATACGTTTGGAAGGCAGAGGCAAGTGCTTGTGTTTTCCTCTCCCAATTCAGTAAAAAATAGCACATGAAATGCACTAACTAGTGTTGATTCTAAGCACTGAACAATGAATGCTATGAATTTTGAAGCAAAAATAGAGTGCTGAGAGTATCGACAAGACTAATTTACTCATTTATTAGCTTATGTATCACATCCAATTGTTTCAATGTGGGAATATATAAATATATAAATATATATATATATATATATATATATATATATATATATATATAAATGCAATTATCAGATTATTTACCTGAATATAACAAAACATTAAAATACCAGCTATATTAAAACCTTTTGTATGAATATTGCTAAATGCCCTACTTTGAATTTCCCAGTGGATCTGTTAATTTTCCTGTGAGATGATTTCAGACATATCCAAAAGCATATTCTGAATAATAAGGACATTTTTAGGAATTTATTCTCTTAGTAACCTAGCTCAGGTAATATCCACACTATCCTAAAATCATCTCACTTTCTTAAATCCTGATGCTCTCCTGTGAAACATGAGAAGAGGAGCCAGGAATGAGATGAAGTTTGTTGGTTCCAAATTTGTAATAGGTTTCTTGTGCTTTACCATTTAAACTCTGCCTACTGTGTTTAGATTATTCACTTCTTAGGACAAGATACCTCAATAGAAAATAGAATAATTTTATTATTTAATTTATAAGCTAATTTATATTATAGCAATTGGCAAAGTAGTAATAAGTTATAAATAATAAATTTTAACTAACATATTATAATTTATTTCTTATATTATATATTTATAATAATTACATGTTATTGCTTCACTGTTTCAATAGTCTTGAGAGCGTAGTGATTTAACCATCAGTGTTGTTCTTATTTTGAAACAAAGGTATACACAGGGAGGTAACCCCAGCCCTCTCTGGGGTGCCTAAACACCTTATCTGACTCTGTCTTTTCCCCATGTCACTTATCGCCATATAATAAAGTATAGAATATTAGAATATTCAATGTGTTGCTTTTATTCTTACATTCACAGGATGTAAGCTCTGTGAGGAAAGGGATTTTTGAATGCTTTGTTTTACTGAAATATTCACATAACTAGAGGCTCAGTGCATGAAATTTGTGCACTTGAGGGGGGGGGCCCTCAGCCTGGCCTGCACCCTCTTACAGAATGGGAGCCCTCAGAGGATGTCTGACTAATGGCTGTCAGACATCCTTAGCACTGCCTCAGAGGCAGGAGAGGCTCTCACCACTGCCGCTGCACTCGCCAGCTGTGAGTGCAGCTTCTGGCTCAGTGGCGCTCCCTCTGTGGGAGCACACTGACCACCAGGGGGCAGCTCCTGCATTGAGGGTCTGCCCCCTAGTGGTCAGTGTACATCACAGCGACTAGTTGTTCAGTGGTTTGGTTGATTTGCATATTAGTCTTTTATTACATAGGATAAGCACTCAAAAAATTATTGGTTGAATGAATGAAGGGCTATGACACATAATATCACCATAAAGTGACACTATATAGGAATTTAAAAATAATTTGAGCAAAATTAGTTTAACTCCATTCTGGGACGAGTGAAGAAGTTTGCATTGAAATTCTTTGCTATTTTGTAACTTTAGGAGGCTTAGAAAAATTGAGGAACATTTACTAAGGAAACATGCTTCTCATGTCTTTATGTCTTGGTGTCTTTTCTTATTTGCTCATGCTTCTTCTGTTAAAAATTTATTTTTCAGGGGGGAAAAAATTCTTTCCCCAGTATTTTTGATTTGGCTAATTCTTAATAACATTCTAAAACTTTTCCAATAGCTTTTTTCCTCAGGAAGTTTTCTCCAAAGTTCCCAGTACAGGTTTGGTACTCCTGCCATATGCTCGAACAAAGTCCATTCCTTACCATGACATTGAATCTTGTCAGACTATGTCTTTAGGTTCCTTATTGTCTTAGTAGGCTGTGCTCTAAAGGCAGGAACCATGGTGTAATGTTTGCTTTTAAAATCCAGACATAGTGTTTGGTGCTTAGAAAGCCTTCAAAAATAAAGAAAAGAGAAGGGGGTCTTCCTGGAAAAGAAAGAGGGGAGGGGAATATAAAGGAAAAGAGGAATAAAGGGTGATAACTTGTTGCTCATTTTAATCAAGAAAGAATATCTGGATAATGAAAAGGTTTGGTTATTACAATAGATTTTTGAGAGAGTTTTATTTAAAAACTAGAGGCTAGGTGCCCGAAATTCATGCACAGGGTGGGAGTGTGTATGTCCCTCAGCCCAGCCTGCACCCTTTCCAATCTGGGACTCCTCGAGGGACAGGCAGCCAGACATCCCTCTCACAATCCAGGACCGCTGGCTCCCAACTGCTCATCTGCCTGCCTCCCTGATTGCCCCTAACTGCTTCTTCCTGCCAGCCTTATCACCCCTAACCACTCCCCTGCCAGCCTGATTGATGCCTAACTGCTCCACTGCCAGCCTGATTGCCTCCAACTGATATCCCCCGCAGGCCTGGTCCCCCCAACTGCCGTCCCCTGCAGGCCAGGGTCCCCCCCAACTGCCCTTCCCTATAGGCCCAGTCACCCCCAACTGCCCTCCCCTGCTGGCCATCTTATGGTGGCTATCTGGTGTCCACATGGGGGCAGCCATCTTGTATGTTGGAGTGACGGTCAATTTGCATATTATTCTTTTATTAGATATGATAGAGGCCTGGTGCATAGGTGGGGGCCAACTGGTTTGCCCTGAAGGGTGTCCTAGATCAGGGTGGAGGCTCCCTTGGGGATTGGGCAGCCTGGGAGAGGGGCCTATGGTGGTTTCCAGGCTGGCCATGCTCCCCAGAAACTCAAGCAAAGGCCCTGGGATCTGGGATTTATTTATCTTCTATAATTGAAACTTTGTAACCTTGAATGGAGGCCAGGAATGGCCAAGAAGTTTGGCTTCCTCATCACCGGGGAAACCCAAGCATCCTGCTTGCTCTGTGGCTGCAACCATTTTTGTTGGGATTTATTTGTCTTCTATAATTGAAAGTTTGTAGCCTTAAGCAGAGGCCTGGGCCAGCCAGGGTGAGCAGGAAGCTTGGCTTCCTCCATTGCTGGGGAAACCCAAGCCTTCTGCTCCCTCCTTGGCTGTAACCATCTTAGTTAGGTTAATTTGCATGCTTGCTCCTGATTGGCTAGTGGCATGGCTTTTTGGTGTAGCGGGGTTATGGTCAATTTGCATAATACTCTTTTATTAGATAAGATGAATTCAGAGGATATTATGAGTTCTTCTGTGTGCTACATATGATTCTCTGCACTGAGGAGTTGTAGTAAATAAAGAGATAATGTTATTGCCCTCATTTTAGTCGGGAGACAGACAAAAAAACAAGTATGTTATATATGTAAAACAATATGTAATATAATGTAGGACAGTATAAAATATATATAAAATGTAAAAATAAATATACAATATAATATAGAATTTGGGAATGTTTAAAGAGAATCAGTATTGAGTGTGTCAAGAATTTCTTCTTTTGCTAAAGCTCTCTCATGATTCTTTACTTGTAAAATGCTATATGCCCTATTCCAGAATGTGAAGTTCAAAATAACTCACTCTAGGAGTAGCATTTACAATTTACATGTATGGTTCAATCCATACTCATTGTGGAAGAAATGGTTTGCATAGATTTCAAAACCATACATAGACCTTTGAGGGGCCCAGCTCCCATTTATATGCAGATGCTTGGCACCCTGAGGGAAGACTTAAAGTCTGGAGGCTCCCAGTGTGCAGGCCTCCTTGAAAAGCTAGACCTCAATTTCTCAATTGACAACAAGGATGAAAATGATTTGAGAAACCAAATAAACTTCCCCAGACTTTTGGTAAAAAATGACTGTTTCACTTAACAAAGTCTTTTTTTTTTACTTTTTAATTGAATTTATTGGGGTGACATTGATTGAAAAATTATATATGTTTCAGGTGTACAATTCTATAATATATCATTTTATTGTGTGTTCACCACTCCAAGTCAAGCCTCCTTCCATCACCATTTATTCTCTCTCTAACCTTTCTACCTCCCCTACTTCCCTTCCCTCTGGTATTCACCATACTGTTGTCTCTGCCTATGGGTTTTTTTTGGGGGGGTATTATTTGTATAGATAAGTAACTTGAATTTTGTATTGGATTGGGGGTGTCTTTAGGATCTGAGTATCAATAGTTGACTGAAGCTGCTATGGTAATATAATAAGGAATACACTAATATTTTTGTTTTAATATAGGTGAATTATTTTTCCAGCATATGACAACTGTATGCATGTTCTGTGGTAGAGGGAAAAAACCAACAATTACAGTGAGCAAGGTAGAATGGCTGTTATTGCAATACATAAGATTTTGATTATATACTGCCAAGATTCATTCTGGCCTAGTAGTTGTTGACAGATAAAGTAACAAAAATGAAATTCATTTATTTTTTCTTTATTGAGACCTCAAGGAAAAGCAGATTTTCAGTTCTTGTACTTACTACATTGATAGAACAGAGACTGACAGCAAAAAATGTGCCAGCCCAGTTCAGAAATATAAATTAAACCTAGGTTATATCAAACTTCCATCTAGTTTTGGAGAAAGAGCTGCTGTTTGAATTATTTTTTTATCCTAAAATAAATATACAATGGACTATCACAGTATACTTATATATATACTTGGTATACATTGACCCTTTCCTGTGAGCAATACTTTCAGAATTATTGTTTTCAATCTATATTGATTTATTATTTAGTGTTTGAGGTTACTTGAATTATCATCAGAAGAGATTATATCTTATTGAATGTAAGTTACTGGTAATAGACATATACATCTCAGTGTGCATGAAGTATAAAATACATTTGGGAAATTGATATCAGATCCTTTTCTCTATTACAAAGTCATATTTGTTGCTACAGTTTGGTTATCTAGATAAGAGCAAAAGTAAGTAGGAAATGTTAGGTGAGAATTTTTGGTTTGTGTTGTTGAAATTGTTGATGTGTATTAAATAAATTCAGACTAAATCATTTGTACCCTCCTCTCATGTTACTTAAGTTGACATAACAAGAGCTGTAATTAGGCCTCTTTGACTTTTCTTCTCTTCCTTCATCCCATTCTCTCTCTCTCTCTCTCTTCCTCCCTCCCTCTTTCCCTCTCTTTCTCTCCCCCGCTGTCCCCTCTCTTTACTCAATGATCAACATAGACATTTTGCTACAGTTTCTCATAATTAAGTCACTACTAAGTTGACTACACTATTATGGACACTAAAACATGATATATGTACTTAGTGAATGATATACAGATGAGTAAATAATCAGTTAACTCTAAACAATTATAATACAAAAATGTCTATTTCTTGAGTATATTGTAAAAATAATTTGCTTGAATTTTTTTTATTATTCTAAAGTTTACATTTGATAATTTTCTCATTAATTTTTAGCAACAGAAAGATAGCTTGAATTTGTTTCTTTAATTACCTTTTATGACCTTTTGCAAGATGATAATTATGAAAAAGGGAGGCCTGGAAATCTTGTAGAAAAAGTAAGCTTATAAAGTAGCTAAAATGGCCCTCCTGTGCTGGTGTCGATTTCAAAATTAACATTTTGCTTCATGTGCTTCTAATAATCACTGACCCTTACTTCATGTACTTTCCACAGGAAATGAATACAGCAGAAATTACTTTGACCCACTGATGGATGAGGAAATAAACCCAAGGCAGTGTGGGATGGAGGTCAGCAGAGAAGGTGAGCTAGAATTAAGTATGTAATTTTTGTGTCAGAATATTCTTTTCCATTCATGAAAATGAGGTGACAAAGATCACACATGCAGTTCCATTTAGATTTGCAGCTTACAATTTAAATGGTAAATTTTAACCACTAACAAAATGATGGGCAGAGAAGGTAATTTTTGATCAAGGACAGAAAGCTGGTAAGATAGAAGCAGGAATTTGCTTTCATTTGAGGATGCTGTAAGCATTTTGATGTCTTTATAAGGCCCATGTTATACATGTGAAGAGCACCATCACTTTACAAATGCCATCTCTGCTCTTTGAGTTTAAAATGAGCACTCTTCCATTCATCTAGCACATGAGATTTCCATGTACAATGACTGTTGAATTTATCTCATCTAAGGCATTGAACCACCACCTAAGTTTTGAACCACAGAGGTGCAGTGATATAATGATTTCCTCTTCTATAACCTTGAGTTGTAAAATAATTCAACAATGCTTCTTATGTAAATATCATTATGCATATTTGATGGTTTACCAAGCACTCTAGGGCTTACAGAGGTTACTGATGAGATAATGATAATGACAAACGTTATTTAGAGTCATTTGCAATCCAGAAGATCATTGAGCACCAATCACTGAATCTGCATTTTTAATAAAAATTGGGGTAACTCCTCACACAAAAAAAGGGATCAAGCACAGTGCAAAGATTATTTTAAAAGGCAGTTTTCAATGAACTAAACCTATTTGTAAATGATTAAGAATACAGAGATATCACCAAAAGACATGTCTGCAAAATAAGGCAAAGACCAGGTTTTACAAGTAGTTTAAAATCAGGGTGAACTGGAAATTGGAAAATGAAAAATCTCTATTTTTTATTCACTCAAAACACACTTTAGGAATGACAGAGAATCTCAACAAGTTCTGGAGAGAAGTATCAATTGAATTATCACTTGAAGTTGTTTCCATTTTCTTTAAAATCAAAATATATAGTTATAGATGACAGAATTTTTATGATGGAAGGACTAAAGTTGACTTAAGTCAAGTCAAGAATGGCTCTAGCTATAGACAGTAAATATTGTTGGTCACTTGTCCAGCAGTTATTGCCCAACTCCTATGTGTAAGCCGGGGCTTCACATTTTAGAGCAGGCAGCTCTCTTTACATGTGTCCATAATCCAGTTTTATGGGTACATTTAATGATGTGTTCTTTTTCATTGTACTGGTTACTCAAGCCTGTGCTGTTTCTCTGTTTGGGAAGTAGGTAGTGCTAATTAGCACAAAATATCCTTCTACATCTTCTATGGTTTAGGACTATGCAGAGATGTAATAGCAATACTTGCTTCCATAATAGTTTGAGACAGCTTATAATAGAAAAATAAATGCATATGGTTAAAGAAAAGTTCAAATAAAGATTAAGGGTTATTTGAGAACACATACCAAAAGTAGAAGAAAATGTATAAGGAATAGAGAACAGCAGTATTACTGTAATTAAGCACTCATACTTTGAGATTCCTGGAAGTCAAGGTATAAAGGGAAGAACCATAGGCTAGTTAAATTTTAATGTTTAAGAGAATTTATGGCTCTTTTTCAGTGTAAATCACCCACCACTACCACCATTTTTTTACAATAAATCATGGAAGAATATTATATCAATTTTTATATAGCAGAGATTATAAAAATAATGGACAATCCATTTATCATTGGTTCCTGGTAAATACCTTTTACTTAATATGGAATATGGATCTGAGTGCTGTTATGTAGTACATGCACAACATTTTAGTATTTTATAATTTTAAATATGATTCGATATAAGTAATATTAGCTGGTGGATTAATCAGTATTCTCCAAAGAAAGAGAACCAGTAGGATATATATATATATATATATATCACACACACATACTATATATATATATATATATATATATATATATATATATATATATATAGTATGTGTGTGTGTGTGTGTACAGAAAGAGAGGGAAATATATTTATTTTAAGGGATTGACTCATGATTATGGGGACTGGCAAGTTTATCTATGTAGAAGGCTGGCAAGCCAGGATTTCAGTAAGAGTTGATCTCAAATTCAGGTAAGCATTGATGTTGCAGTCTTGAAATTTAATTCAGGGGGCAGCAGACTGGAAATGGAGGCATAATTTATGTGTGCTGCAATGTTGAGAAGAATCACTTCTTTGGGAAACTTCAGTCTTTTCTCCTAAGCCTTCAACTGATTGGATGAGGCCCACACACATAATGGAGAGTGATCTATTTTACTCAAAGTCTACTTGTTTAAGTGTTAATCATATTTAAAAATTGCCTTGACAGCAATATCTAGATTGATGTGTGAGCAAACAACTGGACAGTCTAGCCAAATAGACACATAAAACTAATCATGACACATTGCATTTAATAACTAATTAATTCACCTTGTAGGGGTGGTAAGGGCCTGTTGATGTAACATACTAAATGTGTTCTCCCTGATCAAAAAATCTTAACTCTGCTGCTCTTTGTCTTAATATCCTGTGTTTTACATTAGAGCACCAATGGAGTATAAAGTGATAAGTAATAGGCATACATGGGCCATATCAAAACCACCTCAGTAAAACTATAACCACAGTTCAGTTAGTTCACTTGCCTCCTGTGGGAAGGGGAACAAGCCTGATATATGAATGTGAATTCTATAAAAGAATCTGAGACCACCCAAGTTTAGTATTTCTTACATATATGCAACAAACAATATGATATATAAAGAATAGTTAATGGAAAATATTCATTTTAATTCCATGCTTATATATTATATGAGGAGGTCAGTGCACAAATTCATGCAATTTCAAAAGCACTGTGGGCCATGATACTGTGATGGGCACAGGAGTGGGTCTCAGCCCATCCTTCCCACCCTTACCCAGCCCCTCCCACCACAGCCTCTGGTCCCCTGTCTGCCTGCAGCCCTGCTCCTACCACCGCCATTCCCATGAGCTGATGGCACCGGACCTGCTCACGCCTGCTAATGGGTACAGAGCGAATGGGGCTGGCACCAGCAGTGGGTGTAAGCAAGGCCAGTGCTGCCAGTGGGAGTGAACAGCGGTAACCTGTTCACATCTGTTACCTATAATATACTTAAGTAGTATGGTGATTAATAATGATTTTGTAATTACATTTGCATGTCTACAAATTAACAGATAAGAAAGTTATCATAAATTTGCCCTTTCAGCTCACTTACAAGTTGATAATAGAATTCTCTATGATGATCCATCGTTGAGGCTGTTTGATGAGAATGGATGTGGAGGAGTCCAAGGTAAAGGACACGTTATTTTCAATCTTTTATATTAACACTACTTAGAACTTCATTGAGAATGTTTTTGCAAATGCTAGTCTGACTTCTTTGTTATAACCATTAATGATTTATGTGTGTTGTTGATGGTTGCAAATATTTAAGTATATATAACTAAGGTTGGGGAAAAGTAATTATGGCTCAATTTCCTATAATTGCATAGAATTTAAAAACCCTAAAGAGCAAAAGTGACTTAACAGGGATCATATAATGGTATGGTATACTTGGATTCCTAATATGAGGCTATGTGCCACTCTTTTATAAAGAGTTAATCTTAACTTTTAATTTCTTAATCTCCTTTGCCACTTCTGTCTAAAGAATATGTGGCCTAAAGAACTTCTTCACTGATACTAACCCTAGGGCAATGGAAGCTAAGGATAAAATAAACAAATGGGACTACATCAAAATAAAAAGCTTTTTTACATCAAAAGAAACCATCAACAAAACAACAAGAAAACCCACTGTATGGGAGAACATATTTGCAAACGATATCACTGATAAAGGTTTAATCTCCAACATCTACAGACAGCTTATACAACTCAATAAAAGGAAAATGAATGAGCCAATTAAAAAATGGGCAATGGACCTAAATAGAATCCTCCCAAAAGAAGACAGAAGGAAGGCCAAGAGGCACATGAAAACATGCTCCAAGTCACTAATTATCCGAGAGATGCAGGTCAAAACAACAATGCGGTACCATCTCACACCTGTCAGAATGGCCAACATCAACAAAACAACAAACAACAAATGTTGGCGAGGTTGTGGAGAAAAAGGAACCCTCCTGCACTGCTGGTGGGATTGCAGGGTGGTGCAACCACTGTGGAGAACAGAATGGAGTTTCCTCAAAAAACTGAAAATGGAACTCCCATTTGACCCAGTAATCCCACTACTAGGAATATACCCCAAGAAACTAGAAAGACCAATCAGAAAGGATATATGCACCCCTATGTTCATAGCAGCACAATTTACAATAGCTAGGACTTGGAAACAGCCTAGGTGCCCGTCAGCAGATGAATGGATCAGAAAACTATGGTACATCTACACCATGGAATACTATGCTGCCATAAAAAGGAAGGAATTCTCATCATTTGCAGTAACCTGGATGGAATTGGAGAGCATCATGCTGAGTGAAATAAGCCAGTCAATGAAAGAGAAACACTACATGACCTCACTCATCTATGGATATTAAAGAACATTATAAACGAATGAACAGAAAGATAGATATAGTGACAGTAAAACAACAGGCAGACTGCCAAATGACAGCGGGGGGGGGAAGGTAGGGAGATCTGGGGGAGATAAGAGATCAACCGAAGGACTGGTATGCTTGCATATAAGAACAACCAATGGACACAAAACTCTGGGGAGGGAGGGCATCTATGGGGGGGGGGCAATGATAAGCTATGTACACAGATAATACCTTAATAAAAAAATATTTAAAAAAAATAAATAAAGATTACAGGATGAAAAAATAAAAGCCCCCCCCCAAAAAAAAAGAATATGTGATACCTGCCACAATGGATTATTTGAATAAATTATTAATTATTACATCAGCAGACATGATAATCACATACATATAATAATAAGGATGATTGATGATGATGATGATGATGATGATGGAAATATTAATACTAGCAAATAGCAGGTGCTAGGCACTGCCCTAAATACTGTTCTAAATAAGGTAAATATTAACTTATTTAATGCTTCTGATAACTCTAGTGGTTAGGATAACTTTTTTATCCCCCTTTACACAATAACATCCCCTAAAATTTTTATCCCTGCCTTTCTTACCAATACTCCTTTACTTTTTTTGCTATTAATTTGTGTAGTCAAGATTTTCTTTCTTTTTGTCCTTATAAACCACTCAAACTGGTTTTAAAGCCAGCTTGACTTCTCATTTTGAGGGATTCTATTCAAATGTAATATTAGTCAGGATTCTCCAGATAAAGATAGTCCAATAGAACCAATGGAAAGAGAGGGAGCTTTGTTTTAAGGAATTAGCTCATGCGTTTATGGGGGCTCACAAGCCTGAAATTGGTAGGGAAGACTGGCGGGCTGTAGACTCAGGCAGGAGCCAAAATATATTCTTGAATCTGAGTTCTGCAGGGCAGCAGGATGGACCCTCAGGGAAGAGTCAATGCTACATTCTTGAGTCCAAAACCCATAGGACAGGTCAGCAGGTAGAGAACTCAGGCCAAATTCCCCGTGTTACAATCTTGAAACCAAATGCCTTCTTTATCTGATGAAAACTCTAGTCTTTACTCTTAAAGCTTTCCACTGATTGGTGAGGGCCCCACACATATTATAAAGAACAATCTGCATTATTCAAAGCCTACTTATTAAAATGTTAATCTCGTCCAAAAATTACCCTCATGGCAACATCTTGATTGCTGTTTGAACAAATCATGACACCATAGCCTAGCCAAGCTGACACAAAAAATCAAATATCAAAAATTGTTATGTTTAAATCCATCAGACTTCTATATGTTTAGTCTAATTCCCGAGTCAGCACATGTATATTTAATTCCATTTTTTGTGCTAGACATTGCTAATGTACTTTTATACCAAATAATTTCCCTTCTATTCGGACAGCTCCTTGCAGCTTGAATCCCTTGAAACCACCAACTACACATTTATAGGTAGCACCTTCTGAAATCATATCTGGGTTTACAAAAATCTTATGGACCTTAAAGGATAGTCAAGCACGTCACCAGCTAGTTTATACATGCGGATGTCAGTGAGACCTAGAAAGTTTAAAGACTTGTGCAAGGTAACACAGCGTCCCAGTGAACGAAGGAGTAAGGCCAGCAGTGCTCTAGCTACCACAGCCTGAGCCTTCCCAGGGCCCACCACTTCCCTCCTGGAAAGGAAGCTCTCTTCCATTGGTTCTTGTTAAAGAGTGTGAAGGTTCTTGTTAAAACGCTAACATTGGAGGCATGGAAAATTCCACATTTTTACCTTCCAGGATTTTTTTTTAGAGACTGGAAGAGGATTATTTTATATTTACAGCATGTGTCTAGCCAGATGAATAGTTACATTTTGTAGATGATACTGTTTTCAGATGATAGAGCAGTAAAGTACACATACCATTTATATAAATGCTGGCATTTCTATGCAAATAAACAAGGCAGTCCAAATAAAGCACCTCTGTGTGTGCAGAGCTCATGAACTGTTCTTGGGGATTCTAATTTGGAAAATGAACCTAAGAGCTCTGGCTTCTTCTAAACCTATTCATCTCTCAAGCTGGTTTCAGCAAAACAGCAAATAAGTGGTGAGATGTTGAAATAAGTAGCATGTGATACTAACGCATGGAAAAGCACAGGCTCTCTATGTCAGTGTGCACTGGGTATGTGGGGAAAAGGCTCCAATGCACAGCAGTACGTTGCTCACTTTGTGAACTTGACAGGATGGACAAAGGTTTGGGGGACGTGGTTGTTTTAATTTTAAAATTTGTTCTGGCTTTAGTGATTTCCCTGAACATTAAACAGAAAACAACTTGTTCAACTGCAGATATTGAAAAGCCAAACTTTATTCCATGTGAGGAAATGTGCTTAGATTATTGCGTAGTTAGCCCACATTAATGTGACAAGAGTAAGTGGAATGCCTTGTGGTCTCAGGAGAAGTAGGTGAGAGAAGGAGCCGCGGGGTTCTGAAGAGCCCGTGAGTTGCAGTAAGAGTCCGGAACTCCACAGAGAGGACAGTGAGGAGGTTAGAAGATATGCTGAGAAAGACATAATTTGGCTTGGGAGTTCTTCATTAAAACAGGTCAGCATTAAAATATACATCAAGAAATGTAGTATAATTGTTTTTAAAATAGCAAGTTGAACTGTCAATTGTAGGTGTTGTTCACTGATCTTACCTATGAACACTCCCCTCCTTAGAACACATAATTCCTGACTCCTGAGTCCAGGCTCTCATTTTTCACACACATTATACTATGCAGAACTTATACTACTCATCAATATCATTCCTGGCCCTTGAACGATTTAGTTTCACTTCATCTGGTTTTATTTTGTATTACAGTCCTGATTTCTAGCATATTATGAAGAAATCATAATGGAACCTGTAAACCACATACACTTACTTGAATAACATTCAGAACCAGCACTGAAGCAATAGGTGAACAATCTCCATTTGTGAAGTCACCATTAAGGGAACTGAACTTGCATATTTTTACTGTGGTGACTTGTGCCACAGAAGGAGTCTTTTGCCTAGAAATCATGTTGGCCTCAGAAACATATTTTCTGTTTCTTTGTCTCTCGTTTCTATCGATGTGTAATGTAGCATAATGTGCTGAGATCCACCACAGGGAGGAAAGTGTTCTTCTGTATAGTCAGTCACCTTATCTACCTCAAATAAACATACAAGGATCCCACATTTAGCTCCGTGTGTGTGTGTGTGTGTGTGTGTGTGTGTGTGTGTGTGTGTGTATACACGTGCATGTGCATGTGCATATGTATATGTGTTTTTTATGTGAAAGGTAAGCTGATTCAGGCTAAAGAGGAAAATATATCATTTTGTGAGACAGACTGTCCTCAATGATTTCTTTTCTAGTAACAGGTCACAAGTGCAAGCTTTATTTCCTGTTATAGAACTGAGGGGGATAGCTTCATTTAGGGAGGTATTCTCTAATATGGAGTGCAGAGATTTCATAACAGAGGTTTGTTTGTTTTTTCATTTAAGATCTGGATATCCTGAGCACATTAAGTTTACAACTATTTTAAGCTTTCTCAAGTAAATGATCCTACTGAGCAAGTATAGACTTTATTCTTGATGGCTCCTGTCATGGGTTAAATTATGTCCACCAAAAGGATGCATCCAAGTCCTAATCACTGGTGCCAGTGACTGTGACTTTATTTGGAAACAGAGTCTTTGTAGATGTAATTAAGTAAGTATCTCCAAGTGATGTCATTCTGAATATAGGGTGGGCCCTAAATCCAAGAACTAGTTATTTAAATATATATATATATATATATATATATATATATATATATATATATATATATATATATATATCAGAAAGGGAGATATAGATAGAAAGATCAATGATGAGAGAAAATCATTGATCATCTGTTTCCTGAACACCCCCTACTGGGGATTGAGCTCTGACTTCCTGGTCCCTAGGTCAACGCTCAACCATTGAGTCACACTGGCCAGGTCAATGCCTAGTGTTCTTATAAGAGAAGGCAGAAAGAGATATTTAAAACAGGGACACACAGGACACAGCCATGTCAAGAATTACCAGAAGCTGAGGGAGAGGCAGAGTGCATTCTCCCATAGAGCCTCATGAGGACACTAGCCCTTTTCAGACCTCCTGCACCTAGACCTGTGAGACAATTTCTGTTGTTTTAAGGCACCAAGTTCATGGGAATTTGATGTTGCAGCAGTAGGCTCATCTAAGTGAGCTTAAGAAATTATCCACTAAAAACTTCAGGAAGTTCTCAGATGATAACTTTGTACTTGTCTGAGGTCTCACGACAAAGGAAGAAAGAAGTCCATGAAATCTGGCCAATAATATGACCACTTTTTAGTCCACACGAATTAGTGCACATGGGTCGGGCCTGTTCTGTAAGCATTTTGGAAGGATGCTACAGCTGACGTTCCCAATCTAAGGCAGTTGAAGTATCAGGGAACCACAGGACGTGTTGAGATTATGAGGAACAAAACCAAAAGGACAGTGGTAGGTAACAGGAGACATACACTCTTGGAGTCAATTGAGAGGATCACATTTCAAGGGACATGTAAATACTGTGTCTATTACTATCATAGGATGATTCAGTTGCATAGGTATATAAAGTTACTTTAGAAATATTTGTGCTTTTTATATCTCATTGGCATTAGAAAACTTGTAAGAAAGACATTGTAGCCTTAACCAGTTTGGCTCAATGGATAGAGCGTTGGCCTGTGTACAAAAGGGTCCCAGGTTCGATTTCTGTCAAGGGCATGTACTGTGATTGCAGGCACATCCCCAGTAAGGGGTGTGCAGGAGGCAGCTGATCAGTGTTTCTAACTCTCTATCCCTCTCCCTTCCTCTCTATAAAAAAAATCAATAAAATATATTAAAAAATAAAAAGTAAATTTAAAACAAAAGAATGACATTATAAAATTTTCCAGTAAAGAATGAAAACTAATCAATTAAGTACATATTTTAAACAAATTTTAATTACAGAGAAAATACAGGGAAACCATATATTGTTTTATAAATAAGTATTGAGTTAGAAATATAATAATTTTATTTTACTTAGGAGGAAGTATTTTACTGTACATTTCATAGTATTTACTGTATTCAGTGCTGTACTTAATCTAATCATTTGCAGACAACTAAGTTTTCTTCTGAATTTTAATTATAAACAATCTGTACATTTAGCATATTCAGTTAAGAATTTATGGTTTGAGGAGGGTTTCTTTTTTCTTTCTGATCCATGTAATATACTATATTAAGTCAGAAATTTTTTTTGGTCTTAATTAAAAAAATAAAATATAGCATTCAGGGTAGTGGTGAAATAAACATGTTAGCCTGAACTAAACCTCTTCCAGGGAAATGTTCTAAAAAGTTTACCAATGTACTGCTTTTCAAAATTCTGCCTAATATTTGGTAATGGGCATCAATCAAATCTAGCATTATGTGTGAATAAAAGTCAAGTCTGAAACCTGATTCTTGAATATGAGAGAAATTGTAAAATTCATAATAAAATCTCTGTAAATAAAGATGGATTTCATGAGATACTTTAACAGATTAACCAGTATATTTTCTGTAAGTCAGAAATATCCATTCAACTCTGTGCCCTTGACCAGAATCAAACCTGGGATCTTTTAGTCCACAGGCCGACGCTCAATTCACTGAGCCAAACCGGTTTTGGCGAGAACCCTCATATTTTATATTAAACACTAATAACAGTACTTTCAATAATTAAGTCAAGATGATTATGTTTTATTATATGGGATCTTTTGCAAAAAGGGTCATATTATTTTATCTTCAACATCAAGCACAGGGCCTGGCAGAAAACATAAACTTCACCCTCATGGAATGCTTTTGGAATGAGAGAATGAATAAATGCTGCAAGTACCTGGTAGGATAGAATTATGAATATCATTGGCATATATATGTCCTCTGATATAACTTTCTATAATATACACTGAGTAGACAGATCGTTATGATCTCTGAACACATAATAATCTGGCCACCCAGGGTAGTTCTATTATACCATGGAATGTTTTGATTTGGTTAATATTAGAATTCATGTATGTAAATTATCTTTAAAAATACTTGTGTCATAGAATAAAGTAAAAGGCTTCTAACTTTTTCTAGATTTGTTGAGGTATAATTGACAGCATTGTAACATCTTTATAGTGTACAATTTGATGTATATTGTACATGTATATCTCTCTGTGTGTGATAGTGCATAAGATCTTCTCCCAGCAAATTCCAAGTATACAATGTAGTATATTAACAATAGTTATCAGGCTGTATATTATATCTTCAGAACTTATTCAAATTATTTGTGAAAGTTTGCATTTTTGATCAACATCTCCCCAGTTCCTCCACCCCTATAAAATATCAACCATCACTCTATTTTCTGTTTCTGAGTTTGACTTTTTATTTTTTTAAAATTTCCACATATTAGTGAAGGTATATAATATCTGTCCTTATCCCTCTGTCTTATGTCCCTTATAAAACTCTCAACAAATTAAGTATAAAGGCAACATGTCTCAACATAATAAAGGCCACTGTGACCAGCCCACAGCTAACATCACGCTCAGTGGTGGAAAGTGAACACTTTCCTCTAAGATTCAAGAACGAGAGCAGGATGCCCATGCTTGTTGCTTCTATTAACAATGCACTGGGAGTCCGAGCCAGGGCAGTTAGGTAAGAACATGGCATAAACAGCACCTGGTTTAGAAAAAAAACTTGTTTAATAATGCAATAGCTAGCATTCATTTCATTCCTACTGATACTTTTCTAAGCACTTGACATAATTTAACCTCACAACTGCCTTGAAAGATAGTATTAATACCCCCATTTTATAAAAGAGCAACCTGAGACACAGAAAGGCTCAGCAACCTGGGAAAGGTTTTACAACTGGTACGTTCCTAAGTCAAGATTCTAGCTTAGACATTCTAAACCACAATAATATAGTGTTATGACAGTTCTCAGCATTTAAAGATTATGACTTTTTAGCATAAAATTTGCCATCATTCATCTAGCATCTTACATTTTGGAGGGAGTGCGATTCCAGGCCAGACAATATCTTTGACATCCTTTAAATTATTCTGTAGATAATATGGATCAACATATTTTATGAAGCCATTTTATCTTGTATTTTGTAAAAGCAAGAAAAACAAAGTCAAGCCATGTTTACAATAGCTTAAAGATTCAGTGGCATTCCTCGAAGTTAAGCTAGTAAAAAATGTCCAAAAATAATGAATTACAAAATAATCATTCCTTTATTTTTTGAATACATAGAGCTTTTAAATTTTTTTTATTACATTTTCACCTTCCCTATCACCAAATTCCATACCTTACATATTTCCCCACCACAAAAAGTATATACACCATATTTTTAAAAAGCATTTCTTCTTCACAATCTCCAGCTGGTCACACCCTGCTGTTGCTTCCTTCAGGAAGCCCAGGCACTTCTTCTCTCTCTCTGAGTAAGTGACACATCTCGATCATGCTCTGCACTCGTTGGTCAGGAACCCTGTCCTTTTTGAGTATCTTCCTACCCAACACCTCTCCTGGAGTTTAAAATTTGCTAATTAGATGTGTATTGAATAGACATTTGATACATAACATTGGATAAATAAACAGTTTTAGAAAAATATGAACATTGAACTTCCTAACATCCTATATCCATAGTCCATAAACTGCGGCTCTAGAGACACATGCAGCTCTTTGGCCCCTTGAGTGTGGCTCTTCCACTAAATATCATGGCCTTGGAGAGTCTATTTTGAAGCAGTGGCATTAGAAGAAGTTTAAGTTTTAAAAATTTGGCTCACAAAAGAATTTTCAATCGTTGTACGGCTGATATTTGGCTCTGCTGACTAATGATTTGCTGACCACTGTCCTATATAGTAAAAACCCAGCAACCGAACAGCAGAATGACCAGTCAACCAGTCACTATGATGCACACTGACCACCAGGGGGTGGATGCTTAATTCAGGAGCTTCCCCCTGGTGGTCAGGGCACTACCACAGTGGGAATACTGCTGGGTTAACCAGAATGAGTGGATGCTCCTGCTGCAAACCGATGGGCAGGAAACCCGGCTGCAATCATTGCCTCCTCACACCAGACTCCTCCTCTTTGCTCCCTACTGTCTCCTCTGGATACCCACAGGCCACACAACATCACAATCTCCAGGCTCACAGAGCTGACCTCTGGGAGGAGGATTCATGGTCACTGGGGGACTGAAGCCTACTCTGCCACCTCTCAGTGCTATTGTCCTTGGGCCCAGCCCCAACTGGGTTCCCTGGAGAGGCCAGTGTTCTGGCCCCATGGAAGATGCCAGACCAGGGAGCAGCCACTCATAGATGGGTCCACAGTCGCTTAGCAGACTAGGATGAGTGATGCCCCCACAGTGGGCTGATCCCTGGAGGTCCCACCCCCCCACTATTGCACGAATCCCCTGCACCGGGCCTCTAATATCTTTATAAGGTCAGGAATCCAATTACAATTTTCATATGTGAAGACTGAGCACAGTAAGCCACAGTGGAATATTTATCGCACTGTTGGTGCTGCTGGTTGTATTCTTAGATACAAATGGACATTGCAAATTTGAAATCAGGATGCCAGCATGACTGGTTTTGAGGGAAAACCCTCTTCTTAGCTTGCAGACAGTCATCTGCTCATCAATCAGGCCCTACTCTCATGACTTCGTCTGCCTCCAGTTATCTCTCAAAAGCCCGGTCTCCAACTATAGTCACATTAGATATTATTAGGGCTTAAACATACGATTTTTTTCAGGTACATTATTCAGTCTATAAAACTCATCCTTAAAGAATACTAGGTTTTCATAAAAAATTTCTATATAGATCTTAGCTCATGAAAAATTCATTTACCCTGAATACTGAAGAATGGACTTGTTTCACCAGCTGAAATGCTCCTAGTGGCTGAGTGCCTCGCTTACTTGAGGGGAGAGCTTTGGATGAGAAAGAGGCCCGAGGCAGAGAAAGAACACTGCTCAGAGATGGCTGGATTGCCAGAGCGCTGAGAAGTTCTACTCCTTTCTTATCAGAGACCCAAAGTGCTTCTAAATATTCCTCGAAGAAAATTTTGACATGCACTTTTAGGAGGGAGAAAGTAAAATAGAATTGCTTCTTTTATTTCTAATAGTTATATACTTTTCTTCAATCATTTAAAATCTGAAAATCTGATTTGCACCCTAATGATTCAGTGTCATCTATCAATTTGGGAAGGATGAAGTCTTTTCAGACTTGTGCTGAATATGTGCCACTTTTGCTATTTAGCTCGCTCATTTTGAGTGTTTAATGTGTTGGGATATAGAAAGGTACAATAGAGCATAGTTTGTGAAGGAACATAAAATAAATTTGCATTTATTTAATTGAAAATTTTTAGCAAATCCAATTATTTGACTCCGACCTTCTCTATGTAAAAATTTGGCTTACCTCATTTCCAAAGAAAAGGAGGCAAAATGTGTGTGTGTGTGTGTGTGTGTGTGTGTGTGTGTGAGAGAGAGAGAGAGAGAGAGAGAGAGAGAGAGAGAGAGAGCACTAGATCAGTAAAATGCTTAATGATTATTAAAATGACAAACAAGATATAATCGGAAACATAATATTAATGAGAACATTTAAATGCTGTGTCTTATCTACCAAGATCGCTGAAATGTGAGTTCTATGTAGACTTTGCACAAATCCAAGAAAAGCTGTAAATATGCCCAGTCTTCTAAACTCATGATATTGGGTAGGTATTTTATGAAGACTCGTCCATAAAGAACTGTTAGACTACAGGAAGCCCTATTTTCAATATGTCTGCATAACACCAATTAATATTAACAAGAAGTGTATCTCTACAAGAAGTGTATCTGAACATGGAGAGACACAACCTTTTTAACTTCCTCTAATAAGTTATTTTTTTCTCTAATAAGTTATTACTGACCACAATGCTCATTAGTGCCACAATAAAAATGAGCTACTGGTAAATAATAACAATTCTTTGTAGTTATACAGTGCCTTTGATCAGAACAGCTCAAAGCTTTCATGGCTCATTAAATCTGAAATACTTCAGTGAAGTATCAGAGTATTAAGGATTAATACCTTCACTCTATAAACTGAGAGAGAAACTGAGGCATTTGAAAGAAATGAACCCAAGGTCATTCAATAATTTGGTGAAAAAATCAGGGATATGATATATACCCACAAATAATTAGAGCAAACATTAAACAGTGCTCAACAGATATCAGTAGCTTCTGAGAAATTGCTGAGAAAGTTTATGTAACAAAGGAAACAACGTTGCTTTAAAAAACACGTTTTACATTTAGTTTTTATTTAAATTATTTCTTCCATTTAGTAATGGAGAACTCTTCATAGCTTCCCATTTAGATGCTTTAATATTGGACAATTTCCTTGAATTTTTCTGTTTTGTATTTTTTCTATATAAACAGTGTACAATTTCTAAGAAATGTGTTCAAATTAATTATTAATAGGAAAATATGTAAATAATTATAATTATATATCCATAACTATATATGTTCAGTCAAATATCAGTCTATTTCACCCATTGATTCTGAAAAACATTCTATAAAAGGATAATATACTCTACTGTGTTGAAATATTTATGTGAATGGGAGTTAAATGCATCAACTCTGAAATATAATTATTATTTTTAAAAGCCAAACTCTTAATTACAATTAGAAATTATACTCATAAGATGGCAGATCATATATTCTTCAAAACTTGTCTTAGGAGAAACCTCATGTTTAGTTTATTAGAAAAATAAACTTTTATCTTTCACATGATTATTTTTCATTGCTCCTTACTCTGTTATGGTTTCTAAAGTTTTCAAAGGCTTGTGCCTTGGGTCCCCTGTAGAGTGGCAGTGTCTATAAAGGCTGGGTTACCTTGTTTGCACACACAGACACACACGCAGAACAGAATTTTGTATTTTTTATGTCTTTGCCCTTATTCCTGTTTCCTAGTATTTCAGTTTTATACATAGTAGATCTTTAAGACTGTTCATTAATTTCTTTGTTATTTGACTAAGAGTTTACCTTCCTCCTATTATCTGTTTTATTTTTATGACACAATACGGATCCTTTTTTATTGTCTTCGGTGTTTTTAGATGAAACCTAATGTCCCTGCTTGTTGAAATGTAGTCCATCAATCTTTCAGGATACCTGAGATGCTAATTAAAATGCCTATTCCTGGGTACCGACACAGACTGTCTCATAATCTCTGTGATTAGAGCCCCAGAATGCATAAATTTAACACAAACCCTCTAGGATATTGTTAACACACATTAAACTTAAGACCCTTTCCTGTCTTGTGATGATAGATAATACTTCTATAGTATTTACAATGTGTCAGGCATTCTTCCAAGTATGTTATGTATAATAAATTGTTTAATTTTAATAAAAACAGAGATGTTATGACTTAAAAATATCTTGCTAAGAACATGAATTACTGCCTTCCATATAGTTTAAATTTTTTTAATTGATTTCAGAGATGGAAGGAGAGGGAGAGATAGAAACATCAATGAGGAGAGAAAGTCATTGATCAGCTGCCTCCTGCACACTCCCCAGTAGGGATTGAGCATATGCCCTGACTAGAAATTGAACTGTGACCTGCTGGTTCATGGGTCAAAACTCAATCACTGGGTCATGCCAACTGGGCACTCCATATACTTTTGTAATGTACTAATCACATTACAAGGCCTATTTCTTTCTTTTTAAAAAAATATATTTTTTATTGATATTTTACAGAGAGGAAGGGTGAGAGATGGAGAGATAGAAACATCGATGAGAGAGAAACATCTACCAGCTGCCTCTTGTACACCCCCTACCGGGGATGTGACCGCAACCAATGTACATGCCCTTGACTGGAATCGAACCCGGGACCTTTCAGTCCGCAGACCGACGCTCTACCACGGAGCCAAAATGGTTTCGGCACAAAGCCTATTTCTTAATTACCTGATAGAAAGTTTCAAAAATAAGAGGTCCTAATTAGCCTTTACTCAGATTGAATTGCTTTTTAAAAAAATTATCACTGAAATGGTAAAATTATTTCATTGAAATCTTATTGCATGATATAGTGTATTTTTTTGCTTTATATTTTGGTCACAGTTATAAATAATGATATATTTCAAGAACATTTTGGAATTTATAGTTGTTTTTCCATTGTTAGTTTTCATATTTAGGTTCTTTAATTTTTCTTACTAATAAATTATCTAAAAAAATTAACAAAAATGTTCCCAAGGTTCCAGGCAATATTGTATGGTGGTATAAGTAAATGTGGTACTCAAATATTCCCACAATCATATCAAAATTACAACTAAACTTCAGAACAACCATTATTCAGAACTTCCATGAAATAAGCTGAACAGAAGTTCTACAAATAAGGACATCACATCCAGACTGGTAGGAGGGGAGAAGATGCATGATGGGCTGGTACCACACCCATATGTGGCAGGTTAAAATTTGGCTTCAGAAGTCCCCTCTGAGGAGCAGTGGGTCCAAGCCCCACATTAGGGGTCCATCCCAGGGTTCCAGTATTGGGAAGAGAAGTCCCCATAACTCTGGTTCTAATTACTACCAGGGATTTTGGCTGAGTGAGACAAAGGACTTCTGGAATCCCAGGTGTTTCTCTTGAAGGGTCCACACATGAACGTAGACTTTCTTATATTGAGCAGCATCTTGAAATGTACCATGGACATATGGGGAGAGACTGAATTGCCTGGGATCACGAGGGTTGGGGGGGGGGCTTTTGGAGAGCTGGCAGAGGCCATTGTTCCTTTGCTGAGCTTTCCAGACACAGAGACAGCAAGCAAGCACCATATCTGAGATTCCATTAACCTGTTTAACACTGTTTGGCCCATCTAGGTGATTTACTGAGACCTGATCCACCCAAGCTGAATGCCACATCTGTGGCTTTTCCATACAAAAGGCCTATCTTTGGCTCATGCTTCAGACTTTCCTAAAATCTCTCAGACAAGTGTATCCTTTACCTCTCACTAAGGCTAGCATTAGCAACAGTCAGACTTGGTTTAGAAGTTGGCCTCATCTGGGAACCTCCAAGCCCAACATTAGCAGTCATCTGCAGGTGCTCAGTACTCATGTGTGATAGCAGCTGACATTGGTCTTCAACTCCTGGAGGGCCCCAAAGCCAGTGCACATGGTGGACAACTTTAGACTGGGTCAAAGCACACCATCACAAGCAACAAACTCAGTGTGGGTCAAAACTCTGATGAAGTAAATTTTGCTCTCTGGGTTCATTCCTGTACTGCTGATTTTCCACAGTGGCCATAGCTAGTACTTACAGCCAATCAATCTAGGGATAAATCCTTCCTATTGAGTTGCCAATAGCAATCAAGGCTTAACTACATAGAAGGGTGCACACCACCCAACACAGGGGACACTTGTGGTGCTCAGTCAGGTAATCAATGAGGTTGTGCCACTGTATGTTACAGGACACCAATTATATAAGACCACTTTGCAAAGACTGAAAAATGTAGCAGCTCTACCTACTACATAGAAACAAACACAAGGAGGCAGCCGAAATGAGGAGACAAATAAATATGTTCCAAATGAAAGAACAAAACTATAGGAAAAGAACTAAACAAAATGGAGACAAGCAATCTACTAGAAGCAGAGTTCAAAACACACATTATAAGGATGCTCAATGAACTTAGGAGTAGAAAAACTTAGTGAGAACTTCAACAAAGATATAGAAAACATAAAAATGAAGATAGATCACATAAAAAAATCTGTCATAAATGAAGAATACATTAACTGAAATGAATGAAGAACACATTAAAGGAAATAAATAGTGGAGTCACCCAGCTGGTATGGCTCAGTGGTTGAGTGTCAAGCTATGAACCAAGTCACAGTTCGATTCCCAGTCAGGGCACATGCCCTGGTTGCTGGTTTGATCAGTGATTCTCTTTCATTATTGATGTTTCTATATCTTTCTTCTTCTCCCTTCCTCTCTGAAAGCAATAAAAATTTTATATATATGAAGTCACAGCTCAATACCCATTCAGGGCCCATGCCCAAATTGTGGGCTTAATCCCTAGTTAGGGGCATGCAGGAGGTAGCTGATTAATAATTCTCTCTCATCATTAATGTTTCTATATCTCTCTCCCTCTCCCTTCCTCTGTGAAATCAATAAAAAATATGTTAAAAAATCACAGTTAAATAGATGCAGCAGATGATCTTCTCAGAGATTTAGAAGATAAGAAAGCAGAAAACACCCAATCAGAACAGCAAAAAGAATCCAGAGAAATGAGAATAGTATAAGCAGCCTCTAGGACAATTTCAAACATGAATATTTGGATTATGGGGATTCCAGAAGGAAAAGAGAGAGAGCAAGAATTTGAAAAGTTGTGTGAAAAATAATGATGGAAAACTTCTCCTTAGTCCCACCACCTAACCCAATGAAAGCCAAGCGGGACTTATCTCCCTGCTCTCAAGCCATTTTTGCACCCAGTTGTAAACCTGATTTGCTTTCCCCAGAAAGCCTCAATGTGTGAGTAGTAAATTTTTTCATATCTCCTTGGTGAGTGTATGTGGCACCATCAATCTCAATATATAAGATAAATTTGGGTGATACAATAGGCAATCATGAAGATAATGGAGAAATCAGTTAAATAGAACATGAATAAATAATACACAAATCGAAGTAATTATTTTTTAAAATATACGTTTTTACTGATTTCTGAGAGGAAGGGGAAGAGAGAGATAGAAATATTAATCAATGACCATAGCCAATGATGAGAGAAAATCATTGATCGGGTGCCTTCCACATGTCACCCACTAGTGATAAAACCCACAACAGATGCATATGCCCTAACCAGAAATCGAATTGTGGCATCCTGGTTCATGGCTCAACCACTGAGCCACATCAGCTTGGCAAAACAAAGTAATTCTTGAAAAGATTATGAAGATAAGGAATATAGAATGAACACTTGGTTTAGATTGGTATATAAGGAAAACGGGGAATTTGGAGAGTACGGGAAGAATTATGACCTAGAGTAAGGAAGGATTAATTCATTTTAGAGTCAGGGACACTTCTTCCACTAAAGATGTTTCTTTGTTTTACCTTTTGCCTCTATAAATGTTTTACATTATAATATACACTTTCAGTCAAAATAGTATTAAGCAAATTATTCAGTGCTTCGTATATGTCATCAACTCACTTAAATTCATGGTTCTTAACTATGGAATGAGTAAAGTTCCCTCTGAACAATGACCCCCTACCAACCCCCCCACCGCTACTTAAAGCACTGTTTCAGAATCACTTATAAAGCTATTCAAGCTATTACTTCCCTGTAATATATATATATATACTGACCACTCTGTGCTCTTCTACACTGACAAGACCCTATCCCTGAATGAGAATCAAAACTGTCTATTTATTAATAGTACAAGAAAGCCTGTTCCTTCAGGATGATTAGATAAAAAGAAAAATTTGAGAATTATTGCTCAGCAGGAATTATAGGGAAAGCATTCCCTGACTATCATTTGAGCACAATTTGTATCAGAATCACCTAGAGGACTTTATCTAAAATATATTGTATATTCCTGGTTATGTTCTAAATCCAATGAACAAAAATGTTATCATGCACCTCAGGTGTTTTTTTTTTCTAAATATTTATTGATTTCAGAGAGGAAGGGAGAGGGAGAGAGATAATGAGAGTCATTGATAGGCTCCCTCCTGCATGCCCCACACTGGGGATTGGGGCAGTAACCAGGACATGTGCTCTAACCGGAAATTGAACCACGACCTTCTGGTTCATACACCTCAGGTGGTTTTAATACTCACGTAAACTTTAGAAATACTAGTGTAAAGTATAACTCACAAAGAAGAAAATACCCACGAAATCATAATCTAGTCACTTGCTACCTTCTTAATAATTGTTGTGTTTAAATATTAGGTAGCATCATTAAAATTGTAGAACTAAAAAGGACCTTAGAGATTATCAAATCTAGCACTTTAATTGTGAGAACATTAAAACCAATTTCCAGATTCCTTGAGTATTTTACCCAAGTAATACAGCTAGTTTGTAGTATGGGGCTCAGACCTCCTACCCACTAGAGTTACGGTTCCCATATCATAACTCTTGTCTCCTTTACAAAATACAAAAATTTGTTTCTCACCAACTACAATAAGAATATTTCATTCATGATGTTATGCTGCTACAAATATTGGAATTGAAACTAAATAAAAACTGAAATTAACTAAAGAACTGACCAGACCAAAAGGGAAGATATCAGTTCTATTCGCTTTTGAACTTCTGTAAAGGTAACCCTTTGTATTAATATGCCAAGCCATTACTTAATAGAACACTTGTAGAGCTTTAACCCATGAGCTGCCATGTTTTTATTTTCATTTTCAGTATTTTGACCAAAGGAATCCATGGGAGATGACTATTTGAGTAATTTGCTTTGCCTGGGGGCTAATTACTCTATTTGGTTCATTTAAAAATATAATGTTATATCCAAAGGCAAAAAATTGATGTAGGCTTGTTTTAAGTTTGTTTTATGCAATTTTGTACAGATTAAATTAGTTCATCAGAAATTATGCTAGCTAAAATAGATTTGTTGTTTCTAAATCTCCAGTTAAAAATTGCTTTTTAGAAATAATTTGAATGGCATGCTATTTAAATATATTTTAGTCAATTCTCTTGCCTGTGAAATTTGGGTGTTAATGACCCAAAAAGAAAGTCAGAAAGAATAAAAGAATCCACAGATACACAGATAGGAAAGAGTATTTATGTGTGCCCGCTTACAATAAAATGCTATGGAATCTGCCTCAAAGAATGGAATGAAAGAAACTCGGAGAAGTCCAGAATAAATGGACATCTGGGAATTCTGGGTAAACAGTTAAGTAGAGATAACAAGCTCTCAGCTTCAATTTCTCCATGTGAAATATGGGTTCATCACACCTCTCTCTCAGGATTTTGTGCTAAATAAATAAATAAATAAATAAGGTAACAAAATTTCTTGCCACAGTGCCTGGCACACAATAGGTACTTAGTAAATTTGATATATATATAATTCTACTTGATATTTATTCTATTTATCAATCATCTATATCTCTATCAATCAACTCTATCGATTGGTCTATTTATCTATCTGCCTATCATACATAACCACATCAATGGAAGCATCAATCAGTTGCCTCCCATTGGCTGCCTTCTGCACATCCTCCACTGAGGATTGCAACCTAGGCTTGCACCTTTGTTCAGAATCAAACCCAGAATACTTTAATTAGCAGGCCTGATGCTCTATCCAATGAGCCAAACAGGCTAGGACTCATAGTTGTTCTAGTTTCAACAGCTTGTCTGACTCTGAGTCTGATTCTATTCACTGCTTCCTTCTTTTCTCTCTCTCTCTTTTAAATCTCTACCCAAGGATATGTTTTTTATTGATTTTTAGAGAAAAAGAAAAGGAGAGAGAGAGAAGGAGGGGCAGGGGGTGAAATGTCAATCAGTTGCCTCGTGAACACATCCCAACTGGAGACTGAATAAAAAATGTAGGTATATGCCTGGACTGGAAATAGAGCCAACTATATTGGTGTATGGGACTATGCTCCAACCAATTGAACCACCTGGCTGGGACCAACTGCTTTCTCTCTTGATAATAGGTCACATTTTCCTGCTTCTGTGCATTTGTAGTTTATAAAATAAAATGCTGGAATTCTGTGAATAAGAATCACAGACTGAAATAAGTAATATTTATACCAAGAAAATTCATGTCCCTTCTCTGTCATATTACTGGTATTGGAGTTGACTCAACCTATAAGCACTCAATCAGGTGTTTTCTGAGTTTTGTTGTTGCATTAAATAGATTCAGCTCATACAGGTCTCAAGTTATCTGATGAGGATATTAGAACCTTCTCTTAAATGGGGCTTGTGACCTGAGTGCCTGGAGGTTTATCCAAGTTTCTCCCTTCCCCCTCTTTTAACAGCCTCAGTATATATGCAATGTGAGGGAAGTGGTCTCTCCTAGTAGAGACAGGCCCTTGGATGCCCCGTATCCAACCTCAAACCTCTTCTTCTTAGCCCATTGAAAATTACACCATCTTCTCTGTGATTATCCAAACTAGAGACCTGAACATCAACCACAATTTCTAACTTCCTGAGCAAATAAAACACTCAGTACTATTCATTCAACCTTCCATGGGTTTCTCTAACCTGGCTCCTCCTCTCCAGTTCCTTGTCATTCCTTAAAGTTGCAATTCCTACCACCTGTCACTGTGACTATACCTTCTTTATCCAGCTCTCTGCAGTGCCATCAGTCCTCCACACTGCTGCCAGAGACTTTCTAAAATAACAATCTGATCAGGTTGCCCTCCCTCACCCCACATTTCAAACCTGTAATTTCCCCCCTCACTCATCTGCAATACTTAGTACATAAGAGACACTCAGTAGTTTTGAAATAATGAAAAGTAAAGATCAAAATAACATTGAGATATACACTGACTCGACAGATTATTATAAACTCTGAATGCATAATAATCTGGCCACTCAGTGTATATCCTATATAATAAAATACTAATATGCAAGTTGTCTCCTCTACCAGGAATTCAACTAGCAGGCCAGCTGCCCATGTCCCCTCCCCCTGGCCAGGCTGGTCAATCCCATCCATGCATGAATTCATGCACTGGGCCTCTAGTATGTATGTGTGTGTGTGATAAATATATTAGAGGCCTGGTACACAAAATTTGTGCTTGGGGTTTAGGAGGGGTTGTCCCTCAGCCCATTCTATACCCTCTCCAATCTGGGACCCCTCGAGGGATGTCCAACTGTCCATTTAGGCCCAATCCTGGTAGTACCAGGCCTAAATGGGAGGTTGAACATCCCTCTCAGAATTCAGAACTGCTGGCTCCCAATTGCTTGCTTTCCTGCCTTCCTGATTGCCCCTAACTACTTATGCCTGCTAGTCTAATCCTGATTGATGCCTAACTGCTCCCCTGCCAACCTGGTTAACCCATACTGCCTTCCTCTGCAGGCCTGGTCTCCCCCAAATCTGTCCCCTGAAAGCCTGGGTGTCTGCCAACAGCCCTTCCCTGCAGGCTCAGTTGCCCCCAACTTCCCTCCTCTGCCAGTTGGTCACCCCTAACTGCCCTCCCCTGCTGGCCTGATCCCTCCCAACTGCCCTCCTCTGCTGGACATCTTGTGTCCACATGGGACAGCCATCTTTGATCACATGGGGGTGGCCATTTTGTGTATTGGAATGACAGTCAAGTTGCATATTACTCATTTATTAGATAGGATAAAGGCCTGGTGCATAGGTAGGGGCCAGCTGCTTTGCCCTAAGGGTGTCCTGGGTGAGAGTGGGGGTTCCTTGGGGTGTGGGGCAGCCTGGATGAGGAGTCTATTGTGTTTTGCAGGCTGGCCATGCCCCCCAGCGACCCAAGTGGAGGAACTGGTATATGGTATTTTTTTATCTTCTATAATTGAAACTTTGTAGCATTGAACAGAGGCTTAGGCTGGCCAGGAAGCTTGGCTTCCTCCATCACCAGGGAAACCCAAGCCTCCTGCTTGCTCCGTGGCCACAGCCATTTTTGTTGGGATTTATTTATCTTCTATAATTGAAATTTTGTAGTCTTGAGTGGAGTCCAGGGCCAACGAGGATGTGCAGGAAGCTTAGCTTCCTCCATTGCCAGGGAAACCGAAGCCTCCTGTTTACTCCATGGCCGCAGCCATCTTGGTTGGGTTAATTTGCATATTAGTTCCTGATTGGCTGATGGGCATGGCTTGTGGTATAGCAGAATTACCATCAATTTGCATGTTACTCTTTTATTAGATAAGATTATTAGATTTATTAGATAAGATATATATATAATCTTATTTCAACTTTTCCACTTGACCTCCTACTTTTCTACCTTTTGCCCTTCATAGTCTAGCAGTTATCAAATTGTTTATGGCTCCAGGCTAGACTTCCTTGCCATGGACATGTTGTTTCTCTATTTTGCGACACCTACCTTGTTGCAGTCTCCCAGTAAAACTCAAGTGATCTTTACTGATACCTAATTTTTGGACTGGAACCCAGGTTCTTTGTTCACCTGAATCGATGATTAAGTTCAAGGACAGAAAGTGGCAAAGCAAAGGTGAAAATTTATTGAAGAACAAGTACAGATTCCTACATGGGGAGAGGGAAAAAGTCCCACAGAACTGACTCCCATGTAAGGAGGGGGAAGAGTCCCACTGGGTTCCCTTTCCCAATGGCTTATAAAGGCTGCAGATCCTGGTGCCTGGATATCCCCTCTGACTGGTCACTATTCCCTTTGACTGCTTAAGTTAGTAACTCCTGGACTCAAAGCTCAAACCCCACATGGCAAATGTGAGGTTCTCCCTGCTCCTTCCTTATTGTTTCCCTGTTCCCCTTGGGCTTTCTTCTTCTCCTTTTTGATAAAGGGCTTCTTTCTCTTTATGTTGTAAATATAGACCTTTTATGGTTACTTTCAGTTCCCTTGTCTTATAGAAATGTAACTGCACCTGGCTTACTTGTGTTTTGGAAATGTACTTTCTCCCAGTCTGTGGCCCTGTGTTTTTTCCCATGGACCCCAATTCTAAAAAATCCCTAAGCCTGCCTATATTCCCCTAAAATTCCTGCTTCATTATCTTCAGTTTGAGACTGAGCTTTCAAAATCCTCATTCTAGAAATTAATTATCCATTTGTTTACAGATTAGATTCCCCAAAAGGATACATTCCTATAAGGGGAACTTTGCCTTTTCTATCTATTATCTCAGCATCTAGCAAATTGTTTGGTATACAATAAAAGCTTTTTTTTTTAAAGGGTGTGAATTCAAATCATGTTATGGTTTATTAAACCAGGCACTGGTTATGACATGTAAAACCTGTGGGGTTGGCTTAGTTATTATTTATTAAAGATACTTTTCTTGGTTGGAAGAAATTCATTTAAGAATGGAAACACATTTAGAGAGGCAGCAATGTGGGACAGAAGATGTTAGGAACATCAAAATTTTTTCTATTTCTACTTTCTGTTTCCATTGTGGAAGTATTAGAGAAAAGCAGATGTGGGAGTATGAGAGAAAAGCCTAGCTATACAGTGAAGGTTGGATACAAACAGGAATACATCCATATTCTATCATGAATGTAATGCAGGCAGCAGGAGGAAGTTTTGCCTAGTTTAGTGCTTGCCAGAAGAATTTGGACAGTCCAGTCAGATTAACACCTGGAGTGAGTCTACTTAAAGAAAGTGCAGAGAATTTAGAGTTGAGAGAAAAGTCAAGGATATGTTAGCAATAACACAGTAACAGCTGACTTGATGAGAAAAGGTACAGTTCTTTAAATTTAGCTTTCTTTTATATCTTGGTACATTTATGAAACATAGAGTAATCAGAGCACATTAATTATTGACCTTGTGATTTAGTAATAAGTTAATTTTTTATGAGCACATATTCGATGAATTGTGAACAATATCTCTGGTATGGTCTGTTTTCCTGGATATCGTTGTTGCCTGCCTTCATCTTTATCCCTCTCCAGTCCCCCACCTGAGGCAATGATAGCTGAGGCATCGCAAGCTTGTTCCTGGAAGGGATGGATCATCGCTGGAGGCTGCCTTAGCATTCTAGGTTGAAGACAGGTCAGAGTTAACTAGGAAAATGGTAAAACAACTGAAGACATTTAGCTAATTGTTTTCAAAACCATAAACCGGACACATGCTCTCTGTTATGTGATAAAATCATGAAAAAAAATTACTAAATTACAAAATAATGTATTTGACTAGGAAACTTGCTACTCCATGTTCCATTGGTGTGATCTTAATTAAGCGAGTTGTTTAACCTTTCTGGAGCTCAGTGTTCTATAAAACAATAAGAGCGATACCTTTTTTTCATAAGGTTGTGAAAGACAAACTTGATGAAGTACCTGAAAGTGTTTTTTGAATAATTTAAAATGCTACATTTAAGTAAGTTACTCTTGAGCTATTTTCATTTTTAGTCTAGGTTCTGGACCTTACTCAAGTGTCACTTAGAAGGAGTTCTTAGGATGATGCTTGGTTGTATGGCAGCGGCAAGACGTCTAGGTGAGGGCACTGACTCTGGGACAGACAGCCTGGAGTTTGAATTCCAGCTCTACTATCTCCTATTGTGTGACCTTTCGGCAAGTACTTTTCTCTATGCCTCAGTTTTTGTTTTCAATCTAGAAAATAGGATTAATAAGTGCTCACTTCATAGGTTGGTGTGAAGTTTATATTAAAATAAAGTAATAAATTAAATAGCTCAGATAAACTCTTACAAGAGTGCCTAGGCCATTTTAAGCACGAGATAATGATTAGCTCTGAGAAATAAAATAATACCCTAACTACTCTGGAGAAATGACTGGGACCTTGACAATGAGTTTTGGAAAGAACTGTTGTTTTGGTGAATATGTATGTTATAGAGCCAGGCATTTTCTCTATTTCTTTTTTAATTTAAAATCTTTATAGTGTAAAGTATTACACATGTCTCCTTTTCCCCCACATATTGGCCCCTGCACAAAATTCATACATGGGTAGGGTCCCTAAGCCTGGCCAGTGATCAGGGCCGATAAGTGGGGCAACTGATGGGGCAACTAGGGACCCCCGCTGGCACCCACCTTGGCCAGCCTGGTGCCGCCCATTCACCAGCCCCACTCCCTGCCACAACAGCTAGTTGCCTCCCTCTGCCAGGCGACCAGCAGGGTGATCAGAGGGCTGCCACTGGCACCCACCTTGGCTGGCCTGTGGCCTGTGGCCTGGGGACAGCTCCTTGCATTGAGCTTCTGCTCCCTGGTGGTCAGTGCATATCATAGCGATAGGTTATTCTGATGGTCATTTTGCAGTTTGGTCAATTTGCATATTAGGCTTTTATTATATAGGATTAGAGGCCTGGTGCACGAAATTCATGCATGGAGGAGATTCCTCAGCCTAGCCTGCACCGTCTCCAATCTGGGACCCCTCAGGGGATGTCTGACTGACGGGCCTAATCCAGCAGTCAGACATCACTCTCGCAATCCAGGAAGACTGGCTCCTAACCACTCCCCTGCCTGCCTGATTACCCCTAACCTCTCTGCCTGCTGGCCTGATTGCCCCTACCTTGCCCCTCTGCCAGTCTGATTGCCTCTACCTTGTTCCCCTGCTGGCCTGAGCACCCCTACCAGCCCCCCTGTTGGCCTTATCAGCCCTAACCTCTCTGCTTGCCTGCCTGATCACCCCTAACTGCCCTCCCCTGATATCCTGATATTTCCCTTAATTGCTTTCCCCTGCCAGCCCAACTTCCCTCCTCTGCTGGCCTAATTACCTCTAACTGCCTCTGCCGCAGCCTCTACCACAGTGGCTTTATTCAGAAGGAAGTTGGACATCTGGAAGATGGCCAGTCCACCCAGTCTAATTAGCATATTATCCTTTTATTAATATAGATAGATCATATAGGATAGAATTGCTTAAATGGAAGGAGGGAAGCCTTTTTTAGCAGGAAGAGATGCTCTTGGCAGACAAAAACACATAATCCCTATATCTAGACTGATAGCCAGCTATATGCCCTATACTGCCAAACCCGTCATTAAAAAATTGAATCACTTTCTTACACCTTATACCAAATAGCTATTGCTTTTAAAACCCTTCTTCAGTCTCCACCTTAGGTTCTGCCTTTGCAGTTCACCCAGATTTGATTCTCATTGGACTGTTTCTATACCAGTCAGCATCAAAAGTTCCACCTTATAGGAAGCCATTGGCTCCTTGCACTTCACCCAGATTTGGTTCTGATTGGTCGGTTTCTATGCCAGTCAGCATCTTTGGGGCCTATCTCTGGGCCTGATCATAGAGGCGGGGCTGATAAGTAGCTGCCCCAGGCTGTTGGCCAGTGGGCTGAACTGCTGACCTCTGGGGGGGAGAGAGAGAGAGAGAGAGAGAGAGAGAGAGAGAGAGAGAGAGAGAGGCTTGTCTGATCACCCTGCTTCTCTCTGGCCTTGCCAGCAGCCACTGCCACTGTTGATCAGCCCCACCTCTGTCTCTCTCCTAGATGTCAGCAGTTCAGCTAGCTCACCTGCAGCACACATAGCCTGGCTGTGGGTCAAGTCTCTGGGCGTTGTAGAAGTTATGACCCTGGCTCTTTATATATATATTGGTAGATTCATAAGAAGTCCCCATTAAGATCTGTTTTCTTATCAACTAAAGACATTACCAGACTCTGAGCATAATAGGTTCTCAGCCAGGAATAGCCCCAAATGGCAAAGTGGGTTAACATTATAAGATGTTCAGAGAATATTTTGTTTAGTAGTAAAGGCTTCATTCATTCATACATTCATAACCCTAAGTGAAAATAAGAAAAATAAATGGTAACAAAAATTGGCAGATAAATATGTATATGTAGTCTTTTTACATATGTGTTATATATAGTATTTTATATATGTATATATGCATATGTTTCTATATATACTTATATATGTGTGTATACACACACACACACACACACACACACACAAAGTCTAATATTCTGTGGTACTATAGATAATAATTATGTTTAATTATATTATACATGAGTATTTATTATTCAATGGGTACCATGACCTAAGTACTTTATATTTCTTGACTGATGCATTATTCACATTATAAGATGGATAAGTATTACCACTTTCACTTTACAGGTGAGGAAACATAGACTCAGAGATATTAAATAAATTTGACTAAGTATACAACAAATAAGAGCAGACCAGAATTTGAACTTAATTGACCTAGCTAGAGCACACACACCATGAAGCAACAGAACTAATCTTAATTAGTTACTGGAGAAAAGTAAGTGATGAAACAAATTCATATTGAGATATAGAATAATAGTACTATATTTTGACAAACTCACATCCCTATCAAGAGAAATTTCTGGCAGGTTTACCAATGAAGATTAATGAAGTGGGAGAATCTGAATTATTGTCTTAAATGTTAAAGCACTCATTGACCTAAAAAGATGATTGATTAAGTTGAATTAATTTTTCCTTGAAAAAACACACAAATATGGATATTATATTTCCTATGATTCTATGGTTCTAAATGAAATAGGATTATCACATAGATAATTAAAACCAAAATAATACATTAAAACACTTTTGCATGATAATTTTGTTTTAATGCTTTCAGTTCGGATTATTTTAATATACATACCCAGGTATATAAGATTTAAGGAAATGTGAGGGTTGACGAGAAAACAGAAGACCATGTTCTAAGTTAATGAGTGGACATTCACAATTACAGCCTTTGGTAGAAAGCCTTAATTCAATGGCCTGGAGAAATATACTAATTAAGGAGTGAAAACTAAAGGCAGTTTGTCAAATATTTTTTGGAATCCAAAATATGCAGAATATTTTGGAAATACTTCTTTTTAATGAATTGAATAGTTAAAGCTTAAAATTAGGCATCTGGAGCCTAGAGTGAAGTAAGAAAGAAAGGAGAAATAAAATAATGGCAGAACTGTGGAACTGTGACATGTGGCAGGATAGAACATTGATTTATTTTCTTATAGAGTAGATGCCAATAAGTAACCCACAGCCATTAAGTTAAATGACAATATTAGAGCTATGTCAGACCTTTTTGTAATTCCCCTAAGGCCAGCTTTATTATGATTATTTGTCTCAAGGTCCTGTTCCAACACTGATTAGCACTCAGTATATCGCCAAACAGTAAACAGATAACGAAATTGTAAATGAATGAATAAGTACATTAATGCTTTTAGGTTTCTAAAATCCACACATGGTGATTTTTCTTATTCGTGTTTCAAGTGGCCTGTACTTCCATCTGACTGGACACCAAAGGTTGAGTGTTTAATCCATGAACTCCTCAACGGTCTCCGATCTGAGATTATGTTCATTGGTCAGTTTGGATCAGTTGCCTCAGCCTCAGGGTGGGGTTAGCCTCAGCTTCCTGGGAACAGAGCTCTGTTTAGGAGGAGTGAGCACCCCCAAAACACCTAAATTCTAGGAAAAATAATACCCATTTTATATTTTTGTAAGAATTAAAAATATGTTCTTTCACTGTGTCATTAATGTAGCTTCTCAGCTTTCCTTGTGGGCATTCTCCAATCCTTGCTTCTTCTTGCTTCCTTCTTCCTAAAATGTCATCTTTCTTCTTTTAGTCAGTTGCATGATCATAGATACCTACACAATTTTTAATAATCTGAGATATCATAATTCTTGACATTAATATATAATGCTACAGGACTGGTAGCCAGATGATGGAAGTTAGAAATGCAGAAGCAGGAATTTTAAGAATGAGGAAAGGTGAGCAGGCTGTGGAGGAAAAGGGCAGATTCTGATCTTAATCCCATGCATATGAAGTTTGGAAACTCTGAAATGACCACAGAGGATATAGTTCTCCTAAAAAATCTTAAGTATAGAATAGATATATAAATACATGAAGATATATAAATATATGATCATTTCAGGGTGTTTCCCTAGGGGATTAAATCCATTTTGGCATAAATACATTCTTTTAAATGTAAAAATGTGTTGCCTTGCTGAACACATGTGCAGATATTACAAAATATTCCCTACTGAAGACCTTCAGTGCCTACCAGGTAACATGTGTCAAGAATAAACTACTTAAACAGAATCTTAGCCACTCTCCCTGCTTCTGTTCTCTCTTTGCTCCAATTCATTCCAGACTTTGTGTTTAAGGTACAACTCTGATCATTTCACTTCCGCAGTCAAAAATCTTAATTAACTTCTCAGAGATGTTCCTGCTCAGGTAATTATTTTTTGAGGGAAGTATAGTAGTGTGGTGGATGAACTTGTGTTTTACAGTCAGAATAATGGATTCAAATGGACTCTAAATCTTATGACATATTGAGTCTCAGACTCAATTAAGTTCTCAAGGTATTCATTTTCAATAAAATAAAGATAATAATTCTTATCAACTAATGTTGCCACAATGATGATGTGTAATTAAAGAGCAGGATCTAATACTTGCTATTACAATAATAAAATATTAGCTATTAAATAATATAATAACAATCCAATATCTTTATTAGTCAGGAACTCCCATTTAATTTTGTACCTTGTTGTATTTTGTCACAAACTTAAGCACAGTTGTCTTGCAGACAAGGGTTTTTCTTATATCTCTTATGTAAAAAGGACTTAGAAATATGTTACTTAATATTAAAGAAACATTTATTAAGCACTTTAAGTGTAAAAGTCTTTTTTGTGTGACCTGAAGGCATTGAAAGACCAAACATGTGTGTGTGTGTGTGTGTGTGTGTGTGTAATATGTCACTATTATTTAAAGTGATTCTCATTTATTTGGTATAAATGTCAGAGGGTAATTTTAAAGATTTACATGGTTCTGTAAAATAACCTATAAATAATCTCCATCTATGATTTCGAAGAATGTGCTTTCAGACCTTTATTCATCTTGCTCCACATTTTAGTTCTATTGTTTTACTTAACAGGTCTCTATCCTTGAAACTCCCTAAAGATAAAATCTAAGTAGGCATGCTACCCAAGTTGGACTATCAGCTTGTTTATCCTCAACGAATATCAAGCTCCTTCTTGAGAGAATTGTTAATGGAAATAATGTAAAGTATTGAGGAAGTTTTGAAATAAATGATCTCAATGTAAAGGGGAAGACAGATACAGTGATAACAAAATGACCCATATGTTTAAAAATCCTCATAAATATAATAATCCTAGAGAAAACATATGGATTTATAAATATTAAAGAAAGTTCCCCTCACAATACTCTTTTGTCATTTATATTTATAGCTTTATTCAGAAAATATACAATTTTTTGTTGCTGTGGAATTAAAAAGTTGTTATTTTTTTCCTACTGCTGCTACCTAGTTAGCTCTACTACCCCTAAGGTAATTAGTGTGAATTAAATTTCCATCACCAACTTTAAGATTTGTTAAATATGAAAAATGAAAATCTACACAATGTAGTGAATAATCCAAATTTAAAATCCTTTACATGTTTTAAAAAATATATCTTCTGTAAAATATTTATCACAGGCTCATAAATGTTTTCTGAAACGAACCTAAAGCATTGATAGTATAGTGTGTGTGTTTTTTTTTTTAATTCTCACCTCAGGATAGATATATTTTGCATTGATTTCCAGAGAGAGTGAAAGGGAGGGAGAAGAGGGTTAAGAGAAAGAGAAACATCAACATGGAAGAGATACATCAATGGGTTGCCTCCCACACTCACCCCTACTGGGGCTGGGGAACCTGCAACTGAAGTAAGTACCAGTGACCCTTTGACTTGGAATATAACCCAGGACCCTTAGGTATGCAGGCTGACACTCTAACCACTGAAAAAAACCTGTGGGGCCCCAGCACTGATCACATATCTCGGGGAACCGAGGTTTCTTCTCCAGGGAGGGCTCAGCTCACCCCACTGGGTGAGAGACAGATCCATGGTACCAGTCATCACGAGGCTTCAACCTGGACATGAATAGAAAGCTCAGGCTGCAGCTGTGGGCAATTGGATTGTGAGAAGAGGGTCCCTCTAGGCCAAAAGAGCAAGAGGGACCAATATAGAATGCTCAGGTGCCTTCTCAGGAGGCCCTCTACACAATGGAAGGGATTAAATCCTTTCATGTCCTTTAAAAAATATATTTTATTGATTTTTCACAGAGAGTCAGAAACATCGATGAGAGAGAGAGACATCGACCAGCTTCCTCTTGCACACCCCCCACTGGGGATGTGCCCACAACCAATGTACATGCCCTTGGCCGGAATTGAACCCGGGACCCTCCAGTCCGCAGACCGACGCTCTATCCACTGAGCCAAACCGGTTTCGACCTTTCATGTCATTTTTAAATTGCTGCCAGACATTCAAAGAATTAATTTGTAAGTTTGCTTGGGATAATTGTATATTATGCTGTTGCAATTTTAGAATATTAAGACATGTGTTACATTTATCTCCAAACACCAAAATGATGATTTTTTAAAGTTTGCCGTAAGCATGCTAAACACTCAATAAATACTAGTGAATACTGTCCATTGGTGTTCCTCAACAGCGATCAATTTTGCTCCTAGGGGACATTTGGCAATGTCTTGAGACATTTTGGGAGTCCTGACTGGGACTAGGGAGGGTCTGCTAATGGCCTCTATTGGGCAGAGGCCAGAGATATTCCTAAACATTCTGCAAAGCACAGACCAATGCCTACAACAAAGAATTATGTGGTTCAAAATGCGAATAGCGCAGAGCTAGAGAAACCCTGTTGTACCTCAGTGCTCTCTATTCATCATAATTTTTACTTAACCTGTAATCCTACTAGCAGTGAAAATGAGGGATTAGCTGGAGGGACCTGTCTCTCTCTGAAGATTATCCAGGGCCTGAGAGAATAGGCCATTTGGACAGGATTATATATTGCTGAGGTAGGTGTCATTTTAATGCTCAGGGTTGAGATCAGTGAAGTGTAGAGTAGCATGCCTTCAATGCCCAACATTTCTAATGATAGGACTTTATACCAGGAAAATGGCCAGGGTGGTCTATTAGACATTATGTATAACATAGTTAATTATAGGCCAACTTAAAGCAGTGAAAATTGAAGCTAACCCAAATATCCAACAATAAGGGATTATTTAAATAAATTATGGTATAACCTTAGAATTAAATGGCAGGTTATCACTAAAAATTATGCTGTAGAAAACAATGAATTTCATTGAAAATGTCCATAGTATAGAAAGTGGAAAACACAGGATACAAATAGTATTTAGAACATCAGCCTCATTTTATAAAGGAAAAAATAAGTGTGTCTACTTACCCAGATGTGAAGAATAAGTACATAAGTACTACATGGAAGGAGAAACAAAGAATAATATGTTGTAGGAACTAATTCAAAAGTGAGCTGAGGTCTGGTCTGGCTTCTGGTTTAGGGTCTGACCGCTCCAAGGGCACACAAACCCCTCAGGTTTATCTCTAGGTACCTGGTATCATGTTAAAGCCATGCATTAACTTTTTGATGTGCATTGTGTTCCTTTTGACTAAGGAAGGTACTTTTAGAAACTCTTTAATTATAAAGAAATGGAATTGCAACCAAGGACCTTGTTGTTTCCCCCCCCCCCTAAGTTGATAATTATGAATTCGGTGTTTAATTATTAAGTTTTTAGGATGTTTCATGAGTGTCTTATAATTCTTGTCAAAGGGAACAAAGAAAGAAACCATCTTACTTTGGTTAACATAACACATTTATGTTTACTAATGAAATCTGTTTACCTTCATAAATGTATAATAGGGCCATTAAAGACAATAGATACTGTAGTTTAAAAGTAATAAAATTTACAACGAAGTGTATTTAATTTGAAATTGAATTGCTGGCAAATGGGTGTCCTAATGAACCCTTGTGTCAATGTAGCTCTAACCAAATTAAGGGAAATCATTTCTATTACAGGAAACTAAATCAGCTGTGAGACCCAAAAAGGCCATTCCTCTGGTGGGGGTATAGTTATTGTCACAGATGGCCCCGCTTATGGAATTAAGCTCAAGTCAGGAGAAGTGGATACAAGATCCTTCTTAACGCAAATGAATTTGGGCAAGTGGGCGAATGCTTTTAGATCTTATGAGGCTGAAAAACAAAACAAAAATAGAAACAAAAGAACAAACCTGGGATATTGTAAATGTAGGAATAGATCTTGATCTCTGGCTCCTGTTTTGAAAAAGGAAAAGTTTACATCATATCAGCTATTCATCTTGTTAAATGATTTTTTTCTCCCTAGAGTTTCTCCATCAATTATAAGATTGAAGGGGTGCAGTAGAAAATGAAATGGCAGCAAGTCTAGTAAGTGTTTGGTCTTCTGCTAATTTCTGAAAGGAGCTATCTTTGAATTGTTGTGAGATCAGTAGCCAATATAGTGAGTCCTAAATATTATAGGGGCGAATTTCAAAAGCTGCTTACCTCCCGAATTTAATCAACTGCAGCAACTATAATGTGGCATTAACCTAATTCCCAGTGAATCTGACAAAATGTTTAAGGAAAACATCAAATCTTATTGTGGTTCCAAAGGCAAGCCTTTTCATTATACCACATAGTTAATTTCTCTTTCTTTTATATCCCTTCATATAACTTCTGCAGAGCTCCAAGTCAGCTATCGCAGACCTAAATATTTCTGAAGAAGGCAGTGCCACCAAGCGTGGTCCTGTCACAGGAGCCCCTGAATGGCAAGGCGCAGCAGGACCTTGCTGGAAGGTAAGACTCCCGTGACTCTCTTTTCCTCTGATGCAAAATGTTAAGTGATGAGGTCAGTTGTATTGACACTTTCCTGCTGTGCTTTTCTTCCTGTAGGGCCATTTAGAGAAACCGATTTTTAGCAGGTCTTAAATATGTTTTAGCAGAACTCTATGCTAAAGTAGAATGGCTAAAACTCTCAATTGCAAAGCAATTGGGATGCCTCAAAATTATATCAGACTGGGTTCTCACTAGTATTACCAGAGACAATGAGGCAGGCCTGCCACCATGCAAATCAGACAAGGCTTGAGGTTTGATGAATCTTCTATCTCCTCTTCTTAGTTGTCTGACACCTGCTTTGAGGAAGGTTGTAAACGCAAGAGAGATTGTAGTATAATTCCTCAGCCTGGCACTTGTGCCCCCTAGTCACTATTCGATTATCTTCCAAATTGCTGTGTTTCAGAGAGATAAAGATTTTTTATGGCTTGCTGACTTGAAACAACCACAAGAGCCAGCAGAGAGATGGCTAAGCGGCCACGCAGTAATTCCATTGGTAAATGACAAAATCTTTGTTTGTGTGACATTTCCAAATTTACCACAGAAGATGAATCTAAAATACAAAATGTCACATTTGGCATGCAAAACTATCACAATGTATTTCAGTATGAAATTCATAAAGGCGTTTAATTTAGAATGTGCTTAATAACTTAGTCTGCCTGCATCGGTAATCCTGCCTTGAGGTTTAAAGAGATTGTATTATTTATTCACATGGTGTTAATTTCAAAAATATTGTTGGAAACCAAAATATTAAGGTTAAGTCTTTATTGTTAATTAAGATTTTCTAATTAAACCAAAAATAATTGTTATTCTGATTAGTTTTTAAGTGTGACTTGTATGAAAAAAAAAGTTTAACAACTTTCACTGTTTATTTCACTGTGATTTGATTCCAGAAGTGTACCATCCATATGAAAATGTATATTATCTTTCACAAAATAAAGTCTAGGCAGGATTAAAAAGTGCATACTGTTGTCTGTAGGTTAATGAGTGGCAGCCAAGAGAATAACCTGCTTCCAAAAATTACTTTTTTTTTTTTTTTTTTGCTTAAAGCATAATGTAATAGAGAATTCTTCAAAGTCAAATTATTCTGAAGACTATTAGGGACTTGTGAGTATAGAAAACATGACTTAATGACATTTGAGTTATTAATGATCCCAGTTTAATTTTTGTTTAATCTGAAACAATAGTCCATTAAAAATCTTATCAATTTATATAAACTTTTCACACTTATTAGAAGTGAAAATGGCTTATGTCTCTAAAAGCTGAAAGTAAGCAATGTAATTTAAATATCCTGTACAATATGCTTGAGTCATGTTCTTCAGTTACACGTAATGTAATTTAGATTGAGTTTTGGGTTGAAGCACATACCAATGTTATTCATCCCACTTTAATTTTTTGACTCTCCTTGGATGCATATGGGCCAAGTCGATTTTACATTTAAATCAAATCAGAGGATTCAGTCTGGTAAGGTGTTAGTCTGACCTGTTTTGCTCTTGACTCATCATGATGGCATTTGGTCTGTGTTTAGCATTAGAGGCAAGGGCTGCCACCTTTCAAACTCAGAATTTGAAGCTTACTACTCATGTTCACCCATCCCAGATATTTTAGGCATGCTGTGTGGTTTCCCAAAAGTGTTAGTTTCCTGTTAATTCTTTCTTAATATAATAGATGAATGGTTTCTGATGTCACAGATCATTAACATACCATGCTTAAAAATTGGCTAAACTTTCCCTCGCATAATCGGCAGGTTTGCCTTTTGACCCCCTAATTATATATTGTGTGTCCTCCTCTGTTATCATTGCTAATGCCTTACAATTACATGTTGAGTAAAAATAATTGTCTACTTTTTCCCTCTGAGAAAAGCATGTGGCTAATTGTGTGGTTTTACCCAGTTCCTGTGTAATTTAAGAACCTTGTTTTTTCTTTAGATTGAACAGCCTCAGTCTCCTCAGCCTCTTCAAATACAGATGAAATTCATAAGGCTCTTTGAAGAACACGGCTCCTACCTCCTCAAAGTGTTCCTGCTTAGACAACTAGGTGGCTGTACCTTGCAGTGGTGGCAAACAGAACAACTGAAGACTAGAACCCACCCAGTGAGGCATGATGGAAATTTTTGTGGTGTGGGGCTGTATTTTCATGAAAACCTTTATGTGGTAAGTTGGTCTTTGGACACTTATCACTTTATTTAGCTTCCCTACTCTCCCTGTTTATCTGCCTTTTCATCCCTATGCACATGATTTCCCTCCCTCCTTCCCTCCCTCCCTCCCTCCCTCCCTCCCTCTCACCCTTCCTTCCTTCCTTCCTTCCTTCCTTCCTTCCTTCCTTCCTTCCTTCCTTCCTTCCTTCCTTCCCAATAACTACCTCTATGTGCCAAATACTGTATGGTGGGCCTTAGGAAAACACCCTAAGCCCTGTGTAAAATAGAAATGTTATCTGTATATGTCAAGAATATGTATTATGGTTTCTTAGTATAGTTTTTCACCATTTCAGGATTTACATGCTAAGGGATCACTGACATGTGTATTTTGCATATAATGTGTGTCTTTTGTATGTAACATTTGTATTTTGACTTGTGTATTTTTTGTGTATTTTGCCTGTGTGTAGTCAGTCAGGGACACTGATTTTAGGTGAGAATGAAGCTTTAGGTAAGAGGAGATGTTGGAGGGATTTTTCAGAAATTAAATTATGAATATAGGATAGTGTGTTTACCATACAAAAGGATTGGAGGAGACACTGTTAGGGAAGGGAGGAAGCAGTGGGTAATATTGGAAAGTTGTCCTGAATGCCGAGATAAAATGAGAGGTAGGAGATCATGTTACCTGTGGAAGCAGAGAGGGAGCTTTCTGTGGGGGCATCAGCATTGGACAGATTTTGTCTTCCGGGGAACTCCAGCTCAAGGAAAATAAAGAACGGGGCAGGCAGGTGAGTCCCAGAACACTTATTGCATGCAGCTGCATTGAATACTGGACATGAGCATAGACTGTTTATAAATACAGAATTGCCTTTCACAAATTAATTTGAATGGTTAAAACAAACATTTTTATGAATCAACGTAAGTATCACAGGGTGATTTTTAAGAAGAAAATAATTTCCCTCTAGAATAGATAGCAGTGTGCTTTCTTTCTCCATTTCCCCTTAGGTCTTGTGTTAAAAGGTATTTTAATTGATTTTATTATGTGGTATTTCATTAAGGGTTGCCATATATTATTCACACACATAAACGTGTTCCTCAGATATGCATTGCGTTTATTCTGGCCACTGAATGACCAATAGAAATTTAACTGGAAAGTGTAGCTATAAAAAATGTAAAGTAGGTTTCAAAACTACAAACCTAGGATGTCCTTATTTTCCTCCACTACTTGAGAACACACACACGCACACACACATTTTCCTCTCAGTTTGCATCCCCTTTACTTTTTAGATATCTAAGACCTTTTGAAGACAGTGACACCTCCCCTCCCCAACCCATGTTGTTTGGAGTTGACAGGAGTTACAGACAAAAGCAGCCTACGGTTGGTAGCCATATACTAAGTAGACATTTAGTGAAGGGTGCAGCCTAATCCTAGACTGTATCCACTGCCAGCATCACACAGAGTTTGTTGAATTGGCAGTGACAGTGGTGGTGGTGATGCCAGAAGTCCTTTTGAAACAAGACTTGAACTCTTCCTGTGAAGAAGAAAAGGTAACTTTGGCTGACAAGAAATACCGTGGAACCAAGCCCCAGTTGGCTCGTCTGTGAAATGGGGATAACAGCTGCCCACCAGTGACTTTGTAAGGAATGGCTGAGGTAATACTTGCAGAAATACACAGTACCGATACCTAGTAAGAATTCAGAAGCTTCTTTTATTATTACTGCTATAATTATTCTGTCTCTTGGATAGTGAAGCCCATACATTCTTACCCAGTGGACTTTCATTTTAATATATATGGCAAATGCTCATATTTCAGGTAACTTTTGAATTAACTTTGCTTGAGAACAATGTAGGTTAGCAATTTTCCCTTCTAATGAGCCATCCCAAAGGCCTTGTTAAGGAGTGTGAGGTACATGTGAGAGGGGCTGGGAAGCGGTGGGCATGCAGAGGACAGTTCCCCTGGGAGCCCCTTGCCTCCACACAGGCAGACATTGAGAACAGGTACCAGGGGGCCGGTAGGCATAGTTCAGCCCCTGAGCTGAGGTCTTGGTTCTCACAATTTACCTCAGAGCAATTTCAGGAATGTGGTATAAGCTAATATTTTAGTTAATAATTTTTAAAAAGGGTCCAATCGGTACTAAATAGGCAATATATTCTTTGGTGCATTTTAATTAAGTGCCTAAACATTTAAAGTATGGGAAGCTAGAGCATAAAAAATATTATTCAAAGAAGTTTCTTTCTAGAACCAACTGCATAAATGTCTGTTTTACATCAAAAGATGATATAAGTATTTTTATTATTGTTATTATTGATTTAGATGTCCATACCTGTTTCTGCCCATCAGCATGTGAACTCTGAGTGCAGAAGCCACATCTATGTTGTGTTTGCTTTGAGGATGCTTCATGCAGGCTTTTGAATCTTCCTGACAGAATGTACTACAGACTCAAATGCCAGGAGGACGAAGAGGTCCATTCAGGGAGAAGGGAAAAATCATTCAGAGATTGAGGTTGCAAAACTGTTTACTATGTTAAAAAGTGCATCAAGTCTGTGGGGGAAAGCAGAGGCTGGTTATTCCTACAAGAAAAAAAATGCTTTTTTCTCTTCCTGCCAAACAGAACAGAAAGTATCTTGGAATAATTGAAATAACAACCCAAAATTTTCTTCCCATGTGTCAGAAGCAAACAAACAAAAATAATTACCTCCTGCCACAGTCAAGGAAAATTTACTTTTTAACAGCCTGACAAAATGTCACTGGATAACATCCATCCCTTGGTATCTCCAACAAAATCCTGTTTCCCCAAAGAAACACACTAGGCTATTTCACATTCAGTGTGTGTAAGAAAAGTACAAAATTCAGGGCAAAAACAAAAAATAAGAAAAGCACCAAAACCTCCTGAACTTGACAGGAAAGAGAAGTCATCTGAGGCTGTTTGATTTCGGAATAAAAATGCTGTTGTTCAAAGTCTTGTTCATTCCATTGGGCTCTACCCAATAATAGCAAGTTTTTTCACTCACCACACGATTCTGTCTGCCAGTCACTCTGCTAGCAGTTTGTGGGAGACTGACAGTTAACACAGCAAGTTTTCAAGTAATGCAATTTTTTAATAATAGGAATGGACACACAAAAAGACATATGTGCAGTGTGACTATAATTTATATGAGGAGATTTAAGGTATATATGTCAATATTTTTAAAATATAAGTCTAAGGCAGGGTCATCTCTATTCCTACCCCATGAGTTGGAGAAATAGGTTTCAAAAGTTGATTGAAAGTGAAGGGCATCTTAGAAGTGCTGACTGGGAAGAGATGGCCATCCGTTTCTATGCAGAAAGGAGGAATTGAGAAAGCATTGATCAAATGAAACGTCAAGTCCTAAATACAGGAGAAGCACCAAGTCTGCTGAGGAAATACTTGCATTTCACATTTAAAAGGTTACATTGTTAATGGATCTTGGAATAAGAGTACATGTTATAGCATCAAAGATGTCTTTCCTTTGGCATCAGGCTGGGCCAAGAGGCAAACACTTGAAGGCTAAGGTTAAAAGGTTGCTTATAGGTTTGAAAAAGCTTCTGAGAAAGATGGAAAATATATGGGTGAACCCCAAAGTGTTTCACTCCAGACATTCATAGCACTACATCTGGATAATATTGCTTGGATTTTGTCCCAAATGATTCCACATCTTAACATTGATTTTTTCTGTATTTTAAGGTGGCCAAATATAATGAGTTAATAGACAAGTCTAAGCTTCAGTCCCCTCATGTAAAATGAGGTAATAACAACTCCCTATTTGAGTTACTATGAGAATCATATTAAATTAAATTATAGACTCTAAATTTAGACTCATTAATTTGGAGTATCTTGCTTAAAGATTTTTTATAATTCCTTGATAGAAACATTTGAAACCTACTTTGTCTTTGGACACTTATCCTGGAAATATTTTAAATAGAAAACATTGCTTTCATTGTTGATCATATTCATTAACAGCAAATAGGCTGGGATCTTTGGGAAGAAATATGTGGGAAAATATGCCTTTTGACTTTCAGGATGGTAAATGAAGTTAAATGTTCAGATTATGTTAGTTTATCATCCTAACAGAATTAGAAGTTAAAGGAATATTTTTCTTTCATATCTACACTAATAAAAGAGAAAAATGCTAATTGGCCGTACCTTCACTATGCCCACAGCCAATCAGGAGTGATATGCAAATTAAGCCAACAAAGATGTAGGGTAAATTTGCATATGCAGGAGGGGCGCGCTGTGCCTGACACCGCCAGCTAGGACCAGGCCACCACTGGGGACCAGGCAGCCAGGCGGGCAGTTCCTGACACCACCCTCAGGGTCTGGGCGCTTGACTTTGCCCACTGTGTCCAGGCAGCCATTGCGGACCAGGCAGGCCTGGCAGGCAGTGCCTGACGCAGCCTGCAGTGTCCAGACTGTCGTTGGGTTCAGGTAGGACTGGCAGGCAGAGCCAGATGTCACCTGCTAGGTTGAGGCCATGATGGGTAACTGGGCAAGGGGGGGAGGAGGGCAGTGCCTAACACTGCCCAAGATGTCCAGGTAGCCATTGGGACCTTGGGTCGGCTGGGGTAGCCAGGGTCTCTGAGATCACTGTCTGTCCCCGGGCCACCTGTGGACACCCATGGAGTAGTTCAGGTTTGAACATTTTAATGAAAATGGGATACCTGTGCCCTGGCCCACCATGCTGGTTCCTGGTGAGGAGAGGGAAGTGGGCAGTTAGTAGGCACCAGGGCTTGGAAGGGACTGGGAACAATCTACAGGCATGCTACCAGGAAGAGGTGCTGAACCATGATGACACAGAGGGCTTTTGCATACGAATGCCCTGTCCTTTCTCAGCCTAAAACTGGTCAAACAAGCAGTAGCTGGGTCAGGGAGCCCCAAAGCTATTAAAAGAAGGCCCAAGGCCCCACCAACACCAGCTTTCCTTGCTTCTCAGCTGGGCCTCATCTGGGCACTTCCAAACCCAGTACAAAGAGAAGGAATCTGCAGGTCTCTCTGTAGCTACTGCTGGGTGGCCCCAGGCAGTGGATTACTTTGTACCTCCTTGGAGATCCAAGAGCCAGGTATCCAGTGGTCAGTGTGAAACTATACCAGATTACAAATCTTCACATCTATAAGTGACACATTCAAGGGGCAGACTCAGTGAGCAACAAAGCCCCACTGAAGAAAGTCCTGCCCCATAAGAGTGTCTCCTGCACAGCAGCTCTTCCATAGACATAGCTGGTCCTCACAGCCAATTATCCTGGAGGTCAATTCCTCCCAGTGATACCAACATCAATCAAGGATCAGCTACAATAGAGGTGCACCAAGAGTGTCCAGCCACTATGGACAACAGTTTGGAGGCTCCTCAAAAAATTTAATAATAGTGTTACCATATGACCCATCAACCCTTCTCCTAGATATCTAACCCCAAAATTTAAAAACATTTATTCATTAAGATATATGTACTTCTATGTTCATTGCAGCATTGCTCATGATGGCCAAGATATAGAAACAAATGAAGTGTCCTTTGATAGATGATTGGATAAAGCAGAAGGCTTTTAGATAAATTGATAAACACTGTAGAAAGAATATCCTTGAGTACCAGAAATGAAGAGGAAATCTAAAAGCAGACAGAGGGTGGATAAACTGGGGCTGTGGCTGCTTGGGAGAGGGCAGAAGAGATTATCAACCTTGTTTATGTAAAGTTTACAATTTCAATGAGCAGTGAAAAGGTAAGGCTTGGGCTCTTTAGGTATAGAGTACTGAAAGAAAATCTGCATACATCTAGGATACTCAAGCCTACTCTGAAAGGAAGACTAATAGATGGAAATAAAAATAAATTTTTATTTTTCTATCTAGACTTTACTTGAAAGTGTATATCTCCTAATAATATTCACTAGAATTTCTGTATGGAAAAATACAGTAGTTCAAAAAAAAATTAAAGCTATGGTATATAGATTAGACCAGCCGTGGGCAAACTACGGCCTGCGGGCTGGATCTGGCCCGTTCGGCTGTTCTATCCAGCCTGTGGAGCTGAAAGAGGGGAGGGTTCTCTTGCTCTCCCCTCTGCTCTTTCACCAGCAGCCCAAGATGAGAGTGCCAGCATGGTCAGGTTGCTTTTGTTCTGGCCCTCCGGTCCAGTTTAAGAACCCATTGTGGCCCTCGAGTTAAAAAGTTTGCCAGCCTCTGGATTAGACCCTCTGGACAGATAACTAATGAACTGGAAGCCAGATCAGAGGAAATTTTCTTGACTCCACTAGGAGAGAAGGAAAAATGATGTAAAAAGACACATAATAGAAAATCTATCATAAATGTTATAAATTTTCAAGAAGCAGAGAATATGGAGAATAAGGGCATAAGCATTTCTTCAGAGAATTTCTTAGACTCACCAGAAAACACAAATTTTCAGAGCAAGGGAGCAGAAATTCGAAGTAGAATAAAATAAAATCAATCCACAACTGGACACATTGTAGTGAAACTGCAGATAACTACTAAAGACAATTGAAAATATATACTAAAAATTCAGGGAGAAAATTAATTTTAAAAAGATCTCATTCAAGAGTTGGGACAGGGGTGTTCCAATTTTGCTAAGAATATTGTATTAGTTTCCTATAGCTTCTATAACAAAGTACTACAAATTTGGTGGCTTAAAGCAACAAAATTTATTGTTTCAGAGTTCTGGAGGCCAGAAGTCTGAAATAACGGTGCTGGTAGGGCCCTATTCTGAAGGCACTAGGGAGAGAACCATGTGTTTCTCTCTGGGCTGCTGCTTTGTAGATAAGTCACTTCAGTTCCTCATCTTCTGGCATTTTCTCTATGTGTTTACATCTCATCTTTTCTCAGTGTGTGTTTGTCCCTGTTTCTAAATTTTCCCTTTTTATAAAGACACTAGTCATTTGGATTTAAGGTCCATCCTAATGACCTCATTTTAACTTGATTAAATCTGTAGAGATTCTATTTTTATATTTGTTGTTATTTCTCACCCAAGGAGACTTTCCGTTCTTTCTTTCTTTCTTTCTTTCTTTCTTTCTTTCTTTCTTTCTTTCTTTCTTTCTTTCTTTTTTAGAGTTGAAGGGAGGAAGAGAGAAATAGGAAAAGAGAACCAAAGATGTGAGAGAGACACATTGATTTGTTGTCTCCTTGCATGAGTCCCAACCACGCTGAGGACTGAGCCTGCAACCCAGGTTTGTGCCCTTGACCTGAATGGAATCTGTGACCCTTCATGTGTGGCCCAGCACTCTAACCATTGAGAAACATGGGGTAGGGCTAGAGATTCTATTTTTCAAACCAGATCATATTCTGAGGTATTGGGGTTTAGGATTTCAATATATCTTTTTTTTCGGGGGGGCCACGGTTGAATCCATAATAAATATACCCTTTATAGAAACTTGCTGAAAGAACAAAGAATATCTTTTAAAGAAAGGGAAGAACAGAAGAACTAATGGCATATTATTCTTTTGAAATTTTTATGTTTGAAATGTTTTATAATTTTAAAGGGAATATTAAATAGAAGTATGTCTTTTCTATTAAATTTTAATAAAATATTAGACAATTAAGAATATTTGAATAGCAAAAGAAATAATAAATGATAATATAATTTCATAATTAAATGATTATTTTTCAACTAATTAATTCAATAAAAACTCAAAGTTAAATCATGGGTTGAGTTTAAATCCTCTATACTTTCACATGACATGTACAAAAATATTTGGAAATCACTAATTTATGTTTCTAACTGTAAACCATTTTGTTTATAATTAGAAATACAGAACGCTGCAGCAAACATTACTACAGGAAAGCATTAAATTTAAAAAATCTATAATAATAAAAGTGTAATATACTAATTAGACTGGACAGCTAAACGACCTTCTGGATATCCTTCCAGACAACTCTCTGGACCTCTAATCTATACACAGCCAGTCCTTGGGTCGTGTCAGACTCCACTTATGTTGTTTTGTGGTTATGTCACCATCTCCCATTTATTTATATAAAAAAAGTTCTGTCATTTTGACCTATATACATATGTACCTTATGTTTTTTATTATTTATTTACCACAAGTAAAGGTCAGGAATTGTTATCTTTCTTTTAATTTTTTTTTACTGTTTCACTTCATTACTGCTGTGTATGTACTCCATGAGAGTGATATAGATGCTTATGTAGGTGGGTTCTGACTTACGGTGAAAATCGTGTTACAACAACTGTAGGAACGGATCTCTGGAATAACCTGAGGACCTACTGTATATAAAAAGCCTGTGATCATAATATGGTAATGACTGGGAGGACTGGTCGCTATGATGCCAACTGTGGCTAGTGGACTGCCAATAGGAGGGTGGGGCAGACTAAAAGTAGAGTTTGCTGCTTTTACCCATATTATGATACTGAGTCTCAAAAGAAATGTGTGAGATGGACATTCATATTTTCCTATCACAGATGAAAAACTGAATTTTAGAGAAATAATTCAGGCGACCCTTGATCATATAGGCTGGAAACAAAACCTCTGCTTATAATTCTTTTCTAACTTTATAACTCCAAAGAGGATTTTCTTCTAATCCCAGAAGCATCATCAATGTCCCCATAGTCATCATCAACTAAAAGAAACTTTCCATCACATCTCTTTATCATTTCTCTTTTAAAACCATTTTGATGATTCTCAATTGTTTTAGGGTAAAACAAACTCCTTTCTGTGAACTCAAAGACATTCGTAATGTAGCCACAGCCTCTTCCCACAGTCTCTACCCTCATCAGACAGAGTTAACCTCCCTCTATATACCCAACCATCTCAGCTCAAGCTGTACCCAAGCTCTGTATATCCTACAATTCTGGCATGCCATCAGGCCTTTGTCCCCATGTTAATTCTTAACCTATCATTCAAATTCCAAAGCCAGTCAGTTTTATATTCATTAATTAGTTCCAACAAGATTTCAGATGTTTGAGGGCAGAGTTCATACTATATGTATTGATGTGATATTCAGAGCAAAAATTACTTATTATCTATAGGCACTCAACAGTTGCTTCTGGAATAAAATGGAGAATGAAATGTGAAACTCTAGCTATAGAGGTTCAATATATGTCATGTAAATTTAGTTTGCCAAAAATGAGTAGAAGGGAGCATGAAGCCAATCTTAAGGCTCAAATCTTGGTATCATTAGTTTCTAAAATAGAAATAGATCTGATTGAGCAGAAACAAGCCAATTCAGAGAAAGATATATTATTTTAATATTATTAATAAATGAGAAACCCTTCACTGGTAATGAGAAAGAAAATGAATATCGGTATTTTATGGTTTTACAACTTCATGTTTTAGTCTCTTCTCTTTGATCTACAAAAACAATATTTTAGATATACATTTTATAAACAGAAAAGGGAGTTCATACATGTACTTCCTTGAGGCATGAGCAAACTCAACAAAGTTCATTCTCAAGTAGAAAAGTAGAGGGAAGCCCTCGGGATGTCCCCTCAAAGATTTCCAGACTTAGGCATATGTAGGGACCTTGGGAAATGCACCTTTTTGAAGTTAACTTTGACCCTGATTATTTTAAATACCAAGCAAAAATTTTACCAGATGGATTTTTTAAAAATATAGTTCTAAGTGAAAATAGCTGTATTGGTCTTTCTGATGATATAATAAAACTACTGACTTTCCTCTTATTAGTCATTGCCATCTAACTGAGCTGGTTAAATTGTTGATCCACTATGCAAATGAGAAGTTTAATCAATAAATGAGTAAGCATTTCAGACTTAAGAAAAATACTTGCAATAGAACAGTAAAAAATATGAAAACTTGGCAAGTAATTCTTGCTTGAGTTATTAGAAATAGACTTCAGACTTTCAAAATTCCGTAAGTAAACCTGGCATCTTTAAAATAAGGTCTGGCTCCCTGTTCCTTGATGGAGCCACATTCTGTGGAGAGCACACATAAGCATCTCAGAAGCTCCAGAGAAAGCCTCCCTTAGCTCCCTGTGCCAGCAGACTATTTCCTGTATCTCTAGCATTTTGAGAAGCATATCAACCAGTTAATATTTATACACCAGCATGGCAAGGTATCATTATAATAGTAGATGGGCACCATTTTTGTTTTACTGAAGGGAAATCCAATATGAATATAATAGCAAGCTTTCAAATATGACATTTAATCCATGAATATAGATCAAACTGAGAATCTATTCATTATTAAAAGGGTGGCATATTTTTATTATGCTGAGAATGAAACACAAATACTGTGAAAAATTTAGTGCCTTTTCTTGAAATTTTTAGACACTTATCATAGAGTCATCTGGCTGGTAAGAGCACTCACTTTAAAATATTGCCGTGAAATTAATAAGTTTGAAGTTTTATGCCTGAAAAGGGGATGCTCAATTTCAGTGAAGTAGGCAAATTTATTTTTTATTTAAAGCTTCCTAAATACTTAAATTGTTAAAGTACTTCAGTAATGTTCTGATTCCAATATGTATATGAAGAACTTAGTTCATATTCTTGTCATTATTAGTCATGGCCACAATGTTCTTCCCTGAAGTGCTTTCAGAAAACTGCATATATCAGAAACTGATTAAAATGACCTGAAGTATTAATTCTTAAAATATGATGTCACAAACATTTTGCAAGTTATTTTCTATGTGACATTTAATATCAAATAATTGAAATGATTTTAATAACTCATAAGAAGAAGTAGTCTTAGGAAAAATAGAGACCATATATGATTGCTTTTATTGATTATTGATTATTACCATTAATAATGGATAACCCTGCAGTAAAATATGTCATGCAGCTTTGGAAAGTTTTCCATTATATCATTTGGAGAAAGGGCTTTTTTTTTTTTTAGAAGATAAGGTGTTTGATTTTTTAAAAAAATATATATTTTTATTGATTTTAGAGAAGAAGGGGGAGGGTAAGAAGATAAAAACATTAATGATGAGAGAGAATCATTGATTGGCTGCCTCCTACACTCCCCCACTGGGGATCTAGCACACATCCTGGGCATGTACCCTTGACTAGAATCGAGCCCTGCACCCTTCAGTTCACAGGACAATGCTCTATCCACTGAGCCAAACTGGCTAGAGCTGGAGGAAGGGTTTTATGTCAGTTCTTGAAAGAGTCATTTCTGCAGATCAAGGGGTTCCTGTACTTGTGAGAAACTTGACTGCAAATGGCTTTTTCTGAATAGTATGGGTAGTTGTGGGGCATTCTGCTTTCAGTAGTGAGCTGGTTTTGCTATTTTGTAGCATTCAAAACTTCAGGAAAGTCTCTTAACTTAGCCTCAGTTCCCAAATCTGTAAAATGGGATTAAATATTGTGATATATAAATTACTTAACATAGGAAATAATTAGTAGCTATAATTATTTTTATTATTATAATCCTCTAAGTAGAATGTTCTCTGCTTTTCTTCAAGAAGTAATAGTAAATCCATTCTTCATTCTCTCCTCCAAGAAAACTCATTTTTCACTAAATTTATTTGATGCTATTTATCTCTAGTTCTTGCTAGTGGGTGGTATGAGGAATTTCAAGGCCACCAGTATAAAAAGTCACTTTATCAGCATGTCACTTTCTCTTGCAGAGAGAAAGGTAACGTGTATTTAGAGTCTGCAGTGTACCAGTTACATCGCTATGCACTCACAATGCAAACATCACACAAAGCTGTCCATCATTAAATGCATTTCACAGATGAAAGAAACCGAGGATTTAGAGATAAGGACTTGCCCAGATGTTCCAAGCTGAGATTCTAATCCAGATGTGAACTCCACACTTCAACATCAAGTTTCACAGCCTACTTTAAAGGAAGCAGCAAGGACAGATATATTCATGTTCTGTATTTGTAAATTACTCACAAATTACTATTTTTTTTTACCAGACTTGTTTTTGCTTCTAAAGCCAAATTTTTCTTTTTAAAAATTTAAATATTTTTAAAAATATGATTGATTTTACACACAGAGAGAAAGACAGCTTTGTTATCCACTTATATATTGATGGCATTTGGGCTGCTTCCAAATGTTGGGTATTGTAAATAGTGTTGCAATGCACACAGGGGCGCATATGTTCTTTCAAATTAGTGCTTCATTTTTTTCCCCAGATATATTCCCAGAAGTAGAACCATTGGATAATAAGGCAGTTCCATTTTTATTTTTTTAAGATAACTCCAAACTGCTTTTCAAAGTGGTTGTACAAATCTCCATTCCCACCAACACTGTACAAGGATTCCCTTTTCTCCACACTCTCACCAACACCTGTTTGCTGATATATTGATGGTAGCCATTCTGACAGGTGTGAGGTAATATCTCATTCTGGTTTTAATTACATTGTATTTAAATACAAAATGTGCATTTAATAAATGTTTTTGAATGAATAACTGATTGATATTGCACAGGTATTAATTTTTTTTTGCTATATATCCTTGGTAAAATGTGGTTTTCCCAGAGGGAAATGTTGATTAGCAATTATTGCCAAAAGTTTTCTCCTTTCCCAATGATATATTTGCCTGTTCCTTGTAAAGCCATTTGTGGTTAATTTGTTGGTCTTTGATCTAATCATGCTACAGATGTTCAGAAACGCCATCTTTTTGTGCATTGAGGCTCAGTCACTAGGTTTGTAAAAGTAATGGGCTGTGCCAATATTTCCCCAATGTGCTCAACTCTCAGGGACAATGAAGAGAAAGATCTATCTTTTGCCTAACAAGGAGAAACTGAAAAGAAAATTCAACTTTTTGTTTTCTCATTCAAAAAAAAAAGGGGGGGGGAGGTTGGGTGCAAAATCCCAGAACTGAATTTTCTAAATTAAAATATTCAATTAGATTTTGCCATATCCCTAGAGTAAATATTCTTAGTTGAACATTTGAGTAGCATGTGAAGAGATGAGTTATGACATATTGAGGTTGAGGTCAGGTAAAAGAATTGTGATATAATGTGTTGACATAGCATATATTTTCCCTTGATTTCAGTTATATTTGATGTAAAATGGTGAAAAGGAAAAATTTTTAATCAGAAATTATTCCATTATGAGTCAGTTTGATTTTAGATATAAATGTTGCTCTAATCTATGGATATAAATTTGATATATGATTAAAGACACACAAACCTATCTTGCATTTGTATCAATCAATATTGGATGTATATTTTTTCTTTTCTTTTCTATTTTTGTTTTGTTTTTTAATTCAATGCATACTTATTTTTTTAATTGCTCCATCACTTCTTTTTTTTTCTTTTTCTTTAAATTTTTTTTCAATGACAGTTGACATAAAATATATTAGTTTCAGAGGTACATCCCTGTGATTGGACTTCACATAACATACTAAGTGATCATCCTGATAAATCTCATATCCATTTAACACCATACATAGTTATTCAAATATTATTGATTATATTCTTTATGCTGTACTTTATATCCTCATGACTATTCAGTAACTACCAATTTTACTTCTTAATCTTTCCCTTTGTTCCCCCAAATCCCCTTCCATCTGACAACAGTCAAATGCTCTCTGTATCTATGTGTCCATATCTATTCTTGTTAATTTACTTATTTATTCACATTTTAGATTCAATTGTTGATAGAAATGTACTTATTGCCATTTTATTGTTCATATTTTTATTTTTTTTCCTTCTTAAAAAAGACCCTTTAACATTTCATGTAATACTGGTTTGGTGGTAATGAACTCATTTAGCTTTTTCTTGTCTAGAAAACTCTTTATATGTCATTTGATTCTAAATTATGGCTTTGCTGGGTATAGTAATCTTGTTTGTAGGTCCTTAATTTTCATCACTTTGAATATTTCTTGCCAATTCCTTTGGGCTTGCAAAGTTTCTGTTGAGAAATCAGTTGACAGTCTTATGGGAACTCCCTTGTAGATAACTGACTGATTTTCTCTTACTGCTTTTATTATTATCTTTGTTTCTAACCTTTTGAATTTTAATTATGATATATCTCAGTGTGGGCCTCTTAGGTTTATCTTTTATAATGCTCTCTGCACTTCCTGAACTTGTATGCCTATTTCCTTCACCAAGCTAGGAAAATTTTCTGTCATTATTTCTTCAAACAGATTTTCAATTTCTTGCTCTCTCTCTCCTCCTTCTGGCACCTCCATGATACAAATATTGGTATATTTGAAGTTGTCCCAGAAGTCTTTACACTATCTCATATTTTTTATTCTTTTTGATGTTCTTTTTGTTTGTTTGTTTTGTTTTTTGCATTCTTATATTCCAAATTACTGTTTTATTTTGGCTTCTTCTACTCTACTATTGATTCTCTGTAAATTATTCTTCATTTCAGTTAGTGTATTCTTCATTTGTGACTGATTCTTGTTTATGGCTTCCATGTCATATTTATGATGTTGAAGTTCTTTCTAAGTTCATCTACTCTATCTCTAAATTCATTTTTCATCCTTCTAAACAGTGTTTTGATCTTTGCATCTCATAGATTGCTTATTTTCATCATGTTTAGTTCCTTTTCTGGAGTTTTGTTCTGATATTTCATTTGGAACATGTTTATTTTCTCATTTTGGCAGGCTCTCTGTGTTTATTATTAGGTAGAACAGCTGTGTTGCCAGGCTTGTTAGAGTGGCCTAATGTAATAGGTATTTTGTAGGGTTCATTGGCACAGCTTCCCTGTTCACACAAGCTGCACACTTGAGGTGCATCCCCCTGTGTGGACTGTGTACTCCATCCTATTATAGTTGAAACTTGAATGCAGTTGGCACATCGTGAGAGGGTTTTATGCCCCAGTTTTGTCAGCTGAAAGGATTGGCTGTGACCACTTTAGAGGATAAACTGTACAGGGACCCATCCCATGGAACAGGATTTACTTCAGCAGGGTTCTGATCCTCTCTGAGTACACCCCTTGAATATGTCACTTATGGTTGGTGGTGCTTTGATGTGGTCTGAAGCTTTTTCACTAGATGTGCTAGCTTTGGGGCCTTCCAGGAGCTGCAAGCCAAGATTAAGCACTGCCTGTGTTCTGCTGAGGTCACCTGGCATGGGCTACAATGTGATCTGCAGATGGCTGCTACTTATGCTGGGGTTGAGGTGCCCTGGGGAAGTCAAGCTGTGAGCCAAATCTGGCTGCCCTTAGTGCTTGGTCTGGGATCACTTATCAAAGGGTAAAGGGTGTGCTGCATCCAGATACTGCTTATTTGAGAGATTTTTAGGAAAGTCTGAAGCATGAGCCAATAGAGATCATTCAAATGAAAAACAATCACTGGAAATAGCTTGAGTGGGCCTAGAAGTTGGGTGGATTGTCAGAGAATCACTAGGGTGGAATGAATGGGGATAGTTAGGTTGATAGAGACTCAGATATGGCACCTGCCTATCAGCTCTGTGAGGGAAGGACTCAGAAAGGGAACAATGGTCCCTGCCAACCTTTCTGTCTAGGAGAAAGCTGCCCCTCTAGCTCTCGCCCTGATGCTAGACACTTCAGTTCCTTCCCATATGTCCTTGGTGCTTTTTGAGCTGGTACCCCAGCACTGAAAGACAGAGTGAGTGCATCCCAGTAAGTCTCCACTTAGGGCCCTTTAGCAGGAACTCCATGGGATTCCAACAGCCCTCTCTCTCAGTAAGCTATAATCCCTACTTGTTTTTACAGCCAGAAGTTATGGGGATTTTTCTTCCTGGCACCAGAACTTTAGTCTGGGGGCCTGATGTAATGCTGGAAACTCTTTAGTCAAGATATCCTTCTTGATTTTTAACTATCACATGTGGGTGTGGGACCAGCCCACTCCTCATGTCTGCTCTCCCTAACCAGTCTCCACGTGGCATCTTTAATTCCCTAGTTGTAGGACTTTCATTCAGTCAGATTTTAGGTGGTTCTGAATAATAGTGGTTCAATAGTTTAGTTTTGAGTTTTAAAAAATATATATACTTTATTGATTTTTTACAGAAAGGAAGAGAGAGGGATAGAGAGTTAGAAACATCGATGAGAGAGAATCATCGATCAGCTGCCTCTTGCACACCCCCCACTGGGGATGTGCCCACAACCAAGGTACATGCCCTTGACTGGAATCGAACCTGGGACCCTTCAGTCCACAGGTTGACACTCTATCCACTGAGCCAAACCGGTTTCAGTGTTTAGTTTTAATTTTGATGTGCTTGTGGGAAGATGAAAATATTGTGCTAACCTATGCCACCATTTTTACTAGAACTGACTCCCTGGCCTTATTTACTCACAGCCTAAAGTGTGGTCTGAACAACCTCCTGAATTACTGTTACCCATTGTTGTGTAAATTCATATTCCCAAATCGCACCCAGACTTACTGATTCAAGGATGAGAATGAGGCCTCAAATCTTCATTTCAATAAACACCTTTATGTTATTCTTATACAGACTAAATTTCTAGGGACTTGATGACATTATTGTATAACTAGAGGCCCATTGCAGGAAGATTCCTGCAATAAGGCTGCCTGAAGCGATTTCCACCAATCTACCTACTTTCCTCCCTTTTCCACTGCCTGGCCTGCTTCCCTCCCTTCTCTCCTGCCCTGCCTGCTTCCCTTCCTTCTCTGCTATCCTGCCTGCTTCCCTCCCTTCTCTGCTGCCTCACTTGCTTGCTTCTCCACAGCTTACTCCCTTCTGCAGTGCTTGGCTTCCTTCTAAGCTATCTTCAGTCTTTGCTCTATGCCTGGATATGCAAATTAACTGTCATATTGATCAGGCTAATTTGCATATTCACCCTTGATTCGATGGTGGGTGTGGCTTATGGGCATGGTTTGTGGGTGTAGCGGAGGTATGGTCAATTTGCATGTTTCTCTTTTATTAGATAGGATTGCTGATATTTCTCAAATGATTAAACTAGTTCTTGAGAAATCATAAAATTATGGAGACTTTTAGTTAGAATTGTACTCTCATTTTAGAGAACATTTTATTTAGAATTACTGATTTGTAAGTTACCTGGTGAACCTAACCCTTCAGAAAGACTCATTCTTAAATGACCCTGAATCATGGGTTTTGATTGCTTTTTCTTATCTGATGCCTGAACTCAAAGTGAGCAATTTAACAGAGAATATGCCCAATACAGGAAAACATGTGGAAGAAGATCCCTGGCTCTTTAGTTTATAGGAATCATGAAGAGCAGTCAAAAGGGTGGAGAAGAATGGTCTTTAGTCTTTTCACCATGAATCCTAGGTAGGTTGTTTGGTGTTGCACCTCCCACATTCTGAAGGCTAACATGAATGTCTCTGAGGCAAATAAAAAATCAAATTTTGTTCTACCTTCTACATCTATGTTCTGTGTGACATTGGAACAGATCCCTTTTTCTCAGTTGTATCACTTGTAAAATGGAGTTAATAGTAGATTCTACTTCATAGTATTATTTTGGTGATTGAGTCAATAGGATAAAAAAAATTTAAAAAGTGCCTTGCATTTAGTAAACTTTCAGTAAATGTTGACTGTTGATATTATACTAACTTTTAGGATTAAGGAACTAAAAAAATCTAAAACGGAAACTGGAACTATTATATTTGCACATGAGAGAACTGGTTCCAGTGGTGTTTGAAGTAATATTTTCTCTTTTTCTATTCAGAAGCTAGGATAGTTATAGCTGTCCCCACTTCTGTTCTTGATCCCTAGGCCAAAATAAGTTTCCAAGAATAATTTCTTTCTTTTATCTCACAATGGAAAGACTGAGGTTTAGAGCTAATTTGATTACTTATTTATCTTGACTGAGGGAATGGAAAGGAAAATAATGGTACTATAAAGCTCTCACTAGATACCTAGATCACCTTGTGCAGTGGCATAAATTTCTACCCATTTGGCCAGTTTATTTAAAAGGATTATTTTATTATTTCTAATGCAAATTATGTATATATATATTTAGCTCATTGACTACCTTTATTCCCTATTAAATGTTAGACCTGGAATGAACCATTTAGTTCATTTCTCATTCTCCCTACTTGCCATATTCCCTGCATCACCACTGCCTTTATTAACCCCTACCCCCCAGTTCCACCACTAGTGTTTTATAGTGAAACCAAGATTAAGAGATGGTATTTACTTACTTAAGTGGTAAATTGGAATTTGATATGTTTATCTGATGCCAAAGCCCATGTTTTTAACCACTAGGATAAATAGCTTCACTTCTAAATTAGAAAATCAATGAAACAGGTATAATTGAATAACTAGGATTAAAGGAACTTATCTTCATAGTCAAGAGAACCATTTAAGATGTATTTAGAAGAACTGCAATCAAATAAATGTTCAAACATCACCATTGTAAACTTATCATAAAGCATTATTGGGTATTCTGCTTATCTACCTAAGTGCAGATATAGGAGTATTTCCATGTTTCTCTACTATTGGCTTTATCATTAACCTGACCAAAACCTACTGTATCCTTGAGTTTACCACTTGTAACTTAGATATAAGCCATGGGAGATATCATGGTATAATAATTGTGTTCATAGAACAGTTAAGACTCTACTTGAATAAATCTAGTGCAAAGCCAGTGAATTGGCTCAGTTACTCTACAATAACAAAGAATCCAAACATATCAGTGGATTAATGTAATAGAAAAATTTCATTAAAACTACATGTCTGCTTCAAGACAGACTCTCTGTTTTACCATTCTCATTCTAAGTCAAAGATTGGTTTGAAGATTACCATCTGGAGTGTTACTTATCACCGTAGCAAAGGAGAAGACAAGTCTGGAGGACTAAGAACAAGAAATGCTATGGCCCAGAAGCCATACATGTTATGTCCTCTTGCAGATCAATGGCCAGAGCTAGTCAATGGACCATCTAAAGGGGCTTGAAAATGCAATCCTATTGCATTCTTAGATGGTGAAAAGGTGTAAATACTTGATGGACAGCAGTAATGACACTGGCTGCTGAGGAGGGAGAGGAGCTTTCTTACAGAACTGTTTACAAATGGATGGATTTACCTTGTGAATTGGTAAACATTCCCATCAGTGCAGCTTTCAGGTAAAGAATGAACAACTATCTTATAGATTATAGAAAAGATATGTGACCACCGGATTGAGTATAACACTGATTCTCAAAATTTGTGTTGTGTATGTACCAGCATTTTTAGTAAATAATCTGTATTTTTCAAAAAAAATTTTAAATGCTCTTTTCTGTGGTCACTGTATATTTACATCTCTTTTATTATTTTTTAAGTATTAAATGCTTTAAAATTCTTAGAGTATCTTAGTAATTTTTAGTAAAACTTGTAATTCCTCAATATATCTCTTGGCCCCACCAATATCTCTTCCTATACTTCTGCTTGATAACCTGTAGATTAGAAATGATCGCCTTCTATGACTCTGAATCTATTTTACTTCATCAATTTATGTTGTTCATTATATTCCACAAATGAGTGAAATCATGTGATATTCAAACAGACCATCCTTCCTCAGGGGGAATAGGGAAGTGAATGGGGGATAAAGGTGGGAGAGATCAATCAAAGGACTGATGTGCATGCATATAAGCATAACCCATGGACACAGTCATCGGGGGGGGGAGGGAGTAATGGCATGTGCTGGGCCGGGTGGTAACAGGAAGGGAGAGGTCCATGGGGGGGGTAATTCATATGTAACAGTTTAACAATAAATATATTTTTAAAAAGTAATGATCACCTTAAATATATTGTCCAAGTTGAACACACCGAGAATCTTTAATTTTAATGAGCAAAATTTGGGGAAGGAAGAGGGATTTTCTGATGAAGAGGCTGTCATGAGAAAATAATATTGACTGTGTACTGTGCGTGTGCTTCCATGTTTATGTGTGTGTGAATGTATGTGTGTCTGTGTGTGTGTGTGTGTGTGTGTGTGTGTGTGTGTGTGTGTGGTGTACAGGCATTTGAGAAAATTTTCACTACAATATCTAAATGTATTTATATGTGTAGTGAATATTAACATGTATTAAATATATATTTAATAAGAAATAAAACTAAAAGATTATATTGTGGTGAGGCTGCATTAAGGCTTTTAATATGATTCCAAAGAATTAAAATTTATATGGTAAATATAAAGTGGTAATATAATGTCAATTGGGTAAGTAACAACCTACTAAGGAACAAAAAGGTAGACTTATACTGAATCAAATTTTTTGGGAATTTTTTTATTCAAGGCCAGAGATAAAAGTAACTCTTTGACAAGAGTTTTTAGCAAAGAAGCTAGCAAAAAATAAAAGTAGAATTTTCCATAAGATATAAAATATTTTTATTAAATTCAGAATTTCCTGATGAGACAATATGGGATACTTGACAAAGTGTGATTGTTTGACAGCCAATAATGAACTTATCTGTTAGATATCATGGATGGCCTTTTATTTTTAAGATTTTATCTGTCATTTTGATTGGTTTGACAATGATATGCCTAAGTATTGTTTCCTTTTTATCTTTTCTTCTTAGGATTCTAAACTTTTTAATTTTTTAGATTGATGTCTTTCAACAAATTTAAAGAATTCTCAGCAATTGTCTCTCCAAATACATTTTTTTCTGTATCAGATATTTTTCTTCTTTTAGAATTTATTGTCCCACAGTTCAAATCTGTGTTTTATTTTTTTTAAGCTTATTGCTTTTTTGCTTCACTTGGGATATTTCTTTTGATCTATATTTTTTGTACTATCTCCATTTCTACTGTTAAAACCATTGAATAAATTTTTCATTTTTTTCTGTTCTAGAACATTTTGAAGTTTTCTCTCCTGAAATTTTCCTCCATTTCATTGATTATTTCCATGTTTTCCATTTTTTCTTTATCCTAATTGTAACGATTGCCTAGTGTATTTGTTAATTCTATATCTCAGTTATCTATGGTTCAGTTTCCATTGACTATTTCATTTTGTTTATGGATTACTGTTTCCTGCTTTTATGAATGTCTCATAGCTGTGTATTATATGCCATACATTGTGTATAAATGAGTTGTAAAGACTGAAATAGAAGATATTTATTCCTTCCTCTTTCCAAAAAATCTGCCTCTGTCAGACAGCTAGGGTAAGAGGCTGATATCTCTAATTAGAATTAAGCTAAATTAGGGTTAGGTTGTATTTTATTTAGTTTTTTTAAATTAAATTTATTGGGGTCACATTGATAAACATGATCATATAGATTTCAGCTGTAGGTTACAAGATCTGAATATTGCACCATGTCCACCACCCAAAGTCAAATCTTCTCTTATCACCATATATTAGGACCCCCTTACCACTGATTTTAAACATTTCGAGGTGTAAAATATTTTTCTTTTAAGCTAGGCTTGGTATCCAAGCATCATGTAACAGATGCTATTCTGCTCTCCAGTCCTGCCTCAAGATTTCTGTCCCACTGGAGATCTCCCTTTGACTTCTGGCTCTGACCTATTTGCTCACATGCTGCTGAGCACCAGATAAAAGTCCTGAAGTTGAAAACTGGTAAATAGTAAAGATTTTTACCTGTCTTTGGGGCTCATATGTATTCAGTATTTCACATTAGTTCAAGTTTGTTAGAAGTTCAGCCAATTTTTACTGGCAAAATCTCTGACCCAGTAACAATTTTGTTCCTTCACTTGTTACATTGGATTCAAAGCTGCCTAGAGCTGTCCTAGAGCTTATCACACTGATAGTTTCCCCTAAATATCCATCAACTCCCCAATCAGTTAATAAATACACATATTTTTTAAATTTCACTGGTATTTTTTCTGTGTTATGGTGAACTCATGATCATGTCTATTATACTCAGAGCAGAATGTTGAAGGCCCTCTGTTTTTGAAATCACTTTGTCAAAATATTTTCTGATTCTAAAAACAATAATCCTTATAAAATTTTAGAAAGATCAGAATATTGAAGAATACTTCATTAATATGCTTTTTTATTTTGTAAAAGTAAAATTGCATCAGTTTAAAAGTATTTGGTGTCTAAGTGGAAAATATTTTGCTTTCTTTTTCAATCCTCCATGCCAAATTCAGCCATCAAAATTTTTGTTTGCTTCTTGGATTCTGTTTGTTGTCCACTATCCTTTCATATACACCTTCTATGTTATGGAAGATAAAATGCATCACCCTTATGTTATGCAGTGAAATGCAGCTCTGCAGTGTCTCTTCCTTCAGAAAGACAAAACAAAAAACAAATAAACAAAAAACCAAAAACCAAAACGCTCTTCATGGTACTAAAAAGTGAGTAAACTATGAGGACATTATGATCTCCAGCTACCAGGATCTTCTTGATGAGATGGTATTGATGGTTATCTGGAGACCCAATATACTTCCTTCCTTAGTATATAATATTCAATTACAAGTTTACTAAAAATATTCATGGAAATGTCACATCATATGATAGCTATAGAAATATTTAGGTGTGTGGAAAGGGTTCTGAAAGGTACACTGAAACTTAGTGATCCTTTCTTGCCAGAGAAGAAAAGAACGAGTCCCAAGCTACCCATTACAGGGAAAAAGCTCTCTCCTATGATATGCAGCTGGGAATGGCACTAAAAGAATAAATAAGTTAAGACAACTGTTCTCAGGTAAAGTAAATTCCTTTATTTGATATCATATGGCTCTTCATCTCCTTTTCAGTCAGTATCAATGCCTAGGTTTAGTCTTGTTAATATAATTTATTTGGGAGCTGTCAGGGTATTCCCTTCTATCTTGTAAAACAGGTTGAAGTGAAGTTTGTTTTGTGCACGAGCACCGACTTCTCTTTTACATCATTACAGGTAACACAAAGCAGTGTGGTGTACAAGGTTATGTTTGTCATGCACACAATGATACTGGTGTTTTACATGTTTACAGATTAGCCTAAACTTTAGTAGATTATTTTCTTTTTTATTAAAATAAACGCCAATCTGAGTTATTTTAGAAATAGTTGGAATTAAAATCTTAAAATAAATAATAGTTATGTGCATTTCATAATTTATGAACATTTTTATATTTATATTTATTATGCAAGTTCACAATTCTTCAGCTCTTTGATGAGGAAACTTGAGTGGACGCCCCAAAACATAAGGCAATTAATTATAGAGTTAGATTTATACCAATCCAATTCTTATTTCATCTATTTTGTTTAGTGAACACATTCACTAAGATAAGGATAGTATAGAAGGAACCTTAGTTTTCACTCCTAAAAGTAGGGATACAAATATTGAGATAGCATCTTTCAGCTTTATTTTTAAACAATGGTTCAAAAAAGGCTTTTGGTTCCAGTTTTTCTTCTCTTCCTCATATAGCTTTTATTTTCTTATCTCTGAGGTTACTCACAGCCAACTAGCCAAATGAAAAGTATGGCTTGATTAAGAATCTCTCTTGTCAAGTAATTTGTGCCTAATGTTTTTAGCTTTCCCATGGGCTGTTGTAGAAAATGGTAAATCTGGTTTAAATGAAACCTGATCCTGTTAATGGTTTAATAGCAGCTGCCACAGGGTTATGTCGTTTTTCAACAGATGCTTCTGTTTCATTTTAAACATAAACTAAGTCTTGGAATATTTACATAAATCATATAAAATATGCCTATATATTTTTGCCTAAATATATTGTTGTAAAATAGTTTTAGGTAAGTTTTTATCTTTGCCCATTCATAATTATTTACATAGAATTTTAAAAACATCCTGTACTATGCTCTATTTTTTTTAAAAAAAGACTATTTATGTCTTGCACATTTCTAAATAATTTTTAATAAGGGCCCAAGGGTAGGCCCCATCTCCACATCTGGGAACCCGAGCAATGGCCTGGTCAATTTGATCATTTCATCCATCTTTATATCTCACAATATTTATTTAGCCCTGACAAATTGCTTATACAATGATGTGCATTATAGTGTCAACTGAAATAAACAGAATAGTCACCAAATTAAATGGGACACTATTTTTCCTTGAAGAGGTAGACCTTGTAATAGTAATTCAAGCTATCATTATGCCTAGGATTATTTTCTCTGCAGTGTGATATGCAACCATTTTTTAAAAAAGCATTTTTTTCTGGGTCAAGCACTTATGCTGGGTACATAAATGATAAAAGATGAATGGCAGGCAAGTAAAACAATGACTATGACAAAATATAGAAACTATTATATAATAGAGGTATCAGTGCTTACACAAAGGACTGGAAAGTATAGTATACCATGTTAGCCAACATATTACAAGTTTGATTTCTGAAGATCATAAAGTACAGAAGTTGAACTGGCAAGGTCAAATTTTGTTATATAGGTTTCATTTTCATTATGCTATGGCTGCTCAATATCTTGGTCTGGATAGGTTATATACATAAATACTTTTGATGGAGAGTTTGTAAGGACAAAAAATAGAAGTACAAACTATTCTTTTACGTGATTTTCAAATTGTCTATGATGTCACTGAATATGCTCTGTTTCTAAATCCAAGCATCCCAATCGCTTCTTGTTTTAATATCTTTCCTAGGTTCTTCCTCCTAAGAAAGATGTGAAACCTGGCATGGCATTCTTATCTGAACTCTTTCTCCTTCGTGGGTAGCATGTCTGTCTGGATTGTGCTGTGGGCTGCTCAGCCTTCCCTTTGTGTGATAACAACTTTGATATAGTGGAGGGGAAATTCAAGTGCCCCCTTCTCCGAGGACGTTATGACCAGGAACTCAACAGCTTCAGGAAAACTGAAGATTTGATTTGTCTTGATTTGGACTGGCTGTGCCATCTCTATTTTCAGGTTTGTAGTATGATTTTGTAAGTAGAAAAATTATTTAAGATTTTTCTAAAGCTGCTTCTCGCAAGCCTTTAGCTTCCTTTCATGCTATTGAAAATTTCAACAAATAATCATAAGCTTTTAAAAGTAATTATATTTTAATGCTGATTTATGATAATGCAGATTAAATTTATGTCTACAAATAAGGAATGAAATTCTAGAGTTATCGGGAATCTTAAAGATAATTTAACCCAGACTTCTATGTTAAAAATGAGTTAGGTGCCCTAGCCAGTTTGGCTTAGTGGATAGAGTGTAGGCCTGTGGACAGAAGGGTCTCAGGTTCAGTTCCAGTTAAGGACACATGCCTGGGTTGTGGGCTGAATCCCCAGTGTGGGGAGTGCAAGAGATAGCCAATCAATGATTCTCTCTCATCATTGATGTTTCTATCTCTTACTCCTTCTCCTTTCCTCTATGAAATCAATAAAAATATATTAAAAATAAAGAAATGGCTTAAGGTAGCCATTCAAGCCCCTGATTTTCAGTTTAGAGTCTCTTGCTGCTGGAGCAGATCAGTCTCATCAACATGAGGACAGAGTTAAGGTATGTTTTCTTATTGAAAGTGCTTATTGAGCTTCAGTTACGTGTTCGCATTTCTTGTTATCAAAATACAAAAGAGAAAATATCTGTTTTTTTGCCTTCAAGTTACTTGCCATTTATTTGATGAGACATACATATGTTCACACAAAATGTTCAGACATTTCTATAACATGTGTGTGGACATTACAAAGCTCCCTTTGCTACATAACATTTCAAAGCAAGCTTTCTTGTTTACTTCAAAATAAATAACGAAAAACAAGGAAAAAGAAAAAAGAAAAACGTGTGCAAACATCATTTATTTGTATGTATTTGGAATTCTATTTTCTAACCAAATCTTTTAGCAGAAATGCCATTACATAAATTTCTTCAATGCGAACACCATGGAGGATCCAAAAGAGAAAATAATAGCATACTTAAGTCTAAAGCATTACAACAAAATTTTAGTCTATTTTTGTCTGATATGTCCAAATATGTTCTTCCTAGTTATGATCTTCTATTCCTTATCTAAATATTTTATTTTTTTCAGTCTCCACCCTCTTCTCCTCTCAACTCTGATGGATTTGTTAAACATGGACATTTCCAGGAAACACATGGTCTTGATCTAAAACTTAGCAGTTTGTTATCCTTATGTGATGGCTTTCTCGTTTTCTACTAATTTTAAGTTGAATTAACTAGCAATTTTTTTCTTTTAGCTAATTCCATTTTAATGATTTGCTTAAATATCTTTTTTGGGTAGTCTAGGTATGCTATTAAGAAACCAACTCATATGAATTCAAATAAGTATTGAAAACTCACCCAAATTTGGAAGAAAACTATAGAAAAGTTACAGAAAATATTAAACAGATCAGTGACTTAAATACTGTACCAAGAGATAAATATGAAAATATAACCATAAAGGGAAATAAATTGTGGTATAGATTATTAGCTAATGTGAAAGGCATCTATAATTTTTTTCTAACTTTTTATTAATTGGTACCTAAGTTTCTATGTTCTTTAAATTATGGCATGGAAAACGATCAGGAAGTTTGTTTTATAAATCATAATTAATATAGTAAAGGTATTAATGATAAAGAGATATGTATCTTATGTTTATGATAAACATTTTATTAAGAAGTGATCTTTAAAATTTACAAAGTCAAGAAAAGTAGTTATTTGATAAATATTAGAATAACTTGATTTCACTAAAACTTACTTGATTTTGCACACATGTTAAAAATTTCCCTCCTTTTATCTTTGATGCGCTACTTAAAAACACACACACAACTTTGTGGAAAAGTAATATTATGATTTATTTTCAGACCCCGCTAGCCATTAACTATTACAGATGGACATAATTGTCCACCAGCATTCTTACACAATAGAAAATAACAGAAAAGATCTCCCTTTGTAAACTTAAAGGGGATAGTGAGTCTTATTAATGAAAATAGTACTATTATGCAAGGCATTATTTTCTGATTATAACATAGAATATGTAGAAATGTAGATGTTTCTGTTTCATTAAGATGAAAACAAAAAATTCTCATTGAAACCCTATTTTCCTATTGACAATTCTGAAATACAGACATGTGCCATTTAACAATGGGGTACATTGTGAAAAAATTGTTGTCAGACAATTTCATCCTTCAAACATTATAGAGTGTACTATACAAACCTAGATGATCTAGCCTACTATACACCTAGGCTTATGTTGTAGCCTATTGCTCTTAGACTACAAACCTGTAGAACAATTATTCTACAGAATAGTATAAGGTTAAATGAAGCTCAAGATAAAATGATGTAATCAACCAACATGGTAAAGATACTGCAACTGACATACCACAGCATACTGTATTATAGCAGTCTATACTAATATAATAAAAGCCTAAGCAACCATTACTGCAGAATGACTGGTCGCTCTGATGTGGACTGACCACCAGGGGGAGGACACTCAATTCAGAAGCTGCCCCATGGTGGTCAGTGTGCTCCCATAAGGGGAGTGCTGCTCAGCCAGAAGCTGGTGAGCACAATGGTGGTGGCAGGAGCCTCTCCCGCCTCCGTTGCAGGACTAAGGAGCAGCAAACAGGTGGGTGGTAAGGAGCAAGGGGTCCCAGACTGCGAGAGGGATGTCTCAGCAGGGAGCAGGTCTAAGCTGGCAGGCAGCATCCCCCAAAGGGTCCTGGACTGTGAGAGGGCACAGGCCAGGCTGAGGGACCCCCCACCTCCAGTGCACGAATTTCGTGCACTGGGCCTCTAGATTTTTTTTAATAAATAGAAAGAATATACTCTAAAATAATGACAAAAATTGTAGTATAGTAAATATATAAACCAGTAACATAGTCATTTATTATCATTATCACGTATTATGTACTTCATTTAACTGTATGTGGTATACTTTTATACAACTGGCAGTGCAGTAGGTTTGTTTACACCAGCATCATAACAAACAGGTGAGTAATGTGTTGCACTACAACCTTACAATAGCTATGACATCCTTAGGTGATAGGAACTTTTCAGCTACATTATAATATCTACACTAGAGGCCCAGTGTAAAAAATTCGTGCATGGAGGGGGATCCCCTAAGCCCAGCCTGCAACCTTCTCCAACCTGGAACTCCTCAGGGGATGTCTGACTGCTGATTTAGGATCAGGCCTAAACCAGCAGATGATCATCCCTCTCACAATCCTGGACTGGTGGATCCTAATCGCTCACCTGCCTACATACCTGCCTGGTCACCCCTAACTGCCCCTCATGCTGGTCTGGTCACCCCCAACTGCCCCCTCCCTGCTGGCCTGTTTGCTGGTAAGTGCCCCCCACCCTACAAGCCAGGTTACTCCTTAATGCCCCCCCCACTAGCCTGGTCACTCCTTACTTCCCCCCTGCCAGTCTGGTCACCCCCAACTGCTCCCATCTGCCAGTCATTTGGTCATCCCTCACTAACCCGCCAGCTGGTCTGGTTGCTCCATGCAGTCTGCTTGTTCAGTTGTTTGGTCATTCCTTACTAACCCCCCTGCCGGCCTGGTCATAGGAAGCCATCTTGTGAGGGCTTGATGGTCAATTTGCATATTTCCTTTTTATTATGTAGGATATCATTATATATATTGTTCAGTATTGATTTAAATGTTGTTATGTAGTATAATTCTGGATGTGGATTTTTCTGATGTGAGTTTTCCAAAATGCAAAAATTTCTGAACAAATAAATGTAAATAGGAGCACTCCTTTCAGAGTTACTCAGAGAAAGAGTAGCTTAGTACAGGGGAGAGTAAAAATAGATCTGGGACAGAAAACCACTTGCAATATAGCCTTAGATTAAAGGAAACAAATATAGTCAAATAAATCCTGATTATTTCTCTCCTGTGACAGTTATGAGAAGGAGACTTCCACTCAGAGAGGGGTTGTCAGAACCATGACATCTGTTTAGCCATGACCTCACATTTCCTACCCTGGTGTTATCGGGAGTAAAATTTGGGCAAAAACCCTAAGCATGCAGGAGACTAGAGAACTATTTGATTCAGCCCCTACAGCATGTGCAGAAAAAATGAAAAAGAGAAATATATGCAAGCCAGATAGCCTTTTAATTTCCCCATAAAACTTTTTCTATCACTTTTCTGAATATTCTATTTCCTGTGTCATTATTTACTCAAAGTATTTTATTAATCAAATTTTCAATATAGAGAAAAGTTGAAAAAAATGCAGTAAAAACCCATATATTTTCCACTATATTCTTTAATCTTGTTACTTATTTTAGAACTTAATTTCTAAATGTTTTGGAGGGATAATTAATAGTGAATGAATATTTGCTAGTTCCATCTCAATGTAAATATTAGACACTTAATTGGAAGAAGAAATTAAAGTATAAAATAAAATAAAGAAAAAAAACTAATGAACATATAAAACAATGGAAATATCTGAAACAAATATATAAATCTGTTAATACAAAAAAGTTTATTTATTTATTCTTTTATTCTTCACCTGAAGATATGTTCATTTTTTTGACTGAATTTTTGAGAGGGAGGAAGGAGGAGAGAAGCATTAATGTGAGAAAGCAATGTCAATTGGTTGCCTCTTATATGCATCGATTGAACTCACAACCTAAGTATGTGCCCTGACAAGAAATTCATTTCACAACCTTTTGGTATACAGGAGAATACTGCAACCAGCTGAGCCATCTGACCAGGATAAAAAGGTTATTCTTTTTAAAAAAGCAAACAAAAACAAATAAAAAGCTTTGGTAAATTGAGTTCATGATTGACCTTTTCAATTTTGCAAGTTGTATCATTGTTCCAGAGGAAATTACCTGCATGTGTAATAATGTCAACAGTTTGGATAATAGATTTACCTCTTAATAGGTAATTAAACTTTCTCTCCGTTTGGATGATCAAAAAACCCATGTGAGACATACTCAGCTTCCCACTGAATTTCTAGTTTGTTTAATGGCTAAAACAGAAAAAGAAGAATCAGGTATGGAAAATATAACTGGACTTTCAAGGAAAGAAAAAGAAAAAAAATATCTGCATCAATGGGTCATGAAGCTAAATTCTCATTACACTCTTCTCAGGGTTAGTTGACTATTTTTCAGCATTCTATGACCAATATTTGAAGTTGTGTTATAGTGCATAAAATTAGGTACTATGTTTTAATCATTAATGCATTTTGTTCTATACCATTCTGTTTAAGGAAAAGGTAATCATCTATAACAATTCTAGAAATCCAGTGCATGGAATTTGTGCATTTGGTGGGTGGGGGGTGTCCCTCAGCCTGGCCTTCAGCCTCTTGCAATCCGGGAGCCCTCAGGGGATGTCTGACTGATGGCTTAGGCCTGCTCCCCACAGAGGTAGGAGAGGGCATCCTTAGTGTTCCTGCATTGAGCATCTGCCCCCTGGTGGTCAGTGCACATCATAGTGATTGGTCATCCCACCATTCGGTCTATTTGTATATTAGCCATTTATTATATAGGATTAATTTTCACATTGCATTACCTATTAATCACATAATTAAATATAAAACTACTTAATGGAAATAAATTTTTCTCTATTGCCTTATTGCTCTGAAAAAAAAAAAAATATATATATATATATATATATATATATATATATATATATTTCCCCCCCTGGGGGACAATTTGACATTTTTACATATCCTATATTTTAATTTTTGGGGGTGACATGCTCAGAGGAGTGGTAACCAACAAATGGCTATGAAAGAGAAAATATCCTTAGAAAAAGGTTCTCAAATAATATTTTATTTATAAGCCTTTGTTTTCAAAAGTTGGTTTAATCAAGGGCTAAATAAGCAAATAATGTTCTTAGAAATATTCAGTGTACACAAGTTTCAGTTATATTTTGCAAAATAATTATTTTTTATTTGTAATAATTGTAGGGAATTGATTGATAGTAGTTGTAATAATAATACCAAGTATAGTGTTAACAGCATAATACTAACACTAAAAGCATTACCAGTAATAAAAATCACATGCATTGCATATTTTTAATGTGCCAGGCACATTTTTTGAAATTATCAAATATTTTAAATTTACTGCACAGAAAATACCATAACATATATTAGTACCTAGTACCCAGTTTTGTCCATTCTTACTATTTTACCATATTTTGTTTCATATTTTTTCTTTTAAAAGGTAACAATTTACATGCAATTAAAGCCCTATGTGAACTGAAGCTTGAATCTATTCTCAGCATTCTGACTTATTATTTTCATGATAATTTAATACACATCCTACATATGTATGCAATTATAAACAATACATATCTTTTGTATGCATAAAAATTCATATAAATACTACAGGCCTGGTGCATGAAATTCATGCATGGATTTGTGTATATCGCTCAGCCCAGCCTGCACTCTCTCCATTCTAGGACATCCCTCTCACAATTCAGGACTGCTACCCTGTTTCCCCCAAAATAAGACAGTGTCTTATATTAATTTTTGCTCCCAAAAACGTGCTAGGTCTTATTTTCAGGGGATGTAGTATGTTTCCATGAAGTAAGTCTTATTTTCGGAGGATGTCTTATTTTGGGGGAAACATGGTAGCTCCCAACTGCTCGCCTCCCTGCCTGCCTGATTGCCCCTAACTGCTTCTGTCTGCCAGCCTGATCACTCCCTGACCATTCCCCTGCTAGCCTGATCAATGCTTTACTGCTCCCCTGCTGGCCCGGTCACCACTAACTTCCTCTTCCCTTCTTTACCAGTCTGGTCACCCCTAACTGCCCTCCCCTGCCTTCCATCTGAAGTTTGATGGTCTGATCAATGCTCTCTTCTCTGGATCTGTTTTTGTTCATCAGTTTATGTTGTTCATTATATTCCACAAATGAGTTAGATCATGTGATATTATCTTCCTCCAACTGACTTATTTCTTTTTTTCCCCCAATTTTTTTATTAAGGTATTATATGTGTACATATCTTACCATTGCCCCCCCCCACCTCCCATTCATGCCCTCCCTCCCCAGAGTTCTGTGTTTGTTGGTTGTACTTATATTCATGCATACCAGTCCTTCGGTTGTTCTCTTATCTCCCCCCAGGTCTCCTTCCCCTCCCCACTGTCATTTGACAATCTGCTTGTTTTATGGTGATTATCTCAGGACCACACGAATAGAGTCCGCTCCTCCTCTGGTTCTCACCGCCCCTCCCCCTGGGTCCCACTGCTTCCCCTGGGACACATGGCTCACCCTGGGCACACGGCCCCCTGGGACACACAACTGACTTATTTCACTTAGCATAATGCTCTCCAGTTCCATCTATAGTGTTGAAAATGGTAAGAATTCCTTCTTTTTTACTACAGTGTAGTATTTTCATAGTGTAGATATATCACAGTTTTCTAATCAACTCATCTGCTTATGGGCACTTAGGTTGTTTCCAAATCCTAGCTATGGTGAATTGTGCTGCTAGAACATAGGGGTGCATATATCCTTTCTGATTGGTGTTTCTAGTTTCTTAGGATATATTCCTAGAAGAGGGATCACTGGGTGAAATGGGATTTCCATTTTTAGTTTTTTGAGGAAACTCCATACACCAGTCTGCCTTCTCACCAGCAGTGCCCAAGGGTTCTTTTTTCTCCACATCCTCGCCCATACTTGTCATTTGCTGATTTGTTGATGATAGCCATTCTGACTGATACCTCATTGGTGTGAGATGATATCTCATTGTCGTTTTGATTTTCATGTCTTGGATAATTAGTGACTTGTTTTCATATGTCTCTTGATCTTTTGTATGTCCTCTTTCAAAAAGTATCTATTTAGGTCCATTGCACTTTTTTTTTTATTAAGTTGTTTATCTTCTTTTGTTAAGTTGTATGAGTTCCCGGTACATGTTGGAGATTAAACCCTCTTCGGTGATTATATTGGCAAATATATTCTCTCATGCAGTGGGCTTTCTTGTTGTTTTGTTGATGATTACTCTTGCTGTGCAATAGCTTTTTATTTTGATGTAGTCCTGTTTGTTTATTTTCTCTTCAGTTTCCATTGCCCTTGGAGCTATATTGGTGAAGATATTGTTTTGGCATATGTCTGAGATTTTGCTACCTGTGGATTCCTCTAATATTTTTATGGTTTCCTGTATTACTTTTAAGTATTTTTCTATTTTGAGTTTATTTTTGTATATAGTATAAGTTGGTGATTTAGATTCATTTGTTTGCATATATCTGTCCAATTTTCCCCACACTATTTATTGAAGAGACTGTCTTAACTCCATTGTATGTTCTTGCCTCCTTTGTCAAATATTGAGCACAATGATTTGGGTCAGTTTCTGGGTTCTCTAGTTTATTCCATTGGTCGATATGTCTGTTCTTGTGTCAGTGCCAGGCAGTTTTGAGAACCGTGACTTTGTATTACAGCTTGATATCTGGTATTGAGATCCCTCCTACTTTGTTCTTCTTTCTCAGGATTGCTGTGGCTATTCAGGGTCTTTTTTTATTCCAGATGAATTTTGGAGAGTATATTGTAGGTCTGTGAAATATGCCGTTGGTATTTTAATGGGGATTGCATTGAATTTATAGATTGCTTTGGGTAGTATGGACATTTTAATGATGTTTATTCTACCAATCCATGAATATGGTATGTTCTCCCATCTATTTATGTCTTCTTCTACCTCTTTTTTTATTTGTCTATAGTTCTATGTGTACAGATCTTTTACCTCCTTAGCTAATTTTATTCCTAGGTATCGTTTTTGTTTGCTTTTGTTTGTTTGTTTGTTTTTTGGGTTTTTTGCAATGGTAAGTGGGATTGTTTTTTTAAAATCTTTCTTTCTACAAGTTCATTATTGATGTATAGGAAAGCTATAGACTTCTGGATGTTAATTTTGTATTCTGGCACATTGCCAAATTCATTGTTAACTAATAATTTTTTTTAATTTTTTATTAATTTTTAATTGATTATGGTATCACATAATTGTCCTTATCCCCCATTCCCATCCCAAACCCCTCCCTAAATATGCCCTCACCCCTCTGTTGTCCATGGCCACTGGCTAGGTCCATATGCATGCCCACAAGTCCTTTGATTGATCTCTTCCCCTTACCCCCACTCTTCCCAACTTTCCCTCTAAAGTTTGAGAGTCTGGTGGTTGCTTCTCTTTCTCTGGGTCTGTTTTTGTTCATCAGTTTATGTTGTTCATTATTTCCTCTAGATGTGTGATGTCATGTGATCCAAGAAATACCCTTGTAAGAACCTAAACTGCAACAAGCCATAATGGTTATGCTGAGAGGCAAATAAATTAGTCTGTAGTGAGTTCCTTTATGGGCCAACAGTTCTTTTGAGTCCCAGTTTCAATGTCAAGTAGTTCCTTATGTGTACATGTCAGCCATGATATTTCAGCTCTGGTTGGTGGACTAATGGTGGTAAAGCAGGCCCGACTGTCTGTGGTTTGGTCCTGGGCATCCTTCAGCAACATGCAGCTGCTGTCTGCTGGTATGGTGAGGTGTCGTCAGCATCTTCCATCTCTGAATTGTGTCTATTCTGCCTTCATGGCTGGAGCACTTCTGTCTATTCCTCTCTGTTACCGGATTCCAGATGGTCTCGGGGTTGTTTTCTGAAAATATACAAGCATATTCTCGACCAAAAGTTAATAAAGGGATAGTTTCTTTAAATTTGACTTGGGATTCTTTTTCATCCTCCCCCCCCCCCCCAATAATTTTCCTCTGGCTTGTTTTGACACCATGTGTGTATTTTCATGGGTATCTTGCTATTAGCGTTTTGATTGAAGTTTAATTTTCTAAAGCACATTTTAAAAGATGTAAATTATTCCCAGAATATTTTTCCTTACATGATATTCTTCCACTGCCATCCCTTTTTTTACTTTAAATAATAGGAAACTTTTGGAAATTTTATAATGTAGTCTTGATAGCTTTTACATTTTAATTTTTTGAGCTACACTATGACTGCTTTAGGTTCATAAAATGTTGTGCAATTTTTCCATGAGATGCTCTGCCAATAAGAATTTTTGTTAACACTTTAGGAACAACTTTTTGTACAGTACAATCAGTTTTTCTAGAATATTTATTTATTTCCATTAGCTACATTAATTTCCTCTGAGAAATTGGCTACTATTCATCTGTCAAACTCAACACTCTATCAACAATCTTATTTACCATGTGTGTATTAGTGGAATTGATTATTTGCCTTCTTGAGAAGGGCCTGAGCATTCCTGCTACTAGGCTGGACTTGGATATTAAAAACCCACTTGCTCATATCAAGGGTATAAGACCTCTTAAACAAGTCTTGTTGCAGTGAGAGGGCAGCTGATGTCAGCCAAGTCTCTGTCTGTTACCTGGTTTCCAATTTGTGCTGTGCACGGGAAATGAAGCAGCCATGGAGGCAGGGGATCTCCCTCAGAATGGGAGAAGGTTCAGGCGCCTGCCATGTTGCAGGGGGGGGGTATGATAAGGGTCTGGGCCCCAACTCTGTTGACCCCCAAGTTCTCTCCTGATAGCCCTTCTGCGACTGTGCCTGTCTTAGGTTGGTCCTTCCCTGAGGAATCTTACCCATCTCTGGCTAACCAGCCATCCTCCGGGGCAAAGCAGGGTAATGTGAGGTTTAGTTCTGTCTCCTTGGTAGCCTATTCCCCCATGGGCTCCACACCCAGTATCTACCTCAGGAACCTTTCTCCTGTTGGCAAGGCCCAGGCGTTGATCTCATGTTTTTGGGAACCCATCTTTCTTCTCCAGAGAGGGCCCTGCTCCCAGCATTGGGCGGATGGGAGATCCATGGTACCAGCCACCATGGTTCTTCAGCCTCAGCATGAACTGAAAGGTCAGGCAACATTTGTGGGCACCTGGACCATAAGAAGAGTTTCATGTTTGGCCAAAAGGTCAAGACAGGCCAATATAGAATGTTCAGGTGCCTTCCGAGGGGCCCTCTGCATAGTGGAAGGTATGAAGTCCTTTCATATTGTTTTTAAATTGCTGCCAGAGATTCAAAGGATTGGTTTGTATGTTTGTTTGGGATAATTGTACAATATGCTGTTGTAATTTTAAACTATCTATGGCTGTGTTACCTTTGTCTCCAAGCACCAACCAAATATATATAATAAAACAAATGATTTTTTATTGATACCCCATGGTGCGAGGTACTATTATAGGTAATTGGCATGTGTTTGAGATTTTCCTGCCTGTGGATCCCTCTAGTATTTTTATGGTTTCCCGTTTTATGTTTAAGTCCTGTATCCACTTTGAGTTTATTTTTGTGTATGGTGTAAGTTGGAGGTCTTGTTCCTTTCTTTCTTTCTTTTTTGCATGTATCTGTCCAATTTTCCCAGCACCATTTGTTGAAGAGAAATTGTATGTTCATGCCTGCTTTGTCAAATATTAATTGAGCATAGTGGTTTGGATGGATATCTGAATTCTCTATTCTATTCCATTGGTCTGTATATCTGTTCTTGTGCCAGTACCAGGCTATTTTGATAACAGTGGCTTTGTAATATAGATTGAAAGCTGGTATTGAGATCCCTCCTATGTTATTTCTCTTTCTCAGGATTGCCATGGTGCTTTGGGGTATTTTTTTATTCCAGATGAATTCTTGGAGTGTTCTTTCTAGGTCTGTGAAGTATACTGTTGATATTTTAATGGGGAATGCATTAAATCTATAGATTGCTTTGGGTAGTATAGACATTGTGATGATGTTGATTCTACCAATCCATGAACATGGTATGTTCTTCCATCTGTTTACATTTTCCTCTATCTCTTTTTTCAGTGTCATGTAGTTTTCTGCATATAGGTCTTTTACCTCCTTAGTTAAGTTTATTCCTAGGTATCTTAATTTTTTTTGGGTGCAATGGGAAACGGGATTGCTTTTTTAGTCTCTCTTTCTGTAAGTTCATTATTTGTATATAGAAATGCCATAGATTTCTTGGTGTTGGTTTTGTATCCTGCTACCTTGCCTAATTCATTTATTAAGTCTAATAATTTTTGATGGAATCTTTAGGGTTTTCTATGTACAGTATCATGTTATCTGTGAATAAGGACATTTTTACTTCTTCTTTTCCAACTTAGATGCCTTTTATTTCTTCTTCTTGTCTGATCGCGATAGCTAGTACTTCCAACACTATGTTGAACAGGAGTGGTGAGAATGGGCATCCCTGTCTTGTTCTTGTTCTTAGAGGGAATGTTTTTAGTTTTTGCCCATTGAGCATGATGTTGGCTGTGGGTTTGTCATATATGGCTTTTATTATGTTGAAGTATGATCCTTCTATTTCTACCTTGCTGAGAGTTTTTATCAAGAAAGGGTGTTGGATTTTGTCAAATGCTTTTTCTGCATCAATTTATATGACTATGTGATTTTTATCTCAGTTTGTTTATGTGATGTATCACATTTATTGACTTGCAAATATTGTACCATCCTTGAATCCCCGGGATAAATCCTACTTGGTCATGGTGCATGATCTTTCTTATGTACTGCTGGATCTGATTTGCTAGAAGTTTGTTTAGGATTTTGGCATCAATGTTCATGAGGGATATTGGCCTATAATTCTCTTTCATTGGGTCATCTTTATCTGGTTTTGGTATTATGGTGATGCTGGCTTCATAGAAGGATTTTGAAAGTGTTCCTTCCAATGGAATTTCCTGGAATAGTTGGAGGAGGATAGGTTTTAGTTCTTCCTTGAATGTTTGGTAAACGCCCCTGTGAAGCCATTTGGTCCTGGACTTTTAGTTGCTGAAAGCTTTTTAATGACTGCTTCATCCATAGTTATCTACCTATTGAGATTTTTAGTATCTTCTTGATTAAGTTTTAGACGGTTGTATGTTTCTAGGAATGTTTCCATTTCCTCTAGATTGTCTAGTTTGTTAGAATAGAGTTGTTCATAGTATTTTGGAACAATCCTTTGTATTTCTGTGGGGTCTGTTGTTATTTTACCTCTTTCATTTCTGATTTTGTTTATTTGGGTCCTCTCTCTTTGCTTTTTGGTGAGCCTGGCTAGAGGTTCATCAATCTTGTTTATCCTTTCAAAGAACCAGCTCTTGGTTTTATTGATCTTTTGTATTGTTTCTTTGGTCTCTATGTCATTCATTTCTGCTCTGATCTTTATTATTTCCTTCCTTTTGCTCACTGTGGGCTTTTCTTGTTGCTCTATTTCTAATTCATTGAGTTGTTGAGTTAGATTATTTATTAACCATTTTTGTTGTTTTTTGAGGTAGGCCTGTTGAGCTATGAACTTCCCTCTTGGGACTGCTTTCATTGTGTCCCATAGGATTTGCAGTGTTGTGTTTTTATTGTCATTAGTCTCCAGGATGTTTTTAATTTCTTCTTTGATCTCATTGATAACCCAATCATTGTTTAGTAGCATGCTATTCATCTTTCAGGTGTTTGAATTTTTTTGACTGTTTTTATTTAATTTATTCCTAATATTATGCCATTGTGATCTGAGAAAATGCTTGATATGATTTCAATCTTTTTGAATTTGGGGATACTTTGCTTGTTACCCAATATGTGTTCTATTTTTGAGAATGTTCCATGAGCACTTGAGACGAATGTATATTCCTTGGCTTTGTGGTGAAATTCTCTGAAGATGTCAATTTGGTCCATCTGGTCTAGTGCATCCTTTAGGATTGCTGTTTCTTTGCTGATTTTTTGTCCAAAGGACTTATCCATTGATGACAGTGGTGTGTTAAAGTCTCCTACTATGATTGTATTGATGTCTAACTCTCCCTTGATATCTTCCAGATGATTTTTTATGTATTTTGGTGCTTCTGCATTGGGTGCATATATATATTTACCAGAGTTATATCTTCTTGCTGAATTGCTCCCTTTAGTATTATGTAGTGGCCTGCCTTATCTCTTGTTACAGCCTTTAATTTGAGGTCTATTTTATCTGATATAAGTATCACAACCCCAGCTTTTTTCTCATTTCTGTTTGCCTGAAAAATGTTTTTCTATTCCTTCACTCCCAGTCTGTGTGAATCCTTTGCTCTAAGGTGGGTTTCATGTAGACAGCAGATATATGGGTCATGTTTTCTTATCCATTCAGCTACCCTATGAGCATTTGTCCTCTAGTCAATGAAAAATCCTACCCTTACTCTGAATTCTGACTCTGATAATCTGCTAACTTCAAATTCATTTAACTCCCTTTTTGGTTATTCCTCTTTCCATTTCCTTTGTGGATTGCTTTTTTGTCTTCCCATGTTTTCCTGTAATGTTTTCATTGTAGATCCAATTGCCTTGCTTCCCAGTTTCCTTTGGGGATGGTGCTAATGGTATAATTTCTCAGTTCCCCTGGACTTGTTAATCTAGTGTAGCTCCCTTCTCAAGCTATTTGGGTTCTCTTGATATAGGTCTGTAAACTTGGGAGGTACAACTGTGGGGTCTACAGATCAGCTGATGTGTTGGGGAGTTTCTTAATTTTTGCTGTCTTGCACCCTTAATTGTAATCACATGTGCCCGGCAGGGACTCGCAGTGGCCCCCAGGAACCGTTTGTTGGGGTGTTGTGGTTCAGGGGACCTGCTATTTGGAAAAGCGTAGCTGAGGTGCCCAGAGATATGCAGTCATGGGATGGGCGGACCCAGCTTTTGTTGTTGCACCTTTGGTGAATAGGTGCTTACTCCCATTGGTGGTTCACTGGAAAATCCATGTTAGATGCCAGTGAGGTGCCCTAAATGACTCTGAAGGGCCCTAGCAGTGTATTCTCACAGTTGAGGTGCCTGTGTATCAGTATCTAGGCAAAGTGAATTCAAAGTTTCTACTGCTGAATGGGTGTGTGACTCCTGCTTGTTCAAGATCGCATCCAAGGCAAGGTCACTGTGGCTCCCACTAGTGGCTTACAGAGGTCTGCCAGAACCTCACCTCTGCAGTAGTGTATCCGCAGATAAGCACTCTCAGGGCTCTGAGCTCCGATGTACACCTAGGGGTCCTGGCACTCGGTTGAGCAGCTGGGCTAGTCTCCAGGAAGAGGGCGTTCAGAATTTCCACTGCAGGGCCTCGAGCCCTTGTCTGTACAGAATCCACTCTTGGGTGCTCTTGGTGTCTCTCGTGCACTGCCTGAGGGGAGACATGCAACTCTGGATTGGGATGTCCTATTGTCTATGGGGTTGAAATAATGAGTGCCCCAGGACAGGCGCACAATCCTGGGGTGGGGTGTTCTTGCTCCTCTTAGCCTGCACAAGCCTGCTAACTGGTGAATCCAAGGTTTTGCTGTCCAGTGTGAGCGGGCGCGAGGGGGCACGAATGGGCGAATCAGGCATGAACCTGTGAACGCACGATTCTGATCATGAGCAGAGGTGAGGGGTGTAAAAGGGGAGGCAGGCACGAGCTCACAGACATGCGCTGCGAACTGGGGCCTTGCTGCAGGGCAAGAAGGAGCTGGAGGGGCAGCGAACATTAGAATCCAGGTGAGAGAGGAGGCAGGGGGGAAGGGTGTGAAGTTGCGGGGCAGGCGCAAGCCTACAAAGGTGTGGGAACCAGGGTCTGGCTTAGGCGAGAACCTGCGAATGCCAGCAATCCAGGGTTTTGTAATGAGCAGAGGCGAGGGGGGCAAATGGGTGGGGTGGGGCAGACTCAAGAACCAGGGTTTTGTGTTTGGGGAGGGAGCACTGCACTTACAGCTGCCAGGATCAGCGTATCTTTGGATGTGGATCTGAGAGTCTGCAGCTGGGGTAGCAGGATATTGGCTGGAATTGGTGCTGGGTCACGGGACAGTTCCAAGGCCTGTCTTGTTGGTGGTGTTGATGGCTTTCTATAAAAGGCCCTTCTCCCCTTCAAGATGGCCTGGGCCCTGTGCTGGGATCCCACAGTCCGGGGAGAGTCCACAGTGCTAGTCTTTCCTTGTCAAGGAGATGCCTTCTGCGAGCTCCTGCTGCTCCTGTGTGATTTAACTTTCCCTCCCTCACTCACACGCACCCCACGCCGGTCCACAAACACTCCTTTCCTACTCTCACTCACTTCCTCCCTTTCAGCTGTCCCGTCAGCCACCATCTTTCTCCCCCAGCACCTACCTAATAATTTTTTGATGGACTCTTTAGGGTTTCCTATATACAGTTCATGTCGTCTATGAATAATGACAGTGTTATTTCTTCTTTTCCAATTTGAATTTGTTTTATTTCTTCTTCTTATCTAATTGCTATGGCTAGCACTTTCAGTCCTATGTCAATTACCAGATCACTCTTTTTTTTTTTTTTTTACCAGATCATTCTTGCTTTCTGGTTTTTCCTCAAGGCACTGTGGCTATATCTTCTATATGTATTTCATTGTACTCTGGACTCCGCTTCTAGAATGCAGATCCCAGTTCCCCTAAAAGGAGAATAAGTAACACACGAAGAAACATGAATACTGAAATGTTCAATAAGAGGAAACTACATACTGTGAGAGGAAGGATGTTTTATGCTTTATGAAAATGCTTTGGAAAGGGCTGATTTTAATTTGTTCTGCTCTAAGCTTAAGGATTGATTGAAGCCTCACATAGAAAGACTGTGCAGGGATGTTTTGCTCCAATTCAGAATAAATTTACACAAAAATAAAACATGAAAATATCTTTGAATATATGTCTGGTACATTGATTATATTTATTTATTTTTCTTGGAGGATTCCTAAACATATTATTAGCAGTTAATATCCCCCATGGATTTGTTTTGTAATGTATTAAGACTGTGATACAGTATGCTTTTTCTGCCACTGATCTGTTGCTAAGAGATTTAATAATGGGTAAACAAACACAACATGTGGTAATTCATTTCAAATTAAAAGTTTATTAAACTCTGGCTTGATAGCTTTCTGGCTATTTACAATGAAAGGAGCAGACCTTAGGGAAGGGGTGACCACGTGGTGTGTGTTCATGGCTGCAACATTTCCTTCTGAAAAATATGTTTATGATCTTCCACAAGCTGTCCCACATTGATAGGCTCCAGATGTAATCTGCTAAATCTACTACAGCCCCCAAATCATGGAAAAAAAGTGACTTTAATGTTCACTTCTAAATACACATGTGCATGCATGTGCTCTCTCATACACAGCACACACAAGCACACACCTCAAGAAGATTCTGAATTTATTTCACTTGTTGATGCATTAAGTGCTGATCAGCTTTGCAAATAGGTGGATACCTAAGGCCAAAAATAATTATGAAAGGCTTGGAGAAAAGAGTTGTGATGTAATTTTTGGGTTATTACCTTTCTTAGGCTGTTTTACTTTTTAGGAAACAAACTGGGAAGTTATTTGTTATGCTTGATAGTTTTGTTTTGCATGTGCCTACATTGCATTAACAATGGTCTCTGGCAAGATCTATGTGTTTTGTGATGTAGAATTTAATTCAGGAGAGTTTTATTGTGCTACCACTATCAGCAAAGCATGCTCCTAAATGACATGAGATTATTAACCAAAATAACATGAAACCCTCTGGCCCCCAGGGGTTTACTTGATCCCATGCCCACTCCACCACTGAGATCTGTACATGTACACACATGTTGACTAGATTATGGGAGGGCCTACCATTACTTTATCCACATGCAGGACCTAAAAGCTTTGTGTGAGAGATCAAATGAGTGAAGCAGATATAATTGTCAAGTAGCAAATATTTAGTTGTTAGGTGAGAGGGAAAGTTGTGGGAAATGCATGTTGTCTGGCTATCAGATTTGTTTTCTATTTCACCATCTCATTGTGGGATTCCACAGGAGAACGGAACTGCATGAAAACACTCTCCAACCTGCTAAAACAGAAGATCTTCTCGTTGAATTACTGTAAGACAGGAAGTATACTATCTTTTATAGTCTATACCAGTCATCGGCAAACTGCGGCTCATGAGCCACATGCGGCCCTTTGGCTCCTTGAGTGTGGCTCTTCCACAAAATACCATGGCCTGGTGAGTCTATTTTGAAGAAGTGGCATTAGAAGTTTAAGTTTTAAAAAATTGCCTCTCAAAAGAAATTTCAATCATTATATTGTTGATATTTGGCTCTGTTGACTAATGAGTTTGCCAACCACTGATTATACTATCCTATGAGACAATAAGGCATACTATATATACAATTACAATTACAGAAGCCACTGTGGACGGTATGAATGAGTATTATGAGCTCATGTGAGAGAGGTTGAGAGTGAGCTTTTGAGGGCAGTTGAAATTTGCCTGAAATTCTTTTTAATGTAACCCCAATTTAAATCCTATATTGGTAAGATCTGGGGAACTGTATGTCAATTTCACAATCATATCCTAGGGAAAGGCAAACTTAGGTGGAAATTCTTTTGGGTAAAAACCTGGGTGTTTTTACCCAAAAAGCAAGGACAAGAATAGTTTGTGCTTTGGACAAAGATAACACATAGTTCAAGAGGCGAGCACAATGGAAATTTTGGGAGGTAAAAAAAAAAGTTATGAGAAAAGTTATGAAGTCAGAATTGCACCAAATATCTTTCAGTGACTGTGAGAAACCATTGGATTCCAGCATACATGAAGGGAAGGATAACTTTAAGGCAAGAAGTCCAGTACAATGAATTAGCCCAAAGAAGCAATAAATGGGCCTGAGGTAGAATAATGTAAGATAATACAATTAAGAAGATTTAAGAGATATGTTAAAGTTGAACCAATAGGATTTTGTAGGTGCATAATTATGTTATAATAAAAAAACACACATGAAATTATAGTCAAGGGTATTTCTAGTTCAGGTAAGAAAAATAGTTCCACCCTAATCAGAGATGAAGTATTTAAAGGAGCTGATTTCAATGTTGACCAATGGTTTGGGTCAAATTTAGTTTAAAGTGTTAGTGGAATTAAAAAGACAACTACTAGCTTGGAGTTAAGAAAATGGACTTAAAGCTCAGAAGAACCATATGGATCATATCCTGATAAAAGGGGAGACTAAAGCAATCAGAACAGTTTGGTTTACCCAGGAAGAATGAGAAAAGTGTAGGAAATCTTTATTTAAAGAATAGATGAGAAAAAGAACAAAGTAAATTGCAAATGAGCAATTCAAACAAGTAGGACAAAAATCTGGAGGTATGACATCATAGAGGTCATGGACCTTTAAGTCTCCAGTAGAGAGAGGGTGGGTATATCAGCAATATATTTTGTAGCAGCGCTACTCAAACTTCACATGCATACAAGTTACCCAGCTATCTAGGTGAAATGAAAATGTGGATTCAGCAGGTCTGAGATGGTCTTCCAATCCTGAAGTTTCCACATGGTGCAGGTACATGTGCTGCTGGTATATGTACCTCATTTTGCCTTAGCAAGGTTCTGGAAATATTGACTAGGATAGAGATGAAAGTATAATTTGCTTTGACAATAAAGTGAATGTTGATACTCTCTGAGAGAATATTAAGAAACAAGGGCACAAAACCTGGTTATCATTTAACAGTAATGGAATGAAAGGGGAGACCATATAATATAGGCATGCTATTGATACAGCTTTGCAAAAAGGCTGCATTTCACATTCTCTGACTCTGTTCCCCACTGGTTGATGCGGGGAGGGACTAGATAAAGGCAGTTTAGATGCATGCCCAACAAAGTCAGAGTGTTGTGGAAAAATGCTTGCCCATCACATTCACCTGGAAATATGTAATTGGCCAGGATGGGCATGACCACTGCAAGGTCACAAAATCTAAATAAATAAATAAATAACAAAGAAAGCTCTCTCTGGTCTTGGTTCCAGGGTGCCTGGCTCCTGTGACTCCTAGTGCAGAGCACACTCCCCTGTACCCACCTGGCACACGGTCATGATGGACTCCACAGATGGACTAGTAGACTTGAATCTGGCCTGGATGCTGAACCACACCTGGCTGTAACATGGGATGGAAACTCTGCACACTGGCCTTGTTTCCGGCTCTGTTGAACTGGCCCTCTTTCAGGACTGGCTTGGGGGAAATGGGACAATGAAACTGGAGAAATGTAACTTCATGCAAATAAAACCTTTTAAGTATATCCCACCTTCTGTGGGGGCTTCTGAAAATGCTTATTTCGGTGGTGCCCCAAAAACCTCCCATGAGTGACTGGGGAGTTTAATTCTCCAGTAACAAAACCAAACTGTAATGGCTACAGGAGGGAGGAAGAAAGAGGAAACAAAGGCAGCGAATATAGGAGGAGCTCTTGAGTATGAGGTAAAGGAGATATTTTTGAGAGCAAGCTTAATGGAGTCATGAGTTGAGGGAAGTTTGCTGTATATTTTAGGATAGACACCTTCATAAACAAAGGGGAAAGGTCTGGAGGAAGAAAGATTGAGAACAAAAGAAAAAGAGGGAAATTGTTTGGATGAGTTTCCACCATGAACAAGAGGATATAAGTAAGTATTGGGAAGGAGAAAGAATAATTCTTCCTCTGAGAACAGAATAAAAGAGAGAATAATGCAGAGTAGATTAAAAATTCCCCTCCAATGTTTTTTATGTAAGAAAATGTTCTAAAAATTAAGCAACAATAGCAAACTTCAAAAAACAACAACACAACTTTGTGAAACTCAGGAAAAATCATAAATCACTGAAGAACAATGATGTACTTTGGAATTCTAATTTTAAATGTCTTAATATCGTTAGATGGTTTCCCTTCTGGTCCCTCTCAAGATAAGCTATTGTTTTCACAGTTTCTATAGGTTTTGGCTTAAGGACAAAATAAGAATGCAGAAATCAGGCTCTGAGACCTCAGGAAAGGCTGAGCCACCCAACTGTAGAAAGCACTTAGAACATGAGACAGTTTTGGCACTCTTTTTTCATCTAACAATATTAAGAAAAATTGGGATCTGGTTTTACTCTTTGCAGATGTCTCAGTGACATCACACACTTGGAGACTCCCATAAGAAGGGTGCCATGTATCCAGGAAGCCCAATTCAAAAGACCTTTGAAATAACATAACTTAACTTTGGTACATGATGATTTTCAGCTTCAGTTAGTGATCCTGTATTGGTGCTCTATGCAAGCCATGTTCCTTTGCCATTAGGACATTTATCCATTTTTGTAAGTTTATTTTGTTTAGTGTATAGATATTTGATGATTTCATGATCTCTTTTTCACTAGAGATTCCTTGCCATTGCTTATAATGTATATAATATCATACATATTAGGAAACAAAGAGTCAGTATTGGTTATTATATCATGTACCATACATTGAAATAAATTAATATTATGTGTTTTTTTTTAGTATAAAAACATACTATGCAACCTAAAATATGTTGTTTCACTCAAAATCAACCAAAATGTTAATAAATTCTGAAAGAAGTCTATTCATACTTAAATATAAATTTGCCTGTGTCTATCATTCAACAAAGTTAATAAAACGGTGCTTCTTGAATCTTCTGTGAAGATTAGAACAAATACTCATGTCTGGGCTCTGCCCCAGAACAAATATATCAAATTCTCTGGGGAAAGGACTTGGACATTATTATTCTAAAAACAATAAGAAATAAAGCAAAAAAAAAAAAAAAAACCAAAACCCACAATAAGAAATAAAGCAAAAAACTCCAAACCTCCTTTGATTCTAATGTGCAGCCAAAGTTGAGAAACACTGAAGTGCAGCTGTTGATGGCTCTGGTTTTCTTCAATTCCATAAAATACAGCAACAGGGTTTCTACTTACTGGTGTTCTTTCATGCTGTGTCCTCTATGTGGAAGGGCCTTTTACTGACATGCACTTTTCATCATTTATAATCTACCTTGCAACTTCCTTTTCAGAAAATTCCTATCAGTACCTCTAGTGACATACCCCAATGTTAGTTTCCTTCATAGCCATTGTGTGCTAGTATTTCCCATTTGTATGTTTCCCCAACTAGACCACGTGACTCATGAGGCTAGGGACCAGAGCTGCTTATTTTACTTTTGTGCCTGGCACACAGGATTGCTCAATAAAGATTTGTTGAATAAATGAGTGAATTGATGTAGTCCTTAGGCAATTGTAGATTATCAAAGCCAAAAAATAGAAAGGAATAGTTTTTATTTGACCATTTTACTAGAGTAGCAATATGGACTTGAATTTAGAAAAGCAGTGTGAATCACCAGTTTACTATTTAATATTTGTGAAACCTCTGTGAGAAAGTTTTGTATGGATGAGAATTATGAATAGTGATAGCTGAATTTTTACTTTCAGGTTTATGGGGATAATTATATAATAAATGTTAAAATTATTCATTCATTTTCAAATTAGTTTGATGATATTGTGTTACCTGTAACTGCTCTCTGTTGCAAAGCAGAAATTCTGGAGTCCTCTCTCATTTTGGTTCCTAAAAATTATTAGCAAAACAAGAGCTGGCCTAATTATGTAGAAACTGCAATTTTGCTGTAGATGATACACTCTTAAAAAATAATTTATTGATTTCAGAGAGGAAGGGAAAGGGAGAGAGAGATAGGAACATCAATGATGAGAGATTCATTGATCGGCTGCCTCCTGCACACCCCACACTGGGAATCGAGCCCCCAACCAGGGCATGAGCCCTAACCTGGAAGCAAATTGTGACCTCCTGGTTCATAGGGCGACAATCAACCTCTGGACCACACCAGCTGGGCCTGACTCTATTTTAAATGAAGTTTGTTTATTAATTTTCATTGATTGTTTACTTGTTTGTTTTACTGTTGAGTTTAGCGAGCTTATACATTCTGGATACAAATCCTTTTTGAATATGTAGTTTATAAAACTTTTCCCCCAATGGGAGTTTGCTTTTCTATTTTTTAACATTATCTTCCACAGAGCAAAAGTTTTGCATTTTGATTAAGTCCAACTTAACATTTTTAGATAGATTATACTTTTGATAACATGTGAATTTTTAACGTAACCCTGCAATATATCTCTGGGTTTTATCTTTTTTTTTTTGAAAGTTCTATAGTTTTATACTTTATAGTTAGAATGATGATCTATTTGGACTTTGCCTTTGAATAAACTTGAGGTTAAGGATGAAGTTTTTGTTTTTTGTTTTTGCACCATTTGTTTAAAGTGATATTCTTTCACCGCTGAGTTACTTTGTACCTTTGCCAAAAATAAGTTGGCCATACATATGTGGTTCTATCTCAGGGACTTATTGGGTGGGCTGGTGACAAAGCTGTGACCACTCTTAAGTTTTGGAAAGAACAGAAGACAAACTAATTAGTAGCAGTGGGAACAGTAGAAGCTCAGACAGAGAAGAGTTGAAGGCCCATAAAACTTAGAACAGGAAGCAATGGACAGGCTGGTTAGAGTTTCATTGATGTGCATTCATTAAGAGATCTGTGTGAGTAGATGTGGCTAGTTTTAGACAAGCTACCAAATGTGTTGCCTGAAGACCTTAGATCCCCATTTCTTCATATAGGAGATAAGGAAAGCAATTTTCAGATACTAATAATTACCTTCACCATACTGAGGCATACTTTTAGTGAATAATTTGTGAGTCAGTTGTTACCATGGTTCTATGAAGGAATTATAAATTTTATATTTGAAAATATAAGACATGACTTTGCTTTTGACATTTGGAGTTGAATTTGTGGAGAGATGGTCCAAAAGGATTTCCTATTATGTGTATGGCTAATTACTTTCAGATAGCTTATAAGGAATGAGTATTTCTATAAAATATATCTAAGATTTTAAGAATTTGGAATGGCTACTTCAGAGTCACCATTAGGTGAGAAATTGGGGAAATTTTTAGAGATAGCATTTGTTTTTTTAGATTTCTTAATTTTGAAACAACATAAATGGATCTGTCAGTTATCTGATTGCAACATTCAGCCTGAGGGAACCATGGTGTGTTTTTAAGTTATCTATCTGCATAAAAGCTAAATACATGCAATTTTTAAATGCCTTTATTTAATGTCATGAAAAAAAGTATAAAAATATTTTAAAGTTTTAAAAATATATTTTTTTAAAAACATCAATTCTCCCTCCCTCCCTTCATTCCTCCCTCCTTTCCCTCCTTCTATCTTCCATCCTTCCTTTCTTCCTCCTTCCTTTCCTCCCTCCCTTTTAGATCAATGAAGTTATCACCTCGTAACTTCGTTTACAAACTGAATAAGACTTCCAATAGCTGCAACATTAAACTCACCAAATTAGGCCTCAACTGAGTAATGTCCACACAGACATTAATTGGAGGTGTAGTAAGGATTGTGGCATTAACCGATCTGTTTAAAAAATATATGATTTGTTTTAAGATTGTCTTGTTTTGTGAACTTCTTCACCATCTATTATGGTTAATTACAACTCCAAGATTCAAGTAGATCATCTGTTTTGATCCACTTGAATCTCAAAGTCATTTCAGACAACTGCTGGAATTGGAAAAGCTTTAAACAGTCATGCAGGTCTTTAATTGTAAATTAGTTCTGACAGGACTCTGATGCAGAGTCCTGTTTGGTTCCAGAGTGATGCTAGCTGACAATTCCTCACCGCTCTAGGAGCAGAGGAACATGTGGAAGGAATTGTTCTTTTACATTTCACAGCTTGTCATTTCCTCTGCAGGGCAGCCCCTGACCCCTCTGAGAGATCTTGACACCCATAAGGGAAGTGTTCCCGCTGATGTAAAGGAAGTGGAGAAGCAGTTTAGCACTAGGCAAGGAGGGAGGAGGGTGTGTCAAAGGGATCTGGGGGACAGAGAGACGAGATGGCCTCAAAACGTTTCCAGCAGGTTAGAATCTTTTGCTGTGTTGTTTCCATTCTTGAAAGAAGACTGAAAAATTATTTGGAAGGGTTTAAAACATTATGAGATTTTTTTAAAGCTACCTTTCAAAAAAAATTTTTTAAGTGGAAATGGCTATAAAAATGAATGTGTCACATGTGAATGATCAAAACAAAGGTTTGAGGGAAAAGTCCAAATGTGTGTGTACTGCTTTCTTCCAGTGTGTTTCTAATTACAGAGTGTGTGTGGATTAGATCCACACATCAGATTACAGCTCGTGTTTTCAGGACATTTTACACCCTTAACATTTTATTTGCTCTCATATATTCATCACAGTCAATTTTCCCCTGCATCTGTGCTATTAAACAGAGCCGTAAGGAACATAAAAAGACAATTGGGGGTATTATCACTCCAACTGGTTTACCTTTCTTTCCAGTGAATCAACATAAGACAGTTTAAAAAAAACCTCCATTATCAATATTTTAGGAGCCAATCATAAAGTTAGTTTTGAAAGTACTTCCTTTTCTTTTTCAAATACTAGAAAACCTTTTTCAGGATGCACACTTTTCTGAATGTGGGCTTTCATGCAGGGGTAATAAATATTCCCCACCCCCACCTTGTAGATGTGGCCGTGGATGTGTATGTGTTCCTAAATCTATTTTGGCGAAAATGTTAAGAAACACAAGCATGCCATGTATATTCAGAAATTGTTCAAACAAATGTAATATCCATGGAAATAATATGTTTTGTTCTCAATTTTATTTATTCTGTGGATTCCCAATGCCTCAATACTTGACAAATCTCCTCACACAATGATACCGCAGAAGTGAATATTGCCTGGATATGAGACACTACAAGTGACCCAGCAGGTTAGAAAAATGCCAAGATTTCTGGACAGCTTCCAGAGCTGGGGTTTATGACCCATGACAAGATAGACTTATCTTTTGGCCACACTGTTCAACTAGAACATTCCTAGGAGTACCCATAGTTAAATGCACAGTCTGGATAAGTTGGAAACAAGAAACTAGGACAGTATAGATCTATATTGTTCTTCTATTTCATATGTAGTACCCTGTGAGTTTTATGATGAGGAAACCATGTTTGACTGGGAAGAATTTACGCTTTAGAGGTGACAAAGCAGCCAGCCTAGCTCTCCGATTGTTCCATTGTATAGTATTGGCGTTCACCAAGACTCTTTTAATTTTTAAATTTTATTTTACTGTGGTAATAACTCTTAAAATGAGATATACCCTTTAAAAAATTTTTAACTGTACACCACAGCATAGTTTAATCACGTGGCTGTTGTCCAGCAGATCTCCAGAACATATTCACCTTGTAGAAGTGAGACTTTTGGCCTTTCTATTAGCAACTAATTTATTTTCCCCCAGCCCTTGGCCACTACCATTCTACACTTTGATCCTATGAGTTTGACTAGTCTTTAGCAGGTAGCATTTCCTTTAGTGAAGTATATATAGTCCTTGTCAACTGATAAAATTATAAGTGGGGATAAAAAGTAAATGGGTTCATTAATAGTATGATTGATTTGTTATATCTCTTCCAGTTTCTAACATGGTATAAGTATGTGATTGTGTTCAATGTGGAAATAAAAATTGGCAGAAAATGACAACATTTTTTATCTGGAATTATTCATTCAATCTAATAGATGGTACAAATGAAAAAGGAAATATAAATTAGGAAAAAATGATTTTGAGTCAAACAGTTAACTATTTCCTTTGGCATGGGATAGGAGAAAAATAGTCTCTTTTGGAATTCTATTCTTTTTCTTAGATAAATCAGTCTGTTCTTGAAAGCTCACACCTTGTTAATGAGGGACAGAGGGTGTTGGGGCTTTGTAGCACCAACACATGACTCATTGTTTTTTTGTTTTTTTTAAATATTTTGTATTACTAGTCAACAAGTTCGACCCACTTTTATTTGTAAAACCATTGCTATTTTTTGGTTAAACTTATTTGCTATTTTTAATTGTACATTAAATTTACAAATTAAATAAACACTGGAACTTAACTATTTTACCAGAATCTTGACCCAATTAGAATTTTGCAGGTTTGAAATTTTAGTGAAAAAATCCTGTATTATTTCTGACTTGCATAGAAATAATAATATAGAGGACACAATGCTAGTTTTCAAGACATTGATGGTTCATATAATGTAGTTTAGGTAAATAAGTTGTGGAAAAATAATTTAGGAAAAATCAATAAAAAGCCCTAAAACACTAAATTTCTTCTTTAATTATATTCACCTTCTTTCTCCAAACAGATTCAATCATTAGTTTTTGTTTAGTTAGGCCTGTATACTATTTTTTAAAGATGTCTTCTCCAACTTTTAAAATGATATTCATCACACATAAAACTTTCGCAGGTCAAGTATTAAAAAGGTGTAAGCATTTTCTTTTTGAAGCATAATCAATTGCATCTTCTTATACCTTCATCTAGACTTATACAATACAACATTTTTTTTTCCTTTTTTCAGACTTGCTGATATCAGGAATCATGTGTGTGAATAATTGCTATGAAATATAGTTTTAACTAAGTGTGGTGAACTAGTTGTTGGAGAAAATAGGAGTTCATCCTCTTGACTAAAAAACCCAAATTCTATAGAACATGTCATGTTAGATAAAACAAGTAGTTGTTGGACATATGGTTTGCAAATAATTTCTCTAATCTGCAGCTTGCTTTTCTATCTTCTTAACAGTTTTTTTTCCCCACAGAGCATCTATTTTTAATTTTAATGGAGCTAAATTTATCAATTTTTATCAATTTTTTTTCTTTATTGGATCTCTTTTTGGTGTGAGTTTAAGAACTTTATGGCTTGCTCTATACAGCAAATATTTTCACCTGCTTATTTTTTTTTAAAAAAACTGATCCATTTTGAGTTACATTTTATATAAAGAGTGAGGTTTAGGTAAATTTTTATTTCACTTTATTTGATTTTTTGGGCCTCTAGATGTTCAATTTCTCTAACACCATTTGTTGAAGAGCTACCTTTCCTCCACTGACTTGCTTTTGCAACTTAAAAATCAGCAGTTACATACAATTTTCTGGACCTGTTTCTGGCTTCTTGACTCCCTTCCATTGATTTATACAGCTGTCTCTCTGCCAATATTACATAGTCTTGATTACTGTAGCTGCACATTAAGGCTGTGTAATTCTTTTAATATATTGTTGGAACCAATTTACTAATATTGAGTATTTTTGCATTTAAGCTTCTGAGAGATAATCATCTGTAGTTTTGTTCATCATAAATTGTCTGGTTTTCTTTTCAGAGTTATGATGGCCTTGTAAAATGAGTAGGAAATGTTTCTTCTATTTTTCAGAAAAGATTATGTAAAATTTGTGTTAGTTCTCCAGTAAATTTTGGTAGAAATTTTTAGGGAATTCCCTGACCCTGAGATTTGAAAATTAATAATAGTACTAAAATGGCTATAGGACTATTTAGATTATCTCTTTCATCTTGACTGAGTGATGGTTATCTATAATATTTGAGAAGTTGGTCAATTTCTTTTACATTATTATTGAATATAGCAGCCTAAAGTTATTCCAGGCATTCCTTTGGTTTCCTTTTTAATGGCTGTAGTTTCTCTAATGATGTTCTGTTTCATTCCTGATATTAATGAGTTGCTGCTTCTCTCTTTTTCTTTTTCAGTCTTGCTAGAGTTATTTATTTATTTATTTATTTATTTATTTATTTATTTAGTAGGAATCAGCTTCCCCCCTCTGTATTGATTTCCTATTTCAATTTCAATGACTTCTGATTTTATTCACCATTTTTTCCACCTACTTGCTTTAGGTTTATTTTTCTCTTTTTCTAGGTTCTTGACATGAAGTATTAGATTACTGATTTCTTTTTTTTTTTTCTGATGGAAGATTTAGTGCTATAAATTGTCCTCTCATAATCTATTTAGATGCATCTCTGAAATTTTGATATGTTGTATTTTCATTTTGTTCAATTATAATCTATACTAGAGGCTTGGTGCATGAAACTCTTGCACCTGGGTATGTTTTCCTCAGCCCAACCTGAACCCTCTCCAATCTGGGACCCCTCAGGGGATGTCCGACTGTCCGGCCTAAACAGACAATTGGACATCTCTCTCGCAATCCTGGACTGCTGGCTCCCAACTGCTCATCTGCCTGCCTGATTGACCCTAACCGCTTCTGCCTGACAGCATTATCACCCCCTAACCACTATCCTGCCAGCCTGATCAATGCCTAACTAATCTCCTGCCTGCCTTATCATCCCCAACTGTCCTCCCCTGACAGCCCAGTCACCCCCAAATGCCCTCCCCTGCATATTATCTCTTTATTAGATAATGGTTTTTTCTTTAACATATTGGACAGCTCTAACAGGTTTGGCTCAGTTGATGGAGGAACCCAATGCATGTCTGCTACTGGAACTATGCAACAAACTAATTAATAGGGAGAGAGTGCAAATTTAGTGGGAACTTGCATACAGAAATCATACAGGTGTACAAGGAAATAGTGACTCTAGATGACATATTGGATGAGATAAATTTAATTGACATTTATAGAACATTTCACTCCAAAGCTGCAGAATATACATTCTTCTCAAGTGAAAATGGGTCATTCGCAAAGATAGACCACATGTTAGGATACAAAACATGTCTATACAAGTTCAAGAAGATTGAAATCATATCAAGCATCTTTTCATATCATAGTGGAATAAAATTAGAAAACAACCAGTAAAAACACCCCAAAACAGTTAAACACATGGCGGGTAAATAGTATGTTATTAAAAAATGAATGGGTTACCAATAAGATAAAAAATATATATAAAAATTAATGGAAACAAAGATGAACACACAACAATTCAAAATCTCTGGAACACAGCAAAAGCAATCCTGAGAAAAAAGTTCATGGTAGTATAGGCCTACCTCAAAAAAAAGAAAGATTAATAATGAACAATTTAACCATACAACTTAAAGAATTAGAAAGAGAATAACAAGAGAATCCCAGAGTAAGTAAGTAAGAAGAAATGAGATAATAAATAATAAAGCAGAAATAAATGAGAGACTATAAAAACAATACAAAAATCAATTTATCTGAGAATTAGTTCTTTGAAAAGATAAACAAGATGGGTGAACCATTAGCCAGACTCATCAAGACACAGAGAGAGGACCCACATAAATTAAATCAGAAAAAGTGTGGAGAAGTAAGCACTGACACCACAGAAATATAAAGGATTATAAGAAAATACTAAGAACAACTATATCCAAACAAGCTGGACAATGTTGATGAAATGGACAATTTCCTACAAAAATACAATCTCCCAAAATTGAATTAGGAAGAATCAGAAAACCTGAATAGGCCAATAACAATTAATGAAATAGAAATGATAATTAAAAAAATTCCCCAGCAAACAAAAGCCTACGTCTGGACAGCTTCACAAGGGAGTTTTACCAAACATTTAAACATTTTAGCATGAACACAGATGCTAAAATCCTCAGCAAAATATTAGCAAATCAGATCCAGCAATACATTAAAAAGATCATACACCATGACCAAGTGGGATTTATTCCAGAGATGCAAGGCTGGTACAATATTTGCAAATCAATAAACCTGACACATAACAAAAACAAATTGAAAGATAAAAATCACATGATCATATAAATAGTTGCAGAGAAAGCATTAGAAAAAATCAAACACCCATTCTTGATAAAAACTCTCAGCAAAGTGAGACTAGAGGGAGCATATCTCAGTATGGCAAAGGCCAAATATGACAAACCTTCAGCCAACATCATACTGAATGGGAAAATACTAAAATCATTTCTCCTAAGAACAGGAACAAGATCTTACCTTGGAAATTCTTCAGTCTTTTCCATTCTTCTACTAGTATGTCTCTGGATCTGTTTTGTTCATCAGTTTATTTTGTTCATTAGATTCCACATGTGAATGTGATCATGTGATAGGTATCTTTCTCTTACTTGCTTATTTATCTTAGCATAATACTTGCCAGCTCCATCCATGCTGTTGCAAAAGGGATTACGAAGAACTGAATTCATAATTCATATCTTGGCTAATTCATTTACTAGTTGAGAGACCCTAGGGGAGAGAGAGAGAGAGAGAGAGAGAGAGAGAGAGAGAGAGAGAGAGAGATCTACATAACCAGACATCCTGAAAAGAGAGACCATGGGGGAGACAAACAAACAGCCCACAAATGAAAGAAAAGCAGACATCACTAGAAAAGGAAGTAAACGAGTTAGAGGCAAGCAACCTAGCAGAGCAAGAATTCAGAGTAATGAACATAAGATGGCTAAAAAGTATGGAAGACAAATTTGACAATATGAGTAAGACCAAGAAAAAATGAAGAAGAACCAATAGGAAATAAAGATGAAGCAAGAAGAAATGAAAAATGACATAGCTACTATAAAGAACTCAATAGAAAGCATCAAAAGTAGCCTAGAAGAAGCAGGGACCACTTCAGTGAGCTAGAAGACAAGATGGGGGGAAAAAATACCCAATTAGAGCAGCTTCTAGGAAAAAAAGTTTAAAAAGGAGGAGGAGAGCCTACAGGAACTTGGGACAATACAAAACAAAACAATATTAGAATAATAGGTGTTCCAGAAAGAAAGGAAACTGAGGAAGGCATAGAAAAACTATTTCAAGATATAATGACAGAAAATTTTCCTAAGATAGAGAAAAAAACCCCCACACAAATACAAGAAGTTCGCAGAGTTCCAAGTAAAATGAATCTCAAAAGACCAACACCAAGGCACATTATAATTTAATTGGCAAACACCAACGACAAAGTAAGAATCTTAAAAACAGCCAGAAAGTTACATATAAAGGAACCCCCATCAGACTAGCAACTGATTTCTTAACAGAAACTCATCAGGCCAGAAGAAAATGAAATTAAATATATAAAGTCATGCAAAGGAAGGGTCTGAAACCAAGAATACTGTACCCAGCAAGGCTATCAATCAAAATTGAAGGTGAAATCAGGAGTTTCACAGACAAAAAAAGAATAAAGGAATTTATCTCCACCAAACTAGCAATGTAAGAGATGCTAAAGGGTCTACTGTAAAAATAAAGAAATAGGAAGTGAAGAAGGAACACAGGGGTATAGAATAAAAATGGCATCAAATACCTACCTATCAATAATAACTTTAAATGTAAATGTTTTAAATGCTCCAATCAAAAGACATAGGGTAACAGATTGGATAAGAAAGCAAGACCCATTTTGCTTTCTACAAGAAACCCATTTTGAGAAAAAGACACACACAGACTGAGGGTGAAGGGATGGATAAAGGTTTTCTATGTGAACAGAAATGGGAAAAAAAAGCTGGGGTAGCAATACTTATTCTGACAAATTAGATCTCAAAGTGAAAGACATAATAAGAGATAATGAAGGCCACTTCATTATACTAAAAGGAACAATCCAACAAAAGAAATAACCCTGGTAAACATATATGCACCCAATACAGGAGTACCCAAATACATAAAAAACTGTTGGAGGACATTAAGGGAGAATTTAATAGCAATACAATCATACAGGAGATTTTAATACCCCACTGTCACCTTTGCACAAATTATCTAAACAAAAAAAAAAAAATCAGCAAAATATCAATCCTAAATGACTCACTAGACCAGATGGAATTAATTGACATATTCAGAACATTCCACCCCAAAGTCACAGAATATACATTCTTCTGAAGTGCACATGGGACATTTTAAAAGATAGACCACATGTTTGGATATAGGCAAAGACTCTTCCAATTCAAGAAGATAGAAAATATATCAAGCATCTTCTCAGATCATAGTGGCATAAAACTGGAAATTAACTACAATAAAAATAATCCAAGGAAATCAAACACATGGAGACTAAACAGCATACTATTAAACAAGGACTGGGTTACCAGATAAATTGAGGAAGAAATTAAAAACATCCTGGCAACAAATGACAATGAAAACACAAAAATCCAAAATGTATGGGCCACAGCAAAAGCAGTTTTGAGAAGGAAATTCATATCTCTACAAACCTATTGCAAAAAACAAGAAAATATGGTAACAAATTATCTAACTCTAAAACTCAAAGAGTTAGAAAAAGAGCAACAAGAAAAGCCCACTGTAAGCAGAAGAAAATGAATAATAAAAATCAGAGCAGAGATAAACTACATAGAAACCAAATAAGCAATGCATAAGATCAACAAAACCAAGAGCTAGTTCTTTGAAAGGGCAAACAGGGTTGATGAACCTCTAGCAGGGCTCACCAAGAAACAAAGAGAGAGGACAAAATTAAACAAAATCAGAAATGAAACAGGTGAAATAACAAAAGACCCCACCGAAATTCAAAGGATTGTTACAAAATACTATGAGCAACTCTATTCCAACAAACTGGACAACCTGGAGGAAATGAACATATTCCTAGAAAAATACAACCTTCCAAAACTCAATCAGGAAGAATCTAAAAATTTAAATAGACCAGTGACTTGGGAAGAAATTGAAATAGTCATCTAAATGCTTCCAGCAAACAAAAGCCCAGGCCCAGATGACTTCACAAGAGAGTTTTACCAAACATTCAAGGAAAAACTAAAACCTATCCTCCTCAGACTATTCCAAAAATTCAAGAGGAAGGAACACTTCCAAACTCCTTCTATGAAGCCACCATCACCCTAATAACAAAACCAGATAAAGACAACTCAATGAAAGAGAATTACAGGCCAATATCCCTAATGAACTTAGATGCCAAAATCCTCAAGAAATTCGAGCAAATCGTATCCAGCAGCACACCAGAAAGATCATACACCATGACCAAGTAGGATTTATTCTGGGAATGCAAGGATGGCACAATATCCACAAATCAATAAACGTGATGCATCACATAAACAAACTGAAAGATAAAAATCATATAGTCATATCAATTGATGCAGAAAAAGCAGTTGATAAAATCCAACACCCTTTCCTGATAAAAATTCTCAACAAGGTGGGAGTACAAGGATCCTACCTCAACATAATAAAAGCTATATATGATAAACCCACAGTAAACATCATACTCAATGGGGAAAAACTAAAACCATTCCCTCTAAGAACAGGAATAAGACAGGGATGCCCACTTTCACCACTCCTGTTTGACATAGTACTGAAAGTACTCGCCATTGCAATTAGACAAGAAGAGGAAATAAAAGGCATCCAAATAGGAAAAGAAGAATTAAAGTTATCCTTATTTGCTGGTGACATGATTTTGTACATAAAAAACAAAACAAAAAACAAAAGACTCCATCAAAAAAACTAATAGACTTAATAAATGAATTTGGCAATGTAGCAGGATACAAAATTAATGCCAGGAAATGTATGACATTTGTATACACCAACAGTGAATTTACAGAAACAGAGACTAAAAAATCAATCCCATTTACCATCGCATTAAAAAAAAATTAAGATAACTAGTAATAAACTTAACTAAAGAGGTAAAAGACCTTTATGCTGAAAACTACACGACACTGAAAAAAGAGATAGAGGAAGATGTAAACTCATGGAAGAACATACCATATTCATGGATTGGTAGAATCAACATCATTAAAATTTCGGTACTTCCCAAAGCAATTTATAGATTCAATGCACTCCCCATTAAAATATCAATGGCATATTTCACTGACCTAGAAAGAACTCTCCAAAAATTCATTTGCAACAATAAAAGATCCCAAATAGCCACAGCAATACTGAGAAAGAAGAGTAAAGTAGGAGGGATCTCAATACCAGCTTTCAAGCTGTATTACAAAGCCACTGTTCTCAAAACAGCCTGGTACTGGCACAAGAACAGACATATAGCTCAATGGAATAGAATAGAGAATCCATATATCAATCCAAATCACTATGCTCAATTAATAGTTGACAAAGGAGCCACGAATATACAATGGAGTCAAGGCAGTCTATTCAATAAATGGTGTTGGGAAAATTGGACAGATACATGCAAAAGAATGCAACTAGATCACCAAATTACACCATACACAAAAACAAATTTTAAATGGATACAGGACTTAAACATAAGATGGGAAACCATAAAAATACTAGAGGCATCCACAGGCAGCAAAATCTCAGACATATGCCTAAAGAACTTCTTCACTGATACTGCCCCTAGGGCAATATAAGTTAAAGAGAAAATAAACAAATGGGACAACATCAAAATAAAAAGCTTTTTTACAGCAAAAGAAACCATCGACAAAACAACAAGAAAGCCCACTGTATCGGAGAACACATTTGCAAATGTTATCACTGATAAAGGTTTAATATCCAACATCTACAGACAGCTTATACAACTCAATAAAAGGAAGATGAATGAGCCAATTAAAAATGGGCAATGGAACGAAATAGAATCTTCTCAAAAGAAGACAGAAGGAAAGCCAAGAGTCACATGAAAACATATTCAAAGTCACTAATTATCCAAGAGTTACAAATGAAAACAACAATGCAGTGCCATCTCACACCTGTCAGAATGGCCAACGTCAACAAATGAACAAAGAACAAGTATTGGCGAGATTGTGGAGAAAAAGGAACCCTCGTGCACTGCTGGTGGGAATGCAGACTGGTGCAACCACTGTGGAGAATAGTATGGAATTTCCTCAAAAAACTGAAAGTGGAACACCCATTTGACTCAGTAATCCCACTCCTAGGAATATATCCCAACAAACTAAGAATACCAATAAAAAAGGATATATACATCCCTATGTTCATAGCAGCACAATTTACAACAGCTAAGTTTTTGAATCAGCCCTGTTGCCTGTCAGCAGATGATTGGATCAGAAAACTATGGTACATCTACACAATGGAATACTATGCTGCCATAAAAAAGAAGGAATTCTCATCATTGGCAGCAACCTAGATGGAATTGGAGACCATCATGCTGAGTGAAATAAGCCAGTCAATGAAAGAGAAATACCACATGACCTCACTCATTTATGGATGATAAAGAACATTATAAACTGATGAACCAAAAGATAGATATATTGACAGTAAAGCAACCAGCAGATTGTCAAATTATAGCGGGAGGGTAGGGAGATCTGGGGGAGATAAGAGATCAACTGAAGGACTTGTATACATGCATATAAGTACAAACAATGGACACAAAACTCTGGGGAGGGAGGGCATGTTTTTTTGGGGGGCAATGGTAAGATATGTACACAGATAATCATTTAATAAAAAAATTAAAAAAAAAACAGGAACAAGGCAGAAATATATGCTTTTACCACTCTTATTCAACTTAGTACTGGAATCCTAGCCATAACCATCAGACAAGAAAAATTAAAAAAAGGTATCCAAAATAGAAAGAAGAAAGCAAACTTTTCATTATTCACAGATGACATGATAATGTACAGAGAAAACCCTAAAGACTCTACCAAAAAAACATGCCACAAAACTACTAGGTTTAATAAATCAATTTGGCAATATAGCATGATACAAAATCAACACCTAAAAATTGATGGCTCTTTCATATACCAATAATGAATTTTCAGAAGGAGTAACCAAACAAACAATCCCATTCACCATTGCAACAACAATAACAAAATCAAGATAGTTAGGAATAAACTTAGCCAGAAAACTACAGGATGATGAAAAAAGAGGTAGAGAAAGATATAAGATATAAACAAGTAGAAGAATATATCGTGTTCCTGGATTGGTAAAATCAACATTATTAAAATGCCCATACTACCCAAGCAATCTACAGATTCAATGAAATCACTATCAAAATACCAACAGCCTATTTCACAGATTTAGAGCCAATACTCCTAAAATTGATATGGACCAAAAAATTACCCTGAATAGCTGCAGCCATCTTGAGAATGAAAATTAGAGGCAATCACAATATGAGATATCAAATTGTACTACAAAGCCACTGTCATGAAAAAAAGCCTGGTACTGGCACAAGGAATACAGATCAATGGAACAGAACAGAGACCCCAGAAATTGACCCAAGCCATTACATTCAATTAATATTTGACAAAGGAGGCAAGAGCATACAATGGAGTTAAGACAGTCTCTTCAATAAATGGTGTTAGGAAAATTGGACAGATATATGCAAAAAATAAATAAAAGTAGACCACCAACTTATACCATGCACAAGAATAAACTCAAAATGGATAAGATACTTAAATGTAAGTCGTGAAACCTTAAAAATCCTAGAACAAATCCTAGGCAGCAAAATCTCAGGCATTTCTCATAGCAATATGTTTACAGATACATCTCTGTGGGCAAAGGACACTCAGGAGAAATAAACAAATGGGAGTGCATCAAACTAAAAAGCTTCTGCACAGCAAAAGGAACCATCAACATTAAAAAGGAGTCCACTGTATGGGGGAACATATTTGCCAATAATACATTTAATTCAAAATATATAAGAAAATCATACATCTTTGCAAAAGGAAGATAAGTAATCCAATTAAAAATGGGCAAAGTACTAAATAGACACTTCTCTAAAGTGGACAAACAAAAGGCCAAAAGACATATGAACAAATGCTCAAAGTCATTGATCATCAGAGAGTTGCAAATTAAAATGACAATGAGGTATCACTTCACACCTATCAGAATGGCTACCATCAACAATCAATAAATGACAAGTGCTGACGAGGATGTGGAGAAAAGGGAACGCTGTTAGTGGAAATGCAGTGTTACAGCCATTATGAAAAACAGTATGAAGTTTCTTCAAAAAATTAAATATGGAGCTATCATTTTACCCAGTGATCCTACTTCTAGGAACATATCTAAGAAACCTGAAACACCAATCAGAAAGAATGTATGGCTCCTTATGTTCATAGCAGCACAATTTACAATAGCTATGATCTGGAAACAGCCCAAGTGCTCATCAGTAGACGAGTGGATAAAAAAGCTGTGATACATATATGCTCTGGAAAACTATGCAACAGTAGAAAAGAAGAATCTCTTACCCTTTGAGACAGTATGATACTTAGCATGATACTCTCCAGATTTTTTGGAGAGTATCATGCTAAGTAAAATAAGCCAGTCAGAGAAAGACAAGTATCACATGATCTCACTCATATGTGGAATCTAATGAACAAAATAACCTCTTGAATGGAGTGGATCCAGATACATGGAAGCATGGAACTGAGTGTGGACTCTCAGAGAGAATGCAGGGTAGGGTGGGTAGGTGGGAGATAATAAATTAAATAACGTGTATGCATATATGTATAACACATGGGCACCGACAATAGGGTAGTGAAGGCCTGATATGGAGGGATATGGGCAGGGGTGGGCTGGAGGTGGTCAATGAGGGGAATGGGGGACGTATGTAGTACTTTCAACAGTAAAGATTTCATTTTAAAAATCAGATCTTGACTCATCATTTAATGTCTTTCATGATGTTTTTAAAAATATATATTTTATTGATTTTTTTACAGAGAGGAAGGGAGAGGGATAGATAGAAACATCAATGAGAGAGAAACATTGATCAGCTGCCTTCTGCACACCCCTTACTGGGGATGTGCCCACAACCAAGGTACATGCCCTTGACTGGAATCGAACCTGGGACCTTTCAGTTTGCAGGCCAATGCCCTATCCATTGAGTCAAACCACTTTTGGCTCATCAAGTTTTTTAATCTCTTAGTCTCTGTTTCTTCACCTATAGATGAAAATAACAGTCTTGGGTTTTTTTTGTAGAGTAGTGATCATTTATGTATGTAAAGTTTCATATAGGACGTAGTAGCTGCTTACTAAATCACTCCTATGTCATGGGGTTAATTACCATAATGTTAGACACACTTGAATATATCCTGCTTAATTGTGGTATTGGGCAATGACTCTCTTTTTCCTTACCTATAATTTTCTCTCAGCAATAGGACTTACTACTAGGTAAAAGAATTTACTATTCTAAATAGCTTTGGATGCTCTAAGTTTAGTGAAACTCTTAAAATGATGATAACCAAGAATGCTCAAGAGCAGCATATTAAAACTTCTGAATTCTTTCATTGTGCTTAGATTGGAGAGTTTAATATTTGTTAAGAATAAGGAAAAAGAAACTGACTTTCATAAAAGGCTAAAATGTTCTTAAAGGTGGCAGAAATAGGTGATGTTTAAAATTATTTTTGGATAGAGTTACCAACTTATTTTGCTCTTACATCACAATATTTTATTAGTTAAGACATGCTTGTATGAATCTGTTTGTATCCTACAAAAGAAAATATTCAGAGATTGCTACTGGGTTAATATGATGACAGAAACATTTGCAGTTCTCTGCTGACAATAAAGTTATTCAAAATATCTTCAATTAAATAAGTAACATATGCAAATCTGTTTTTGTAAACTGAAAAGTACCATATAAGTTATGTGCTACTGTTGATAAACTGACTGTTATATTCATAAATGGCATTCAAGTGTTCTATGCAGACAGATTGTGGATTAGTGGTTTGGATAAAAATGTGAGTAAGGATGCTTCTATTGCATTCCTGCTGCCAATGATATTAAACATCCTCTAATATAAAACCATTAAGCTTTTTAACATTTCTGAGAAACAAATTTACTTTACTTTTCCCTAAAAACTTTGGAGGGCATAATATTAGCCAAACCTATGCTCTAATTTTATGATACAGTGCTTGCCCTTTGCCAACAGCTAAATTTTTGAATAAGTTGTTGATTTATTTTTCCCAGGTAGAAAAGAGAATTTCTTGATAATATGGCAAGCATTTATCTTATTTGTTTGCAGCATGCAAGGCGTTACTGTTTATAAATTTAAACCATGATGCTCACAAAAAAAGTTATATACTGTAGTTTGTTCAAGTAGATAATTATATCATTGTATAGAAAGTGATTTAAACATTTTTGCTTTTTAAACTAAATACCAGGTGTGAAATATCACGTTAAAATTTTTTGAGCATCTATTTCTCACCTTTGGTAGATAACCAAAGCTACGATTTTGGTCTGTGTTTTTAGTCATGGTCATTGCAACATGTCATTGAGAATTCATACTTTGGTGCTTATTTTGGCCTTTAAACTATTCATTTGTACTGTGAACTAGATTATGTTCTTCTAACTGTCAGTTAGCTAAATACATTTCAAGTCAATTTACTAAAATAGTCACTGTTAAGCGGTACATTTGGACAGAGTTGACACCTTTGACATTTTCTAAAATGGCAAAAATAACTGTATTTAAGGGTATGATTTATGAATGTTGTGTGCCTAGAGAACTTCCATCTGATTATGTTTTTGTTTTAGCTACTAAGACTTTCCACAAACTGCTGAAAGGGCAACTAATTAGTGCTGTGTGATCAGATATCTAACACAGACGAACACAGAGAAACACATAAAATAATATCAATCCAAAAGCTGTGATCACATTGCTTCTTAGAATTGCCTCTGGTCTGATAAGAGGAGAACAGTTGAGACCACAGCAGAGGCAGAGAAAGTAAGGAAGAGAGGGGAGACTGATAGTGCAGAGCTGCCTTTATGAAACACATATTCTTTGGTATAAATAAGGAAAGCAACTTACATTGATTAAAAAATATTTTGAATCCTTAGTTGTCTTCTAGATTGCTGGCCTCTATTAAAAACTTCTTAAAATAATAGATAGCTTTAATTCTTCAAGGAAAAGAAAAATTATATAATCTTAAAGATTTTCCATATTTATTATATAGATGTGACTTGACTGCAGGGGGAAAATAGGAGCAAAATCTCTTGTATTGCAAGTTTTAAATGTACCAGGCTAAGGTTTACTTAATTAGAACCTCGAGGCAATAAAGGAGCCCTTTTTAAAATTCTGTGATTCTTAATATGCTAAATAATGCAAAGCTTAGACTCTTCAAGCATGAGACACACATCTGGCAGCTTAACATTTAAATTACAGGGTGGGGGGAATTCCTCACTTCAGTAGTAATTTTCTCAAAGAAAAGAATAGGAAATGGACTTCAACTAAATTTAATTTCCTTTTAGATTTCCATCTTGTCTAATTGCAGACATTTTTAAAGGATCCTTGTATTTATATTTTTATACATTTTTTGTACATTTTGCTAATCTTCAATTTGAGATGATTTTTACTGTTAGAGCTCTGGAAAAATAGTGCTACATTTTACTTGTTTTGAAAAATCTTATTTCAAGTAATGACAATGGTATAGAAAACAAAGGGAAAATGAAATTTCAATGGCCACAAAAAATATTGCTGATAAAAAGTCAGTTCCACTTTTAAGCTTTTAATTTTTTTAGTATGAATGTTTTCTCTATTTTGTCATTTCCTGAATATTTTTTCATGCAAAAGTTATTATAAGCAGCATTCTTTCTTTGTATTTCTCCAAAGGACAGTGTCAGATCCTCGATTAATTTTACAAAGGTCATTTGGAAAAACCATTAAAAATATGCCAAGTAAAAAAGATTAGCACAACTCAGGGAAAACACACTTTCATAAACATATGCATTTATATATAGGTAGGGTACTGTAATGTTACCCAGTTTTGACAAGTGTTTTCCTTGTGCACCTCATGCATTATTAAACATATGACTGTTTTATTTATTTTTCTAGGTTATCCCAGCTGACACATTTCAAAGGCATCAGGAGGTTACTGTTATTTGTAATTATTTAATTTTTTTCTCAATATACAAGGATCTGATAATTAAATTGAGTAATAGTTCACATGAAATAAAATGAGCTTTCAAAATAATCCATATTTATATTATTAACACATAGACATGGGTGCTAGTTAGCCCACGACAAATGCATGTATCCATTTCCACTTTTTAACTTAAAAATTAAGCAATATTGCAACTTCCAATTTTAGCTATGGCAGGATAGTTTGAGCCAGACTAGCTCTTCTGCTCTAATCCACCATTAAGCTGGGCAGAATGCATGAAGCAACTGATGGGGCATTGGCCATCAGGAAGCACAAGAATAGAAACTTTGGAGATAAATACTGGCTCTTTACCTGGGCACAGTATTCTAACTGTAGAACAGTGAATTGGAATGGAATCCAAGCAGAGAAAGTTCCACTGAACTGAGGAGACAGAGTCTGGCATCCTGGGAGCTGAAAGGGCTGGGATCTGCAAAGCAGAGAGAGCAGGGAGACAGGCGGAGGAGAATCCAAAGGCAGTATGCGGACTTCCCCATGAGCCCTTTGGCGACTGTAATTAATAATACTCTCTTGCATATTTGAAAGTTTCCAAGAAAGTAGGTCTTAAAAGTTCTCATCATAAGAAAAAAAATATATAACTATGTGCTATGTGTGGTTATGGATGCTCACTAGACTGTATAACATATACTAGTATACAGATATTAAATCATTATGTTGTTCACCTGAAACAAATATAACTGATATGTCAATTATACCTCAAAAATTATGAAACACAAACTGGCAGAAAAGGGGAAAATTAGACAAATCCTTAACCATTGTTTGAAATTTTAACACCCTTTTTCATTAAATGATAAAACAAAGAGACAAAAAGTAAATAAAAAGATATAAATATCTGAATGATACCATAAACTAACTTGATCTAATTGATACTTACAAAGCACTTTATCTAAACACAGCAAAATACACATTCTTTTCAAGGGAACATAGAATGCTTGCAAGACGGATCATACAGTAGGTTAGAAATTAGTTCTTAATATCTTTCAAAAGATTTAAAATATTATAGGGTATGTTTCTCTGACTTAATAGAGGAAAATTAATATATATAAATGTATAAATACCAAATATTTAAATCAAGGCAAGGGTGTCTAATCTCATCATTTTATATATTGGAGTCTTAGCCAGAACAACAAAACTTCAAGAACAAAGCATAGGAGAAATCTTCATAACCTTGGCAAAGTTTACTTAGACAGGATACAAAAATTATTTACTTTAAAAAACAAGTGATACACTGGATTTAATAAAATAAACCCTTTTATCTTCATGTTACCATTAGGAAAAATAAAAGGCAAGTTACAAACTGAGGGAAACCATCTGGAGTACCTGTGTCTGGCAAAGTTTGTATCTAGATTATACAATTCTTACAATTCATTAATAACAAGAACAACCCACTATTATTATTATTGTTAGTTATTGTTATTATTATTATTGTCATTATTATTATTATTATTATTATTATTATTTCACTGTGCAAGAGAGGGCTAAGGGGTCTCTGGCTCTAGTTGCCAGGACAGTCTCTATTGCCTGCCTCCTTAGGTGTTTATTGGATACTTTTAAAAAATTTTTTATTGATTAAGGTATTACATATGTGTCCTTCACTTCTAAAAAGTTATAATTTGGACAAAAGTTTCACAAAATAAGATATTGAATATACAAATAATTCATGAATAATGACTAACAATATTTAGTCATTAGAAAGTGCAAATTAAAACAATAATGTGCCATTGCCAGTTTGACTCAGTAGATAGAGAATCGGCCTGTGGACTGAACGGTCCTGGGATCAAATCCAGTCAAGGGCCTATGATCGGTTTGAGAGCTCGATCCTCAGCAGGAGGCATGCAGGAGGCAGCCAATCAATGATTCTCTCTCATAATTGATGTTTCTCTCTATTGCTTTCCCTTCCTCTCTAAAATCAACAACAACAAAAAAACCACATACAAAAATAAAACTATAATGCGTTACTACTTCACATCCACTAATATACTAAAATTAAAAAGCATAAAAACATCAAGAACTGATGATGATTTGACGGAAATTTTTAGACATTACTTGTAGGAACAAAACAAGTTACAACTACTTTGGAAATCTTATAATTTTAAAAATTAAACACTTATCATATGACCCAGTAGTTAATTCCACTCTTATGAGAAATAAAAATATATGTCCACAAAACACTTGGACATAAATGTTCATAGTGATGATCCTCACAACAGTCAAAACTGACACACGGAAACATCCATTAATAGATGAATTGATAAATGAATTTCAGGGTATTTCTCAAAATGAATATTACTTAACAATATCAATATCAAGTGGTGAGACTGAAAATATTATCCTGGTTGGAAGAAGCCAGCAAGAACAGAGGAAATACTGTATTATTCCATATGTATAAAATTTTACAACAAAATTCTAATCTGTAATGATAGAAATCAGATAAGTGTTTGAGTGGTTGCCAGGAGAGTGTGTGTGTGTGTGTGTGTGTGTGTGTGTGTGTGTGTGTGTGTGTGTGTTTTAGGGATAAGGTAATTACTCCAAAAGGCATGGGGAAATTTGAGGGGTGATATACAAAGTGTTTAAGGTTTTTACACAGGTGCATATATTTGTTGAAACTCATTGAATTAAAATGTGTACATTTTATTCAGTGTAAGTTAGAACTCAAAACATTACTTTTAAAAATAAAAATATATTAAGATATTCTGGACTTACCTAAGGGAAATGCAGTGTGTGGTAGCAAAGTTGCCAATGACATCATGATGTTATGTAATGTTTATATCTAAGCAAAAAATGAAGTGATCCTTGCTATTATCTTTTAGCATAAACATCAGTGTAAGTGATGAGGTGAGATCTGTAAAGCGAGTTTGTGGAGAACCATCAGTCCTCTGTTGATCTTATTAGTATCCCTGCCTCCAGTCTTAAATGATTGGTTCATATGACTAATTAGGGCTAAACATTTTTAAAAAAATCTTTTCAATGTCTTTTTTCTTTCTTTCAGGCTGGCCCTAAACAAGTTAGAAGGAGAGCAGCACTTGGTTGCATTCTTATTTGTTTCTGAATGCTATGCTTCTATCCATTCTCCTCCATCTTGAGAATCATAGTTATTGATCCCTTCAAAATTTGATCAGGGGCAGGGCAGGGAGACGAGGCAGAAAAGGGTTTATTTATCTGATGCTGTCATAATTGTAAGAGCTGTTTGGTTTTTAAAATATGACTCTTTCTTGGAACACTTTTCTTGTTTGTTTAGACATTTCCTTTCCATATTCTTCTTTTTATCAGGGACCCCTCACTTTGGTGGTTTCTTAGCACTCTTTTGTTAGAACTACACACTTAGCGGTGCACTTCTAAATTTGTTTCATATATATATGACTGTGAGTGCTGAGAGAAAGTGGTCATAACTGCTGAATGGAGAGACTCAGTATAACACAACATTAAGAAAGGAAATGAAAGGAGAAATGAATATTATCCCAAGCTAGTCAGCACACTAAGAAAAGTAAAGAAGTAGAAAAATAAGTAAACAATAAAATAAAACATACTTTTATAAAATGTGATAATTCCCTCAGTAATTTTAAAAGGAAATCCCAGCTATATAGTACATATATGTAAGAGAGAGAAAAAGAGATGTTGAACACCTACTGATGAACTATGAAATCAGAAAATTTAAAAAAAGCTGTTTTTTAGAGATAATGTCAACATCAGCTAAGTTGGCATTTAAGGTTTAAAAGAGTCTAAGTAGTAAAAGAAATACATTATTTTAGTGTAATTTATGAAAAGATATATGGCACACCCTATGTGCACCAATAACAGAACATCTGACTACAAAACCTAAAACTCTTTTTTTAATGTATGTGAGGGGATATGCACAAAATGCAATAACAGCAGCAACCCTCTCTGACCATAATCTAATGATATTATAAATTAACTAGAGACCCAGTGCATGAAAATTCATGCATTGGAGGGGGGAGTCCCTCAGCCAGCCTGCTCCCTCTTATAGTTCAGGAGTTTTTAGAGGTGTCAGGCGACCCAGTGATCAGGGGAAGATGATGCCCCCATCACACCACTGCTGCTGGCACTGCTGCAGGTGCAAGCCTTGGCTAGCCCTGCTTACCTGAGCCTCAGGCTGGCTCTGGGCAGCTGGGCAGGTGCCATCTGTGGCTTGCCTGCACCTTGGGTGGACCTGGGTGGCTGGGAAGCTGCTATCCGAGGCTTGTCTGTGCTTCAGCTGGCCCTGCCTGCCTGAGGCTCTGTCAGTGGGGGGTGCAGGAGGACTTGAGGACCTGACAGGGCTGAGAGGACTCCAGTTGCTCCACATGCACCTGCTGCCCCTCCTGGCAGGGCTGATGGGACTCTGGCAGCAGACACGGAACAAATGGCCCTGCCTCCTCCACTGTGGGCATCGCCATCTTGTGATGGTGTGATGATCAATTTGCATATTACCTTTTTATAATATAGGATTGTTGAAAGCTTATTTATTGGTACAAAGGGTTTGGGCAAACAGATCTTCTTATATATGGCTTGTATATTTTTCTCTGTTTCCTTCTATTCTACTTTTTTATTATCTTAATTTTGGCCATATCAGTTGTACCATCAATGAATTTTGTTTTAGACTCAAAGCAAGGGACATTTTGCAATGGTTTACATGGTCCCAATTTCAAAGACTGAAGTGCCAGGCTTCTCAAAGAAGTAGTATATGGCCCATCAGACTTTTCCTAAAGAAGGGTATTGTTTAGTTTCTGACTTTAACTTGGTATAGTGCAATGTGTCAGGGTTAGAAGATACAAGGAAACCTTTGATGTTTAAAATGCATGATCCATACAGCCCTTGGCTTGGGAGAAGAGGTTGACTGGGTCATCTTTAGGGAGAAAAGAGCTCGCAGACATTGAGACCATGTCCTAATAATTTTACACTCTGGCAATATCATAAAAAAATTACACACAGGCAATTCCAAAGGGCAAGGACTGGCAGCATTCAAACCCTAGAGGGAGAGAGGGACAGGCAGCACAGAAGCTTTACCTTCCATGGTATATATACTAAAAAAAGATGGTGGGTAATATGGATATTTTGATGCTGTCAAATATTCTAATCCATGAAGGTGGTATATTCTTTCACTTATTTGTAGCTTCCTCTATTTCTTTTTTCAATATCATGCAGTTTTCTGAATACAAGTCTTTTTACCTCTTTGATTAAGTTTAACTCCAGCTATATTATTTTTGTTATTGTTGCAATGTACATATGATTGTTTTTATTTTGTTTTAGTTTTTCTTTCTGAGAGTTTATTATTGGGATAAAAAAGTGCCACTGATTTCTGGATATTAATTTTTGTATCCTGCTACACTGCCAAATTAGTTTATCAAATCTAGTAATTTTTATGGAGTCTTTAGGGCTTTCTATGTACAATATATTAAATGTATATATAATGACAGTATTACTTCCTCCTTTCCAATATGGATGCCTTTTCTTTTTACTTTTTATTTCATATTTGTGCTAAGACTTCTATTACTATGTTTAATGCAAGTGGTGAAATCAGGCATCCCTGTACTGATCCTGTCCTTAGGGAAACACTTAGTTTTTGCCCATTGAGTATGATATTGGCTATAGGTCTGTCATATATGGCCTTTATTATGTTAAGGTATGGTTCCTCTGTTCCCACTTTGCTGAGAGATTTTTATTGAAAAATGGGTGCTGGATTTTGTGGAATGCTTTTTCTGTGTCTATTGATATGATTATGTGATTTTTATCTTTCATTTTGTTTATGTGATTCATCACATTAATTTATTTGTTTATATTATATCAGCCTTATATCCCTGGAATAAATCCCACTAGGTCATGTGTTTCTGCATCTGATTTGCTAATATTTTGTTGAAGATTTTGGCATCTATTTTCATCAGGAATATTGGCCTATAATTTTATTTCATTGTAGTGTCTTCATCTTGTTTTGGAATTATGATACTACTGGGCTCATAAGATGCTCAGGAGTCTTTCTTCCTCTTGAATTTTTAGTAATGGTTTGAGGACAATAAGCATTAGTTCTTCTTTGAATGTTTGATAAAACTCACCTAAGAAGCCAAAGCAATATATAGATTCAATGCAAACCTTATTTAAATATCAATGGCATATTTCACAAATCTAGAGCAAATACTCTAAAAATATGTGTGAAACCAAAAAAAGATCCTGAATTGCTGCAGCAATCTTGAGAAAGAAGAACAAAGTACGAGGGAACTCACACAACCTAACAGAAGAAAGACAAAGAGTCAAATCATACTACAAGACCATTGTCATCACATCAGCCTGGTACTGTACAAGAAACCCCAGAAATTGGCCCAAGACATTTTGCTCAAATAATATTTGACTAAAGAGGCAAGAATAACAATGGGATAAATACAGTCTTTTCAATATATGTTGTTGAGAAAATTGCATAGATACATGCAAAAAAAAAAAAAAAAGGAATCTAGATCACCAATATACACCACACACAAGAATAAACTCAAAATGGATAAAAAAAATTAAATGTAAGTAGTGAAACCATAAAAATCATAGAAAAAAACCATAGGTAACAAAATCTCAGACACTTCTCTAAGCAATATATTGCTGATATATCTCTTAAGGTAGTGGTCGGCAAACTAATTAATCAACAGAGCCAAATATTAACAGTACAATGATTAATATTTATTTTGAGAGCCACATTTTAAAAACATAAACTTCTTCTAATGTCACTTCTTCAAAATAGACTTGCCCAGGTCATGATATTTTGTGGAAGAGCCACACTCAAGGGGCCAAAGAGCTGCATGTGGCTCATGATCTGCAGTTTGCTGACCATGGTTCTAGGGCAAGAGGGAAAAATAAGATAAACAAATGGGACTACATCAAACTAAAAATCTTCTACATAGCAAAAATAAATAAATAAATAAATAAATTAAATCAATAAAATAGAAAAGAGAATACATTCTATGGGAGAATATATTTGTCAATGATACAACTGATAAGGAGTTAATTTCCAAAATATATAAATCACTCATTCAATTTAACAAAAGGAAGAAGACATATGAGAAAAATACCCGGAGTCACTAATAAACAGAGAAATGCAAGTTAAAACAACAATGAGATATCAGTTTACAACTGCTAGAATGACTACCATTAATAAATCAACAAATGACAAGTGCTGGTGAGGATTTGGAGAAAAGAACCCTGGTACACTGTTAATGGGAATTCAGACTGGTGCAGCCAGTAATGAGTTCCTCAAACAATTAAAAATAAAATTGCTATTTGACACAGTGACCACACTTCCAGGAATGCATCCTAAGAAGTCCAAAAACACCAACCAGAAATAATATATGCATCACTATGTTCAGAGCAGCACTGTTTATAACAGCTAATATCTAGAAATAGCCCAAGTGCCCATCAGTGTATGAGTGGATAAAAAAAGATATGGTATATTTACACAATGGCATACTAAGAAGTTATAAAAAAGAAGGATCTCTTTCCCTTTGAGGCAGCACAGATGAATCTGGAGAGTATTAAACTTAATGAAATAATCCAGTCAGAGAAAGAAAATAGTATCATAGCATTTCACTCATATATGAAATCTTATGGGTAAAATAAATTGTTGAACAAAATAGATCCAGAGACATAGAAGCATGGAACCTATTAATAAATCCCAGAGTGAAGTGGGGAGAGGGAGCAGGAAGAAATTAACCAAAGAACATATATGCATATATGCATAACCCATGGACATAGATAATACCCTGTTTCCCTGAAAATAAGACAGTGTCTTATATTAATTTTTGCTCCCGAAGATGCGCTAGGTCTTATTTTCAGGGGATGTCTTATTTTTCCATGAAGAAGAATACAGTACACATTTATTGTTAAATGAAAATAAAGGAAATTTGTTACCTGTATAGGTAACTACCGCACGGTAGTACGGTAGTTGTCAACACAAACCAGACAAACTGTGAATCTTACAGTATCAATAATTTACTCATTTATTCAATGACAATCATGTCATCATCTTCTGGAACATCATCATAACAATCCAATTCCTGAATTTCCTGGTGAATTTCTTGTGACTCAATTTCTTTCAGAATCAGTGGACCAAATCTCATGTTTAGCAATAGCACTGTCTTTAAATGAGTACTTTTTGTCAAGGTAGCCTTCTCGCAGTGCATTTGCAATGCAACTGTCAGTGATTCTCTCCCATGAATTCTTCACCCAAGTCACAACTTCTTGCATTTTAGGTTTCACAAAGTTTCCACACTGATTTCCCTCCATTCACACAGCAGTGACGTCAGGACTCCGCATAATGTCACTAGTTGCTAGACGCCAGTCGTGGCGGCCCTAGCGACCAGTTTATGGTAAATTAATTTTCATTCTGACACAGAGCCTGGGGGCCTTATTTTTGGGGGGATGCCTGATATTTCACTCAGAAGGAAACCTGTAAGTAAGTCTTATTTTCGGAGGATGTCTTTTTTTCGGGAAAACACGGTAGTAGAGTGAAGACTTCGGGATTGGTTGGTATGGTATGGAGGGGGTCAATGAGGGAGTAAAAGGGAAGACATCTGTAATACTTTCAACAATAAAGATAAATATAAAATAAACAAATAAACTCTTTACATACATTAAAAAGAAAAAAAATTATTGGGCCAACTTTTTTGTCAAAGCTGTGATTCTACAGAGGCACCCAAGCTCTAGCAGCTTTGGGCCAGGCTATTTGTTAAAAGACCTAAGGACAGACCTTGGCATAAAGGTTCATTAAGTGAGGGGGTCGTCAAGTCAATGACTTAAGAGGCATAAAGCTTAAAACCTCCTTTTTTGATAGCTCTCTTCATTTGTTTATAACTCAAGAAACATTTGTTGATTTTTGTGTTCAAGATTATAGGAGAAACGAAGGTGAACACAGCACATTGTCTGCAAGGAGTTTTGATCTAGGTGAAAGTTGCTATAGCATCTAGTGGGAAGAGGCCAGGGATGCTGCTACATATACTAGCATAACAAAACACAGGACAGCCCTCACAACACAGAATTATTCAATCTAATCAATCCAAAATGTAAATAGTGCCGAGGTTGGAAAACTATAATATAAAAGAAGCCATGAAAAATATGAAAGAAAAAAAAAGGATCTCAGGTGGGCTGCACTGGGTACAAGCAGAGAACTTCTTACTCTCAAGTTTTTATATCGAACCATTGGTTGGAAGTGCAGAGGAGTTTCTTTGAAAATTTGATCCCAGAAATAAAGATAGTGATAGAGAACCTTACCAGGATGAGGGTAGGAAAGCAGATCAGACACAGCTGCTGCTTATCAATTGCATCCCTGGGGTGAGACCCATAGTAGACTTCTACTTGAAGTTTATACATTGAATTAAAACCAGGAGCATAAAACATCTATGAGCCTCCTTCTTAGTACCATTTCTTTTACCCCTACTTGTCAGGCCTTATGTAAGCACTTAGATTCCAGCAATGTAAGCTTACATATCATCTGAAGTGAAAATCTGTAATGTATTTTTGCACTTTTTGTTTTTAACTCCAGGAAGCATTTTTAATAAAATTGGTTCTTGCCCTTTGGACTGCCGTCTTCAGGTCTTAGAAAAGGACCAGGAGTTACACAGTAAGGTCAGATAAAGGCTACAGGAGTTGGCTTTGAAAAGATCATGACAACAGCAGTCCCCGATTATTAACTATGATTTCTTAAAATATATTACCAGGTAGAATGTAATTTGGTCTTCAAAGGAGGTTTTGAAGTGCAGGGCATGCTAAAGCAGCTGATGCTTATGAAATCAGTAGTGCCAATAAATTTTTATTACATCCGAATCAGACTTCTTTAAGCTGTTGAAGATGTTTGTAAAATTAATCAGTCTACATTCCTTTTTTCCAGCTTGGGCGGGGTGATTAGAAAATGTGCTGATTGTACTGTGTTTTATTTGGCATGATCAAGGTTGCCATGAAGTCTGTCCAGAAAATAACTTGATAAATTTATATAAATTACATAGCTTGGGCTTCCGAATGCTGGTGAAACTAATTTCACTGGTATTTCTGTATCCAGTTTTTAAATACCTAACCATTTCCAAAAATCTATATTCACATAGACCCAGCGACTTTTAGTTCTAAATATTCAGAACATTTAGCTTGGATGGAAAGTTAAAGTGAAAAGATTGCCCTCCAACCTTACCCTTTCTAAAACAAATGATCTGAATCATCATCTTAATTCTCCATCATTCTGACTAAATAAACATAGAGACAAGTATTATGCTGTTATCTTTAAAATAAATTTTGTTTTCATCTTTAAATAGTGAATAAAAATCTGATTGAATTCGGAGTTGTTAATGTCCAGATGCATTTACAATTATGGTTGTTTCTACACTGTAGTCTGTATTAAAGAAGAAAACTTAGAAATCAAAAGTTTGGTGAAATTTGTAATAATAGAAGATAATATTTATTGAGTGCTATAAAATTACTAGGTGCCAGGTTATGCTCTCAGTCTTCTCTATCAAATGACTCATCTTATTCTCACAACATAATGGGATAGATACTAGCCTTATTGTCATTTTCCTTATTTTACAGCGGATAGAAATAAGGAATGGGAGATGGATTAAATTAGCCAAAATAACCTTCTTAATAAATATATAGATGGGAGTTGAGCCAGTCTTTCTGTTTCTAGAGCTCATATGTGTATCCATCATGAAATAATACTTTGAAAGAGTTGTGTATTTCTTTATTCTTTCATCCAGGTATATGCTTTCTATTTCTTGGGTCTTATAATCATTAAGGGCTAGCATATGAAAAACAAAGGACCATTTGATGAGAAGGAGAAAAGTTCACATCCTTTATATATATTATGTACTAAGCTTATGTATGCTCTTTGGGAAACTAAAGAAATGATATCTCCTTATCACCTTAAGAGATTATGGATCTAATATTAGCCTTTAATTTTTTTGGGGTAATGTTTTCAATACCAATTTTTGGCCTTAAATTTTGGGATTACAAGGAAGGCCACAGTGGGTAAAGTGAGGGAGACTATAAAACCTAAACATATTTTCTCTATATTTTGAGTTTACATGTTTAATTAAGGAGTCCCCTTTTCTAATTTTATCTTTAATAATATATATATTTTAAATGTGAGTCAGTTGCTTGGAAAAACAAGCTTTTCTCTGGGAGTCTTTCACTTTGAGAAGGTATCTTAAGTCTGAATTTTTTTTTAGGAATCAGCTTGTGCATGTTGGGAATATCTCAGTAAGTTTATTGTTGTGGGAAGACAGAGGCAAAAACACATTAAGTTACAAGCGACTGAGTGCTGTGGACTAGAGGGTTATAGTGCTTACTAAATCTAAGTTTGAGACTTCCTATTTCAATTAAGAGTTTTTTTCTCTTTTTCATCTTTTCATGGTATAAGAAATTAATTTGGATCTTCAGTTGATATTAAAAATTCTAACCTAGAAAATTCATAAGGTGACTATGAAAAAATAGAGTTAAGGCACTTTATACATGAAGCATCAGCTTTTCAAATAATGGATGACCAGAAAACAATTGGGATTTGTGGTCCTAAGTGTCCAGAAATGCTAGTTGTTTTCCTAGAGGGCAGTAACAGAAGCTGGCCTGTTACTTGAGGAATCTCTTCAGGTAAATCTGAGTTATACAGACAGGGTATGATACCTCTGGATACTGCTAATGGAAAGTCTGTCCTGAAAAAATTCTTTGGTAAACACATCAGACATGAATTAAATAAAGAAGAAATAATATTCTTGTTAGATGGTCTCAGGATTTAGGCTGGATTTAATTTGGAGTTATATTTTTTTAAATTTTTTTGGATGATAATAACAGCACTGATGGAATTGAATATGATGTCATATTTATTTGCTTTGATACTTCAGATGCACCTGGTGTTTGTTGTTATCTATGATGTGCAATTCTGTGATCTTATTAACACAAGCTTCTTAGCAGAGTACCCTCACCCTAAACCTTCCTCCTGTGTGTTTAAAAAAAATAGTGAACATTACTGGGGCAGGCATTAAAGCTTCATGCTGCTGACTTCTGATCTTCCCAGGGCAGTTCAAAAGCACAAGTAATCCTCAGGATTCAGCCCTTTAGTCACTATTTCCTCTTTCTAAGGCTCTCTCTTTTGATGAAAGAATCCCCTTGCTCTTCATCTGTCCAGATGGGCAGATGAACAGTGCTCCACAGAGCCCTGCATAAAGACCCTGTAAGAGTTTGGGGAAAATGCTACTGATAAGTGAAGCTTAATTATGCTAGCACCTTATTGCTTTCCCACTGCACTGTCATTGGCCTGTGAACCTCAAGCCTGCTTTCTCCACACAAAGACTTACCCTCTCACAGGTTCCATCATTGCCACACTTCTCCTTTAACTGATGGGCCCATGGGAAGAATTATGGTCAAGGGGCAAAATGTCTGAATAGGATAGGGACCCTGGGCTTTGTTTCCTACCACACAACACAATTAAATGGGCTTATCATGTCATGAGATGCACGGCTTTGAAATTAAATTTATTTTGTCTTCTTACAATGTTTACTACTTAGCAGCTTTATAGAAATGCTATAATGAATCTTCAAAAAAGGATGTTAAATGTTCCATTGATCACCCATTTTACATACAATGTATTTTGCAAGATGCTACTTATAACCTTAATATTCTAAAGCATTAAGTGCTATACTCCCCACTTCCAGGAATATTTTGAAGCTATTCTTTCAGTTTGTCTTCATAAAATCATATGATCTGTATAGAAAAAAATTATCTTCATTTTCAGATTAAAAATTAAATTTATGGACTTTAAGTAATATAAGTTGCAAAAGTCCTGAATAGACTTGCATGTCTTCCAACCATCACTTATTGGCCCTTTTCACTGCAGCACTATATTCTTTAGTTTCTAAAGAATTTTAAAACACTTTTTACCTCTCATTAAAGGAGTGCTAATTTGTTGATTTTGGTTTTGGCAAGCTCATAAAGCAAGTTGTTAGTTCATGAACTTGAAAATCATAGTCTGAATTTTATCAGTTTACATTTGAATATTTCCTGTTGATTTCTTCAGTGGGTCAGACTCTGAGTAGCCATAGACATAGCATATAAAATGTGACATCCAGGAACAAATTCACACCACCAATTTCTCTTTTAAATATAGATATTCATTTTTCTAAAACATTATTATTTAAATAATCTGAGTTTTTATTTTTTAAATGATGATTTTATTTGGCATTAGTGTATAAAGAGGGCTTAGAATTGCAATGGATCTAGTTTCTGTCTTAAATGTTGACAATGTTCTAATTAAAGTGTTATTTTCAGGTATAGATTCAAGTGGTTGGTAGATAGTTTTACTTCCTTCCTATGAAGAGGCTCCCACATGCCGGACTCACATGAGAATTTTCCTGAACATATTCACCTCCTTTTTGGATTTAAATCTTTCATTTCTTTGTGTTTTTGTTCCTCTTTAGGTTCATTTCTTTGGAGATGAACTAGTTTTTATGATTTTATGTTTTCTAAAACATCTGTTTGAAGGAATTTTTTAACATATTAAGATATCCTTTAAAGAGAATCCAAAGACTCATAAAATTTTTGCTATTTTTAGAATCCACAGGTGTTTTTATTTGTGACTAGGCAACTGGAGATTAAATTCATTGTTGTTATTTTTGTATAAGTACTTAATGAAATACCTCTAATAGCTATTCTTGAGTATCTATTATAAGCTTATTACCATTTTAGATGCTGTGAAAGATAGACAAATATACTGCATCCCATTTCCACCATTAATTTAGATGAATAATAAAGACACATACAAATGAAATAAGAAAGAATTTCCATACACTCTATCATGAAACAGTTATACTTGAATAAATTAGGAACTTGGGGTAAAACAAATATGTGGTACAATTTTGGTGGCAATTTCAATTTTCTATCCAGTGATTGATAATAATAAAAACATATTATGCTAATAAGACTGGAGATCCTTCTGAACATCCTTCTGGATGACCATCCAGAAGAAGCTGGGGCTGTAAGGGAAGCCCATGTCCCAGGTGCCTGCTGTTGGCCAGAGGAAAGAAAGGCATACTCTTGCACGAATTTCATTCATCAGGCTTCTAGTATTGAATAAAGTGCCTGAACAACTCATAAAGCTATGCAAATCAAATATATTTAGTTAGGACAATTTGAAGCTCTCATATCTTAAAAGAATTTTGCCAATCTTTAATTTATTCAGGAATCAAGTATATAAAAACACTAACACAGGATTCTTTTCTAAGAAAATACTAAATGGGTGTGGCACTGATACTGTGGAAGGGCCCAGAGGCCCCAGGGCCCTGGGATGGGAGGCCACAGAGGCTTCCCTGAAGGATTGGGCAGCTGGCATCTGGACCAAGGTTGCAGTCAAGGTGAGGGCTAGGGCCAAGGCCACAGAGCTCTCAGAGGCAAGGCATGGGACAAGAATTGGATCCCCATCACCATCACCAAGCTAGTCTGTCTGATCAAGTATGTGAAAGTCAAGTCCTTAGAGGAAATCTGTCTCCTCCCTGATTATCAAGGAATCAAATCATTGACTTTTTCCTGAAGGCATCACTCAAGGATGAGGTTTTGAAAATTATGCTCATGAAGAAGCAGACCCATACTGGCCAGAGGACCCATTTCAAACCACTGGGGACTACAATGGACATGTCGATCTGGTGTTACTGCTGTCTGTGGGGTCGTCATCCTGGCCAACCTCTCTATTATTCCTGTGCAGGAAGGCTACCAGGGAACAAGATTGGAAAGTCTCTCACCATCTCTTGCAAGGTGACTGGCCACCATGGTTCTGTGCTGGTGGCCTCATCCCTACCCCCAGGGCCACTGGCATCAACTCAGCCCCTGTGCCTGCAAAGCTGCTGCTGCTGGCCGGTATCCACAGCTGCCACACCTCGGCTAAGGGCTCTGCACTTAGAGGAACTGGAAAAACATAGATTTTCAGTTTGGTGAGTAACTGTAGCTTTCTATTTTAAATTTTTTTAAAATTTTTTAAAAATATATTTTATTGATATTTCACAGAGAGGAAGGGAGAGAGACATAGAGCTAGAAATGTCGATGAGAGAGAAACATCGACCAGCTGCCTCCTGCACACCCCCCACCGGGGATGTGCCCGCAACCAACGTACATGCCCTTGACCAGAATCGAACCCGGGACCTTACAGTCCACAGACCGACGCTCTACCACTGAGCCAAACCGGTTTTGGCTTAAATTTATTTTTTTAATTCAATGAATCTTTACTCATTCGATTCCTTCAGTATTCCTTTATTCAACAAATATTGATTGCATGCTTATTATAGGCTATACAATTTGTGACTTGGGAAAATTAATAGTCCAATGAAGTATATGGATATTTAAAAAACAATAATGTGATGTGATAACCTTACTTTTTAATTGCACAAATTGCCACATATGCACCTGGAGAAAATGATCAAAAATTTGTTTAAGAATAGTGAAAAGTTCTCAGAAAAAGTTTGAGATAAATCTTGGAGAGAAGACTACAGCGGAGAAATGGTGACAGTTTTGTGTGGACAGTAAATGGAGATGAAATTTAAAAGCATGGCTGGGGTTTACACATGCTGTAAACATTATTTAACTTGGGTATCTAAGCAGATCCTAGTTATTGCTCTCTTTACCTAGAGATACGTATACAGGTATATCTGTCTATAAAAGCATGCATATAACAAATATGAAAATATATGTAAAAGACTGAACAATGGAGTTTTTCAGAAGTAAAGATTGCAGGATTTTGCAATGGTGGGAATCATCAGCCATTGGGGAAGGAACAACAGTGGCTGATTGGAAAGGAGAATATGGAGTAGCTAGTCAAAATCTGTTCCAAAGTACTGGCCACCTCAATATTAATGCCCTGATGGTTTTTCCTTTGGGCATTTATCTATCTTATAAATAAATAAGGTAGTCTTTGTTTCCTAAGGAGTTTTCTCTTATTCTTCCATTATAGGAACCACTATTGAGAAGACTTGGTATCAGCTCAAGTTTTGTTCATCCAGTCACATTTTTTTATAAGTCCTACTGGTTTTAACTTAAATTTAAAAGTTTAAATACTTTAACCAAAGCTTTCCTCTAGCAGCTCAAGTGTGGTCTTCAGGCTAAACAGTGAGTTGTTCCTAGGATCGAGAGATGTAGGCCTATGCTTAAGGAATATCAGGCAGGAAGGTGAGCCCAAGAGCCTAAAGGACAAGAAATATATATGTCTCTTCTAAAAATGAAAACCTATACAATTAATGCAATTTTCAAGCAGGAAAAGACAATTTCCCTGTTCTTAAGAAATCCTGGTTTGTGATAGTTTCTAGGGGAAGGGTATGACAAGTATATACACATTAAATTTCATTCAGTAAAATAACAGCAAGAGTAGATGCAAGTTTCTGACTATGGGGTGCAGATGAGAGAGATGGGGCTTCTGTTCAGTCATGTGTTAAGTTCCTAACCCCTGTTTGATGTTTGCCTGGACTGGAGAATCAGCTCAATTAAGCTTTTAGGCTCCAGGCTCCTCCATTTGTTCCTGTTGCTTCTCTAGGTTTTCTCTGATGACTCAGGTCTCTGTTGGCCTGCTTTGGTTGGGATGACTTAGTGTATGAAATTTCACAATATCATTATTATTTTACTAGAGGCCTGGTACACAAAATTTGTGCATGGGACAGGGGGGTGTCCCTCAGCCCAGCCTTCACACTCTCCAATCTGGGACCCTTTGAGGGATGTCTGACTACCCATTTAGGCCTAATCCTAAATGGGCAGTCGTATATTCCTCTCACAATCCAGGACTGCTGGCTCCCAACTGCTCTCTTGCCTGCCTTCCTGATTACCCCTAACTGCTTCTGCCTGCCAATATAATAATCCCTAACCACTCCCCTGACAGCCTGATTGATGCCTAATTGCTTCCCTGCCAGCCTGATGCCCTCTCTTGCAGGCCTGGACCCCACCTAACTGCTCTCTCCTGCAGGCCTAAGACCTCCCCCACCCACCCCAACTGCTCTTTCCTGCAGGCCTGGCCGCCCCCAACTTTCCTCTTCTGCCAGCCTGGTCACCCCTAATTGCCCTTCCCTGAAGGCTTGATAGCCCCCAATTGCCATACCCTGCTTGCCTGATTGCCCACAACTGCCCTCCTCTGCTGGCCATCTTGTGGTGGCCATCTTGGGTTCACATGGGGGCAGCCATCTTTGACCACATGAGGGGAGCCATCTTATGTGTTGAAGTGATGGTCAATTTGCATATTACTATTTTATTAAATAGGATACATAGATTAAAAGATTAAGAGTTTATAAAGAACTCAGAGATTCAATTTCTGATAGATCATTTAAGATGCAACTCTGAGGTATTACTCTTAGTAAATTTATCCCCATTCTCAAAGTGAAGACTAGGGATTGCAAGTACAGCAGTAAGGACAAATTCTGTCCTCTATCTGTTTTAGTAAAAAATTTAATTGGAACTCAAACACACTTGGTTGTATATTGTCTTTGGCTCTCTTTCCACACAATGGCAGAATGCAATTGTTAAGGCAATGACGATGTTTTCCACAAAGCCTAGAATGTCTACCATCTAGCTCTATGCCTAGAAGTTTGTTCACACTTGCCCTACACAGACTTAGATGCTTCTCTGTTCTAACCTGACACTGATATTATTTTTAAGATATTCATATGCTTGTCTCCTTCACCAGGTCAGTTTCCTTATGTGTTTTGGTTTTTGCATGATCTATCACTGGAGGCTTGGTGGCTTGAAACAGCCATCTTATTTGCTCACAATTCTGTGGATCAGAATTCAGGCAGGGTTATAGAAAATTCATGCTCCACCATGTTGGAGGCTTCAGCTAAGGTGGCTCAGTTAGCTGGGGTCTTTAATTGGGACCATATATCTGAGGCCTTGGGTTGGCTGTCTGTTGAGATCCTCATTTTTCCACCTGGTCTCTCTTCACTAATGCTTAGGCTTCTTCCTAGCATGGGGCCTGGATTCCAAGTGGCATTTTTGCAAACCCAGAAGGTAGAAACTGCAGATACATTAAAGCAAGATTTCAAAGTTACACAATGACCTACACCATATCCTGTTAGTTAAAACAAGTCACAGGGTCAGACAGAGGAGGAATAGACTCTTAACTCTTGATGCCAGAGTAGAAAGGTGACATTGCAAATAAGCATGTTGGGAAGAAATATATTTGGGGCAAGCATGTTTTGTAACATTATCTACTGAATTTTGCAGTGTTCAACAAATATTTCTCAAATAAGCTAAAATAAATGTAAGCTTCATATCTAGACCTAAGTATGAATTCATTTTGCCATTGCTCTATAACCTTGAACAATTTGCTCAAATTCTCTGAAGCTCTTTTGTCCCTTGTCAAACTGGAATAATAATGCCTGTATTGTGGATTTTATGGGTGTTTTTTTTTTATGAAAGCTGAGAGATAATGTATTTAAAGTAGCCTATGTAGTTATTGGAAGATGTTGATTTTTAACAAAGGCAAGCCATTTTATTAACATTAATAATAATACATTAAGGTTAAATTAGATGGCATAGGTAACCTTAGAATGATTTCTCACTTTCCACCACTACCTTTCTGTTCTTCAAACACATTAAGCTCTTTTTTTTACATAAAGGCCTTCACATTTGATGCCTCCTTTGTCTGGATGTTCTCTCAGTTCTTAGTGGTGTGATTAGCTGCACATATTGCAGATCTCAGCATCATTTTTCCTCCCCAGTGGGTCCTTTTCGATCTATCTATCCTGCAGGGAGTAGTACCCACCCCTCTTCTGGTTATTTATTTTCTCATCCCTTTGTTTATTTATTTTAAAGTACTCATCACAATATAAATGAGCATTTTATATTTATTTTATTTATTTGCTTATTTCTGTTTTCTCTTACTTAATAGAAGCTGCAAGTAGGCAGGGACCTGTCTTATCTGCTTACTTCTGGTTCTCTGTGCCCTAGCTATAGAATGTTGGTTTTAACAGGCAATCAGTAAATGTTATGGAATGAATAAAGGATGAATGAGTGACTAATCAGCTTCACTCTCCCTCTCAGCTCCCTGGGCTGTCATAACTATTTATTTATTTCCAATCTCTTATATCTCTGGAGATTGCTGACATTAAAAACAAAAACAAAAAAATATATGGTATAATTAACCAATATAAACATTACTTTTTAAACCAGATTTGAGGATATGGGGGCTACTGAGACCTCTAAAAACTCAAGTTTTAAATGGTCTGACATACAATCTGAACAATTTCCTTGATGTTTTATTAGAGCTGGTAAGTCATTTATTGGGGCATCCCTTACCAAAATCCTGTCCAAATCTCCATAAAATACTTTTAACACAGAATATTGTACTATCCAGCTTCAAATATATAGATAGGATGGTGTGTGGGAAGTATGTGCTCCAAAGCAGCAAACTTGAATGCATGCATTTGCTTTCTCTGTCTCTTATATGGTCTCTTTCCTCCATTCACCCTCCTCCCATCCATGTCTGAATTGAACTGGCTGATTTGGGTAAATTTGGTAAGCTGCTAAAGTTTCAGTAAGTCATAGATTCCAATTTTTTTTAAACATGTAAGACCTTTAGCTAGTCAAATGTAAGTTTATCTCATTTGTAGCTATGAATAATAAAAAATATTCCAAAATAAAATTTTAACACTGTTACATTTTCTCAACAAAAAAGATACCCAATGTAATCCCTTCACCTTTTTTACCCAGTCTCTCTAACTCCCTCCCCTGACAACTGTCCATCTATTCTATATATCTATAAGTCTGTTTATTTTGTTTGTTATTTTATTTTGTTTATTACATTTCACAAAGGTGAAGGGATTATCTAACCCCCCCCCCCACACACACACACCACACACTCTCAGACACAGACAACTGTATGATGATTACCCAGGGAAAGGGGGGAGGTGGAAGAGGGTAAAGGAGGGTTAAGTGGTGATGGAAGGAGAATTGACTTTGGATGGTGAACAGACAACAAAATATACAGATGATGTGTTATAGAATTGTGCAGCTGAAATCTATGTCATTTAATTAACCTATGTCACCCCAATAAATTCAATAAAAAAGGAAAAGTACCCAACTAAGTTGCCTCTGAGTGTGTAAATGAGAACACTATTCCAGAACATTTTATATGGGTGGGCCTGCTGCCAGCAGTGTCCGGTGACCATGGGCAAGAGTTCTGTTGGTTGTTCCTGGTGGAGTTGGAATCATGGCCATCTTTCCTGGGCCAAAGGATGTTTAATTATATATATGCCAGATAAGATGACTGTCTTTTGCTAAAATTTTAGATAACACAAGCTATCAAAAGTGTGTGCCTCGATACTTTTATAGTAGATGCTTTATTTCTGTTTGTAGGAAGCTCTCATGATACCCACATGCTTTTTGTGTGTGTGTGTGTGTGTGTGTGTGTGTGTGTGTGTGTGTGTGCAACTCAACATATGAAGATTAGGTGTTCAGTACCCCCTTCTCCCCTATCAGACTGTAAGTTTAACTAAATTTTACAGGAACAGAGATTAAGTCAGTCATGTCCTTTCTGGCCTATCTGCAATGATGAATAAATTGCAAGCACTTAATGAATATTTATTAAATTAATACATTAAAAAATGAGGGGTAAAATAATAATGCTGACATTTTCAGATCAAAGATCCTGGGAAAAGACCAATGGCATAAAATTTAACTTTAGATGTTTTAGACTAGTTTTTCTACTGGGGTTGTTGTTTCTACCCAGTGAGCATGTTTCTCCTCTATGAATTTTTCTACTCATCCCCTTTTCTGTTAACAGACCACCGTACCCACTACACATATCCCAAAGGGCTGGGCTGTGATGTATATTAAGTTTCTATGATCACTATGATTGGTTCAGGGCCGGGCACATGAACTGAACTAAAGTAGGCTGCCCAAACCCTTTCCCAAGATTTTATACTTTGTTAGTTGGCAATAGAAATTCTTTCCTCTCTCGACAGTCTTAAGCTGGAATGATTTATTTATTTATTTTTTTAAAATTTGTATTTTATTGATTTTTTAACAGAGGAAGGGAGAGGGATAGAGAGTTAGAAACATCAATGAGAGAGAGTCATCGACCAGATGCCTCCTGCACACCCTCACACCCCTGACTGGGGATGTGCCAGCAACTAAGGTACATGCCCTTGACCGGAATTGAACCCGGGACCCTTCAGTCCTCAAGCCGAGGCTCTATCCAGTGAGCCAACCCAGTTTCGGCTGGAATGATTTAGTTTGATACAACTTGTGGCTCTGTCCACACTTTCTTTTAACCACCCTACTCCCCCTGTCTCCTCTTGTTGATATTTTCATTTATTACCTGTTTAAAATAGATATAGAAATAGAGCTAAAAATAGATGTAGAAATCTCATGATGCTTTCCAGGTGACACATATTCTATTCTATACAAAGGAAAACCAATAAAAGCTGCATCAGATAAACTATTCAAATTCACACTCATGATGAATCTATATGGATAAAATTATATGCCTACAGGAGAACATGTATTTTAAGTAAAAATGATACTGTCCACAGGGACATTTTTTAAAAAAATATTTTCTTATGAAGGGAAGGAATTCAGTGAGAAATTTTACAATGTCCATTCAGTTATTTACATAAATAACCACTCATTTGCTCAGGTAAACAGAACTAAGCATCTCCTTGCCTGTGGAGCGAATTGGGTTCCCTGCTTCCTAATGCAGTACCTTAATGTTTGCACAGTGGCTTCTCTAAAGAAGTAAGTCAGATTATGTGTGAAATTCCACTGGAAGGGGTGCTAATGAACGCTTCGCTTCATACTGTAGATATCACTCCAGTGGTTTAAAGAAGTTAACATACTTTTCCGAGGTACCTAACTCCCAACTGGGGAGAAGGTTCAGTAACAAGACAATCTTAAAATGTTTCCATTACCATTCAAATACAACTGGGTGGGTAAGCGACCAGAGAATCACACACTTTTGGAGCAGGAAGGCATCTTGGGAATTATTTAGTTCAGCCCTGTCGGTTTACACACGTATAAAACGGAGACCTACAGAAGTTAAGTGACTTGCCTTAGGTCATACAACTAATAAGTAATGGAAATAACCATAGAATACACCTCCTTTCCATCTCAATCCAGCCCCACTTATAAAATATAAATGCTCCCTAGAACTCAGCTAGTGTTTTATGGTTTCCTGTTTGTGCCTCTTAATTGTAAGCTGTTTTTGTATTTATCAATACATGATGGGAAAGTGCTGATTTTCAAGAAAATGCAAATAATGGATTAATGTGTTTTCTCCTGCCATGGGGGTGGGGAGTGGGCAGATGCCAAGATGTTTGCAAAACACACATGTTGCTGGCCACACAGAGTGAGATCTTTGTGTGTTCTCAGCCAGTGATTTATGAGGCTGACCTGAATTTGTTGCTTAGGGAAGGTATGAGTTAACCATAAACATCACAACAGGAAAGTCGTTCTTTAATAAAATGATACACTTTTGTTTTTATAACACACATGTGATTTGATGCTGAAATAAAATGCAGATGCTACTTTGATTGGCGTATTCCCTATTGTGCTTTTCCAAAACACCTTCACATATGGTCTGCCTCATTCCTGAGAAATGACTTGTTGTTTATGTCATACAAACAGAACAGATTGATTTTACAGTGAGTAAGGAGGATGATAAATTGTACGTTGGAGAGAAATCCTTGTCTCAGCAATCTAAACACTTGGAAATAAATGTTGCCTTTGAGGAAAGACTCTCCTCATACGCCCAGGATCCCTTTATTTCATACCCCTTTCTAAGGGTTAAATAGATCGACATATACAATCTCAGAAAACAGAAGGGTAGTTCCAATCACCAAAAATATATATTTATTTTTCATCATTTAAATATATCCTGAGACCTAACTGTAAAACCAATGGCAGAATTGTCCCAAGGAACCAACCCCAAATATCTAATATTTCAATATTGTATCTGTACTGTTCCCAGAATAAAACATTACCCATCTGGGTTGAACGATAGTATTGTTTATTTCTCAGTGAATTTTAAATATTAAGTTCTTTTTAAAAAATAAATCCTTATTGTTCAGACTATTACAAATGTGTTCCTTTCCCCCACCGCCTCAATTGCTCCCCTCCACCAGGTTCCCACCCCACCCTCTGTCCTTTCCCCATCCTCCAATGTCCTCATCCATAGGTGCACAGTTTTTGTTCAGTCTCTTCCCGCACCCCCCACTCCTCTTTTCCCCGAGAATCGTCAGACCACTCCCCTTCCATACCTCTGATTCTATTATATTCATCAGTTAATATTGTTCATCAGATTTTTTAATTCCCTTGTTTTTTAGTTTTACTTGTTGATAGTTATGTATTTGTCATTCATAATTTTTATCTTTCTCTTCTTCCTCTTCCTAAAAAACCCCCTTCAGCAATTCATATAATTCTGGTTTGGTGGTGATGAACTCCTTTAGCTTATTTTTATTTATTTGTGAAGCTCTTTATCTGGCCTTCAATTCTGAGAGATAGCTTTGCTGGGTAGAGTATTTTTGGCTGTAGACTCTTGCTATTAATCACCTTGAATATTTCTTGTCATTCCCATCTGGCCTGCATGATTTCTGTTGAGAAATCAGCTGACAATCATATGGATGCTCCTTTATAGGTAACATTCCGCTTTTATCTTTCTGCTTTTAATATTCTCTCTTTGTCTTTTTCTTATGCTAAATAGTTTCCCCAAGGTTTCTAACTTTATCCCTTCAGAATTATTTTGCACAATACAGAGAAAATAATGTCTGTGCCCTCTCCCATGAAAACCACATCTATTTTTGTAGAATTTTCAATACATAAATCTCTTAATATTGTTTCTATACCTTTCTTTTTTCATTTAGTGCTCACCACAGCTTTATAATAGATATTATTAACCTTATTTTACAGATTATAAAGCAGAAATCCAAAGTGGATATATGGCTTATTTACCAGCACTCAACTAATCTGTCTGCATCCCTATCCAGTTCTCTTTCCATTGCAATGTGCCTAACCTTCCTGATTAGCCTCAGATGGGCCTGGAGACTTTAGTTTGTGCATTTTCATTTAGTTCTTAAAATTTAACATTTTAAAGTCTGTTCCGCTTGCATGCCTAAGAGAGCTGGATGGATGTGGGATAAAGATAAGATGCCATGGAGGGGGAAAGCTAACTAAGTTAGCCACAGAATGGCCCATCAGAACAGAATCCCAATGGGGGAAGATTCCTGAAAGTTGTTAATCAATGATTCACATACAAGTTCATATTTATTGATTGGCACCTTTACCTTATTATGTATGGCTAAAGCATGACCATCCATTTTTATTGAGAAGGAGTAAAACCTAGTGACTAAGAATGCAGGCTCTGGGGCACAATACTTAAACTCAAACAAATTAACTTTCTGATTTACAAGTTGAGTAAACCTAGACAAATTTCTCAAACACTTTTTACCTCAGTTCCTATAAAAATACTTGGAGCAAGTAGTACTGACCTTATTTTCATGAATTCAAATATGTATGTAAAAAAAAAAGTAACAGTGAAATGCTTATAGCACATAGTAAATGCTCAATAGATGCTAGCTAATATTATAACTGAGGCTTATTTCTCTCTATTATCCTCCACATCTATATGCTTTCCAACTTTATTTTAATGATTAAAATGACTTCCTGTTTGTTTGTGGGCTATTTTTTTTTTTAGGGGGCAGAAAATATTGCCAGTAACTAAAAGACTTGCAATAAGAAAATAAGATGTTAATAGTAGGGGAAAAAAAGGGTAAACATAATGTGTTGTTTTTCATTCTTGCATAACAATTTATACAAACTTAGTGGTATAAAATAGCACTTTAAAAAATCTCATAGTTTCTGTAGGTCAGGAATCTGGGCATAGAGTAGTTGGTTCTCTGTCCAGGATCTTAAAAAGCTGTACTCAAGGCATTGGCTGGACTGTATTTTCATCCGGAGGCCTAATAGGGGAGGAATTCCTTTCATGCTTATTCAGGTTGTTGTCACAATTCATTTCCTTGTGGCTGCATGATGGACAGGCAGCCAGGCCTTTGCCTTCTATTGCCTGGAGGTTGCCCAGAGTTCCTGGAGGCCTCCAGCAGTCCTATGCAACAGAGCCCCTGCACCATCATGGCCACTACTTTATGAAGCCCACAGGGGAGCCTCTCCCTTCGGGGAGAACGCCTATGGCTTTTACCAGATTAAGTCAGGACCTCCTTGGTTAACTTGATCCCTGCACCTCTGCCACTTTCTATTGACTAGAAGCAAGTCATGGGTCCAACTCATACTCTAGGAGGGTCATACAGAGAATGAAAACCAAGGGGCAGGAATGATGGGGGCTTGTCTGTCTGTCCTTATAGGAAGGTGATCAGATGGGCTGCTGCTCTTTGTGGTGGTATTGGGTAATTGTCTCTCTACCAGCAATGAAATGAATCACTGCATATCGAGTCCAATCTAGTTTGCCTTTCAGTTGAAATTTGCAACTGCTTCTTTTCTAGGCCAGAGGCTGAAATGAACCATGTCTTTGATTGTTCTCCCATAGACCCCTCTGCTCTATATGCTCCCTCCTGTCTTTCAGAAGATTTTTCAGTTATATTCTAGTGTTTTTATGACTTGGTATGTGACCGTGTATCCATTATTTCTTATACAGGTTAATTGGGTTATATTTTTTTAAATAGCATTTGCTATGGGGTTTAAACTTCATGTCTAATTTTTATAGTGCTATTGGTGATCAATTAACCTAGTTTAAAGATTATTCCCTAGCAGGGTTTCTCTATAGTAATTTTTAAATTTATACATAAGAAGCTATAAAAACTCTGATAAATGGTCCCATTTCCTGGATCACATAGTTTAATAAAAAACAGCACATTACCTTTTCCTCACCTATGTCTGCAAAAGTAAATTGACAATGAATGCTTTACTTAACATTGTCATTCCTTAGGTTAATTTAAGACTTTAACCCTTACAATAGAATCAGGGTTATATGTCGTGCAGGCACTGTCGGTGACACCACATCTGCTATTCTTCTTTTCTGGTGATGCCACCTCCAATGATTTAAAATGGTAGGTTCTTTCCCAGTCTCTCGTGCACTATGTGTAGTTGTAGACCCAGTCTGGCTGATGAAATATAAGAAGATGCCAGCTTGGACTTCCTTCCTCTTAGAAGGGATACAAGCAAAAAGGAAATCCCCTTTCATCACTCTCTCATTTGTTTCCTCTCATTCATTGATGCTGGCAGCTTATGAAGATGCTTTGTAGCATCAGAGGAAAAAAAATAGGAGATAAATTTATCAAGTCCCCGTTATGCAATGTTGAGCCATTGCACAAGGCTTCTTTTTACCTATCCCATGGTTCCTTTTACATGAGGTAATTAAATGTACATATTGTTTAATACTCTTGGATGACCATTTTGTTGTTCACAGCTGCAAGCAATCTTACTGAGAGAAGGAACCTCTACTAATGTAGTCCTGATGCATTGAGGAGCTGGTGTTTTTTCTCTCATTCAATATTTATCATGTTTACATGATGCCCTAGATTCTGGACACATAGTTTCAGAGTACTTTCATATTGTCTGGAATCCACCAAAGCAAAATGTGTAACTAGTTGCTTTTTAGTTTAGCACTACTTGGAAACGGGCACAGTATGGTGCAGGAGATTCTTCTCCATGGATACCACTCTGATTCAGTTGGGGAGGTGGAGAATGAGGTGATTAGAATTAATTTAGCCAACTGTCTGGAAACCTAAGGATATCAGTACTAAGATTTAAATATTCAGGAGCTCCAGAGTATGAGTTAGTCTAAATTATAGCTGGATGACTTAAACAATGAAAGGGCAAAGCTGGGCATGAAGAAATGTTGGGATTTATTTAATGTAAAAACTCAAATGACCAGTAAAATAGATAATGTTCTGTTGTAATAGTTTGCAAACAACATAAAGAAAACAATTGAGTGGTTGTATTTTGAGCTTCAGGCATTGTAAATTCTTTCACTCTCATATACTTTATGCCTTCTTTAATAAACTAGAGAGTCTTGGGCCAGCTTCATCGGTGACGGTAGGTGGTCATTCATTTCACAATCCACTAATTTTCATGATTATTCAGTATTTTATGTTACCTAAAGTGCTTTGAATTTTGTCTTACTCAAATTGTAATATAACAAACAATAGCTTATATGATTTCAGAATCATTAATTCAATTGGTGTTTTCAGCATATAAAAGTTACACTGTTATTTCTCTAAATACAAATAAAAACTTAAGGGTCTGAAATATGCTGATGGTATATAAAATATTTTTTGAAATATACCTCAGTGATCTGTTAACCAAATGTGTCTTGTTGAAAAGATACAGAGTAACTAGAAAATTCTTAGAAAGGAAAACAATTGATATCAATTATAGTTTAATCTGCCTAATAAAGAGACAATTGTATGTTTATCTTAAGTTTATTTTTCGCAGTTTAACAACAGAATTATTACATTATATGGAATAAGTAATAATAATGTGTCTACACTCAAGATATTTTTGTTTTAAAGATTTTCTTCATATGACATTTTATAGCGTTTTACAAGAATATACTAACACTATGCTCTACCTCTCAATCCCTCCTTTCTACCATACTCCATCCTACCTAAATTTCATGCTTATTGACAATTTTCTGTTGAATTGTCATAACAACCTATGCTAATACTTTTAGGGATGGGTCACTGATTATATTTCATGACCACCCAATTTATTATGAACATATTGACAGTTTAAAAGTTTTTTTTCTAATAATGAGTTAAAATCCAATATATATATAATTGATTTTCTACAGAGAGGAAGGGACAGAGATATATATATAGAGAGAAACATCAATGAGAGAGTAACATTGATCAGCTGCCTCCTGCCGGCAACCAAGTTACATGCCCTTGACTGGAATCGAACCTGGGACCTTTCAGTCCACAGGCTGACGCTCTATCCACTGAGCCAAACTGGTTTTGGCTCCATGTCCCTGTTTTTAAAAATTTATTGACAGTTTGATTCATTAAAATCCAACATAAAAAGTAATCAACTTATTGTTCTACTTATTTCTTCCTTACTTTTCTCCTTTCCTTCCTTCTGTCATCTATATTTTCAAATGTCAATCTCACAATTTAAAGATTTGTTAAATATATGTAAATCAATTAGTTTTAGATTATCATATCTCAATTTCAATATCCCTCACTTTCTTATCCAATCACCCCTTTCAGTGATGAGCAACTTCACTAAATAGGGCTCTACAGAGAAGCTTTGGAAGAACTCAAAAATGTAGTTCCCACCTATAGGAGTCCAAGGAATAGAGTATAGTATTTTCATGTATGGACTGAGCAATGTCTATTACAGATTTGGTAGACATTACTCTGCTTCCCAATGTCTAAGTCTCCTTCCAGACACACAGAAAAATGCCTTCTCTAGTCTCTTTGCTTTGGGCCAGTTTATTTGAATTTTTCTGGCTAAGTGGTTAGAACCAGAAGGAATGCGTGTTCTTCCTATGCAAAGCATTTAATTGCTAATGTGAGCCCTGCTCTCTCCTTTCCCCTGGTGGTGGTTAGGGAAGAGGTCTTGTGCAGAGATGGTCTGATAGACAGATCAAAGCAACTTGTATTGCAGAGTTCTCATATTAAAGAGAGCCATTCTGGGAGCAACTGTCCTGTAGCTAACTTTATATGAATAAAAAATTAACTTCTGTTGTGTTAAGTCATTAAGATATGGGCTACTATAGCACAATTTAGCTTATCATAACATTACATAAGTTACCATAGCATAACCTAGTCTACATTAATTAATACAATGATCAACTCTAAAGGCCTGCATACATTAGAATTTATAATTTTCTTGAGAAACTGTTTTTAAATCACTTGTGATGGGTCTATAGAGTATGAAAGTGAGTCCCTTAGCTAGTGATTGATGAGTGAGCCTAATCTAACTGCCATATATATACCTAGCACGAGATCTTATTTAATTCTCAAGACATCAGGATGAAGTTGTTAATGTGTTTTCTGCATTACAAATATGGAAGAGATATAATTTTCTGTGGAAACAATTTAAAAAAATACATATATTTTATTGATTTTTTTTTTTTTTGCAGAGAGGGATAGAGAGTTAGAAACATCAATGAGAGAGAAACATCGATCAGCTGCCTCCTGCACACACCCTACTGGGGATGTGCCCGCAACCAAGGTACATTCCCTGGACCGGAATCAAACCTGAGACCTTTCAGTCCGCAGGCTGATGCTCTATCCACTGAGCCAAACCGGTTTTGGCGGGAATAAGCTTAAACTGGGAAAACTTCCAAAACCTCTGAATATATTATTTAAGAATATCCAAGTGTATATTGCAGTAAGAGAGAAACAATGATTGTATGTGATATTAACATTGTTATTTTATTTGATAATTAACATCTTAATTTTTCCACCCAAATATAGTATGTCCAAAAGCCATCTCCCTGCTTATGGTTTGGGGAAAAACAAAATAAAAACAAAAACAAAAGGCAAGTATAGTTCTTTCTTCTGCTTTCTGCTTCTGAATTGTTGTCTATGGCAATACTTTTGCCAAGGCAACCATGCTCTTGTTGGAGTTTCCCAACTCCACTTTGATCTCATTGGTTCTATTGGGCCCTTCACCACCCAGCCCTTTGGATAACTATATTCCTGGGTTGATGTATTTCTGTGCTGGCCTCTTTGAATGAGTGATCTGGTTCAGGCCACACCCACATTCTCTTTCATAAATTTCCCATAATACAATCACAGAGGCTTGCTAATATAATTGATTTTTTAAAAGGTTGAAGTAACTGAAGAGAATACAATATAGGAGAATCAATTAAAAACCTAATGCTAAATATAACTGCTCTCAAATTTCAAGGGGGGAAATATAACCTTTAAATTAAGCCATCTACAGGAAATTCCCACAAGAATATTCCTCACTTGTTTTCCTAATCTTCTCTTCTTTTCTTTATTATCAGTCTTCTTAGAGTCCACTTATACTCTCCTTTATAAAACCCGCTCTCTGCACATGGGGTTTTGCCCTATGGTCAATGTTCTCTCCCCCCAGCCAATCTATCGGCCTCCAAACTCCCCATGAGGAAGTTTCCCAGAGAGGGTAGCAATGGAATGAGATAAGAGTCCAGTGTGCACTTGACCCTTCCAAGTGCATTTCTCTCTTTAGCCTCTGTGCGCTTGAGGTACAGCTTTGTCTCCTGTTTTGCCTGATAGTCAGTGAATAACTGTTGTATCCAATGCACACAAAACAGTACATGCACATAAACACATTCACCTCAAAAACAACTCATATTCTCAGAACAGTTTATCTATTTTATATTAAGGAAAATAAACATTTTTCTAAGTATAATATCATCCTCACCAATTCCCTGTCCTCAGGATGCTAATAATTGGCAGTACTGGGCATGACAATTGTGGTTTCCAGAAGTATCTTTTCAATTTAAGAACAGATCATAGTGCTTAAGAAATGTAACCCATTAGAGGGCCGCTTCCCATGAATGCCCACTTTTTAGCTTTATCAAAACCCAGATTCCAGCTTTTGTTTACCTCATATTATGGAAAATCATCAGGTAGGACACCTTTCCACCTTTCTTGCTTCCTTATACAGAAGTTTCCTTATATGGGCTGACATATGGGGCAAGAGTTGGTCTTCAAAGCCGATTAGTAGTATAACATTAGTTTTAAAACAGTTATTGGCAATTTTTTCTTATGTAGACAGGAACTGATATGCAGGTTTCTTCATATTTTGCCATTATTTGATGATAGTTAATAAAATTTTATAAATGCATCAATATGCATTAATTTGAAATAAACATTAACATTTTTGTTTGTCTGATTATAATGAGAGGACATCCTGGCATCAATCCACTCTTTAAATAAAAATAAAAAATTTACCCTTATCCACATATTTATCATTAATTTTTATTCTCCTCACATTGTTTTGAATTTGAGATAGTAACCTGCCTACTCCCCATGCCTTCTAACCTCTATGTCAGTTCAGTACCTAAGGACTCTATTCTTTCCCTGTAACACCCCTAACAAACATCCCTCTTTTTCTTTGCTTGCCTGTGTGTGTGTGTGTGTGTGTGTGTGTGTGTGTGTGTCTCAGTTACTGTGTTGTTCTATCTTCTAATATCCTGATCCATTCTAGACACTAAGCAGAAAGATGGATTTCTTAAACCTGAATCATCATGATGTGCTGCTTCCAGCTATGGATGAAAATAACAAGTGAGTGCTTCAACACAATTCTTTAACCAGGTAGATAGGATGTGAGGACTATCTAGCATGCATCACCCCCAAATGTCAGATAGGTGGAGTTCTTAGACATGGCCACTGAGTCCTGTGTGGGAGAAAGCCAAGGCCTGTCCTGAGGCTGTCGGGAATGTGGGCTCTCCTATAAGAATGCAGATGAAAGGTTTCTTTTTGTTTCATCTGCTTTAATCGGTTAGGAGAAACATTTGTTGTGCCCTGTAGATGTAGAGCAGGAGAATTGGGCTTAATAAGAGTAAATCTTAAATTTTTATTCTTAACTTGGGTACCTTTCTGATTCTCACTGATAGCAGATTGGAATCAAGGGAATAATTTAAGAATAGCGGTGCTCAGGATATTTTAAATTAAAGTTGTTTGGGGATTTATCAGGCCTCAGAAGTCTCCTCTAGGTAATTCAGTTTATGGATTTGGAAATAGAAATTTTTATTCTTATTTTTAGTTTGATTTCTCACCTTGCATGTGCTCCCTCCACTCTTCCTCTCTCCTAATTTATCAATTTTAAATTTTCTCCCCAACAGTTAAGGCAAATAATAAATGGATTATCTTATTTTCAGATTTTCCCCAAAACTGAGATTTACTTTAGCTTCTCTTACTCACCATATACCACTGTTACTAATGTTTCCCTCTCAAACTATCCCACCTCACTCCACTTCACCCCACTCTCCACAGAGACTAGTAAATAATCTTTTCATCTCTGTTGACTAGTTTATTCTTCCTTTCAAACACACACCATCTTCCCCCATCATGTACAATTTTAATAATATATGTCTGCATTACTTCATCCCATTGCTCATCCACTTGCTACTTTATCTTTTCCCCTTTTTTTATCTCTAAAACTATCATCTTTTGAGCTGAGACCCAAATTGAAATACCTCTCGAATTCTAGACCAAGATTGCATGCTAGCTCCTTATTAGTCTTTCAAAGTCAAAAGATACTAACCTGAACTCACCAATCTTTTCCATCTACCAAATCTGCTTCATAATCTGAGAAACAAATCATAATCAAATGGTCTCTATTGTTGTTTCACTCTAAGGTTTGGAATCTAAATTTTCGCTATTCTTTGTTTTCTTTATTGAATCATTGATTTGCTCTGGAAAAAATTGTTGAGCACCAGTGAATGTACTCAATTCTGGAGATACAAAGATAACTAAAATGGTTATTTAACCATCATTATGCATTTGATGTTTGTTCTTGAATTTTGTCTGTCATTTTCAAACATGTACTTTTTTTGTTAATTAAATCTATTGAGGTGACATTTCTTAATAAAATTGCATAGGTTTCAAGTGTACAATTCTAATGTACATTATCTGTACATTTCATTGTGTGTTTACCACTAAAAGCCATATATCTTTCTGTCACCTTGTATTCAGCCCCCTTTTTACCTTTTCTGCTCTTTCACTCTACTTCCCTCTGGTAACCACCATACTGTTGTCTATGTAGTTTTATTTGTTTATTTGTCTCACTTGTTGCTTTTAGTTTTATATTCCACATATGAGTGAAATAATTTGGTTCATGACTTTTTCCATCTGGCATTTCTCTTAGCATGATATTCTCAAGAACTATCCATGTTGTCTCAAATGGCAGCATTTTTTTCATCTTCCATAGTGGCTGAGTAGTATTCCATTGTATATATTTACCACAGCTTCTTCATCCATCATCTATTGAAGGACAACTTTTTTCCCCACGACTTGACCACTGTAAATAATGCCGCAATAAATATAGGGTACATATATCTTCAGAAATAAGCATTTTAATTTGGGGGGTGTGTAGATACCAAAAAGAGGGTATTATGGTAACTCTTATGTTATTTTTTGAAAGAAAAAAAAAACTCCTTACTGTTTTCCATAGTGACTGTGACAGTTTACATTTCCACCAGTAGTGTATGAGGGGTCCCTTTATTCCACAACCCTTCAACATGTTTTATTACTTATCTTGTTGATAATAATCATTCTAACAAGTATGAAGTAGTATCTTATTGTAGTTTTGATTTTTATTTCCCTAATAGCTTATGAATTTGACCATCTTTTCATTATCTGTTGGTCATTTGTATGTTTTCTAGGGAGAAGTGTCCATATTCTTTACCCATTTTATTTTTAAATATGGTTGTTTGATTTTTTGTTGTTTTTAAATATATTTTGCATATTAACCACTTATCAGAGGTCTTATTTTCAAATATCTTCTTCCATTCAGCTGGTTGCCTTTTTGTTTTGTTGATGATTTATTTTACTGTGCAGAAACTTTTTGGTTTGCTAAATAGTCCCATTTATTAATTTTTGCTTTTACTTTTCTTGCCTTTGAGGTAAATTCATAAAATCTTCTCTAATGCCATGGTCCATAAGTTTTAAGTACCTATGTTTTCTTCTATGATTTTTTTTATTTCAGGTCTTATATTTAGGTTTTTGATCAACTTTAAGTTAATTTTTGTATATGGGGACACATAGCAGTCTAGTTTCATTCTTTTGCATGTGGTTTTCCAATATTCCCAGCACCATTTATTGAAGAAGCTTTTTCTTTCCCTTCATTGTATGTTTTTGGCTCTTTATTGAAATATTTGCCCATATACATGTGGGTTTATTTCTGGGCTCTCAATTCTGTTCTGTTGTTTTGATTACTGTTGCTTTGTAGTATAATTTAAAGTCAGAGAGTGTAAACCTTTGCCTTTTTTCTTTTGTTTTGTATGACTTTAAAGTTATTGGGCAACATATATTTTATTTCTAATGCTTTTTACTCAGCCCTATGTCTTTAAGATTTCTCTATGTTAATGTGTATAATATCCCAATAACTAATACAATGCATGTAATATTCTAACAGATTCTAATGGCTATGCACTCTTCCATGGTATGGATTTATGTTTTTTGTTTGTTTGTTTGTTTGTTTGTTTGTTGGTAGACTACTTCCAATACTACTATCAGCAACAAATTGAAGTAAATATGTCCATTTCTGGTCCAATGTGAGACTGTTTTTGAGAAATGTACCTACAAGTAAGATTGCCAAGTTATAGTGTACAACTGTGCTTATATCTACAAGTCTTATATCCACCAAAGGCACATGAGGACCCTGTTGTTCCTCATATCCTCCTACACATGGTATTACCAAATTTTCTAATTTTTGCCAATATGATCAGTTTTCATTGGTATTTTGTTATTTTAACTTTTCTCTAGTCACAAAGGAGCTTGGGTATATTTTAATATACTTATTGTCATTTGGGTTTCTCTTCCTGTGAATTTTGTTCACATACTTTGTCCATTTTCTATTGAGTGTTCTGCACATTTTTGTTAATTTGTGGAAATTTCTAGTAGAATCTAGATATTTGCACCTATATGGTATAGATGCTTCCTATTCCTTTTCTCAACTAGTTATATGTCTGTTAAATTTTCTCTGCTGGCCCTTATTAAATTAAAATATTTAATTATAGTATTATTCCACTCCATTATATTTTTTACATTATGGTTTATGCTTTTTTTTAGTTACATTTAAAAATTCTTCTGCATTATAGATAAAAATATATTATCTTATATTTTCTTCTTCTAGCATTATAATTTACTAATTACATTAACATATCAATCCATTAGGAGCTCACTTAACCCAGTTTTATTTTTAATTCTCAGATCAAACCAATTTTCCCTTTTCTATCTACTTAAGTGTATATCTTGGCCAGGCTGGCATGATTCAATGGTTGAACATTCACCTATGAACTAGGAAGTCAAGGTTCAATTCCTGGTTAGTGCACATGCCCAAGTTACAGGCTCAGTCCCCAGTGGGGGACTTGCAGGAGGCAGCTAACTAATGATTCTTTCTCAATATTGATGTTTTTTCTCACTCTCTCCCTCTTCCTCTCTGAAATAATTAAAAATATACACTTTTTTTTAAAGAGCATGTCTAGATGAAGAAACTGATACTTAGGCATTTAAATAATTTGTCTTGTGACATAAGCAAGGAATAGTCAGAGCTGTGATTCTTATTAATGTTCCTTAATCTCAAAGTTCCTAAGTGTTATTTCCTCTATACTTTCTATTTTTTTTTTTCAGTGTAAAATTTTTATATTTAGAATTAGGCAGATGGACTGTTTAGATGATTCCAATTTTGTTGGCAACATCCAAAGCATCATAGTCAGGAGCCAGTCGAACATATGCCTTCTTCTCGCCATCAGGCCTGATCAGGGTGTTGACCTTGGCCACATCAATGTCATAGAGCTTCTTCACAGCCTGTTTGATCTGGTGCTTGTTGGCCTTGACATCCACAATGAACACCAGTGTATTGTTGTCTTCTATCTTCTTCATGGCGGATTCGGTGGTCAGGGGGAACTTGATGATGGCATAGTGGTCAAGCTTGTTTCTCCTGGGTGCGCTCTTACGAGGATATTTAGGCTGCCTCCGGAGCCCTAGTGTCTTTGGCCATCGGAAGGTGGGTGACGTGCGAGTCTTCTTTTTTTTTTGTGGCTGTGGACGCCTTTCAACACTGCTTTCTTTGCTTTCAAAGCCTTTGCTTTGGCTTCGGCTTTGGGAGGGGCAGGGGCTTCCTTCTTCGCTTTCGGCGCCATCTTCGTAAAAAAAAAAAAAGCTCCTCTATACTTTCTAAATGAGGCTCCTTCTATATTGTAATTTCCTTGAGGCAGAGGCTGTACACTGTCATGTTTTATACATATCATCACTGAGAACAATGACTGGCACATGCAATTGCTCAGTGAGTATTTTTTAAGTTGTGTTATTTTTGCTCTATCACTCTATGTTTTTTTTACTCTCTGTATATTATCACAAAAGCTGTAGAATTAGCTTCTCATCCATTCTTCTGACAAGCCCTTTCCCTAAAGTGCTGCCATTTGATTAGTTTGGCCTCAGCCTCTAAAGGCTGGACACACTCCAGGGCTTGCTGGTGGAGATTTGATACTGCCATTTGACTTGGAGAGTGGCACTTTGGTGGCACTAGTGGAATCAGTCCAGGAACTAATAGGAACATCAATGATGAGTTCAAATCTGGGACACATTAAAGTAATTGTGCGGATAGGACAGCTCTGGAGACATGTATTTTCATCTGTATCTTGAATTTACATTGTTGCCACATCCTGAATGACAAGCTTCCCAATGATGTATTCACAAGCTTAATGAGAACAGCTATCTCCTTATCCAACTGTTCATTGTTTTGGTATGGAGAAAATTCAGTTCCACTCTTTGAGTTTCTGCCATGGGCGGCAGTATCTGGGTGCCTCTGTGATTTTTCCAGGTGTTGGCCATATCTGACCTAACTTCCTGCCAGCTCATAATGATGTGGCTCTGGTAAGAAACTATCAACCCATCTCTAAGCCTGTATGTTCATGCAATTCAGCACAACTATTTGCATCTGTCTGGAGCACTGCCTTAGAGTTTGTAGTGGTGGCTGACTGTCTAATGGGGGGATGGAGGCAGAGCTATCCATGAGAACACAACTTAATTTTTATGATGATATTTTTAGCTTTGATTGTATTAGTTGGGGGACAAAAAAACAAAAAGAGAACATGGCATATCAAGCCTTCATTATCCCATATTAGTGGTGCTTTATGAGATGGACTCAGATCCACAAATCTACACCAATATTCATAGAGTCTTAGATGTCAGAATATGACCAGGACTTAGGATCCAAGGGGACATAGCAAACTGGGTAAGCCTGGAGTTTTTATTTAGGAAGAACCAAATAATCAAGAGGAAAAATATTTACTCATTCTTCAGTGTAAGGATACAGATTGCATTTATGAACATTTACTATGGAGTGAGTACTGTGGATACAAAAAGTGTATCAGGAGCAGCCTCTACCAATAAGACATCAACTCAGGGCCAGGAGTCTATTATGGGTACTGTTATTTTGCAGATGTAGTAACTAAGAGTTAGGAGAGTTGAGTAGTTCACCGAAGTTTGCTTATATACTAGTAACTATCTTATATAGGAGTTAGATACGGGCCTTCTACTTCTAGGTCTACTTCTAGGCAACTACCTAAGCATCAGCAACTTAGTCATAAAGTAACTGGAGCAATACAATAGGAAAGGAACTTCCATCACCTGGGGAGGAGCATTAAGAGAGGATTCTGAGTCACTGAGGAACCAGTCAGTTTTGCCCGTAGAAACAGTTGCTAGAGTAGTAGGCACTGAGGACAGATGGAGCTGACAGCAACAGATTTCTATGTCAAAGCAGAGGCATCTTTCATTGGACTTTTTATTATAAATTCCTTCCTGGCGCCAGGATTGGTTTAAAGTTGGGAGTGGGAGGGGTGATAAGCCAGGCCATAGGGATTTAATAATGCTCAGTTACTATGTTTAGAGAGCTAGGTTTAGAAAGCATAGAGAAAACTATATCGTTTTATCCTTTATCTAGTTTCTTTTGAAAAAGTATGTTTTGAATGCTTTCCTCAAAGTATTTGGATACAGATTTAATAGAATAAGTGCCTTTATCAAATCAACATGCACTATTTCCCTGTAAGAACTAAAAGCATCATCAAACCTCAGAGTTGAAAAGGATACTTTGCTAACTAAACATTTGCAACCACAAGTACACAAAACATATTATGCTTCATGTAGGCCAACTGTAATTATGCAAAATAAAATGTTTAATTCACAAATGCCATTGGTTTGAGATGGTTTTATTTTTCTGTACTTTTGTGGAATGTTTAATGTTACATTAAAATATATATATATATATATATATATATATATATATATATATATATATTATGATTTCAGAGAGGAAGGGAGAGAGAGAGAGAGAGAGAGAGAGAGAGAGAGAGAGAGAGAGAGAGAGAGAAACACCAATGATGACAGAGAATCATTGATCAGCTGCCTCCAGTATGTCCCCTACTGGGGATCGAGCCCCAAACCAGGGCATGTATACTAACTGGTAATTGAACCCCTGGCCAGGAATCTAACTGTGATCTCCGGGTTCATAGGTCTATGCTCAACCACTTGCCACACCAGCCCAGCCCTTGGAGACATTTTAATCTATAAATATAGCTTAGCTCAGTGGTTAAGAGCACAATGTATATTATTTATTACTTGGTTTTAAATCTTGGCTTTATCAATTAATGATGTTCTAGAATAAGTTTAAACCTTTTGTGCCTCCATTTTCTGTTTTCTGAGGCACAATATTAGTATCATTTTTATATGGGGATACAGAGAATTTTATGTTATTTTTAGAAAAAATGTATTTATGAATCATCATTTTAATGTCTTAGAAATTCTTGATCAATCCTTTTACTTAAAGATACAGGATAAACCATTTTATAGGGCTTTTAACTACCTACTAATGTAATTTGTTATGCATTGTTTACCAGTTAATCCCCAAATTACTCTTAACTTTGAAGTTTTCTTTCAATAAAGAAAGACACTTTGACCTCACATGTCCAGTATGCTACTTTTTAAAAGGAGAGAGAAGCCAATTGTAAGTGGATGTACTATTTCTCTACTTAGCCTTATAGTTTTCATTTGTATTTATTACAGTTTTAAAAGAATTGAAAGCAAAATGTATAATGCTTTCAAAATAGATTCTTGTTCTTTATACCCTCTTCATTCCTGAAAAGAAATTTACATGCTTTTGTGAGTTTAAAATTTTGCCAGTTTTCAAAAAATAATTTAAGCCAATATCCTAAAGTTTTATGAAATAAATCACTGTTCTTTAAATTATCTTCATTCCTAGAAATACTATTTCATATTCCTATAAACAAGATTAATGTTATTATTTGAAAATCTAGAAGGAATTATTAAGTGGATTAAGGATGGCCATGAGTAATGCTATGAAAGGAGTTGTGTGTCTTCCTTCCACCATCACATGTGAAGTACTGTCACTTCTTCCACTCTGCATCTGATACCACAGTGAGTCCAAAGGAGAAAGGCTTTTGCCCTTTTAAACTCAAACTGATGAGCTAGTGGGTTTCCATCAAAGGCTAGGAGAAAGCATTTTTGAGTACCAGTGTTTTTCAAAAATACTTTTTCTTTTTATCACAATATTTACAAAGTTGACATGGCATGATAATATCAGGAAGTCACAATTCTGGTCAGAGTATTCATTCTTTTATTTTCTTCTTCTTCTTCTTCTTCTTCTTCTTCTTCTTCTTCGTCTTCGTCTTCGTCTTCGTCTTCGTCTTCGTCTTCGTCTTCGTCTTCGTCTTCGTCTTCGTCTTCTTCTTCTTCTATGAATGACTGCTGGATTACAGACTTGTGCCTCTTTCCTCATGGCAAAACAATACTTCTGGTGCATTGTTAAATCATAGAAGTAAAATAAATTCTAAAATAAAGAAATTACACAGTAATATGACCTGATAATTAGTGGTTGTGTGTCTACAGTAACACTGGTAAAAATCAGATCTTGATAACAGGCAATCCTATCTAATAAAGAGGGAACATGCTAATTCTGTCACATCTTCACAAAGATTGTGGTTCCCATAGCCAATAAGGAGGGAATATGCTAATTGACTGCCTGGCTCTCAAAGATGGCTGTGCCCACAGCCACAAGATGGTGGTGCCCAGTCCCCTCAGCCCCACTGGGGCAGCAGGCACGTGGCCCAGCTGGGCCCACCCCTAGGCGGGTCTGGCCACTCTAGGTACCTGCCTTCTGAGTCCTCCAATCTGCTCTGCCCCCCAACCACTCAAGGCTGGCCCAAGGCACAAGCAAGCCTTGGATGTCAGCTGCTCAGCTGTCCAGAGCAGTCCTGAGGTGCAGACAAGCCTGGTATGGCACCTACACAGCCCATCCAGGGCCTCCCAAGGCTCAGGTAACCAGGCTGAGGCTTGCACTGCCTGTAGTGGCAGCAGTAGAGGTGTGATGGGGATGTTGCCTTCCCCTGATTGCTGGGTCACCTCCCACCCCTGAGGGCTCCCGGAGTGTAAGAGAGGCAGGCAGGGCTAAGGGACCCTCCCACCCCAGCGCATTAATTTTCATGCACTGGGCCTTTAGTTTTAAAATAATTTCCCAAGTAATATCAAGTGTAGTTGATTCTGTGTACACACTATGCAATAGTACTATTAATAAAGGTCATAATGGGAGTGATGGTGTTGGTTCTTTTACTAATGATATATGGTATTTGTATAACACTTAAGAGTTAGGCTAATGATTTTAACATATGTTATTCAATATTCAAAATAATCATAGAAGAATGTGTTTAGTTTTTATTTAGAAAACTAGAGGCCCAATCCATGAAATTCATGCACGGGTAGGGTACCTAATCCTGGTCAGTGATCAGGGGCAGATCTGTGGGGTGACAGGTGGGGCAATAAGGGCTCTTGGCTGGCCTGGGGCCCATGGGTTGGGGGCAGCTCCTGCGTTGAGCATCTCCCCCATGGTGGTCAGAGCATGTCATAGCAACCAATCATTCCACTGGTCATTCCACCATTCTGTCAACTTGCATATTAAGCTTTTATTATATAGGACAATAAATTATTGCTCAGAGAACATTAATTATGTGCCTTATTCATACAGGACACTTTTTGTCTCCATAAGGCTTTCATTTACTATTTAGGCCTATTATTCATGGTATGCTTAACACTTGATTGTAGAAGACTGTTGTAATTTGATTAGATAAGTGCTTCCTCAGCACTTTTTTCTTCTCCCTTTCACATGAAAGGTTCTTAGTTACTTTGAAAAACTAGCCCACATTATTTGACACTAATTTCTCTTCATAAGCTCCACAATTAACTTGGAAATATTTCATTTTCTTTTTTCACTAAAGCTACTAATGTTACTGAGGAGATGAGGAGATTTCATTTCTTGTCTTATTGAAGGAAATATTTCAATCAGGAGACATAATGTAGAAAAGCAAGCAAGAATTTATTGACAACAGCAAAAACGTACTTAGAGCAATGAAACAAGGAAGGACATAGAGGAAGCAAAAAGAGCCAAGCTAGGCTGCTTTGACTCCCTGAGAAGTAAGAGAAGAGGGAGAAAAGGGGACCTTGGAGGCAGTTTCAGGGGATAAGCACAGGACAGACTGTTGCTGCCCATTGCTCCCCTGGATGCATGTGAGAGAAAAAGAGATGGAAGGGAATGGGATAGGTGTGCTCCCTGTGGGGAGAATACACTGGGACCTTTGTTTTCAGGGGATTTAAAGGCTGAGCATTTATGGAAGTTCATGGATCAATAGAATATTCATTTGCTTTATGCTGATGTACAAAAATGAGATTTAATCTCTTAATTTGTCTGTCCTTGAGTGTAATTGGTAAATGGCACTTAATTGGAATTCAGTTATCTGTCTTCCTAAGGACGGTGATTTAAGCTATTTATTCCTTGGTTGGGGAAGAGAAGTGCAAACCATTTACTCTTAAGCATCCTTGGTTTAGGGAAGATAGGATTTACTAGGTGGCTGCAAACTGCTGTTTAATTATCTGTTTCAATTTCCTTATTCTACCTGTGCTGCAATTTTTCTAGCTTCTTGTTATTCTATAACACTAACATAAATATCATGTTCAGTGAATTGATTTATTTATCAGAAACCCAGGAATCACCTTAGCTGGATGGTTCAGTGGATAGAGCATCAGCCTGCTGACTGAATCCCAGGCTGGATTCTGGTCAAGGGCACAGACCTCAGTTGCAGACTCACAGCCCTGGTCGTAGGCATACTGGAGGCAACCAATCAATGTGTCTCTCTCACATTGGTGTTTTTCTCTGTCTTTCCCTCTCACTTTCACTTTCTCTTAAAAAATTAATGGAAAAAATATCCTTGAGTTAGGATTAAAAAAGAAAAAAAGAAACACAGGGATAACCCTAATATCAATGGGAAGAATGTATTCCTCAGAGATGTTATCTAACACATTCATAACTGAGTTTCCAAAATCTCAGTAATCTACACTAATAAAAGAATAACATGCAAATTGGCCATCACTCCACTACACCCACCAGCCAATCAAAGTGAGTATGAAAATTAACCCAACCAAAAGATGATGGTGGCCACAAAGTTAGAGTGAGCAGAAGGCTTGGGTTGCCCCTGGCAATGGAGGAAGTCAAGCTTCCTGCCCTCCCTGGCCTGCCTTGTCCTTCACTCCAGGCTATAAAATGTCAATAGAAGATAAATAAGTTTCAGATAACAGGGCCTCTGCTTGGGTAGCCAGAGGTCTTGGCAGGTCTCCAAACCACCACAGGGACTCATCCAGGCTGTCCTATGCTCTAAGGGAATCCTCACCCTGATCCAGGATAGGCTTAAGGGAAAACCAACTGACCCCCACCCATGCACCAGGCCTCAATCCTATCTAATAAAAGAGTAATATGCAAATTGAACATCACTTCAATACACAAGATGGCTGCCCCCATTGGTCAAAGATGGCTGCCCCATGTGGACACAAGATGGCCTCCATAAGATGGCCAGCAGGGGAGGGCCATTGGGAGGAACCAGGCCTGCAAGGAAGGGCAGTTGTGGATGATCAGACCATCTGGGGAGGGCAGTTAGGGGTGACCAGGCCTGCAGGGGAGGGAAGTTAAGGGCAATTAGGCTGTAAGGAGCATGGTTAACGGTGATCAGGCTGGCAGGCAGAAGCAGTTAGGGGCAATCAGAAAGGCAGACAGGTGAGCAGTTGGGAACCAGCAATCCTGGATTGTGAGAGAGATGTCTGACTGCCTGTTTAAGCCTGATCCTGGCCTAAATAGACAGTCAGACATCCCTTGAGGGGTCCCAGATTAGAGAGGGTGCAGGCTGGGCTAAGGGACACACACCCCAGTGCACAAATTTCATGCACTGGGCCTCTATTCAATAATATAATGACAAAGGTGCCACCTGATAAGATAATTAATTTTGTCAATTATAAAAAAATGGGTTAATTTCCAACTTTCACTTGTCAAGTTTAAGTGTATAACTTTAATTTTTATGAATGTTTTTGTTAATAATCAACATATTTAGGCATTTTTTCCATTTACATTCTAAAAATTGTATAACTTCTTGGTTTTTAAGCATGATCACTTGAATACAATATGATAAATAATATGGCAACAATAACAGTAGGTATTTTGTCCAGGTGTAGAATCTGAATTTTCTGTTATTAAATTTTATTTCTGCACTTTGGTATAAATATTTGCCTTCTTGGGGATATTGATTATCTCAGATATACCCCATAACTGTGGATATTCATCTTCATAATTAGAAAATGTTCTCTCTTTTTTTTAATGGACAGCAAACTAATTTTCATGACATATTTTCATTCAATCTCACTAATGAATAACTTCCTGTAAACATTACACTTGCATTTCAAAAGCAATGAGCAATGGTATTTATTTATTTATTTATTTAATATATTTTATTAAGTTTTTACAGAGAGGAAGGGAGAAGGGTAGAGGGTTAGAAACATCAATGAGAGAGAAACATCGACCAGCTGCCTCCTGCACACCCCCTACTGGGGATGTACATGCAACCAATGTACATGCCCTTGACTGGAATCGAACCTGGGACCTTCTAGTCTGTAGACTGAGGCTCTATCCACGGAGCAAAACCGGTTTTGGGGAGCTATGGTCTTTATATGGACTGTCAATCAATCCCACTTAATAAAAAGTAATATGCAAATTACTCATCACTCTGCTATACCCATAAGCCACAGCCACCATCCAATCAGAGTAACAATGCAAATAAACCCAACCAAGATGGCTATAGCCACAGAGAGCAGGAGGGATGCTTGGGTTTCCCAGGTAACAGAAGAAGCCAAGCTTTCTGCCTGTCCTTGCTGGCCTAGGCCTTCTACAAAGTTTCAATTATTATAAAAGGTAAACAAATCCAAACCGAAATGGCTATGGCCACAGAAAAAGCAGGAGGCCTGGCTCTGCTCCAGGCTACAAAGTTTCAATTGTAGAAGATACATAAATCTGAGATACCAGGGCCTCTGCTTGAGTCGTCAGGGGGCATGGCTGGCCTGTAAAGCACCACAGGCCTCTTGCTCAGGCCACCCCATTCCCTGAGGCAACCCCACCCTGATCTGGAACACCCTTTAGGGAAAACCACCTGGCCCTCACCCTTGTGCCAGGCCTCTATCTTATCTAATAAAAGAGTAGCATGCAGATTGACCATCACTCCAACACACACAGAATGGCTGCCCCCATGGGATCAAAGATCCTGCCCCAATGTGGACACAAGATGGCCACCCCAAGATGGCCAGCAGGGGAGGGCAGTTGAGAGGCATCAGGTCTGCAAAGGAGGTCAGTTAGGGGTGACCAGTCCAGTAGGGGAGGGAAGTTGGGAGCAAAAATGCTAGCAGGGGAGCAGTTAGGCAACAATCAGGATGGCAGAGCAATGGTTAGGGGGTGATCAAGATGGCAGGCAGATATGGTTAGGGGCAATCAGGAAGGCAGGCAGGTGATCAGGGATCGGGTCTAAACAGGCAGTCAGACATCCCTCAAGGGGTGCAGGCTGGGATGAGGGACACTCTCCCTGTCCCCGTGCACTGGGCTTCTAATATTTTTATAATTCTCAAACTATTCCTTCAAAGTCTACCTCAATATCTATTTTCTCAGCAGATCGCCCCTAAGCATTCCCGGCTACATTGCCTTTCATCATCTCCAAACATACAAAACTTGCCAATTAGGCCATCAACTGTTGGTATGTGGCATGTCTGTTCTCCCCAGGGGAAAAAAGAACAGGGACAGAGTCCACAGCATTTCTGCTTTTTTGTTCTCAGTGTCTAAAATAGTGTTGGTTGAACCATAGGTGATGAATAAAAGAATCTCCAAAAGATCCCAACAGACTTTATTTGGCAGGAGCAAGAGCTGTCCCTGAGCAGTTTTGAGGTTAGATATAACTTCCTGCTTACTGGTATTAGTTTCCAGGTGGCATCTTTGCAGGGTGGAAGAACTGTCACAGCTGAATCACTGAGGGCTTTATGCTTGCTCAAGGGACTTGGGGATTCAAAAGGAAGTAAGAATCTATGTCGTAGACAAAGGTAGACATTATTGACAGTAGTAATATAAGCAAATGATACTTGTTATTTGTTAATCCTGTACAATTAACTCTGACATGGGGAAATATGGTTTGCAGGACTATAATATAATCACAACATATCCCAGGAAATCATGTAGGATTTAACAGCAGGTGTGAAATTAACCAATGCTATTTTCACAAATGCTATAATTAACCCAGATTTCCAGGTAGTGGTCTTTAAGGTCCTGTAAAATTCTCTGTAGTCATTTATCTTTATGTTTTTGCTCCTAAACTGATGGGTGTGCCCTCAAACAGGTTTTCTCCATGAGTTTTGACCTGCTCATAATTCTAAGCAAAGAGGTAAAATGTAGAACCATGTTTTTTTCATCTACAATTATTCCTCTTTTCTTTCCTTTGTTTTTAAAATGTGTGTTGCAGGTTTCTGTTAATGTTTAATTTTGCTTCCAGTAAAAACATTCTCTATATTTGGCTTTGTTGTGTTTGTCACTTAAGAATGCAGAATTTATTATTATGTGCTTAAAGCAATCATTTAACACTGACATTTTAAGAATGACAATAATCCATGTAATTGTCACCCATTTAGTTAACTGAAAATATCATTATTTCCTGAGACAACTAATTATAATTCAATGTTACTATATTTTAATTGTAGATATCTTTCTTTTGGTGTTTATTTTTATTTAAGCTGTCTTCAAGGACATCTCGAGTCTCAAATTTGGCAATCTGCCCTTATTCTCCCTCTGCTGCTTTCTGAAAATAAACAAAAAACATTGCAGTAACAATATTGAAGGAAAACAAGAGGGTTTTTATTTTCATAAGCTTTGCTCATGACTTCAGGATGTTGGATAATGTGTTGTTTTTAAAATAATCTGATGAGCTGCTATATAAATGGGGATAAATTCCCAAACATACTCAAAGATACTAGAAAATGAGTTCAGGTATCTCAGGTACTATTCTTCTGTGTAGATCTTCATCGTGGGAGAAATGGGGTCTTGCCCTTTTGGTTTCATTGACTTGGGTTCAAGTTCCCAGTATGGCTTTTACCACGTGGTATTATGATTTGCTTTATAATGGTGTTATTGCACAGGCACCTCATTTTGAAAATCCCCTAAATTCAGGGCATTTATGATTTTCTAATTTACTATTTCATGTTTTCATTCAGAGCTAATTTAGAGAGCAATTAAGTATTTTATTCATTTTTATCACATCGTTTAATACACTATAGTCCAAGCTTACCTATTGAGTGTTTTGTTTTGTTTATGTCAAGTTGGACCTAATAATTAATGTCATAATTATAAGGAATAGCACTACAGGAAATGTTACATTCCACATAATAACATATTTTTATGCTGATTCTTTTCTAAGCTTATTGTGTGTACATATCTGTGATTGTATCTAGGGAGATACAATTCTAGAGCTGTGAATTGTTTCAGAACACACACATACACACACACACACACACGCTTGGCTGGGAAAATGTTGTATGGGAAATCTCATGTCAACCTCTCTAATGACATTTGCTGCTCATGATATGTTCAGTTTAGGCATTTAATAATTATCCTGTCACCTACAAAAACATGCAAATGTGTAGCAGCAACCACAATTCAAAACACCTAAATCAATATATAATTTAATTATTTTCTTTCATCTTTGTTATTCAACTGAAAAATGGTACTGAATATTTAAAACCAAACTAGCAAAGACGTGGGTTGTTTTGATTTCCTGGCTTTTAATGACTTGTATAACATCATCAAGGCAAACATAATGATGTGTTCTACATTCTTCTAGTACTTCTGAATTCATTTTAATTTTGTTTAATATATTTTTATCTAATATCAATTACTATTCTAGGTTTTGCAAGCTTTTACAAATTAAATGTACTAAATTATCAGTAAAGGATAATGTAAACTTATAAATCATTTAAAAAGGAAAAGCCAAATACCAGTGGTGTACACAATGAGGAGTTTATATATATATTTTTTTTTCACAAAAAGAGTAGGTAAGAAGGCAGCTGATGATCTTGATTCAGCTCTGGAAGAATTCTGGCTCAGCTTCTCTGTGATTCACTCTATTTACCCCTCACAATTTCAAGAGCTTTGAATACCAAAGTCACATTCAAAGGCAAGAAGAAGGTTCAATTAGGAGTGAGCTTCCTCCTCCTTTATCTTCTACTGGGGAGATTATTAGCATTTTCATAGTTGTTTGGGCATCCTTCCCCTTGCTTCTCATTTTGAAAACTGAGTCGGATAGCCAGCGCTAAGTTGCAAAAGGGAGCTGGAGAAGAGACCATGTAGGTTTTTCTTGCTTCTATAGTTGCAGGTGGGCAGGAGAGAGATTGGAAAGTACTTATGGGTAGCCAACTAATCATTGCTTCACAGTCCATGCAAACCTTGCAATTATTTTAATTACCTGTTTTAGTTGCATTACAGAAAAAAAAAGATTTCCTTTCAATCCTCAAACATGGCAAATGCTGAATTCATATTAAGATTTACACTAAGCTTCTTTGGTCAAAATGACAACATGTTAATATAAATTTGCTCAAATAAAAAAGAAAAGTAGCAGAGGATAATGGTGTAAGATAAAGAATAGAACTGACCTACTGGCCTCTGGGATGATTTGATCCAGGGACTCAATCATTCTGTCTAGAATATTTTTCCCATTGTCATAATCTGACATGGAACCAAAGCTGATTCCATCTTATTGAGTTGTCATCAAATGCCACCTCCACACAAGTGGCTTTCCATATTCACCCAATACTCACATTCTATATGCTTATCTATCCTAATTTGTTCTTTTCATAGCACAGTTTCTGATTATTATCTTAAATTTTAAAGTAAGCTACATGGGACCCGGGAGAGCCATGTGATCTGGGGGAGCTGTGGGACCTGGCGGGGGGGTGGGACCTGGGGGAGCCCCTATGTTCATAGCAGCACAATTTACAATAGCTAGGATTTGGAAACAGCCTAGGTGCCCGTCAGCAGATGATTGGATAAGAAAACTATGGTACATCTACACAATGGAATACTATGCTGCCATAAAAAAGGAATTCTCATCATTTGCAGCAACCTGGATGGAATTGGAGAACATCATGCTGAGTGAAATAAGCCAGTCAATGAAAGAGAAACACCACATGTCCTCACTCATTTATGGGTAATAAAGAACATTATAAACTAATGAACAGAAAGATAGATATAGTGACAGTAAAGCAACAAGCAGACTGTCAAATGACATTGGGGAGGGTAGGGTGATCTGGGGGAGATAAGAGATCAACCGAAGGACTGGTATGCATGCATATAAGTACGACCAATGGACACAAAACTCTGGGGAGGGAGGGCATGTATGGAAGGTAGGGGGGGCGGCAATGGTAAGCTATGTACACATATAATACCTTAATAAAAAAAAATGGTGGGGAAAAAAATAAAGTAAGCTACATTAACAGATGGCTTGTATTGCCATGGTACCATGGATGCACTGGAATCCCTCCCTGCGCATAGGGGAGGGGTTCCATGATTACCAGCTAATGGAAGAGAAAAAGGGCCAAGCATAGATCAGTGATGGTAGGTAAAATCAGCGTATGGATTGCTGTTGTATTACCACTCACTCAGGAGTGCCCTGCTAGATGGCAAGCAGGGAAAACTCTCCAATGGGTAGAATTCATCCTGATGCAACTAGTTATCACCTTTTCCTTGAAAATGACATGACCCAAGTATATATACTCAAGTAGAGACAAATATCCTATCTGATTGGACAGGGTCCTAAAAGGGAAAAAATAAGAAAATATGAATGGAGGGTTTTGAGTTTTTACCTTTGAGTAGATACAATGTGTGAAGATTTTTGTATTGCATGATAATACCCATGAGTAGCATCCATCCTGCAAGAGGCACAAAACAAACAAATAGACCAAACTCAGATGTTTTACATCACCCAGTCTCTATTATTGACCTCCTTAGTGCTGACTCAAACAGACATGTGGAAGATTTGAAAGTTATACATTAGTCTAACTCAGTGGTCTGTAAACTATGGCTCTGGAGCCACATGCAGCTCATGAGCTGCGGCTTGCCGCTCTGTTGGTTAATGAATTTGCCAACCACTGGTCTAACTAATTGAGCTTCCATTCACCATGACTTAAATAATTGCTGCCAAATGTCCCAACTGCCATCAATAGAAACAAACCTTGCCCTGACACAGCACTATTCCCCAAGGAAAACAACCAGCCACTGGTGGCAAATTGACTATGTAGGACTCTTTTCTCCTTGGAAGAGGCAGTATTGGAATCAACACATTTCCCAAATTTTTACTTGTAAAATTATCTATACTAATAATAGAGGGATATACAAATTCTCCATTACCTGTCACATAACCACCAGATCAGCAGGCTGCATCCCTGCCCCTGTGCCTAACCTAGGTAAGAAACCAAATTCTAGCCTACCTAAAACATTGCTATGTGCCATCATATCAGTAAGAAAGGGACACCCCATGCTTGCCTGGGGCATCTAAGTCACTGGCCTAGAGAATCAGGTTTTAGATAAGAGGACACAGCATTCCACTGCTATCTTGAGTTTGTAATTTCTAAGGAAACGGTCGGAAGGGATGATAAACCCTCTGCAAATGGCTTAGCCTGTGCCTAACAAAGCAGCAACTTTGTACAAATCGAGCCTTTTCTACAGTGAATGACCCCAACTCTCCCTGGATCAGGCAGGTTCCTGTGGAGTGCAATCTCCATGCAATACAACAGGGTCCCAGTTTCATCCCCAGCGATCTCATGCACATTAGCTCGGGGCAGCAGGGAACAAAGGGGAAAAGCATCACTCGGGGCAGCTCTGGCGAGCAAGCAGAAGGAAACCATGTCTGGCAGACCACTCCCCTGCCACCACCTTCAACATGTAAGTAGAATCAAATAGACCAATACAAACACCCCTCCCTTGCCCTGGGAGGATCCAGGACTGAGGGGCATCTGCCCAGGCATTGTATACCTAATTCTCACCCCCTTCATCCCAATGGACAGGATGGGGATTAAGGGGAGGAGGAGAAGCCTTGCAGGAAGGGGATCCCTGGGAACTGCACCCTGCCCTCCCTCCAGACATGACCTCTCCATAGCATAGGGCTTGATCCCGGCCCCAGAAGATTTGCATATCACAGACCCTCCAGTACTTCCAGGCCCTGGGCATTGCTGCATCCTCCCTTCCTCCTAGCCACTGACCCTCACTGTCTTCTACCCCAGAAGCACTCTTCCTCCCCAAGTTTTGTTTTTTATAGCCCAAATGCATGGTGGGCATAGTTGCTACACCATGGGTTTTATTTGATAAAAACCCAGTGAAGTCACTTAGCAACTGAGCTGCTCAGACTTCATCAGGGGCAATGAATGACACACCTTATTTGGCTTTGGTAGCAATCTTACTTTATTTTTTTAAATAGATTTTTATTGATTTCATAGAGGAAGGGAGAGAGAGAGAGATAGAAAAATCAATGATGAGAGAGAATCATTGATCAGCTGCCTCCTGCATGCTCTTAACTGAGGGTAGCCTACAACCCAGGCATGTGCACTTGACCCGAATCGAACCTGGGACCCTTCAGTTCTTAGGCCAAAGCTCTAGCCACTGAGTCAAAACAGCTAGGGCAAACAATCCAATTCTTAAAAACTTGATTTTTGTCATAAACAACTAGATTTGATTTTTTAAAATATATTTTATTGATATTTTACAGAGAGGAAGGGAGAGAGATAGAGAGCCAGAAACGTCAATGAGAGAGAAACATCAACCAGCTGCCTCTTGCACACCCCCTACCGGGGATGTGCCCGCAGCCAATGTACATGCCCTTGACCGGAATCGAACCTGGGACCTTCCAGTCCACAGACTGACGCTCTACCACTGAGCCAAACCGGTTTTGGCAACAACTAGATTTGAATCTAACCAATATACATTTTTTTTATGAAATATCTCTTCATTTCTACTAATGTAATTCTACCTTAAAGCTTATGTTGTATAATGTATACTAATAAAAGGGTAGTATGCTAATTATGCCAAATGTCTTCTGGACATGGTGGTGAGGGACGAGGCAGTGGCAGAGGCATGGGGCTGAGGCAGAGGTAGTTAGGGGCAACCAGGCCAGCAGGGGAGGGCAGTTAGGGGCTATCAGGCAGACAGAGGTGGTTAGGAGCAATCAGGCAGGCAGGCAGGTGAGCAGTTAGGAGCCAGTGGTCCTGGATTGCGAGAGAATTGTCCGACTGCCAGTTTAGGCCCAATCCCTGTTCAGACATCCCCCGAGGCTTCCTGGATTGGAGAAGGTGCAGGCTGGTCTGAGGGACCCCTGCCATGCACAAATTTTGTGCACTGGGCCTCTAGTGTGTATGTCAATCAAAGCAATTATTTCTTTGTCAATTGAGTATGGCCATTTTCACTACAGGAGGATTTATAGACTATATATCTATATATATAAAAGGTGAAGCAACTGACTATCCAACCAATAGCTATGATGCACAATGACCACCAGGGGGCAGATACTCAATGAAGGATCTGCAGAGCTGCAGTGACTTGGCAGTGGTGATTCTTGGGTGAGAATTGGAGAACCACCCTCTAGCAAGTAGGGACCCCTTGTGGGATGTCAGAGAGCCAGTTTCAGCCTGATCCCTGCAAGCCAGGCCAAGGGACCCCACCTGCTGGGGGGAACCCCACTCATTCCATAGACACCCTTCAAGCCACAGTGCCACCCCAGGTGTGTCTGGCCAGAGAGGGAACAAGGGGGAATGGCTCCAGGGTGTGTCTGGATCATCTTGCCCAGTCCACCCCACCAGCCACCTTCTAATTAATTTCCTTTCAATGTGCATGAATCTGTACACTGGATCACCAATATATATTCCCCAGTGCAAATTTGTGCACTGGTAGGGTCCCTAGCAACTGCCAGCTGGGTACTCCTCCCTTTCCCTGGCCAGCCCTGCCCCCTGGTCAAACTCCCAGTAGAGGGGGCAATTTGCATACTACAATTTTATTATATATAATATACTGATTTCATAGAGGAAGGGAGAGGGAGAGAGAAATATCAATGATGAGAGAGAATCTTGATTGGCTGCCTCTTGCAAGCCCCCAGTCTGCAATCTGGGCATGTACCCTGACCAGGAATCAAACTGTGACTTTCTGGTTCATAGGTTGATGCTCAACCACTGAGCAATGCTGGCTGGGCTATAGGGTGTTTATTAATCTAGAGTTTGGTGCAACACTGCTTAGAACAAGGGGTCCACTTTACTGCAAAGAAGATGTAGTTATGAGCACATACTCCATTAATTCTAACACTTTGCCACTATCCAGATGTTTCTAATCTGATAGACAGGTGAAATATTCTCTTAGAAGTATAGCTGATATGCCAGCTTGAAAAATGTTATCCTGCAAGGTTAGGGCTCCATTGCTTCATGATGGAGGCTATCTCCTAAATCAATGACCATGACGTGGGGTGTTCCAGTACATAGAATAATTGGGAACCAAGAGCTGAAGTGAAAATGACTTCACTTACAATGACTCCTAGTGGCTCACTTGGAAGATTTGGGTTTCCTGACTTAACAATTCTAGACTTTATAATCCTAGAGGTCCTAGGTTCCAGAAGATGAATGATTTCACTAGGAAAACTCCTTGTACATGGAGACCAGCAGGCAGGGAAAGGAGTAACCACAACTGGCAAGGTGGGAAGAGGAGCTGCTGCTACAAACTGGGGCTAGGGAAAAATAGGTTTGAGTTTCAGGTGATCCTTGGGGGGCACGGCCTGCTCTTCTCATGCCCAGCTTTGTCTGCTGCCGGAGAGGAGCATGCTACCTGGGAGTTCAGACCTTTCAGTAATCTTCAATCAGACCGCTCCACCAGAAAAGCCACCTAGAACAGCAGAGGTGCTGTGAGGGTGAGGGGGATTTGTGAGTTATGGTAGAGAAGGGTGATACAGAGTTTCAGTTATACCCTTGAGATCAGCAAAGTCTTTTGCATGTTGTGATCATTTTGTTTGTTTATTTGTTCCAAGATGATATCCTGGAATTATTATAATAGTTTCAGGATATCATCTGGAACTTTACAGTAGCTTTCCTGTAATATTTTCATAATATTGTTTAAAAATTCCCTTTTAACAATATGTAGATAAATCATTTATAAGAATGTCATTTCAATATAACTTTGAATATGTCAAAATATTTATAGCAATGAGCCATTATTTAAATGTCTTATAGGATATTTATAATTTTTAAATTAATGTAGTAAATATTTTCTGAAGATTCTTTATAAATAGTAAGTTCACAACAAATAGACTAGTTTGTCTTTATATCTCTCTTTTATCTGACATTTGAGTTTAGTTTTACCATGTGCATGATCTACGATTCCTTTGGAAATGTGGCTCAAAGGTTAGATTTCTTTCCCCCTGAGGAAGTGCTTACCTAATTAGATATCATGGAAGTTCAATTTCCAGAAACATCCAATAGTATTTGACCATTTGTAGATGTTTGAATATGTGCACACACGTACATGTATTGATATAGAGACTCAGAAACTACTCAGAAAGAATTTAATTAGCTCTTTAATTTCTAGATTTCCTCAGAGCTATCAACACAAATTACTTTTTATAATAGGTGGCTAAATAAAACAACTCAGGATTAAATTGGAAAGAAAAAGAGTTAATATATTATGTATTTTGTTATACTAAGTTATGAGAATATATGTCCCTCCATTTTATGCTCTTTATTTTGAAGTTTCAAAATAAGTTATGGATTAATAATCACTAAAACTTCTCTTGACATAATTGGAAGGATTTAAACTTTATTTGTAACAGCAAGAATTATTTTATGTAAGCAAAGAGGAAGAAGAGATTGAAATTCAGATTACTTAGAAAAAAATACTATTATTATTGATGATAAAATAAATAAGTAGATTATTGCATCTTAATTAGACACTTATTATGAGACTATTATACATTATCTTTTTTATTTCTCTCTGAATATTTGGAATAGGTATTATATTCTTTAAAAGAGTATAATTTTATTTATTTTTAAAGATATAAGAAGAGAGAGCATAGAAATAGAAACATAACTATATATATATATATATATATATATATATATATATATATCTGCAACCAGGTTATAGTGTCATATAATACTGATTAAAAAACTTATTCTTTATGCTATGTGTATTTTTCAATTCAATTTGATTTGATTCAATTCAGTAAGACCTACTTATTGTTCCAGACACCAGACAAAATGACAGTGATAACAACCCTTAGCTTTCTTGTCAACACTTTGTTCTTATTTTTTCCTAACTTGTCCTCATCTTCATTTTTTCATCTTTATAGTTGAGAGTATTACAGATGTCTCCATTTTTCCTCCATTGTCCCCTCCACCCAGTTCCCACCCCAACCCAGGCCTTCACCACACTATTGTCTGTGTCCATGGGCTATGCATATAAATTCTTTGGTTAATCTCTTCCTTGTGTTGGGATGAGATGATGGGAAACTCACAATGAATTTGCCATGTATCCACATTTTACTATAAAGGGCAAAATTAAACTTGATCCCACTAAAATAGCTGGGAGTATTATGGTTCTTTTAATGGTTGATAATACTATATCAACTTCCTGATTCAACTCTAATACACTACAAGTATATATTTTCTCTCCGTCCTGTTTTTAAAACATCTGGTGTTCTCAATAACTTGGGTTGCATCTCCATTTATGTACGTTTTACTACAATCCTATTTACCTAATACACACTATCTAAACTTTGGTTTTAGGAAAGAAGCAGATAAACCCAAAGTACAGCTTCTCTGGTCCACTTACAGATGTCATTAGAAGAATCACAATGTGATTTCTTCCATTAGTATATGTTTTTAACTTAAACATTGATTTACGATAGTGGAATTGACTCAAAGCCAGAAGCCAATTTTGTGATTTGGAATGACTTTCTTTGTCTTTAGTGACTTTTCAGATTTGTATCATAAAGCCATCCTCCTGTAAAAGTGGCAAGCACCTTTCTAGGCATCTGGCGTTCTCTCATTTAATCCTCATAATAGCGTGAATTGAAACGGTAGCCGTTTCAATTTTTTTATTTTTTCTGAGGCCCAGAGATTAGATAATTTACAAAATATCACAATACCAGTAAATAGAAGAGCAAGGATTCAAACTAGCTTCTCTGCTCTCGGCCTGTATGTGTCCTGCCTCTCCTCACCCCATGACATTCTGAGGCCTAAGAGTGAAGCTTTTTTCACATACACCACTCTGCTTATGTGTTTACATGCAGCTCACCAATGCAATTGTTTTCAAAGAGAATTACTTTTACATTATTGTTCTAATTATTAATAAACTCCCATTATGCATAAAGTAATTTGCCATTTTCGCTTAAGAAGTGCTTTGTAAACACTTTAACTAATTAGGCCAGGCAAATACCAAAAAGGTAAATGTTCTCCTTCTTACTAACAAATTAGCTGCAGTGGTAAGCAACTTCCCTATAGCCAGAAGGAAAGCATCAAGGATAACTGTGACAAAAGTCCTACATTTCTGCTTCCTGAGCTGGTGTCATTGTTCAGGCAGAGACACTAGGTGTCCTTAGCTCTCATACATCTTAATTATCACGAAGCACCAGCCAGCCCTATGTTTACTCATTCTTGACTTTAAGATAATCTTTCTTAAAAAAAAAAAAACAACAACAAAAAACAAACAGAGATGTATTCTAATATCACATTCAGTATTTATTACTGATATTATTCATAAATACAAAACAATGTTTTAAAACATAAATACCTATAAATTGAATAAAATAGATTGTTTTCAGAAAGACTAGCAGATTTTGGCTGCCTTGTCTGAAAGTGGTGACTTTGTTTTCAAAGTTTGATTGCATTTTCTTTTTCTACTATGGGATGAAACATTTTGTCTGTCCCTGCCCCCCTCCAAGTCCTCCCACTCCCATTCAGAGACTGTCATTGGAAATAACAGCCTAAAGAGTTTGGTAGTCTCTTTGGACTCCTTCAACATACTTCAATCTCTGTTTTCTCATTAGAACATTCACACTTTTGTGCCTCAGTGGGAATGATCAATTATTTCAATGTCAGTAGTGGTAATATTACCCCTAAGATTTAGCAATTTTCAAAGATCTTTTAACTTAATTAGAGGCATTTGTTGTAAATTGAATTAAACCTGTTAAAAGTGCAATGTATTATATTAAAAGTATAATACCCAAATTGGCCATGGAGACACAATTTTAAGGAAAAAAATTAGTTTAAAAGTGTTATTATCATCAATATAAATTTGTGAAGTTATCCTTTCCATAAAGTTTTCTAAAAGTTGAAAGAATCAATAACAGTTTTGTCTAAAACATTTTGGTAAATGTGTATGTATAAATACTTTTGTAAAAAATATTTCCCTCAAATACTTGAAATTATGACAAAGTAGTAGCAGATTTGAGCATTTTTTAATAAAACTGATGCCATTTTTACTCTCTACAGATTAATATCATCATTATCACATGATTATGGTATTATTAGAGGCTCAGTGCACAAAATTTGTACACAGGGATGTGTGTCCCTCAGCCCAGCCTGTACCCTCTCCAATCTGGGACTGCTGGCTCCCAACTGCTCTCTTGCCTGTCTTCCTGATTGCCCCTAACTGCTTCTGTCTGCCAGCCTGATTAATGCCCAAGTGCCCTCCCCTGCAGGCCTGGTCCCTCCTAACTACCCTCCCCTGCTGGCTATCTTGTGGCAGCTATCTTGTGTTCACATGGGGGCAGCCATATTGTGTGTTGGTGTGATAGTCAATTTGCATATTATTCTTTTATTAGATAGGATAATGGTTCATTTTTTATTAATGCTCTTTCTTTCCAAAAAAGTGTTTCTTTGTCTTGATATATTTCACTTCATTTTCTTTAGACATGGTGTCTCAATGAATTTTCTCAAAGAGTTTCTACCAGCCAAATTATTTAATTATATATTGCTGTGTGCTTATGAGGCATTTCTCAGTTGCCATTTAGAAAATCTTAAAGGTGGTTTTCTAATTTGTTAGACACCAAACGAATAAGTTGGCATGGGCTGTCTGAATATTGAAATGGGTAAGTTAAAGGAATAGATGACCTGATTGAAGGAGATCATAGTTTTAACCTAAACCATTTAGAAATATTATTTATTTAACAAAAACTTGTTTTTAAGCACCACTGTGCACAAGGAACAGTGCTAGGTCCTGGGCATAGAGCAGTAAGAAGATAGACAGTTCCTGCCTTCATGGAGCAAACAGCCTCACTGAGTAACTTATGTGGATGTCAGTTTGAATTTTAACTGAGTTCCAGTTTAACTTCCTGGCATATGTGAGTGACAAACTCCTTCCTGCCAATCCAACAACCCCATATACGTAGGGTATGGACTGAGGAAATACACAGGTGTCAGACCAAAATTAGGTTCAAATCTAGATTCTTATGTTGGCTGTAACTCTTAATAGCTATATGATCTAAAGCAAGTAATTTAAAATTTATTAGTCTTCCTTGTTTCATATGTAAAACTAGAGGCCCTATGAACAAAATCCATGCAAGAGTAGGCCTTCCCAGCTCCGACTCCCTCAGGCCCTGGCAGCAGCCCTGGAGGCTGCTTCGACCCTCACAGCACTGGCTTCATCCAGAAGGTCGTCTAGAAGATCGTGCTGCTGTTTGCCCATTTAGTCAATTTGCATATTATGCTTTCATTATTATAGATGTGTATAGTAACATATGTCATCTAGAGTGGCTCCGTGCATTAGATATACATGTATTACATTACTCAGTGTGTTCAGCACATAATAGCTGCTATTCTGATATCAGTCATTATTATCTATGCCAAAACTTCTCACTTACCTTAAAAACTCTTATCCATAAACTATTTTTTCAGGGAAGTACAAAAGGAGGAGGGTTTTATCTAGATTAAGTGGGTTCACAGTTATAAGCCAGGATAAGGGAACATGATATCTTCCATGAGTGCTTGGGTTTATATTGCTCAATATCATTGAAGCCAATGTCATTCGAAAATGAAATTTATATTAAACTTAGTTACCAATGTTTATAATTTTTAGGTTTCATATCCTTTCCACATACTGTATGTTAATTCTGGGTCTCAAACACTCTGATGTTTTCTTTTATTGCTATGTTAGTAAATTCAAACTAACATTTCCAGTTATTTTACTTATTGAACTTCACTTTTATAAGTACAATTGATTATTGGGCCAACTTCCTTGGATATATCATAAGCATTTTTCATATGCAGGTCAATAGGAACTTATTGTTTTCCTCTTTTCCATAAAATGTTTCTATGTGTGTGTTTTTTGTTTGTTTGTTTGTTTGTTTGTTTTTTGCTTTTCCTGATATGTTCTCCATTCAGTCACCTTTGGATGAGTTTCCCAAGCCAGAAACTTTGGAACCATTTTTTATTCTTCTCTTTCAGACCCCATATTCAAACAGTCTCCAAGTCCTGTTAACATTAGTCAATTTTCTCTCAAATCCACCTATTTATCTCTGTCCCTCCACACCTCTCATTCCTCAGAAAAGCTGCTATTTGCATTTGAGGTTTTGTGAGTTATATTGTATATCCTCAAAGTATCATGTTGAAGTGCTAACCTCTAGTTCCTCAGGATGTTTTCTTATTTGCAAAGAGTGTCATTGCAGATGTAGGTTAAGATGAAGTCACACTAGAATAGAGCTAGTGTCCATATGTGTGAAGACTCAGACATACAGGGGAAGACGGCCATATGTAGATGGAGGCAGAGATTGGATTTATGCTATCCCTAGGAATGCCTCTGACTACTGGAAGCTGTAAGAGGCAAGGAAGGATGTTTTTCCCTTCACTTCCCCCATCACCTCCCACTCCAGAACCATTTGAGAGAGCCTGGCCCTGCCAACACCTTGATTTAAGACTTCTAGCCTCCAGAACTATAAAATTCTGTTGTTTGAAATCACTCAGTTTGTGGTTATGGCAGCCTTAGGGAATGAGCACAGGGTGCACTACCTTAATTCCCTTTGCCATGTAATTTAACATAATCACAGATTACAGGGATTAGGTATAAACATATTAAGGGTTGTGTGTGGCATTATTCTGCCTACTATATCATCATACTACCTGCTTACTACATGATATACTATATTATTCATTTAATGATAATTTGTTGAGTGTCTGAGTTGTATTCAATTAAAAGTTTTTACAAAGTAAGAAACAGTTTCTTCTTTTATGCTTCAAATAAAGAGTCTCACTTTCAAACAGCCTAGAGTTTCTTGGTCTTGGAGTTACTTTCTAAAGTGATTCAGTAGGTGACTGATGAAGAGTTCCAATGGAGAATCAAGATACAATAGTTAGAAGATCTTTGTCACCCATTGTGTAAACTTAGGCAAATCACTTAATTATTTGGGCTTACTTAAGGTTCTGACAAAATTTTAGGAACTATAATAAAGTCTTCTCCAACATTAACATGGTATAATCTAGGCATGTTTATTTGACACCTTCATTATAATGGCTATCTGAAGTGCTGAATCTTATAAATGCTGAGTCCTAGAATTCTCAGAACCACTGAAGATATTTATATTCAAAACTTGGTGATGAATGGAGCATAGGATTAAATAAGTGAGAAGTACTAAATAAAGCATTATTACAGGTGGTTGTGATTAAAATAAAATGTAATTTTAAAAAGAGCAATATCTAGAATAAGACTAGTTATATCAGAAGAAGGGAATATGGCAATTTTAGTTCCATTGATTTATAGTGACTTTTAAAAAGGATGATTATGCACTGTTAATGATGGGGTTTTATTTGTGTAAACATTTCAAGGACTTCTGTTCAGAGAGTTTAAGAATGCATTTCAGACTGTTTTTCAAAGCAACTTTGGTCTTTTAAAATTATTATTATTGCACTGATGGATCGCAGAAATCTTGTTTGATTTCAGGTCTCTATAAGGATTGAGCATGGAAGGAGTATATATGTGTGTCATATGAAATGTGGCTGAAGTTCAGAGAAATAGGTTTCATTTAATAGCTGAATACTGGATGACCTCACCATTCTTCTCACCCTCTGGCAGCTCACCCCTGAGCAATAGAGGAGCTGCCTGCATGAACTGAGGAGTAGCTGCTGGCCTCAATGTGATTTTGCAGTGATCTGTGTGCTCTATGGCTTCCTTCATAACCAACAAATCAATTCCCTCTATACGTATTACACACCCCAGTGGCAGAGGCCATTTATTATCCGTTTGATGGCCATACTCTTTGTACATAACCAAGAAAGATTACAGAGGAAAGAAAGAACAGCAGAAATGTGGGTGAAGGTATTACACAATGGCACTGCATTTTATAATATGCCTTGCATGTTTACAACAATAAAAATGGTGCTTCCTTTCAAGACAGTTTTGAAACTCGGATGTAGAATTTTCTTTCGAATGAAATATATGTTCTGAAAAATATATGGAGAGCTAGTTGTGTGTGAAATTCTATATCAGTTCACATTTAAATTTCATGTGCAAATTCAAAATGATTAAGAGAAAAAGACTGTCACTGTCATATTTTCTTTTTATATGGGATTTATTTATAAGGCTCTATTTGACTAGATTTGTTCAATCAATGGCTTTAAATATATCCTTTATTTGGCATCATCTATAATAACTGATTCTTTTATTAATTTCTAACTTTGCAGTATATATATATATATATATATATATATATATATATTTTAACTTAAAATGATTAATTCTGTTTTTTTCCTAATTCTTTGAATCCAGATGCAGTAGTTATCATTGTTAAATAAACACATACAAATATATTTCAAATTTAGTTGACTAGGTGCAAGATAACTGAATATTGTGAATTATTATAAATTGTAAATTATGATAAATTGTAAATGGTACACAATAAAGTTTTAGTATTATTTGTCCTAAATCAAATCTCTCATAAACAAATATGTGTATCTGAATGAGGGTGGGAAACATTTTACCAGTGAAACTAATGGTAAAAGCATGACTTTAGAGTGGGTTTCATGCATAAACATTTAAAATGTTAGTCATTGAGTCAATGGATATGAAAAGAACAGGAAATTTCCAAAGGTCAAAGAAGCTACTGTCTTTTCTGTTTTGCATCATTTGCGATTTTCCAGTTTTTTGCAAACAACACAATGCTAAATCTGTATTTGATTTTCTCTTCTCTTTGAAGAAGCAAAACAGTGACAGAATAATTAACTGGAGAGAAGATCGTGCACAGAATATTTTGCTTTAGAGTATAGAAAGTTCTGGGTTTCATTTCACATGATGGTAACTGTAGTAAGATACCCTGGAATCCTTCTGTAAAAGAGTCAGTCCTCTGACTATATTGCCTTTGGTAAACCATAGCCTCTTGGGGGCCTATTTCCTGTGTAACTGTTCCTCATTTGTAAAATTGAAAAGCATGCTTAGTACAAAGACAGCACGTAGTTTTCAGTTAGATGATGCTCTATACCTTAATGGCAATATACACACAAGAACAACAAAAAGGAACTTCCGATGTTGAGTTTGGTGCCTCCTTAATCCTGTACAAACCAGAAGGCTAAAGTCCTGGATTGAAATTCATTGGGATTGAAATTCTATTGGGAATACTGATCTATTTTTAATTGTTGCTAGTTTTTTTCCCCTTTTCTTTCTTGTTTCTATCTTCTCTTTTTTCATAGCTCAATTTTTATCATATTTGATAGTCTTCAGAGAGATGAGCTTTATAGGTAAATCTATCTGCGTATACATTCCATTTCTGTTATGTTCTCATGTTGCTCCACCTATTATGGACTATTTACCAAGGTACTAGCTTCTTCATTGGAAATACCATATTTGCCAGCGTATAAGACGACTTTTTGGCCCTGAAAAATATGCCTCCATGTGGGGGGTAGTCTTATACAGCGAGTATATAACAAACTCTGTATTTTTTTGTGGAAATGTTAGGGGGTCGTCTTATACGCCCAGTCGTCTTATACGCCGGCAAATACGTATTTTTCAGGGCCAAAAAATCGTCTTATACGCCAGCAAATACGGTATCTTTATCATCAGGACTACTTTTGGTTGAGAAATTTACCAAATTATTCCAGAATATCTTTCAAGAGCAGATTTAGAAGAGCTTATCCAGGAACTTGGAGGCTAGTTATTATATATCTTGATTACAACCTCAACAAAACTAACATTTTATTAAACTGATAATGGCATATACCAATATATTTACTGTTTTAATTAATAACAAATATATGCCTATCCATTTTTATATTTATTTAAAAATAAAAGGAACCACATTGGCTTTTAGACAGGTCCCCTACACTTCTTGAGCTCAATGGAAAGCCAGCCTTATTCAAAATAGTTTTGGTAAATATTAGAAGAGGAAAAAGAGGGATAAGCAGCAAATTGCATATTTATTACATTGTAATAATAGCAGAAGGTGAGCAGTATTCAAAACATTTTACATCTGTTAACTTAGTCATTATATTGAGCCTGGGATATGGATGCTATTGATGTGTTCTTTTTTCATATGAGGAAACTAAAGCATATAGAGGAATTATACCCATGCAGTCAGATTCCAGAGTTTGTACTGTTAGCCATTAACTGATGGCAACTCTACTGTATGTTCTCTGAACAAATTTGTGGGACTGAGTGGACAATGAGTTCTGACTCTACAGTTATATTCAGATAGCCTTTTCATTCTCTCTCCTGCAAAACACCTAATTTTAGAAACTTTATAAACATCTCTTGCTCTCATTACCAAACCTAGAGGCAACCAGAGTCAAATCAGAATATCTTGTATAGTTTCAACAGAAAATATCAGTACTATGTTAAGAAAAAATATTAGAAATTAATTTATATAGTTTTTGGTATATTAAAAATTCACTTTAATTTTTAAAATAGAAGTTAATTTTTACAGTTATATGCAAACAAATAAATACCATATTATAGAGGAATCATTGTGGATAGGTAAGATAAGCAGGAATATATTATATATTTTGAAGATTAAAAAATAATATTTTGTTTATAATTAACCTTCATATTACTTTTAAAATTTTAATTGTTGAAAATATACAAAATTTATCATCTGAACAATTTTAAGTGCATAGTCTAGTAGTATTAACCTATCTCCACAACTTTATTTATCTTACAAATCTGAAACTACACTATTAAAAAAAAACAACACACCCTCTCTATTTTTCCTCTTCTTATCCTCTGTCAATCACCAATCTGCTTTCTGTATCAATTAATTTAAATATTCTAGGTCCCTTATGTAAGTGGAGTTGTACAGTATTTGTTGTTTGTTTCCATTTTTGTCTATTGTGAATAATACTGCTACAAACCTGAGTATACACATAGCTGTTCAAGATTCTGTTATGAATTATTTTTGATATATACTCAGAAGGGGTATTGCTGGATCATCCTAATAAATAAAAACTCAAGGTCCATAACTACTGACTGAAGGCTCCACCAAACCCCGCAAGTCAGTCTTACACTGACTGCTGAGGGGGCTGCAGATCAGGCCCAGAGAGAAGCCCAAAGAGAGAGGGAGGGTCTGATCCACAGCCTCCATGGCAGCTGTTGATCAGCCATTGCCTCTCTCTTTCTCTCTGGGCTTTGCAAGCAGACATGCCTCTGCTTCTCTCTGGGTCTCCTCAGAGGCTGCTGATCAGCCCCACCTCTCTGATCAGGCCCAGAGATAGGCCCAGAAATGCTGACTGGCATAGAAACCAACCAATCAGAACCAAATCTAGGTGAACTGTTAGGAGCTAATGGCTGCCTAGGAGGCAGAGCTTTTGATGCTGACTGGCATAGAAACTGAGCAATCAGAACCAAATTCGCCAGTAGGGGAGGGCAGTTGGGGGTGAGATCAGGTCAGTAGGGGAGGGCAGTTAGGAGCAATCAGGCAGGCAAGCAGGTGAGTCATTAGGAGCCATTGGTCGTAGATTGCGAGAGGGATTTCCAATTGCCCATTTAGGCCTGATCCCACAGGGGTTCCAAATTGGAGAGGGCACAGGCTGGGCTGAGGGATCCCTCCCTCCCCCCCTTGCAGTGCACAAATTTTGTGCAGCAGGCCACTAATATGGTAATTTTTTCTTTTTTTTTTTATTTGGAAAAATGGGGGCCAGGCAGGGAGTCCACCTCTAGTAGGAAGACTAACCCCTGCTCTGACCTTCTACCATTCCTTTTATTGAGATTCTGAGACAAGGACATCTCTTAGGCAGGGAAAATCTCCAGCAACAGAAAATAAACAAGAATTTACATAAGAGTAACAAATCAAAGTTGCCTCAAGCTCCACTATCTCAACTAGACAAAGAGTTAATAGCTCTGACCTTTCAGAGCCATCAAGGTTGGCCTTTCAGAGCCATCAAGGTTGGCTGTCTCTTTTGCATTTTACCACTAGTGACAATGTTTGGTTTTGGTTAGCCAGCTCTTTTTACATTTTATCACTGGTGACTCAACCTAGAGTCAATTGACCTTTCAGGGCCATCAAGGTTGGCCAATTCTCTTTACATTTTACTACCAGTGACTTAGGTTTTGGTTTCTGGCATCTACCCCCAATTCCTTCCTTTAAAAAATCTTGCATTTACAGACCAGAAATAAACATATATGAACAAAAATGTTTGTCCCAATTTCAAAGTCCAAGAGTTCTAAGTCCAATGTTTCAGTGTCCAAAAGTTCTGAGGCCCAAAGTTCTGAGTTCCAAAGTTCCTTATGTGTACATGTCAGCAATGATATCTGGATGGTGGACAAATGGTGGCGATGCAGGTCTGACCATCTCTGGTTTGGTCCTGCAGCGACACACAGCTGCTGACTGCTGGCATGGCAAGGTGTCCTCAGGGTCTTCCATGTCTGGACTGTTTCTCCTCTTGTCTTCATGGCTGGAGCATTGTAATATTTTTAAAAAATACTTTTGAGGAATTGCACCATTTTAAGTTACCACCCATAGTACATTATTTTCTGGCTTTTTTTTTTTTAAAGTATAGTAGCCATCCTATTTGTTATTAAGAAATACCTCATTGTGATTTTGATTTGTATTTCTCCATCCACAGTTCTTTATGTCCCCCTTTAGTCACTCATTGTAGCAAAAATAAATATAAATAATCTGAGTCCTAACTCTTTAAGAAAGAATTTCATTCCATTTTACTTTCACTGTGTCTTTATTCTTATTCTCAACACATTTTACTTTTGGTTGTGCTTCCTGGCCAGAATTCATCTATCATTTCTTTGTTTGTAGCACTCCTGTAGTTGCCGGCAGTACTGGATCTGGAGAGTTCTTCAAGCATCTCCATTTTGTTCTGGCGTCAGTGTCCTCAGAACTTCAATTAGCTCAGTGGCTCAGCCAGAGCTTCTGGTACATTATCCTGCTGGCATCTTGTCTCTGGTTCCTGAGGCTCTACCTGCATTACTCTGGTCAGTGCTTTTCCTTCAGGCCATTTCAACTCTTGTTAGGAGGTGAGTGCTTTCCCTAAAAGTGAAAGGAATGTATGTTCATCTTGATAGGCCCGATGAAAGCACAAAACTCTCCCCTCCATTTACCATAAGACCTAAAATGTAGGGATGATTTCAAAAGACAAAAATGTTTTTATCTAAGAGCAGAAATGTCTATTACAGTTACATACACATCTGATGGACCTATATATACAAATATATAAATGGTACATCAATATATGTTTAAACTTTAGCAGATTCAAATATGTTATAATACCTGAGCAAAATCCAAAACAGAGTTTAACAGCAATATTTTGTTCTATTTTGATTTTATCAGAGTGACTTAGGCTAAAGGTATTTTAGAAGTAATGTAAGTATGATTTATCACCTATACTCAGAGAAGCAAAGATTGCTTCTTCTGCAAAATGATTGAATTCAAGAAATTACAAACTCAAGCCCAGGCAGCTTTCTGAGCCATTATCCTCTGGGAAAAAGACACTTTAAAGGTTATCTCTCCATAAAAATGATTCCATAGAAATTATAGGTAGGCAAACAGATATCAATACTAGTAAAATTTATTTACTCAAATTTAGGTATATTTAAAAATAAAGATGTAGGTGTAGTTTGAATTAAGAAGATTAGGAACAACTTTGGGACTCCATGGAAAATATCTATTCATACACACACATAGCTTTTGATCATTTTTAAAAAATTACAAATATCTGAGTATTAGAAAATATGCAAATTTATATCTCTATACATTAAAGCATAAGTCAGTGGTCGGCAAACTGCAGCTCACAAGCCTCATGTGACTATTTGGCCCCTTGAGTGTGTGGCTCTTCCACAAAATACCACAGCCTGGTGAATCTATTTTGAAGAAGTACTGTTGAAGAAGTTTAAGTTTAAAATATTTAGATCTGAAAAAAAATTTCAATCATTGTACTATTGACATTTGGCTCTGTTGACTAATGAGTTTGCCGACCACTGGCTTAAGTGACCCTTGCAACTGAAACAACCAAATGGATGACCGAACAGGCTGTGTGGGGCGACCAAGCCCGGCAGAGGGGTTAGTGAGGGATGACCACATGACTGAGCAGCAGGCTGCATAGGGCAACCAGGAAAACAGGGAAGTTAGGGAGGGATGACCCAACAACTGAGCAGCAGACTGCATGGGATGACCAGGCTGGCAGGGGGGTGAATGAGGGATGACCACACATGACTGAGCAGCAGGCTGCTTGGGGTAACTAGGCCAGCAAGGAGGGGGGAAGTTGAGGGTGACTAGGCCAGGGGGGGAGGCAGTTAGGGGTGATCAGGCTGGCAGGCAGAGGAAGTAAGGGGTGATCAGGCTGGTAAAGGGGGCCAGTTTGGGGCAATCAGGCAGACAGGCAGGTGAGCAGTTGGGAGCCAGCAGTCCAGGATTGTGAGAGGGATGTCCGACTGCTGGGTTAGGCAAGACCTCTGGGATTGAGCATAAACCAGTAATTGGACATCCCCCAAGGGGTCCCTGATTGAAGATGGTACAGGCTGGGCTGAGGAGACCCTGTCCTAATAATTCCATAAGTGACGTATGCACAGGTGACCTAGGGTGCCTCAGCCAGAAATCTGACATGTAAGACTCTAGGTACTTAATTAATAATTCCACCGAGCATAAACTACGCAAGAGGTAAACATGCAATGCAAGAATCACTCATGGTTTATTTATCAGAGTCCTGGTGGGTTCCAGAATCCTAGGCAGGCCACCGGGATCCATACTGATAAGACACACATGGTTCACAGAGGACTTTGCAGCTGCATCTCTGCTTGAGTTGAGGCCTCTCACAAGGCTCATGGTCCGCGGCTCAGGGTTCAGGGCTTGCAACTCGGGCAGAGCTTTCACTGGTTCAGGCAGGGGAAGTGGAGAGAGACCCTCTGTGGAGGAGCAGAAGGGATGTCTCTGATCTTCTGTGGAGCTTCCTCTTTTTATGTATTTTCAGTGCTCAGAGGTGTCTTCAGTGTGTTTTATCAGCAGGTCCCAGAAGCCTTGATATTCGGTCTTACATATGGGGTACAGATCACTTTATCTATTTCCTACATACAGGTCACTCAAGGGTGCTTATTAATGTGTTTACAATACATTCCATACTTTCAGATATCACACTTCAATTCCACACTTTAATACTTATTCAATATTATATTTATCCTTGTTACTATTACTATAAAAGACCTTCCCCATTCCCTTGCGTGAATTTTGTGCACCAGGCCTATAGTATACTAAATAACTGCATTTTCAAGGGAGGATTTTTACATAGGTATTATATTCATACTCTTTCTTCTTCTTTTTTTCTCTTTCCTTTTTCCTCTCTCTTTTGTGTGAGGGTTTCCAAAGCAGAAATAACAAATGCTATATGCTTGAGTTAGTTATCTTTTGCTATTTACTATTTCATTCTTCAATAGAAAAGGAAACTCTATCTTTAATAGTTGTTAATAAAATAAAACAAAAAAATATTTTGACAGCATAGTATAGCCAATTTCTTAAGCAACAGAGGTATTTTAGGGTATTTTGCTGGCTATTGTCTAAATCCACCAGCTTCAATTACACATTAGCTCCATGTCACATTGTAGTTCTTGTTACTTTTTTAAATCTTTATTGTTGAAAGTATTATTTATGTCCCTTTTTGCCCCCCATTGACGTATTCTAATATGTCTCCACCCCCTGCCCCATGCCTTCAGCACCCTATTGTCAGTCTTTATGTGTTATGCGTACAAGTTTTTTGGTTGATTTCTTCACACTGTCCCATGCCTTCTCTCTGAGATTCCAGTCTGTTTCATTTTCTTCTATGTATTTGGATCTATTTTGTTCATCAGTTTGTTTTGTTCACTAGATTCCACATATGAGTGAGATCACATGATACTTGTCTTTTTCTGACTGGCATATTTCAGGTACCATGATACTCTCCAGGTCCCTGAATACTGTTTCAAAAGTATTTGAAAAGACAAAAGAGACCATTTTTTTTTTTAATTGATGCACAGTATTCCATGGTGTAAAAATACCACAGCATTTGTATGCACTAATCTACTGATGGGCACTTGGGCTGTTACCAGATCTTAATTGTAAATTGTGCTGTTATGAACTTAGGGGTGCATACATTCTTTCTGATTAATGTTTCAGGACTCTTAGGATGTGTTGCTAGAAGTGAGATCACTGGGTCAAATGGCAGTTCTATATTTGATTTTTTTGAGGAAACTCCATACTGTTTTCCATAATGACTGCATCAGTAATGTCATTCCCATCAGTAATGTATTAGTGTTCCTTTTTCTCTACATCCTTGCCAGTACTTGTCATTTGTTGATTTATCGAGGGTAACCATTTTAATAGGTGTGAGGTGATACCTCATTGTTGTTTTAATTTGCATCTCTCTGATGATCAGTGACTTTGAGCATTTTTTATATGTCTCTTGACCACTTGTATGTATGCTTTGGAGAAATGTCTATTTAGGTCCTTTGTCCATTTTTTATTGGATTATTTATTTTCCTTTTGGTAAGTTGTATGAGTCCCTTATATATTTTGAGATTAACCTTTATCAAATGTACCATTGCCAAATATGTTCTCTCATACAGTGGGTTCTCTTGTTATTTTGTTGATTTTTTTTTATTACTGTGCAAAAGCTTTTTATTATGATATAGTCATAGTCCCATTTGTTTATTTTCTCCTTAGTTTCCTTTGTCGTAGATGTATCTGTAAACATATTGCTGTGAGAGATGTCTGAGATTTCATTGCCTGTGGTTTCTTCTAGGAATTTTAGTTTCATGACTTAAATTTAAGTCCTTTATCCATTTTGAGTTTTTTCTTGTGTATGGAGTAAGTTAGTGGTCGAGTTTTATCTTTTTGCATCTATTTTTTCAGGAGTCCCAACACAATTTATTGAAGAGAATGTCTTAACTCCATTGTATGTCCTTGCGTTTTTTGTCAAATATTAATTGAGAGTAATGGCTTGGGTCGATTTTTGTGCTTTCTTTTTCATACATTGATCTATATGCCTGTTCTTGTGCCAGTACCAGTCTGTTTTTAATTACAATGGCTTTGTAGTAGAACTTGTTATCTGCTCTTATGACCCCTCTAACTTTGTTTCCTTACTCAAGATTGCTGTAGATATTTGGGGTCTTTTTAAAAATTTCATAGATTTAAAATTATATATATATATATATATATATATATATATATATATATATATATAATTGATTTTACAGAGAGGAAGGTAGAGGGACAGAGTGTTAGAAACTTCGATGAGAGAGAAACATCGACCAGCTGCCTCTTGCACACCCCCTACTGGGGATGTGCCCGCAACCAATGTACATGCCCTTGACCGGAATCGAACCTGGGACCTTTCAGTCCGCAGACCGACGCTCTATCTACTGAGCCAAACTGGTTTTGGCTAATTTCATAGATTTTTTAAAAGTATTTATTCTAAGTCTGTGAAATATACCATTGGCATTTTATTTTATTATTTTTAAAAATATATATTTTTTATTGATTTTTTTACAGAGAGGAAGGGAGAGGGATAGAGAGTTAGAAACATCAATGAGAGAGATGGAAATTGTCCTCGTGGGAGTTTGACTGGGAGATTGGGAGTTTGATCGCTCACTATGACATGGTCTCACCACAGGGGGGAAGCATGGAACTAAGGAAGGCCCCAGGCAGCAGCCAGCAGCTGGGGAAGGAAGGCCCCCACTGGCAGCCAGAAGGCCTCAATCAGCCCTGATCGCTGGCCAGGTCTAGGGACCCTATCTGTGCCTGAATTTCATGCACCAGGACTCTAGTGTTAAATAAGAATGGTGAAAGCAGAGATCCCTGTCTTGTTCCTGTTCTTAGGGAAAATGGTTTTAGTTTTTGCTCATTGAATATGATGTTTATTGCAGTTTTGTCATACATGGCCTTATTATGTTGAATATGATCCCTCTATTCCCACTTTGCTGAGAGTTTTATTTATTTATTTATTTATTTATTTATTTATTTATTTATTTAAATCAAAAATGAGTATTGGATTTTGTTTGTTGAATGGTTTTTCTGCTGAATGCTTTTTATATTGATATGATCATATGGTTTTTGTCTTCAGTTTGTTTATGTGATGTATCCTGTTTATTGATTTGCAAATATTGTACCAGCATTGCATCCTTGTAATAAAACAAACTTGGTCATGGTGCGTGGTTTTTTAAAAATATATTGTTGAAACAAATTTGTTAATATTTTGTGAAGACTTTAGCATCTATGTTCTTCATAAATATTGGCCTGTAATTCTCTTTCTCTGTAGTGTCTTTATTTGGTTTTATTTTGGATTAGGATAATGCTAGCCTCATAGAAAGAGGTTGGAAGTATTCCTTTCTCTTTGATTTATTTTGGCTAATTTGAGGAGGATATATGTTAGTTCTTCTTTTAATGTTTGTTAAAATTCCCATGTGAAGCCATCTGGACCAGGGTTTTTTGCCTGCTGTGGGTTTTTTGATTACTGCTTCTATCTCATCAGTTGTTATTGGACTATTCAGGATTTTTTATTCTTTCTGATTGAGTTTTAGAAGATTCTATGTTTCTAGAAATTTTTCCATTTTATCCACATTGTTCAGCTTGCTGGCATAGATCTGTTCAATTTTTTTTTGTACAATTCATTGTATTTCTGAGGTATCAGTAGTTAGTTCACCTCATTTGTTTCTGATTTTATTTATTTGTATTCTCTCTCTTTGTTTCTTGATGAGTCTGACTAATGGTTAAAAAAACTTATCTTTTCAAAGAACCAACTCTTGGTTTCATTCATTTTTTTATTTCTTTTTTAATGTCTATGTCATTTATTTATACTCTAAATTTTATTATTCCCTTCCTTCTACTTACTGTGGTTTTTTCTTGCTGTTCTCTTTCTAATTCTTTAAGTTGTGGAGTTAAGTAGTTAATTACTAATTTTTTTTTCTTTTCTTTTCTTTTTTTTTAGGTAGGCCTATAGTGCTATGAACTTCCCTTTCCAGACTGATTTTGCTGTGTCCCATAGATTTGGGGTTGTTGCTTGGTCATTTTTATTTGTTTCCAGTTTTTTGTTTTTTTAAATATCTTTCTTGATATCATTATAACCCATTCACTGTTTAATAATATGTTATTTAGGCTACATGTGTCTGAATGTTTTTGAGTGTTTTTACTGTTGTTGATTTTTATTTCATTCCACTGTGATCTGAGAAGATGTTTGATTTGATTTCAATCTTCTTGAACCTATATAGACTTGTTTTGTATCATAATAAGCGGCCTATCTTTGATAATTTCCTATATGAACTTGAGAAGAATGTATATTCTACAGCTTTGGGGTGGAATGTTAAATAGATATCAATTAAATTCATCTGATCCAGTGCACCATTAGAGTCTCTGTTTCCTTTTAAATTTTTGTCTGGAAGATCAATCCAATGAAGTCAGAATTGAGTTAAAGTCTTCTATTTATAAGTGTATTACTATTTATCTCTCCCTTAGAGTCCTCTAGAAGTTTTTTTCAGTATGTTACATGCTCCTATATTGGGTGCTTATATATTTACCAGGGTACTATCCTCTGGACTGAACCCTTTAGTATTATGTAGTGACCTGCATTGCCTCTTGTTATGGCCTTCATTTTGACATTTATTTTTCAGATATGAGTATTGCTACTGCCGCTTCCCTCCCCATTTGCATGGAAAGTTTTTTGTTGTTGTTGTTCTGAGGTGTGTCTCTAGTAGACAGCATATAATTGAGTCATGTTTCTGTATTCATTCAGCTAACCTATGTCATATTATTATAGTGTTTAATACATTTATAATTAAGGTTATTATTGATAGCACTTAGTAATCCTTCATGCCTATGTTTCTCTCTCTCTCTCTCTCTCTCTCTCTCTCTCTCTCTCTCTCTCTCTCTCTTCTCTCTCCTCTTCTTCATTACAGCTGTTCCTTTTTTATTTCTTGTAGTGCTGGTTTGGTGGTGATAAACTCCTTCAGCATTTTTTTTTTCTGAATAGCTCTTTATTTCACCATCTATTTTGAATGTTAGCCTTGATGAATACACTAATCTTGGTTTCACATCCTTGCTTTTTATTACCTCAAATACCTCATGTCATTCCCTTCTAGCCTGTAGAGTTGCTAATGAGAAATCAGCTGACATTCTTGTAGGAGCTCCTTTGTAGTTAACAAATTGCTTTTCTCTTGCTGCCTTTAAGAGTCTCTCTTTGTCTGTAATGTTTATCATTTTAATTGTGATGTGTCAGGGATGGGGAGACAGTCCTTCTTGCTTGGGACTCTCTTGCCACCTAGACTTGTATGATTTTTCCTTCACCAGGTTAGGGAAGTTGTCTGCCATTATTTCTTCAAATATCCCTTACTCACTTTTTCCCCCATCTGGCACTCCTATTATATGAATATTGTCAAGTTCAGTGTTGTCCCACAGCTCCCTTAAGCTGTTTTTTAACTCTTGTGTTTTGGGGTTTTTTTCTTCCTTCTTTCTTTCATTTGGTTCCTGATTGAGTGATTTTTTTGTAGGCTGTCTTATAATTCACTGACCTGATCCTCAATTTCTCCAATCTGCTATGTATTCCTTCCACTGTGTTCTTTATTACAACTATGCTATTTCTCATAGTTACTATATATTTTTTTATTCATCTTGGTGAGGATTTTTGACATCATTATTCTGAACTCTATGTCTGATAAATTTCTTATATCCATTTAACTTAGCTCTTATTTTGGAGAATTTTTAAATTATTTCATTTGTTGTTGTTGTTGTTTTTTTTTTCTCTCTCTCTCCCTGTCTTGGCTGTCTGTTTGGCTTTGTGTCTGTATATTAGATAGATCTGCCTTGAAATCCCAATCTCTAGTGCAGGACATTGTCAGATGCTATTTGTGACTGTCCCTGAGTATTCTGGTTGAACTTATCAGCAATCCACAACTTGTGGCTCACTCTGCTGGGGCTGAGTGCCTTTGGAAAGGACCGAGATGTGCTGCAAGATCTGCTTTTTCTAGCTTTGACCCCTGGGTTAAATCAGGCAAAGATTTGAAACCTTTACATACCTGCCTCTTCCTGCAGTCCCATTGATACTTAGTTTTTATTAGCTTCAGGTTATCAACCACAGGGTGGGGTTAGAGCAGGGGTGGGCAAACTTTGATTCGAGGGCCACAGTGGGTTCTTAAATTGGACCGGAGGGCTGGAACAAAAGCAACCTGACCATGCTGGCACTCTCATCTTGGGCTGCTGGTGAAGGAGCGGAGGGGAGAGCAAGAGAACCCTCTGCTCTTTCGGCTCCACGGGCTGGATAGAACAGCCGAAAGGGCCTGATCTGGCCCTGCAGGCCTTAGTTTGCCCATGGCTGGGTTAGAGGTTTTTCAATAGGGTGGGACAACTGCCTTCCCCCAAGTAAAAACTTTTTGTATAGCTGTCATCTGCAGTTGGAGGAAATGTCTCAGCACAGGAAATCGGAGTGGCTGCCCTCTGAGCTCTAATTTCAGAGCCCCAAACCCTGCTTCCACTCTCACAGCTCCAGTCTACCCTGCCTTCCCTCTGCCAGAACCCAAGGTGAGTTGCTGCACACATAATTTTATGTGTTGGTCCTTTAAGAGAGTACTTGCTGCTTTTCACAGCCAGATATAATATGGGCATCTTTCTCAGTTCTTATTCTCTGGGCTGGAGAGCCCAGTTTGTGGTTTAGACCCCCAAGATTGCTTACTGGGAAACCCCCGCATCCCCCATTCAGCTTAGATATCCCTCTAGAACTTCAGCTGCTGCCTGTGCAATCTAGGTCAGTCTTTTTGCACCTCTGCTTTTCCTATCAGTCTCTATGTGGTCTCAATTTTCCATCCTTGTATATCAATATTCTCTCCAACTAATCTTCAATAGATTTTTTTAGTTGTTTTTGTTTTTCTTCTGAATTTTAGTTGTATTTCCAGTTTGGTCCTGGGACAGTGTAGCTTCCATTTACTCTGCTGCCATTTTGGAATCCCCCACATTGTAGTTCTGAGATGTGATGAAAACTATAACAACAATGAGCATTTTTTTCTGCTCTTACTCTGTTTTAGGTTATCTGCTTAGAAATGTACACACATTATTTGATATTTACATTAGCATTAGAGCAAAGCATAAAACACTCTTAAAACAAATATTAGAAATAGATAAAATGAAGAACTCTTTTTAGTAGGCAGTTGATAAATAGAATCCACAACCAGGATTTACTACAAAACAGCTTTACAAAGGTTGTTATGCAGGAGAGAAGAAATTTAGAGTGCAGTGAAGTCCCACTTTGCATGGAGGGAAGGTGTCAAAGCCTGGCCTAGGCTACTTGAATTACTGGGCTCAGCATGGATTTAAACCTCATGTCCTTAGGTTTTGCCAAGTTGCCCCCTTTAAAACAACTAATGTATTTGACATTTTTATTGTTAATGCTATTGTTATTATTGTATTATGAGTCTATCTAGAGAAATCACAAGCACAATTAATCAGCTAAGCTAAAACTCTGAAGAATTATTAGATTTATTTGTATTCTATTTTTTCTTTTTTTTAAATTCTTTATTGATGAAGGCATTACATATGTGACTTTATCCCCCCATTATCCCTCAACCCCTTACTCATGTCTTCACATCCCTGTTGTCTGTGTTCATTGGTTAGTCATATGCATGCATATAAGTCCTTTGGTTGACCTCTCCCCTTTACCTCCACTCTCCCTCACCTTCCCTCTGAGGTTTGACAGTCTGATCGATGCTTCTCTGTTTTGTTCATCAGTTTATGTTGTTCATTATATTCCATAAATGAGTGAGATCATGAGATATTTATCTTTCTCTGACTGACTTATTTCACTTAGCATAATGCTTTCCAGTTTTATCCATGCTATTGCAAAGGTAAGAATTTGCATAGGAGAACGTATTTGCCAATGTATTCTAATTATTTTAGCAGTTGACCCATTAGTAAGTCTGCTGGTATATTATGCATTTAAAATAACCAACTGGCAAGTTATGTGTGAACTACAAGAAAGTTCTTAGTCTATAGAATGATCTTCTCAGTGGCTAAAATTGATATTCTATCTATGGTTGCGTATGGCACAAGAAAAATGGACAATGTAGAATTTGTCTTTTCCTTAAAAGTGACCTGTTAATGTGGTACTTGGGGTTCAGAAAAAAATGAAGACTCCTGACACTTTATTTTGGAATACTAGTAAGTTTCAAATTTCCTATATTAAAAAAATGAAACTAAGCACATCATTCTTTTAATTGTTTTTTTACACCTGACATTTTTTTTTGTATAATTCTTCTTTGGACAACTATTTGCTATGTTTCCCCACAGGTTCGAGTTTCCCCTCTTACAGTTGAGCTTTGCTACCCACCTTTATCATTTCCCATCAGCGAAGAGCTGTTTGTAGTTGTGGTGGGGCTTTTAATGCTGAAAGCAATGATACTTCCTTTGGTTCTGATCAGATGTGGCTGTCAGCTGCTGTTTGCCTATTCCCCTGATGTCTTGTCAAAGTTAATAATTATTATGGAACTATGGACAGTTCTAGACCCTTTGGCAGTATTTATAGTGGATGCTGTCCTGGGGGTAAGTCAAGTAAAATAATTGGAATATGACTCTCAACATAGAATTTAGCTTTAGCTCCTGAATCAGTTGGCATGGGAAGTTTTAATAAGTGTGCCTAATTCAATATTTTTCTTAAAATGAAATTTTTAAGTTTTTCCTTATAATAAAAATTATGGATATCTAATATAATCAATTTAAGTGTAATTTTAACTATCTTAAAACTTGCTAAATAAGCAGGAAATAATGTTGGAGGTTAAATCTAAGCTATTTGGTTCATTTTCAAAGAAGTTTTATTTTATAACATTTTGTTGGTAACTATGTTTTAATAATATGGATTTTTATAGTAAAACTTTAGAAAAAAGTAACCATACAGTAGTTCCTTTAATTGTTTAGGTTATTTATTTGCTTTGGAATCTAATGCTGTCTTTTCTGTAATAAATATATTAAAGAAGAAGAACAAAAGCTTTTTAAACTTTTCTAAATAATAGTAATTTTAAAAATTACTCCATGGGCATTTAGACTTTGGATGCTTATGAAATAATAAAAACAGTATTTTCACCCTATAATATATAGTATAAAAATTTTAATCATTATGTATGATGTGCATATATGGGATGTATAAACAATGATAATAATGATTTTAACATTTGAAGAACATTTTGCATGGTTCAAGCACCTTGACACAATTTATTTGATTATATATTTACAATACCACTGTAAGCTGATGGGATAAATAGTCAGACTTTACAACTGGAGAACTTAGACACAAAAAATTGCATTATTTGTCCCTGGCAGCATATACTACAACTAGGACTAAAACCCAGATTTGTGACTTCCAAGGCTGGACTTTTTCTATACTAAAATACTCACTTCAAAGTTTGAATCAATACACTGTTCAGTGAAATAAAATGCATGTTACTCTTGATGACAATTATTTGATTTCTACAAAATATTTAATTCACTAATGAATGCTGGTATGTTACTCTTGATGACAATTATTTGATTACTACAAAATATTTAATTTGCTAATGAATGCTGGTATCATAATTTGAGGCAAAGTTGATGTAAATATTAATATAAATTAATTGCCATATGTAAATCTCTTGTTGCTTTGCATTTTTAAGACATAGGCTTTTTTTTTTTTTTTTTTTTTTTTTTTTTGCTTTGGGTATGTCTAGAGTAGAGTCCAAGAATTTGCATTTCTAACAAGTTCCCAGAGGACATTGACATTGCTATTGGTCCAGGGACCACAGTGTTCAGAACTACTGGCATTATAAGAAAGATCTGACAAGTATGCTGGGAAGATCTGGGAGTGCCAATATAGCTTGGAAGGGCCAAAGCTCCAGCAAGGCAAGTCCAATGGGGAAGCTTTACCATCCTGCCTATCACCACCCCACACCCCCTGACATTTATTTACTTTATCTACATGCTTTGAACTTGGCAAAAGCTTTAGATTAGATTATCAAACCAAACATTAAAAATATTAACAAATACTGAAATCATTCAAGTCAAAACACACTTTACTTTGGAGTCATCAAATTTTCAAGCAATTTCGATAGGAAAAGAGAAAGGGAATTTGGATTTTAACTAAATTTTTATACTGTAGATATGTCTATGAAATACAGTTTCAAGGAAGATAGTAGATAGCATACGTAAGTCAACATGATCAAATATTTAATTATAAAATTATCTAAACTTATGCAATAATATTTCATAACTGGTTTATTTCTCCTTTTAAGAAGAAAAATTAGTTTTACAACAGATTATATATATATATATATATATATATATATATATATATATATACTATATTTGTATGCCAAGCAGATCATGGGTGTTTTGATGGACTTGTTCACTGTATTTCAAATGGATTCTACCATTAATAATACACTTTTAGAACTAAAGACCAAACTACATTCATGGAAATATCGTCCTGGGTTGCTGTGGTTAGCAACTAGAATGAGCAAAGCCTATTGCTGTTTTTATTTCTATCTCTCAGGTCACAATACTCTAGAGAAGTGTACCTCTAATGTTAATGTGCTTTAGTTACCTGGAGATGTCAAAATGCAAATTCTTATTCAGCAGGTGGAGCCTGAGACTCTGTATTATGACAGACTCTTAAAAAAAATATATATATATATATATATATATATATATATATATATATATATATTATTCTTATGGAGAGGAAGGGAGAGAGACAGAGAGCCAGAAACATCGATCAGCCGCCTCCTGTACACCTCCCACTGGGGATGTACCAGCAACCAAGGTACATGCCCTTGACCGGAATCGAATCTGGGACCTTTCAGTCCACAGGCTGACACTCTATCCACTGAGCCAAACCGGTTTCAGTTTGACAGACTCTTAAGTGATGCTAAATATGCTAGTTCCATACATGTGACTATAATCTGACAGGGTGCTAGATGATTTACTGAGAAGGCCTCTCCCTTCTTTTTGTTGTTGGTTAAGCTGGGCTTTCACTTGCTCAGGGTTTCTGGGCTCCTCTTAAAGAGGTTGAAGTCCTTGATGCAATGAGCCTGCTAATGGTTTTCTTAAGCTTTGTGGGAGAATTCTGAGTGCTTATTCTGAGTGGATTGACCTCTGCTGGAAATTCTTAGGAACTGGAGGGAAATGAGATGGTTGACTCTGCAACCATGTAGACCATTGAACATTGCCAAAGTGAATTCAAAGCAGTGAACATCGGGACTATCAGTGCATCTAACTGCTAGTTCCACTGCCAGGAATTAGAGGCATAGCCCCGTCTCAAGAAAACACATTAGTACTTGGAAGGCTGGCTTGTTTCAGGTTCTAAACTGTGAGCATACACGGAAGTCCCAGTACCTTACTGTTGAACAGTTTGATGACACCACAAAAGAGGGAGCCCTCTCAGTCCAGAGTGGATGTGTCTTCTATTACTGTAGATTAGCCTGGAAAGATCTAGGAGTACCAATATTGAATGAATTAAGATAGAGCCAATTGGATTGTGTTCCCATTCCTACTTCTCTCAGACTCTAGGTTAATGAGGAGGTGTGCCATCAAGGTAAGTTGAGCAGCAGATATAGAGGTAAATGCTGTCTGCTTTCCGGCAGGCTCAGATACCATGGCAGCTCGCAATTCCTCACAGTGGCTTGCTGTGCATTTTGAGCAAGCGGAGTGCTGGTCTCATCCTATCTCTACACCACATTTAACACCACTTGGGGAGGCTGAGCAGTGGGCCCTTATGATCTTCTGAGATCTCATAAGGAATTACTCCTTATTCCAATCAGGTCCCCCCTGAGAGATTAGTAGCTGAATGGTGCACTCTATCAAAGGCAACTGAAGAAGATGAGCAGCCCTAATTTAGTCTGGGGCCTCTGATGCAATATACAGGAAAGTAGCTTCTAGCATGGCCAGTTCAGAAGTCTGTAATTGATGGATGCTAATAGTTGAGTATAACCCACTTCTTTCTCTCCTCGGAAAGAAAAGCTGAAGGTTAGTTTCCAAACTGAACAATTATTGACTCTCCAGTTAGAATCTATCATGCGCAAATCCATCATGTATCAACATCTACTTCTGCTACCTTTAAAAATGTCTACTGCTGCATATAATCCACAGAACAGCAGCACTGGAGCCAGCACTTGGACACTCCACCAATTCAAGATGTGCATTTTAACATGCTTTCCAATGATTCAACAACACATTGAATTTTAAGAAGTACTGCTCCAAAGAAGTGATTCACAAAGTGAGGTTTCTGGACCAATAGCAGCAGTTTCCCATAGAACATAATAGAAATGGAAAATTTAAGGCCCTGAACCAAATCCACTGAGTCAAACACTCTGAAGAAGGGCCCAGCCTCTGGGAGGGGCTATGTATTTTAACAAGCTGAGGATCACCCATGTTTGATCCAGGTCAGCCAGCCAAAAAGAGCTACTATCTAATTATATTGATAGTTTTTAAAAATATATTTTATTGACATTTTACAGAGAGAAAGGGAGAGAGATAGAGCCTTAGAAACATCAATGAGAGAAACATCGATCAGCTGCCTCCTGCACACCACCCACTGGGGATGTGCCCACAACCAAGGTACATGCCCTTGACCGGAATCGAACCTGGGACCTTTCAGTCCATAGGCTGATGCTCTATCCACTGAGCCAAACCGGTTTTAGCTATATTGATAGTTTTTGTTTTAAATTAATTGTTCCTATGGCAATCTAAAATCTGTGGCAGGTGGGATTATTTGAGGTTGAAGCACTGAGTGGTTGTTGAAGTTTCTAATAACACTTCTCATCAGTCTCTCAGTTTGTTGGCTCAGAGGTTGGCAATGATTCCCCGACCCCCACTGATGATACTACACTCACTGTTTCATTGAGTTCATAATTTCCTTCCCTGCCTATGCCATAATGTAGATAAAAAGAAGAGGGGACATTTCCTATTGAATGTTTTCATTAATAGCATGTATGTATTGACTATATGCTCCCTGCACAGTATTTTAAAAGATACAGAATAAATATGGCATTGCTCCTGCCTTCAATATAGATATGAATAACATGCAAGGACAAAGATTAAACAAAAGTAAAATGTGAGCATTTTCTTTTGGCAAATAAATCTTTATAATCCATTAGCAGTAGTTGTGCAGAAACAGAAAGAGCACAGATTTAGTTAGGGGAACCGGTTCTGGGTCCAGTTCTGTCATTTGTTAACTCTGTAGTGTTGGATAAGTCAGTTAGCTCTGTAGTGTTGGGTAAGTCAGTTGACTTCACCAATCTTTCCTTATATGTATCACAAAAGTAATAGTGCCTGAAAATATTAATACCTACCTTACTCATTTCACTGTATTGCTGGGAGATTCAGATGAGAGCAACTGAGTATAAACTGCAAAAAATCCAAGGCACCATACATATGAAATTAAAGGGAACGGATAGGATTATAATGAAACTGGAGGCCCAGTGCACAGAATTCAGGCATGGTGCGGGGGGGGGGGGGGGAGGGTCCCCTTAGCCTAGCCTGCACCCTCTCCAATCTGGGACTTCTTAGGGGATGTCCAACTGCCAGTTAACTTACCTTCCCTGTCCCTCTCTGCTGGCCTGGTCACCTCATGGAGCCTGCTGCTCGGTCATTTGGTCACCCCTCACTAACTGCCCTACTGGCCTGGTTGCCCCATGCAGTCTGTTAGGTTGTCTGTTTGGTTGCTATGGTTGCTTAGGCCTCTCTCTCTCTCTCTCTCTCTCTCTCTCTATATATATATATATATATATATATATATATATATATATATATATGTAATAACTAATGCTTTGTAGATTATGCAATATGTAAAGCCATTGACCTAATAGTCCAGCCAGGGATTTGCCAGCTAGTTATGGCATAAAATATATACACAAAAGAGGTAGTATGGGCAGTGGTAATGAATGTCATTTGTGGGGCACCTGGCTTATTCCCTTCTAACTTTTAGGTCTTTGTTCAAATGATACCTTTTCAAAGATGTATTTTCTGATAGCAATTTTTAATAATATCCCCATCTTTCCTATACTTTCTTATGCTTTATATTTTTCTTCACAATATTATCCTCTAATATACCCTGTATATTACTTAATCTTATTTATATGCTTATCTCCTCCCCACTACCCAATGCATGTGCATGTGCACACACACACAGTTAAATGTAAGCTCCAAAAAGGTAAAGCTTTTGTCTAATTTTATTCACTCTTTTATCTTGAGTTTAATGATACATAGTGACTATTTATAATGTATATACTACATGTCGATCAAATCAATGATTAGCATCTATTGATTAGATTTATTATTAACATCAAACATATATTGTTTTGTTGTTTATTTCACTGATGAATCCCATGCTTATTTCTTTGCCTTTAAACAAGAGCAGAAAGGTAAGATTTTGAATGAGATCTGGTAAGAAGGAGAAATGCATGACAACCTTTTCAGACTTGCTACCTAAAATCCTAGCAACAGACTCACATTTTTATGAGGTAGACCACTTAATACATACAGATATAAAAAGGTTTTGGTGAGGTGATGAAAAAGCAGTAGTTGAGAGTAGGAACACCTAAATAATGATCACTTCCATATGAATAAATAAAATCACTCCTTTATGTCCATTGAAATATCTCTCTTTCCTGAGGTTTGCAAAATATCCTTTTCTGCAATAGTAGAGAGCTAGGTAGCTCAGTTCTTCCATGAAATACACACTATCCTCATTGGATGCATCTGGACAATGAAGGGGAGTTTTGCTCTGGCATAAAAATAGGCAAAGAGACATGGAAATTATAAGAACTTAGTGATAAATACCAGTATGGATTTGTGCATGTGGACTGATTTAGGTTAGCACTATTTTAAAAAAATATATATTGTATTGATTTTTTACAGAGAGGAAGAGAGAAAGATAGAGAGCTAGAAACATCAATGAGAGAGAATCATTGATCAGCTGCCTCTTGCACACACCCCCCACTGGGGATGTGCCCGCAATCAAGATACATGACCTTGACCGGAATCGAACCTGGGACCTCTCAGTCCACAGGCCGATGCTCTATCCACTGAGCCAAACAGGTTTTGGCCTAGGTTAGCACTCTTAATCCAAATGTTTAAGCAACAAAAATCCCAACTCTTTCTGGTCTCTTGGACCAGTGCTGTCAAAACATGTGCTAGCATTGTAGGGGTCCAGAGGAGATGGAGTCTGTTGTTCAGGCTGCTAATAGAGAATTTTGTCTAGCTCTGGGCACTGGAAGCTCCACATTATGGGGTCTGGCTGAGCAAGCTTCAGCTTGGCCATTATTGAGTTTGGCTGATTGGATCTCATTCCTCCAGGAACTGAGTAATTTCTTGCTGAAGGGTTTCTACTAGAAAAATTCACATCCCCATAGTTGTAGTAGGAAAGTTGACTGGCATGCCAGTTCCTTGCCTCCATTCAAGGAAGTTTTTGAGCTTGGTGTAATTATTTGAACAGCATTATATGACTTTTAAGAAACCATTAATCTTTTTAATGATTTTTCTTATTGTGGGAAAAACATATGTTTAGAAAAATTAAAAATATCAAAAAGAATAAAAAACTAAAGTAACAACCACCAATAATCTCACTATCTAGACAAAACCCTATTAATCTTTTCAAATTATATATTTTTTTCTCATGTATATTTATTTTTACATAGTTGAAATTATACTGTAAGTATAACTATCTATTGATCTTAAACTTAATATTCTGTGATAAATATTTTCATATTCTTTACTTACTTCATGAACATTTAATGCCTACATAATATTTTATACTATATATGCAGCATAAAATATTTAAATATTTCTTTATTCTTGGAAAATAGATTGTTTTATTTTTGCGCATCTTATAAATAATTCTGATGAACATCTTAAGTCTCAGGGGCTTGTTCAAATTTTGAATTATTATTTGAATAGTGTCCTAGTCACACAGAAATACTAATTTAGAGAGTATGATATTTTTAAGACACTGTATAACTACTACAAAATTGTTTTCTAGAAAAATTATATGGATTTGCACTTCCAGAGCCATGCATGAGGACATTTTCCAAACTATACTCACCTCATTTGTTAAATGATCTAATGTAAGGAATCTCATCCTTCTCCAACTGTATTTCTTGGTTTACTGGTAATTAAACATGGTTTTTGTTGTTGTTGGTGGTGGTGGTGGTTAATCCTCACCCAAGGATATTTTTCCATTGATTTTTAGAGAGAGTGGAAGGGAAGGGAAGAGACACAGATAGAAACATTCATTTGAGAGAGACACATCGATTGGTTGCCTCCTGCACTTGCCCTGACCAGGGCCCAGATCAAGTCTGCAAGTGAGGTACCGTATTTGCCGGCGTATAAGACGATTTTTTGGCCCTGAAAAATACGTATTTGCCGGCGTATAAGACGACTGAGCGTATAAGACGACCCCCTAACATTTCCACTAAAAATACAGAGTTTGTTATATACTCGCCGTATAAGACTACCCCCCACTTGGAGGCATATTTTTCAGGGCCAAAAAATCATCTTATACGCTGGCAAATACAGTATGTGCCTTTGATTGAAATCAGACTAAAAGCCTATGCTCTATCCAATGAGCAAAACCAGCTAGGGCTAAATATTCTTAATATGCTTGTCATTCATTTGTATTTCCTCCCTGTGAATTGCCTTTTATGTTTTCTTTTACCTTTCTTCTTATACAGTATTTAGATGTTTTTCTATTGAGTTATGTGATTATATATATATATATATATATATATATATATATATATATCGAATGGCAGAACAACTGAAAGACTGAACAACTAAACACCTGATGTGCACTGACCACCAGAGGGTGTGCACGGAACTTGGTGGGCATCAGCCACAGTATGATGGTGAAGCAGGTGAGCAGAAGCACCAGACCAAGGTGGGGCACTGGCTCCTGTCAATGGGGGGAGCCTCTGGTGGTTACTGAAAATTCTTTGCTCCTGTGTGCCACAGTCCCACATGGCGTTTGCACCAACTGCTGGTGCCAGAGCCACTGCTTACACCTGCTGCAGCCAGCACTGGCCCAAATTGCTAGGCACTATCAGCAAGTGTGAGCAGCAGCTGCCAGTCCCAATTGCCCCTGAGGGCGTCTCCACCTCCCCCTGCTCCTCAGGGGCAGCTGCCACTCGCACCCACTGACGGCACCGGCTCCACTTGCACCTGCTGCTGGTGCCAGCCCCAATCACTCTGCGCCATCAGTGGGGCCAGTGCCATCAACACGTGGGAGTCATGGCTGCAGGAGCAGGGCTGTCAGCAGACAGGGGATCAGGGGCTGTGGAGGGAGGGGCTGGGCCAGGGTGCAGAGAATGGGCTGAGTCCCACCCCTGTTCCCACTGCAGACTTCTGGCCCACACTTCTTTTAAAGGTGCATGAATTTGTGCACTGGGCCTCTAGTATACGTATATATTAACCTGCCATATTTTAAATATATTTTTCCATTTGATAATTACATTTAAGTGTAATTAAAAATAGATATTTATAATTTATATACAATAAAGTAGTTCGATCATTTTATGATGTTTATCTCTTTAATTAAAATATATTTCATCATTCAGAAATTTTATAACTGTTTACTTCTATTTATATGAGGCTTCAAGTTTTTTCATTGACCTCCTTATATAAGACATATAGACTTCATTTGATTTGAATAGTGTCAAGATGCAAATGAAAAAAATGAGAAATCCTTTTATCTTTTTCTGCCTTTCCAAGTTTTTATTTTTATACATATTTTGTATTAAAAAGAAAAACATTACCACCACAAATTACAAAGGACTAAAGCAGATTAGAATAATGAATGAATCACTTCAGTCTGGAAAGCAGGTCCTCTCAATAATATTACTGTTATAAGTTCATCCAAGCATTTTACATTGCTTGTACTTTTTGAAATATGGTAGCAATCAAACAATGCAGAAGGAGAGTTTGGAGAGACTTGCTTTGTTCATGGTGCGATGGGCTTAGGGAGGATGAATTCAAATTCTAAGCAAGGTTACAAGCAGAACTTCCTTTTTTTATTAAAGAGCCAGCCCTTTGTGCACTTAGTGGTTATCTCGATGCTGGTCTTGAAAACAGTACAGTTCTATCCAATTAAAAAATGCACCTGGCATGGTATTGAGATTGTGGGCATATCTAGTCTCTGGCCTACAAGGTCAGACAGCTAAGTTTATCTTCATCATTCTTCAAACAGGATAAAGCAAACTAGAAAGCAACATTTTATCTAGGAAGAATAGCAGAAAATTCCAAACAGCAGTTTGTTACAAAATAGGGGTTTTCCTTCTCAGAACCTTTAAAAAGAACTACCTACCCCAGAAACAGTGCAGTCATATGGAGTCCATCTGTGTGTGGTGCTCTTGCGTCTGTCCTGGCCAGTGATTTCAATAAAACCTTGCCTGCTTTTTTTTTAACCAATTATCAGCCTCCGGTGGTCTTATTTTGAACCCAGGGTTCAACCCCACAACACTTTTTAAATGTGATATCCTTGCACATGATAAAGATAATGTACTATGAGTATGAAGTGAAACCTTCTCTGCAAATCCAGATCACACAATTTCTTCTTCAGTGAGAAATGGGATGTAAGTTCCTATCTTCTATGACGCTGTCATCAACATGGTTGAAGGAGAGGGTGGGGTGGGGGCAAGTCCGAGGACCCTCCACAAAGGAGATGCTATGGGATCCCACTCAGGAGGGTCCCAGATGATCCAGATCGCTCTTCTCAGGCTTTTGGCAAAAAACTCAACCCTCCCTAGCTAGTCATCTTCCTTTCCCATCCTCCTCAATTCTAGGGCCTTCTGAGCAGAGAAATCAATCATCAGGAAAAGGGATGGGGAAGCTACAATTGAACAAAACACAACCACATTGACATGTGGCTCAGCACTTGGGTCTGAACCCCAGGGTCCAGGTTGGGGCAGGGCCCAGCAGCCCCTCTCTACAGGTAGTGCATCTGCACCCAGGCCCAAGAGAGGGTGAAAAAGAAGCCTGCCCCCATCAGGGCTGATCCACACAGCCCTTCTGTGGTACCCAAAGGTTGTGTTGGCATGTGCCAATCCTGCAAAGACACAGGATGAAGAGAAGGATCTGGGCAGGCTGTTGCTCTGTGTCTCAGATCTTGGATCCCCGGGTGAGGATGACGGGTGTGAAGTGGCAAGCCCCGAAGGCACCTGCCACTCTTGGCGTGCTTGGCACAGATACATCAATCCTAACTTCAAAAGTTTTTGGAAAGTGAAGATATAAACTACTCTTTGCGACATAAACTCCTAATATTTTAGCCAACAAAAACAAAAACACCTAAGAAAACAAAACAGAAAATGAGAAAAAAGTCTCCTTTCACCCCATCCTCAGCCCATGTTGCATTGAAGTCCTCATCTCAAAGGGGGTTCCTCTTTCGGGGGTGTCTGTGGGGAAGCATCTGGAAGAAGATGGCAGACCCTGGCCTGGGAGTAAACTCTAGAGCAGAACAACCTCTCCCCACACCCACAAGTCTTCCTTGTGCCCCAAATCCAGCAGAGGACAAACACTGAGGTTTCTGTGGTGCTGGATCCAGTAAGAGCTGAGTGACCTGAACCAAAGGGAAGATACAGCAAAGGAGGCAGGAGTGTAGGAGTCCAATGTCTGGTACAGTGTGGGGCAGGCACCAGACTGGACAGGGAAAGGCTGCAGATTCCACTGTCAGAGCGGAGATCAGACACTCATCCATGGCTTTTGAGACAGTTGGGTCACAGGAACTGAAATTAGTTGATGAGTTTCCCAACATACTAACCATGGGGAGGGCAGAGATGAGGGGGCAGGCCAAAAGCAATGAGGTGGAGGCAGAGGCAAGCCCTTGTCAACTTAGGATACGGTTCCCTACTCAACATATATTCCTCATCCGGATTGTACCCTTCGTGAGCCCCACTGGGGACTGAACCTGAACCCTGAGGCTAGGTTGAGACTATTTGGTGCATGAGGTGATGCTTCAACCAACTGAGCCACACAGGCCAGAGAAGAAATATTTTTATCTTTTATTTTACTAGTCTGTTCTTTAAGTTGGCATTACCTTTAGATATTAGCTTTTCCCCCCCAATTTTTCTTATGGGGTTTTAGGTAATTTAAATTAATCAGGGATGTTTCCAGTGCCATAGACAGAGCTTCTCTTTTCTAGAATCTTTTTTAAAAATTACCTTTTGACCACCCTTTTGTAGATGGCCTCTATAGACATTGGCATTAGGGAAAACTGTGAGGACCATCTGCACCTCTCGTGGTGTTTGCTTCATATTTGGACTTGTAACATTCTCCAAACCCTTCTGAGTAAAGGTTTGTTGATATTACATAGGCCCTTTAACTTTTTTGATATGTAAATTTTTTTAATTGTGATAGTATTACAAATATCGTCCATTTTACCCCTCTGCTCCCCTCTACCCAGGGACATTTTAATTTTTAATGTTTTATCTGAATAGGTCTGAAAGATCTACAGGCTCTCAGATATTTTTCTATAATATGCAGAGAATGAACACTCACTATTTGCATGTCTGATTTGTTTAAGCTTTTCCGTTCCTGGAAGCTGTACACAAGTCTGAAAGCCTGGTTGGTTCTCGAGTTAATTAGTTGTGGGGGTGCTGATGCCTTCTTAATCATTGACTTAATAGTTTCAAATAGCCTTATAAGTTTTAGCTGCTGTCATTTATTACTTAGAAAAATTAATTTAGATTAAAATAATTTAAAGGCAGGTTTTGATGAGAATGTTATGAGCATATTCATTGTCTAGGGAATATGTATCAGATAATCACAGATTTTCCATTTTCTGAATCAATCTCCTTTACTATGTTCCTTACTAAAGGCAAAATGTTATTTATTAAGTAGAGGAAATTTTCTAAAAGTTATCTAATTAATATAGAGCTAAACAATTTTCTTCTTCCCTAAAACTGTCACCTCGCTGTGGGCTCTCTGTGCCCTGATAGGCAGTGGTGAGCTGTGCACATTGTGGAGTGTCTGTAAAGGGATACACCTATTTAAAAGATTTGGGTGTGAATTGTGGGGGCTTCAGTAGGCTGAATAATTGTAACCCAAATAGCGTATTGCTGTGGGTGGGGATAAATTCACTGATTGCCCATTTGCCACAAGCCCACTAGGATCCCTTGACTGTTCCTCAGACCCTAAGCTCTCTGGTGTGGGCAGCTGCCTATATGCCGAGTCCCCTTTGACCTTTTCTTCAGCAAACAGAGGGACCTAGTTCTACCTCAATGGTCCTCATCTGCAGCTGCAAGAAGCTGGGTCAGAAACAAACACAGCATTCCTTGCCATGATGTACTCTTAAAAACATAAAATAAAAGCTGGTCAGTAAGTATAAATCGTTAATCAGTCATTTGATGACTTGGCCTTTGGTAAATTAGCCTGCTTCCAATACCTCTAGGATAAAAGAAACAAAAACAAATAATCTTTTGGAATTTCTGTTTGTAACTCAAACTTGAGAGAAAATGGGTAAGTTTGGATCAATGGCAAACACATGTCCGAAGGGTATGGAAGCAACCATGTGCAGGCCAACTGGAACACTCCAAATCCCTGGCAAGAGCATGTGTTAGGCTGCGGGGCTGAGGCATTGCCCTTTCCACTTCCGTGTAAGCACTTGCACCTGACAGCACGGACTGTGCACGGGCTCGTGACAATCCCCACTTCACTCCCGGCATTATGCAACCTCTGCAAAGCCCTTCCTGGAGGACTTCCATCACACTTATCACTAAATTAATTGAACAAACAAATAACCAAACAAAAAGAACAGCTATTTTGTTTTGCTGAAACAAGCCAATGAATATTAGGTATATTTTAAATGTTATATAAGTAGTCAAGTCAGAATAAAAAATACGGAGGCAAAAAGACCTGAAACTGCACTGGGAATGAAGGGCAAGGCTGTTGACCCTTGAGTTCTTAATGATGAAGAAGCACCTCGTCTTTCAAATAAAATGTGGATTACAGTTCATTTTGAACACTCAGCTGGACTCTAATAAAGAAGTGTGAAAAGCTATACACGCAGCTCTGATGTGGGTTAATTTGACTTATCAAAGTAGACAGAATATTTTAGTAACAGCCAACTTTTAAAAATTGCAGTGTAATGTGGAAAGACAAGTTTAAAAGGGTCAGGGTGAGGCATATAGCAGGGGGGATGCAATACATTTAGGCAGTCTATGTAAAAAATCCAAAGGCCCCACGTCATAGATGCAGAATGCTCTCTTCCTTTTAAACAATTCTCTGCTCTGACTTGGTATTTCCAAATCTCCATTCCACTAACCCAACCTCCATATTCCACCTCCCTCCACAAGTAGTCTTTTCTCTTTAATGATCTGGTATGTAAGCTAATGTGAGGCATGCTTGGATGCTCAAAACCACAGATGGTTTCCTAATGATCTTGGTCACATTTGCACAGGAGCTGTCATGTGCACAACAGATAGAAGTTGCCTCAGCCTTCAGTCTGGATCTAGGGCTTAAATAGCACCTTCTTTGCCACTGACATTGACCATGAGACCAGGACCTCTTATTAGTCCCATGCTTTACCAGAGGTTAAGATCCCACCAATGAGCATGACTTGAGAAAGGTCATAAATCTAGCTCACCTTACTCTTTATAGTTTAAGTTTCTCGAATAAAACCAATCCACCTTCATAACCTGCATCAGTACCCAAATGGGAATGTAAAACTTGTGGATTACAAAGAATAGACTCCTAATCCTAACTAATATATTACTGGCCCTCACTACCATCTTAGAGTCTCCAAGTATAGGTTCAAAAAATCTTCCATCATATGCCATGTAAATTGGCATTAAGGATTACACAGAGCGTTTTTTATATTTTTCTGAATAGTGATTTCTATCATTTCTTCCATTTCCTGGGCACTTACTATGTGACACACATACAATATATATTATTTAATCCATAAAATAAATATCTGATTTAGGACATTACTGCCATCTCCTTTCATAGGTGAAGAAGCCAAACCTTGGTGACTTTTAAGTAATTGCCTGAGATGTCACAGTAGGCCAATGGCTCATCTGGTATTCTCATGCAGTCTTTGCAACTCTGAAAATTTAAATATTACTTGTATATCGTATTTTTAACAAGAGAAGACAAGGGTGGGTCAGTGGATGTGAAGAGATCAACCAAAGAACATATATGCATAACCTCTGGACACAGACAATAGGGTGATGATGGCCTGGGGCTGGGGCCAGAGCTGGCTAGAAGAGGTCAATGAGAGAACAAAGGGGGCATAGGTAATACTTGCAGCAATAAATATTTAATTAAAAAAAGATTACTTTCAATTTACATCTGGGTCTAATTTTCTCCACATGAATGAGTATGATGTGTTGGCTCCATACCTGGATTAAAGACAGTTAGGCCTGGCTTGAATTTTGCTCTGTTACTAACTGTGTGACCTTTGGCAATAGGTTTACCTCTGAGGCAGTTTCCTTATCTTTAAAATATGAATAGTAGAATCAAGCTTAAAACTTTTATTTTCCCCTTGAAAATTAATTGATTTTAAGTGTATACTTCTAATAAATTTATAATTTAGGCAGCTAAGTTTAGTTTTAAAATTTAAGATAACATTTAATTTAATCATTTAAAGGTAGACATGCATTTAGGTAAACACATTAGAATCTTTAATTAACTTTGATAATTCCAAATATACATGTCAAGGGGATTTAAAATCAATATTGTGAAGCCTTGGTCAGGTGGTTGAGTTGGTTGGATAACTATTCCATACACCAAAATGCTGCAGCTGGATTCCCGGACAGGGCACATAACTGGGTTGCAGGTTCTAATCCCAGTAGGGATGCATATGGGAGGCAACAGGTCTCTCTCTCTCTCTCTCTCTCTCTCTCTCTCTCTCTCTCTCTCTCTCCACACACACATACTTCCTCTCACTCTAAATAAATACTACCTCTAATAAGAGCATATCCTCTGGTGAAGATTAAAAAAAAAACCCACAACATTCTGAAAAGAAACTAATTGTCTTCTCCAAATTACCTCTTCATCTAGGTTATACTGTTTTAGTAAAATGCCAAAATCACTAATTCTGGACAAGAAAAAAAGAATGGAAAGAAGGAACAAAAGATGGAAGGAAAGGTAGAAAGAAGGAGGAAGGAGGGGAAGAATGGAGGGGGAAGGGAGGGATGAAGGGAAGATAACCCCAGAGAGTATCCTCAAATTGGTCCTCTCTCTCATCCTCCATATCCATCTTCTCCAGGTTCTGGCAGTTCCTTAGGTCTTGTTTATGTCAATCTGTATACAAGATCCTTTCTCTGTTTAATATGCCCCAATCTCTTCTGTTACTTACTCTATCATTACTATTCCAACTAGTCTCCATATATTTCTTCTTACCCCTTTTAATCTTTCCTCTCACTATGACATGATTGATTTTTAAGTAAAAATCATTAAATCACTCTCACCTTAAATCCATTCCATTGCTTCCTATTGTTCTTGTAATAATAGTTCTCTCTTTTTTTAAAAAAAATATATTTTATTGATTTTACACAGAGATGAATTGAGAGGGATAGAGAGTTAGAAATGTTGATGACAGAGATACATCGACCAGCTGCCTCTTGCACACTCCCTACCAGGGATGTGCCCGCAACCAAGGTACATGCCCTTGACCGGAATAGAACCCGGGACCTTTCAGTCCGCAGGCCGATGCTCTATCCACTGAGCCAAACCGGTTTTTGGCAATAATAGTTCTCTTGACCTGAGCCCCTCCTTCTCCAGATCTACTACCCTAATACTCCCAGTTCTCCTCATCTCTCTGTTATCTTCCCATGCAGCTCCTCTCCACTACCTTCCTGGAGTCTTCACCTCTTCCCTTCTGGAAGCACTTAGCAAGTACTTGGCAATTGGTAGGCATATGGGAATATTTGTGGACTGAATGAATACATTAATGAATGAATTCAGCTGAGGCCAGTTTGACTCAGTGGATAGAGTGTTGGCTTGAGGACTGAAAGGTCCCGGGTTTGATTCCGGTCAAGGGCATGTACCTTGGTTGCGGGCATGTCCCCAGTGGGAATGTGCAAGAGGCAGCTGATCGATGTTTCTCTCTCATTGATGTTTCTAACTCTCTATCCCTATCTCTTCCTCTCTGTGAAAAATCAATAAAAACACATTTTTAAAAAAAGGAATGACTTCAAAGGATTTGCCCCTTACAAACATGAGCCTATGCATATATTGAAGGGCAGATACCTCACAACTAGGAATATATAGTAAGACTGTTTCTGGAAATGGGGGTGGAGATTTTTATTACTTCCCATTGTGTGCACATTTTTATTTTCTATATTTCTTTTTTGTTTTTTAAATTATTTTTCCATATTTACTTTTTTGCTTCTCTTTATTATTTCTTTGTAGTTCCCTTTCCCACTTTTTGGTACAATTTCAAGCCAAAGCTATTTAAATTTCTATTTTTAACAGACTGGTGAGTTCTCATGGGTTTCTAGAAAGTCAGCCTTAATGTCATTCACGTCATCTAGAGTCTTCACAATTCTGATGAAGAATATGTGGATTTTGCCCTAAACAGTTTGACTCAATGGAAAGAGCGTCAGCCTGCGGACTCAAGGGCATGTACCTTGGTTGCGGGCACATTCCCAGTAGGGTGTGTGCAAGAAGTAGCTGGCTGATATTTCTCTCTCATCAATGTTTCTAACTTTCTATCCTTCTTCCTTCTTCTCTGTAAAAAAATTCAATAAAATATATTTTTAAAAAAGAATATGTGGATCTTAACATTAAAAAAATAAGAATGAATTTTGGCAAGCATTTGCTGGTCAAGCTAAAAAGAAATTTGACTACTTATATGTTGTCTGTTAAAAGCTATACCAGCAGCCTTCTAATGTTATTAATAATGTTAGTAGATAATAATTTTCTAACTTATACCATAAGTGCATTTACTATATTAGACATACTGCTAAAACTATGTGTAGGTTTTAGAATTAGAAAAAAGCAATCATATTTTATTCTTCTTCATTTTTATATTTAAAACAATTTAAAGTTATAGATTCAATTCTTTTCATGACACTTAAAATACCATATTAGTGAAATGTTCACACTTGTCCTTTTAGCTTTAAAAGAAATGTCACATGCTAGGTTTCTGTAAATGACCCACATTCAGATGCGAACCAAACATAATAGCTTCTGCCACTCACCAAGCAATGAAATGCTGCAAATGTAGGACACAGGGCAGAGGACTTTGTAAATTACTTTGTTTTATTGGCCATCATCAGAACCTGTGACATGATATGTGACCTATTTCTACAAACAATAATGCCTAAGGCTTTACAGACAGGTAGAATGTAGTTTCTCTTTTAATTACACTTTGAAAAAATAATTTAAACATTTTCAGACATATTGAATAGATATACTCTTAAAAGAAATACAGATTTGCGACCATCACCATATAATGATGTATATTTCAATATAATAACATAAAATTTAAGCTTTATATTAAAAACAACTCAAATCTATAAAATTGCAAATAAGGGACGATGAATTTATAAATTTTCTCTGAGATTCACTAATTATTACTTTTTATTTGCTTTTTTCTTCTTTCTTCCAAAATTATCTAATATGTTCAATTTATATAATTCAATCTTATATTTAAACAACCCCCAAAATGGCATAAAATCCATGAAAACTCTTGTGTGTCATTAGGGAACCATATGAAAACAACACTTTGATAATTAAATATGATGATGGAAAGTTTAAACTTAATATTTATTGAATTACTCTAATGTTGCATATACAGCAATAATAGTTTATTTCTCTCTTATCAATGTCTACCTATGCTCAATTTATTTATGAAATTAAAACTTTTAAAAAATGTTTATCTTCACATAAATTTTCCTAATATTTAGTTGGACTCACTTTCTAAGAGAACCAAAAAAGTGTAAGTTCAATAGGTAAGCACCAACTTTGATCAATGTGAACTGTAATTATTCAAAAGGATAAAATAATTCACTTTTGGATAAATAATATATTGTTTGACTAATATTATCAAATGAATTACAATATTATCAATATTATATATATATATTTTTGAATTTGGCATATTCAATTATAGGCTATTTTCTCCTTGTTTGTGTAAGCTGGCTCATTTGAGCTGAAAAACGTTCTAAAAACTAATTAAGATTGTTAAGTTGAGTCATTAACAACCCATCATGAAAATGCCACTAAAAATGCAAAAAAAAACACCCAAAAAACACCAAAGGCCCACTTTTTAAACAAAAATAAAATGCAATTAATCTTTGTACAGCTTTCCATATCCAGTATGCCATTTTGTTCTCTGTTAAAACATTTGTTTACGATCTGTGGATCCTAGTTTGAATGCTACAAAATTATATTTTCATACAGAATAAAGAAAATATAAGGATGAGACAGCCATTTTCTTGGCAAAAGAAACAGAAGCTAAAAGAAACAGAAGCTAAAAGAAACAGGACTCTGATTCCTAATTAATTCAAAGTTAATTGCATTGTTGATAATACTGCACTTAAAATCTTCATATAGAAAATGTTTATGGCAGCAAATTGACAGTAATTTAACTACATTAAATCTTATTACCAGTAAAAGAAAAAGATGAATGTTACATTAAACAAGCTTAAGAGAATGGTAAAAACTAGTTCTTGTTTAACAATGCAACTAACAAATCATTCAAATGGCCAAGCTAGAATCTCAAAGCACAGTAAGAGTAGTAGTTGCATTTCAAGTTGACACCAAGCCAGATGGCCTATCTTGGGCCATCAGTGATGCTGGTGGCAGTTTTACTTTTATTTCTACTCAGTGATGAATGAAAAACAGTTGGAAAAGGAAAGACAAATAGATCTCATTTGGCAGTTAGACTAAAAAAAATATATTTTACTCTTTTGGAAAGAATCAAGATAGCGGTCATAAAAGAAAGACATGCGTTATATCAGTTATTTTCACTAAAAGTTAAGATGACGGATGAAATAAACTTTGAAGTTAGCTCTGAGTTTAAATTCTGCCTGTAACTTATAAACAAGACTGACTTTTTAATTTTAGTGTGTCGCCCTCTGACCTTGCCCGGACTCTCAATTTTTAAAAAAATATTACCAGAAGTCTGGAATGATAGATCCTCCCTTCCTCCAACTGATGGATGGACAATGACATAAACTCCACCTGTAGCCTGGACATTCCTGAGCACTGAATCAGCACCTGCCAAATACCCTAAGCCCCCGATTCCTAAGTCCCTTGGTCCCTAATCATGTGGCTTACATGAAACCACCAATCAGCGTGTGCTGAGTGCCTTAAGCCCCATCCCCTTCTCTCCTCCCCTTAAAAGGTGCCTATTTTTTTTAGAGAGAGAGTAAAAGGGAAGATAAAAAGAGGAAGTGAGAGAAAGTAGAGAGAGAGAGAGAGGGAGAGAGAGAGAGAGAGAGAGAGAGAGAGAGAGAGAGAGAAAGAGAGAGAGAGAGAGAGTTGGTTGCCTCTTGGGCCAGGGATCAAGACTGCCACCAACGTACATGCCCTTGACCAGGAATCAAAACCCAAATTCTTTGAACCCATGGGCCAACACACTAACCACTGTTCAATTCATATATTGGAAATTTTGTAAAATTGTACTTCTTAAGTTGGTAATGTATTAGAATTCTTGATCTATAGACTAGTGACACAATTCTGTGCTTCTTAAACTAGTTACAGATATACTTGGTAAGGTGAGTATACTCTAGATCAGGAGGATGACTATAATGTTTCTCAAGCATTTCAATTTTACTCAGAGTAAAAAGCAATATCATCTTAAAACAAGTATACTCACCAACAAGGGATAGAATACAGTTTTTCTTCTCTGCCATTAAGGATATTTAATGCAAATGTTTTATAAGTATAACCTAATTAATATTACTAATGTTTTCAGTATACTTGTTGTCAATTTACTAGCATTACAAGAAAATTATTTATTTACTAAATCAATAATTGGAGTTGTTTTGGAAAGTGGGAAAATATTAAATAAGTAATTCATTAGGTTAGGTGCTTTTCCAAATTGATCTACTTATAATTCACATTTGAAAACTTCCAACCAAGCAAAACCTGTCTGCTGACTGAACTGGTCCAGTGGAGTTTCTATTATAGGACATTAATATCAAGTCATTGAGAAAGAATAAATCAAAATGTAAACTTCTTTTGACAACTATGTCACATTTGAACTAATTTGAATTGTCATAATAGAAATGGATAAATATTTCTCATATTTCTACAATTAATTACTTAGATATCAAAAATCAGAAATAATAGGTTTATTGGAGATAATTGCAAAAACCCAGATTGTTGTTGAATTCTATTTAGTGGAGGAAATTATTATTTCAGGAATCTAAGTAAAATAATTTCTGGAAAATAAATGTAAATAATGAACCAAATAAATAAAAATGGATAAATATCATAATTAAAAAAACAAGTCAATTTATTAACATGAAAATAAGTTAGAAAATATTATTGGAAAAAGGAACAGGGTATGACTCAGAACGTGAAAATACCTACTGATATGAAATATCTATACTAGAGGCCCAGTGCATGAAATTTGTAGACGGGGGGGAGGGGTTGTCCCTGAGCCCAGCCTGCATTCTCTCCAATCTGGGACCTTGCAGGAGATATTTGACTGCCAGAATCGGGCCTAAACAGGTAGTCCAACATCCCTCTCACAATATGGGACTATTGGCTCCTAACTGCTCATCTGCTTGCCTTCCTGATTGCCCCTAAACACTTCTGCCTGCCAGATTGATCTCCTCCTAACTTCTCCCACCTAACTGCCATTCCTGCCAGCCTGATCTCACCCCCAATTTCCCTCCCCTGCTGCCCTGATCATGTCCCCAACTGCCCTCCCCTGCTGTCCTCATCACTCCCAACTGCCCGACCCTGTAGGCTTAACCCCCCAACTGCCATCCCCTGCCAGCCAACTTGATTCTGATTGGTTGGTTTCTATGCCAGTCAATGTCAAAAGCTCCACCTCCTAGGCAGCCATTGTCTCCTCACAGTTGACCTAGATTTGATTCTGATTGGTTAGTTTCTATGCCAGTCAGAATCAAAAGCTCTGCCTCCTAGGCAGCCACACACTTCACCCAGATTTGGTTCTGATTAGTCGGTTTCTATGCTAATTAGCATCTCTGTGCCTATCAACAGGGCCCTATCAGAAAGTCAGGACTGATTAGCAGCCCAGGTGGAAGCCTGGAGAGAAATGGAGGTGGGGCTGCAGGCCATGACTGGTGAGAAAAAGAGAGGCAAGTGCTGATCAAAAGCAGCCACAAAAGCTATGGATCAGACTCTACTTCTATATTAAGGCCTCTCTCTGAGCCTGATTTGCAGCCCACTCTGCAGTTAGTGCTGGGTTGCAACCCAGAGTTGATTATAGGGTTGACTTCTGATTGTTTGAGCCTCTAGTGGTGATGGACCCAGGGTTTTTATATATTACTAGAGGCCTGATGCACAAAATTTGTGCACTTGGGGTGGGTCCCTCAGCCCTGCCCTGCACCCTCTCACATTCTGGGACCCTTCAGGGAATGTCCGGCTGATGGCTTAGGCCCTCTCCCTAAAGGAGCAGTCAGACATCCTCAGCACTGTCTGGAGGCAGGAGAGGATCCCACCACCGCTAATGCACTCGCCAGCTGTGAGCCCAGCTTCTGGCTGAGTAGTGCTCCACCTGTGGGTGTGCACTGACCACCAGGGGGCAGCTCCTGCACTGAGCATCTGCCCCCTGGTAGTCAGTGCACATCATAGTGACTGGTCATTCAGTTGATTTGCATATTGCCCTTTTATTATATAGGATGATAAGCAAAGAAAGATTACTGGAAGGATGTTAAACAAAATGTTAATAATTATCTCTGTTGATGGGATTTTGAGTGGTTTATACTTCTTTTTTATTTAATTTATTGGGGTGACATAGGTTAATAAAACCATACAGATTTTAAGTATATAACTAAAAAAAAAAAAATCTGCACACTGCATTGTACATTTGTCACCCAGAGTCAAGACTCTTTCCATTACCATTTATCCCTCCTTTGCTCACTTTGAGACAGATGTAAACAATATTTGAAAAGTAAAAAACAGAAAACATGAATTTTATCCTTAGATTTCACAATGATTCTTGAATATTAGATGCATTTCAGTACATCCACAGTGAAGAAACCAGGTTTCTCATGCCATATGAGTTAGAGATTTCCAATCAGGAGCTAAGTTATAAAGTGAAAAAGTCTGAGCAATGGAGAGGACTTAATGGTGAAAGATAGAAGGTTAGTAGATTTTGTTTGAAGTAGATTTGCTTTTCATGTGTACAAAAGAATCTCATCTGTTAATATCCCTCTTTCTTTACAGACTCAGATCTTTTAAAAAATATATATATATTTATTGATATCTGAGGGGAAGGGAGAAGAAAAGAAAGATAGAACATCAATGATGAGAGAGAATCATTAATTGGCTGCCTCATGCATGCCCCCTACTGGGGATCAAGCCTGCAACCCAGGCATGTGCCCTTGACCAGAATTGAAATGGACCTTTTCATCTGCAGGCCAAGGCTCTATTCACTGAACCAAACCAGCTAGGACTAGACTCGGATATTCATATAGAATAAAAGATTGGCTTCTCTGTCCATGTGTCTTCAATCTCTAATGGAGTCTGCAGAATGTAGCACATCTTTACTGTCTATTTGTTCAATACATAAAATACTGCATGCATGAATGATTGAATAACTGAACAGAGTTTGCCTACATATTGAACATATAATCTATCTCATCTTGTTCTCTACTTGATAGATACCTAAATAGTAGCTTTCAAAAATTCAACATTGGTTTAGTAAGTGTTGAATTCTGTTAATTTAATAGTTAATATATCATTATAACAGCCATTTGCAAGATTACAGTCCCTGATTAAGTAAAACAAATTTCACTTCACTATATATTTATTTTGGTTTCTTATTCTTCAAAAATTCTTGACTAGCAGCATAATCTTTAAAAGGCCAAAATTGTCAAAATTACTTTTAAAATTAAGATAATTATCTGTCTAGGATCATTACAAAGTGCCTGAGGTAGGTAGAGTACATTTTATTTTATTATTAAGTTTCACAATATGGAAGTTTAGCAATTTGGAAGCAATCCAAAATTGAGTAACAAAATAGTTTGAATTGAACAATAGTACCTAACAAGAAAATACAGAGAAAAATAGAAAATTATTTTAGTATTTATTATTTTAGTTAGTGGAGGATGATGATAGAGGTAGACGGAGGAGGTGAAAGGAGAAGGAAATCCGGACCAGAGGAAGTGAAGAGAACAAACAAATAAACTGGAAGGAAAAGTAAAGGGGATTATAAAATTTCTTAATTCTTTAAAATTGGTGTTTATTCCCTTCTTTGTTAAATAACTTAGCTTTCCCATGAAGGACAAGAGTAGAATTTATAATGAACAACATAAACTGATGAACAAAAACAGATACAGAAACAGTGAAGCATTGATCAGAGTGTCAAACCTCAGAGGGAAGGTAGGGGAGGTTTGAGGTAAGGGGTAGAGATCAACTAAAGGACTTGTATGCATGCATATAAGCCTAACCAATGGACACAGGCACCAGGGGGGTGAGGATTGAGTGGAGAGTGGAGGAGCAATGGGAGGATAAAGACACTTATGTAATACCTTAATCAACAACAAAAATAACAAAAAGAAATAAAAGAGCCCTAACTAGTTTAGCTCAGTGAATGGAGCGACGGCCTGCAGACTGAAGGGTCCCAGGTTTGATTCCAGTCAAGGGCATGTACCTTGTTTGTGGGCACATCCCCAGTGGGAGGTGTGCAGAAGGCAGCTGATCGATGTTTCTCTCTCATCGATGTTCTGGTTCTCTATCCCTCTCCCTTCCTCTCTATAAAAAAAATCAATAAAATATATTTAAAAAAAGAGAGAGTAGAATTTCGGAAGAGGTCTCAAACCTTGAAATCAAAGAAAAGGCAATTTGATTAAATATAATTAAATCAGAAAATTTATTCAAAGGCATTTGTATATTAAGTAAAATATTTTGGCTTAGATTCTATTGGGCCATAAACAGAAATTAATATATCCAGGTAAATTAATGTAGCTAGATACGGTAAATTGCTGCTGTTTCTAGAATGTGTAGACTCAGAATCAATCAGTAATGAGACTTCAGAGATGTCTATGGAATTCATTTGAAAACCTCTAGAGTACCTACTGTTTCTTGTTGTTGGGGTTAGTTACATAAACATGGAGAAACATTCTTAAACTGAGCTTAATAGACATACATGTTTTATTTGTTTGTTGTGTCTCTCCATGATTTCGCATTTATACCATGAATACTTCCTGATTAAATTTTTACATGTAATTCTTCATAAACTGTTTTATATTTGCTTGTTTTTTCTAGATATTAATTCAACTATTTAATAATAATTTTAATATAACTCAGGAACAGCCAGATGGAATATTTTTGAAATTTATTTTAAATTATAGTCGATGTATAATATTATATCGGTTTCTGATGTACATACATTTTGCTTGTTTAGTTTATTTCAATAGGAAAGCAAGGTAGCCTTGTTGAATAATTGATGTACTAATTTCAAGTTAAAATGTCAGTTTAATTGAGAACAATTATCTGTAATCTAAAATGCTAAATTGAGAGTGGATTAGCCATTTTAATATAAAAGTATTTCAAGCAAGTCGTCTAGAATTCTTGCACTTTAAAATTTTGAACTAGATCTTTGCTATAGTACCAACTATTAAGCATGTGCTTCTCATTTTTATGCTTTGGATTAAAAATTGCTACATAAAAGGATACTTTATAATATGCTTAATTTCCTTTTATTAACTTGATAAATGCAAAAGCACAGAACACATTTACAGTATGATGAGAATTTAAGATTATTGCATTTTGTAATTTTTATATTGTATATACATATAATTTGTCATTTCTGAAAAGACAGTCAGATGATAATTTCAAAGTATTTTAGCTATTTTTTTAAGAAGGAAAAGGTCACTTTCAGTAGTCAGAAAAGACACCATTCTATTAAACTAATTTGCCTACATGCAAATTTTGTCATTTTTACTTCATTAACTATTTATCACGGAGTAAAAAATATATATATTCATGAAGGGGCAGCTCACAGCCTGATGGAGCTGGAACTAATATTTTGCAACTCTAATGATTTTCTGCATCTTTAATTAGATAGCATAAGGTTGATATGATTAGGTCAGGATGTAGTGTTTTTCATTAAAATACATTTTAGAAGCTGTATTCATAATCTGCCCTTGCAATTAAATAATGAGCCTATGAATTTAATATTATCGACCCAATTATTATCCCATGCAAATGTATACTTTTAATAAATTTGTGCCGTAGGACTTTCATTAGCAACAGAAGAAATGATATTTCTAGGTACATAGATTGAATGGGTATGGTTAAACTTATATAATAGTTTTTAACATATCAGGAAACAAAGCTTCAATACTTGGGAATTTAATTCCAAAATGTGCCTTACTATTTGTTGAAGGCTAATTTACATTGTAATTATTTTCTTAAAGAACTACCACTTTAAAATGGGCTATTGGAGCTCATAAAAATAGCAGGATGTTAAGCAGAGATGGAGGTTTACAGAAAGTTGTGCTTCATGGGACATTGGAGTATAAGTTTAGCGATCCATTCAAGCAGTGTAATTGGAAAACATAAAAACTAAAATCTCTATTTCTCCAGCATCTATATTATTTGAGAACCGCCATATGCAATTAGTGAAGATTATTTTTGTTGCTATATGTTAGAATCATTTTTATTAATAGATGCCTGTACAATGGAAATATGTAAGGTACTCTGAGAAGGAGCTGCCCACCTTTTATCATGAATGTGTGCAGAGAAACATTTATGCACAGAAACATACCCTGTTTCCTCAGCTTTGCATAAGAGTTGCTATTTATCTATTATTTTTTCACACTTGGATAGTGATCACATTTTTAATTCTTTCATTCATTCTTCACAAAATTTTGTTATGAAGGTTATATGCAATTTATAATTTTTATTATATTTATTGATTTCAAAGAAGAAGGAAGAGAGATATAGAAACATCAATGATGAGAGATAATCATTGATCAGGGCCTCCTGAATGCCCCTTACTGGGGATCAAGCCAGCAACTCAGGCATGTGCCCTTGACCAGAATCAAACCAAGGTCCCTTCAGTCGACAGGCCGATGTTCTATCCACTGAGCCAAACCGGCTAGGGCTGCAATTTATAATTTTTAACAAAATGAGATAATTAAAGAAGATGAATTTATATTTAGCACTGAATTATATAGAGGTAGAACTAAGCTTTTTTTACTGACAGCAAACTGTGGACAGTGTGTCATAGTATGACTACAGTGTTTCCTGTATTACTCATTTCTACTTGGGGAATATAGTTAGGGAGAAGGAAAGTTTCGATGGGCGTCATGAGTGGCACAGTGGTAGCAAACAGATAAAATGGAAGAATGTTGATGACTGGAGTGGAGACACCTGATAGACTTATCCATGCATAGAAGAAAGCTAATAGAGTTACAGTGACAGGAAATACCAAAACGAGTTTGAAAACTGAAAGCAATTCGTTTTGGTCAGAACAAAGGACAGAGGGTGGAAGAAGGAGAGGGATCAGCCTGGAGAGGTATATTTGAAATTGCCAATGTGCACAATTAGTGGGGACTATATTTTACCATAGGAAATAGAAATGGAAATTTTAATGAAAAGAAGTAACTCATTTAGTTAAGAATTTAGGTTGCCTTTGAATTGAACTCTATAAATTGCTTATAGTTCAATTTTCCATCATAGAGAGTGTTTATTCATGGAAGTTCTAAGTTATCCATGCTATTTCCTAACTATTCCATTCAATTTAATCCCACAATCACTTATAGATTGTGTTTTATGTGTCATCAAGTAATCATTATCTGGGCTTGCAGCAGGAGGACAGGCCCATGGTTTTGAGCATTTTGTGGGCATATGGAGACTTGAAGGTAGGTAAAGATAAATAACAAGCTGAATTGGGTCTAGTCAAATCTGAAATTAGGAATGGAGTGTGGGAGATAGTAGAAATGGAAATCAGGAGTCAAACTGAATCTAAAAGAGTAGACAAGAATGGTTACTTTAAAACACAGAATATTTGAATCTTGTTGATTCAAAGCATGAACTGGCTGCTTTGATTACAGGAGATGAGAAGCAGGGATGTAACTCAATTAGAGCTAAGGAGCATTTTAATTCATTATGGCAAGAGAATAAAAGGTGGTCCCTTAAACCATCTACATGTAATACGTCTGGTCCTTTACTGCAATTCCAGGAAAATCATATCAGAGGCTTTACCTGTGGAGGTCCCACTTTGAAAGTGACTGAAAGGCTTTTTACACTAAATGCTAGGCACTGAATTAAGTATCCACCAATAAGAAATAAACATCATGCACTCCAAAACAGAAATTTGAGTGAAATAGATATAAGCAGCAACGTAGGAGATAAATGATCTGCTCTTTGAAGGGAAGACAGTACATGGGATGTTAAAAAGATAACTTTGTTGCATTGAAGAAGAACCTTAGTTTTTTTTCAGTAAAGAACATACTTTAGGGACCCAGGTGAATATAGCCAAAAGTATGCCTAAATTGTCCTATATAATAAAAGCCTAATATGCTAAGTGTATGGCTGGCCATTCAACCAATCAAAGCATAATATGCTAATGATGATGCTAAGGCTGCTCAACTGCTCGCTATGATGTTCACTGACCACCAGGGGGCAGGCGGTTGGCTGGTCGATCAGTCACTATGATGTACACTAACCATCAGGGGGCAGACACTCTGACTGGTAGGTAAGCTTGCTGCTGTGGTCCTACTGATTGGGAATGAGCAAGACATACTGGTCACACCCTGGAGCTCTCCTGCACTCCCTCACTGATTGGCCAACCTCCCACATCCCTCCCCAGCTCCAATCATGCACCAATGGGGTCCCATGACTTGGCCTGCACCAGCTTGCAATCTCGCCCACCTCAAGGGATGTCAGAGAGCCAGTTTCAGCCTGATCCCACAGGCCAGGCCGAGGGACCCCACTGGTGCACACATTTGTGCACTGGGCCTCTAGTCTTGAATAAGCAAATTTCTGCTCAGTAATCAAATATGTATTCTGAATTCTACATCTAGTTTTACTTTTTTTTCTGCACTGAATAAATTCCCAATTCTACAGAAGCATGAAGACAGTTATCTTTTACATTTTTTAATATAAATATGGATTGTATTTAGAACTACTATTATATAAATTCTAATTCTTGGACAATGAAGATTAATATTAATCCAACTAATGTGAAAATACAAATCTTAGCTATTATTTATGAGGGTGATTAAAAATGGTATATGACAACTGACATTTTTCTTTTGCTGGGTTGACTTGAATTATGATAAGCAATGAACAGAGGCTAATGCTCTGTGTTGGTATGGTGGATTGGGTTAATGATACACATTTCTCCCTTCATCTGTCTCTCTCTCTCTCTCTCTCTCTCTCTCTCTCTCTCTCATCTCTGAACTTCTGGGATATTTGCTTAAAACTTACCCAATACTTCCTTAAAATTTCCAAAGGTCATTTGATCATGGAGAAAATTATCTTGTCTATAAAATGAAAGAATAGATAATGGCTAAAGAGAAGAATAACTAGGAGTTTTCTGAAGATACTTCAAATGTTTGCATTTTAAGATTGACACAGACATTTACATTTTGTTAAGTACTTTTCCCCTTGATTCTAAAATTATTTCTATTTGAAGTGAAGTGTAATCCATATGTTTTTGATTCATTAACACTTAATTTGTTAACATCCCTTTACTGGAGTGCTATATAGCAGCCTTTTCATCTTTTTTTATAAGCTTATTTTCCTCAGACACAGGAAATCAAGTTTTTCTAGGAGTAAACAAACTTAAACTCAAAGAGACATGAGAAAGTTTTGTTTATAACAAAGCGAGCTCCTATTAGCTTTGAACTACTTCTGTACTCAGTATGCAAATTTCTTTTTTAGAGTTCCCTAAAAATCAGATATATTTGTAATTAAATGCACCACAATACAGTTTTCTGTTTCATTATATACTGGATTTTTCTAATATTTTAATCTAATTTCTCTTCATGATAAAATAGCTAGCTGCTAATATATTAATGAACAAGTCATTAATAATAGTTATTTAATTGCCATCTTATTATTTATTCTTATTCATAATGCAGGAGTTACTAATAATTTTAATAATTATGTAGTAGGAAATGGAATTTCATGTAAAACATTAAACAGTCTGCTTTTTCTCACCTTTGGGAGTACATTATTCTTTACCAGGAAGAATGAAAGTCAAACACTTTTTCATATCTTACTGTTATTTTATAAACACAAGTTCTCCAATTTTTCCTGTAACTTTATAGCTTTAATGAGACTAAAATAAAACTATTGAAATGTTATCTCTCTTATTATATGCTAACTACCCCATTCAATTCAAAATGTGTTCATTTTTTCTATACATAATTTCTATAGGGGGTTGTTGGGGCTTTTAATAGTCACAAAGCTTGAATAACTTAATATTGCAAAATTGTCACCATTTTATTGCTACCTGTTCAGAAAAATTATTTGTTTTACTCTTAACACTCACATTTTTAGGAATTTAGTCAAAGAGAATTTTTAACTATTATACATGGTTGATATTCTCATTTTAGTTATACAAATAATGGGCCACAGAGAGATAAGTGACCATCATTCATTCAACCATTCATATTTATCTACCACTTTTTTATTGATCATGTTTTATATACTAGTAGTAGGCCCACATCTTAGGTACAAGTGAAAGTAATATGAAACAGTATCTGTTCCATTATAGTCTAGTAAGGAAGATAACAGGTGAGGATATAGGTAGTAATACAGTAAGAGAGTGGAGAGGATCTGTGTGTGGGTGGTATGGTGGTAGCTTGAACAAAGATAGTATTAACCTGTTTAAAGGAGCCATTGAAAATCTTCCAAAGTAAAAGCTAATTAAGATAGGTATTTAAGATGTAGAATAGTAAAGACAAAAAAGGGGCAGGTAAAGGACAATTGGGCACCTAAAGAAAGGGCACTCCAAGCAGAGATGAACTATCACGTTATTTTGGAGAACAGAAAAGACTTTAGTATGGCTGGAACATAACTGATGTAGATAATAAGAAATATCAAGTTTATATAAATAGGCAAGAAATAGATACATATTAGTATCTCATTTTGTATCCATTCTAAAACCATAGTTTCCAGTACTTAACTATGAGCTGGTGCAAAAATATCTGGCTCAAGGAGAACTATAAAATTACAAAGATATACATGAAATTGTCAAACAGTTTTATATATAAATAATGTAAGAATACAGGACATTTATCTTATATTCTTTGTGCTTTTCTAAATTTTATTCTACTTTTCATGATGAATTTTTTCATAATTAGCTAAAAAGATCTACAAAAATGATCTGTGAAAGAGAAAACTATCAGACACAATTTAAAATCCTTTATAAGCCACTATCTCATGCCACTGAGGAACATCTATTCTATAGAAAGAAGATGAGACAGATAAAACCAGCAATCCATGTTATGCTCACAAATGAGCCATGACAATCTGTGTGTAACATACTGGCCTCATGGAGGCAAGAAAATCAGAGAGCATCCATTTTTAAAAAAGTTATTGGCTAACATGTTCGTAGTGCGTCTCACATATACTGATTACTTTCTTTCAAGAGTTGATGAAACATACCTTGCTTAACTTGGTGGTAGAACCTGGTCACACCTTGTTTCTCCAGATGAGAGATTTAGTTGGTTTCTTCGTCCCCAATTACTCCTTTCCAATTAGAAATGCCATTTGGTTTCCACTGTCACTGCCAATAGCAACAGTTGTGGTTTATGCCTCAATTAGGCCCTAAAAACCCAGCTAAGCTGCTGTGACTGTGCCTGCTGTACATTTGGCAGGAACAGTCACCATGCTGCACTCCAAGTGACACACGCCATCTCCATTTCGTTCCTGGTTTCCAGGCTGGGCCCTTGGCTTCTCAGGCAAGCTGTTAGACAAGCTCGCAATGCCACCCTGCAGCCTGTCACCGACTCAGGCCGGCGCTCACTTGTCCCCTTGCTTTAGATACTCGCTTATTTTTAACTTCTTGATATGAAAAAAAGTGTGTTTCTGGGAGGCAGGGTGGTTTGTAAATATTCCATGATTCATTAAATAAATAAATCTTTCCCATCTAAACATTTCAACCTTCTAGATTGCCTTCAAATCTTTGGTTTTTCACATTTAGCTGATATTCTTTTCATGGGTCTCTTCTAATTGTCTCAGTCAACATATAAAACGTAAAAGTCATGAGTAATAAGCCTGTTTCCATCATTAGGATGGAATGAGCTATGTCAATAGTTGCTTATTTTAAAAAAAATAAAAGAATGCTTGATTTAACTAAACCTTTAGCTGTTTTTTGTCTATTATATAACTAGAGGCAATCAGGGTGGGGGTCCCTCAGCCCAGCCTGCGCCCTCTAGCAGTCTGGGAGCCCTTGAGGAGTATCTGACTGATGGCTTAGGCCCACTTTCCTCATGAAGAGTGGTCCTAAGCTGGCAGTCAGACATCATTACAGTTGCTGCAGAGATGGGAGAGGCTCTAGCCACTGCTGCTGTGCTTGCCAGCTGTGAGCCTGGCTTCTGGCTGAACAGCACTCCCCCCTGTGGGAGTGCACTGACCACCAGGTGGCAGCTCCTGCCTTGAGCCTCTGCCCCCTGGTAGGTAGTGTTTGTCATAGTGACTGGTGATTCTGCCAATAGGTCAATTTGCATATTAGCCTTTTATTATATAGGATGCTTTAGATATTGTAAAATCTAAAACAAAAGGGCAACATAATCTAAATAGAGTTAATTAAATACACTTGAATGAAAGTAATTGACTTCAAACTCTGGGCAGTCTACATGGAATAGTCACAATTTACTCGGGGATAGAGATATATGTATTGCCAAATGAACTTTTAATTTGTAAACCAAATTGTCTCTTTTGCCAATTATTTTAATATTGATATTCTACTTTTAAAATCTGGAGTTTTCACATTTAAATTTTCCTTTATTTGTTGGTATATATATCCTGGGAATAATCTAAAACTCCCTTTAAAGGAATCCTTGGGCATCCCTTAAAATATTGCTAAGACCTTCAGAGCAGTCAGCAGACCCTACTAAGAGAAACATTGAGTTAAGTAATGAAGGTCTTAGTTCACTACTTAAAAATATATTTGCCTGTTTAAAATGAGTAAAATAAACTTTTACAGCTTTATTAAGATATAATTTATATACCATAATGTTCATCCATTTAAAGTGCTTAATTCAGTGGTCTTTTATCAGGTTCATAGCAATCACCATGATAATTTAATTAGAGCATTTTTATCACTTCAAATATTATCATGGAACTAGAAACTTTAGTCTAAAAATAAAACTCATAGAACTTGAGATTGCTGAGAACACATATTTGGTTCCTAATTTAAGTAAAAATGCTCCAGGTACCTAAGGGTACAGGACAGAGCTGGGGATGCTAAAGAGTTCAGCACACAAAAACTTTCCAAAGCAGATACCAGACATTTGCTTTTCTGCAAATATAAAAGGCAGGCTTCTAGACTCTGCCTTTGCAGTCAAATCTCCTTAACGGAGTTCCCTCTCCCACAATCTTGTCTCAGTCAAATACTCCCCATGCGAGGGGCAGGCTGAATACAGCTAGTTTGTAAAGCTTTGCAGGATCTGCCTCACAATCCAACAGAAACCAACTTCTCCATCTCCAGGCATTCAGAGCCATTAAGAACTTTATACTGACTATATTCTAATAATATTTTAGTTTTCTTAGTTAATTTTATCCAGTTCCTTAGTAATCAAAGTTTCTTAAATTTTCCTATTTACCCTGTTTCTTCAAAATATGTTTCCTCTCAGTGCTAGACTAAGAATTCTTATACAATATATATTCAAATAATGTATCCTTGAACTAAATATGTCTTCGTAGAAGGCCACTTCCTCATGAGAAAGTCATCTCTGGCTCTTCTCTTGTTTGTCTGGGGCTTAGTAAGCAAACAGAATCCCCTCCTCTGCAAGTTCCCATGAGGCTTCATGTAGATACAATAGAGACAAAAATATACACTGCTTGCTTCTCACTCACTGCTTTCTAGGAATCAGACTACTACCTAGGATATTTGCATACTTTGAATTCATGAATAACATTATGTATACATAATCTATATTCTTTTTTTAAGCTTGAAGAATCTAATCAGTCTTTCCCCTCCACCCTAGGTTTATTATTGTTGTTGTTTTGGAGGATTTTAGAGCAAGATAGCCTAGAGGACTTTCAACCCAAGTTTCAATAATAAGAAAGTTATTAATAGTATAAAGATTTTTCCTCTTGAGCCTCGTATTAGGTCTTATGATGTTCCCTTATTGCATAGCAAAGGGCCAAGAAAGAAGAAGTAGCACTAAGATAATCAGGATCAAAGAGGAATTGGTTCTTTTATGATAATCGTGCTTTTCTGAAACTCTTATTTTATCATAACTTCAAGGACAAAAAGCTAAAACCTACTATGGTTTTTATTTAAAACACCAAAATTTATATTAGTACTTGTTGTCTCTTCCTTACTATAGAACAATTTCATTGCTGGATCAGATTTAATAATTATGTGTAAGCAATGGTGGAGATTAACCCAGTTAACATCATTCTCTTAATTACCATACCTGGAAGGGTATAGTTATTTTCTGCAAATACTTAGATATTGGAGTCCAGAGTCAGTCATAGTGGAACAGTATCCTGTGCTGAAATTTGTCATAGCTCATGAAGAACTCTAGTGTCACAAGCTAATGCACTTGATTGTCCTGAAGATGGCTTGACAGCAGTGCTAAGAAAATGCTGCATCTCTCTTTGCCTCCCACTTTTCTCAAATTCTACAAGATATTCTGAGTCTATCAGCCAAACTGGTGAAAATTCATCAGAGGAATGTTTCATTACCAAGGGCTGATGTAAACAGCAGAGAACTCCCAGGGTTTCTGTCCTCTTTGCAGTGCCAAATATTTCCCTTATTCTTGGCAGGACATGCTGCATATGCCATCTCATGTAACTTAAAACTCGATTTACTTTACAGTTTAATGCATTTGCCTACTAGTCACCAAGAATAATTAATATCAAATGTAACCTCTACAAATAAAATGTGATGTTCAGTCCTCCAAAGCATAACATCGACACCATGTATTTCTTGAGTCTGTTTTACTTTAACTTGGTGTAGGGAGTCCATCACTGGGATAATGTGTATTTGATGTGGATTCACTGAGAAGCAAATCCCCCATCTACATGAATCAGTGTTAGAGAAAGGTTTAATGTGTAACACTAAGTAGCAATGTAATAGGACTAAGCCACTTACTAGCTTAGGCAGGAGGAATTCTTCCTTTCTTCATTTCCTCCTCACTCTCTCCCTTCCTTGTTTCTTTCCTTTCTTCCTCCCTTTCTTTCTTCTCTTCTTCATTCTTTGATAAAATCTCTGCATCACAACTATTTTTGTTTAGAAATTAAAGCTGCATTATATAATACTCACTCTCAAGGACTAAGCAAACGATTTTACAGTGATGATGTTGGAAATGCCTATGCATTCTTTGAAATGATTCTGTCAGCCACTGGTATTTCCCATTTTCAGTATTTGGGATAATTAGCACCAGTACAAATTTTAAACTGGGATACAATGAGGAAATATGATGGCAGTTAGTTAAATAATTGAATTGAAGCACTTTTTATTAATTGTCATTCCAACTTCAAGACAGCCAATCCTGACATTTCTGAATGTGAATATAATGGTGAAAGAAGCATCTGTGTTTAGATTCTTTCATAAGCCTAATAATTTTGAATTTATTAAGTTAACAAATAATAGTCTGTATAGTATAAATATGCAAATTGGTTTTCATTAATAGATATATCAGAGGCAGTATAAATATGATTTTCACATGTTAAAAAAACAGAAACACTCACCAAGTATTTATTTATGTAATTCATTTATGTCGTTTTTAATAAAAAGTTTCTCCAGCTCAACTAATTTATAATTGCTTCCCAATGAGTGGCAAAGTATAGAAAGTTATGCTGTTATGTCATTGAAGGGGAAGGAAAAGTTTATATCTGTTTTGATTTGGGGCCTTATATTGTAGGAGTGTCAAACAAATATATAGATGGGAAAATTGCTTCACAATTCAGTGCTGAAAGGCAATTCTAAGAAAATGGAGCTACTTTAGAGATGGGTATGTCCTTTCCTGGGCCTTTTTAAAAATGTCCACCTAAAAGATTTTACTTCTATTAGCTACACAGTTATTTTAATATTCATATAAATGCAATTAATTTATATATTTTAACTTAAAACATTGACGGGAGTAACAGTATTTTACGTTAATATCACACATTAGCATCTTCAAAGTATTGTCAACATTAATTATTTGATCCATAGAAAATCCTTGAAATTATCAGGTCAGGAAATTTCACTGGTGAGGAAAATCCGTGAGCCTCGGAGAAATGACTTGCCCATCATAATAAATGTCCCAGCCAGGACTAAATTCTAGGGCATTGTTCCAGGCATGATTTTTATATCTGTGAGAATGTTTCAGAAAAGGGATGAAAACCTCCTGAATAAGAACGCGTTGCCTTTAATTTTATGATTTCTAGTAAATAATTTATAAATAGGTTATATGACATTTTACCCTTGCCTTTTAAAAAATACATATTTGTAGTGATTTCAGAGAAGGAAAGAGAGGGAGAGAGAAAAAGAGAGAAATATCAATGAGGAGAGGGAATTATTGATTGGCTGCCTCCTGAATGCCCCCTACTGGGGATCGAGCCTGAAACCCAGGCATATGCCCTGACTGAGAATTGAACTCTGATTTCCTGTTTCATAGGTCCATGCTCAACCACTGAGCTACGCCAACCAGGCTGTCCTTGCTTTGAAATCTGAAAATAATGAATAGAACCATGTTCCTGCGAGATTTTCAACACAAGAATCTCAGCTTATCTGCCCAATCATCAATAGTCAAGCATTAGAAATGGATTATCAGTTTTTTTTTTCTACATCAACTTGAAATTGAAATATTGCTCCTAAAACCTTTATCTGGAGGAGGGCCTGATTCTGTGGTAAGACTCAGTAAAGAACTACCTAGATGTCCACGATGAGACTCTGAGGGTAAGGAGTGTTTCCAGATTATAGAAGACCACTCAGAGGACTACAATAGCATATTGTACCTGAATCCTACAAGCCTGATGGAGGAAAATTTCAGTCACATTCATAATGTATGTGTCTCAACATATTTAAGTAAATGATTTTTTAAAGTTGTCTTCCTGAAACAAGAAGTTCCTAAAAAAGCTAAAAATGTTATTTTATGCACACACAAAAAAAATAAATTCAAAGATTGGAGTTCAATATTAAAAGAATGGCCAGTTCTTTTTTTTTTTTTCAAAAAAAGAAAATCAATCAAACAGTTACTTGACTTTATGTTGTCATTCAGAGTCACTGTCTTAACTGGAAGTTAAGAACTCTCACAGAATGGACTTGGGATTTAGATAGTGTAACTTTAGTTATTTTTTAAATTAAAAATTTATTGGGATAACAATGATTAACAAGAGTATATATGGTGATGAAAAAAATGTAGATTGCATAACTTTGGATGCTATCTTGTCCTCTATTTTTTTAAAGATATGTTTTTATTTATTTCAGAAAAGATGAAGAGGGTTGGAGATGGAAACAGATGAGAGAGAACCATTAATCAGGCTGCTTTCTCAGGCCCCCTATTGGGGTTTGAGCTTGCAACTTCAGGCATGTACCCTGACTGGGACTCAACTGTGACCTCTGGTTTCATAGATTGACACTCAACCACTGAGACACACTGGCCAGGCTTGTTCTCTACTTTCAACACACTCTTGTATTCTTGTGTCAATGATAAAAAAGTGCAGCATAAAAAGTTGTGTGTTGCCGAAACCGGTTTGGCTCAGCGGTAGAGCGTCGGTCTGCGGACTGAAAGGTCCCGGGTTCGATTCCGGTCAAGGGCATGTACATTGGTTGCGGGCACATCTCCGGTAGGGGGTGTGCAAGAGGCAGCTGGTTGGTGTTTCTCTCTCATCGACGTTTCTAGCTCTCTCTATCTCTCTCTCTTCCTCTCTGTAAAATATCAATAAAATATATTTTTTAAAAAAAGCTGTGTGTTGGCTTCAAGGCCCAGGAAAAAAAACACATTAAAATGCATGAAATCACATAGTACATCTGTCTTCAGTCCCTTTGTCTTTAGATATAGAGAGTTGGGTATAAATGGAAACGTCACTCTTTTCCTAATAATCTCCATTGGCCTCTCACCCTTAGACAATCCTCCTATAACCTCACTCAAAACTGCTTACAGTTTCAAAATACACACCCTCAATCACTTCTAAGCAGGACACAGCACCAACCTCCTCCTATGTTTATAGAAAATCTGCAGTTGCTACTCTGTAAGTGCATTCTGTCACCCCACATAGCTCTAGAATTTTTCACATATTTACAGATACCACATGATATTATGGCCACAGCCAACTTATTTTTCCTGATCAAAGGTCTCTGAACTTGTTTCTCCTAAATCATCTTATCCCCCCTCCCCCACTATTTCCTTTCCATGACAACACATTTACACATATCTCTCTTCCCCCCCCCTCTCTCTCTCACACACACACACACACACACACACACACACACCCTGAGACACATGGCCTCTTTGAGTGTTCCCTTCTTTATACTGTTTTCTTAGTTCCACTAGATATAAATCACTGCATAAACTACAGGAATGAAGACCTGGGAGCCCCAAACCCCTGCTGCTTAGCACAGGTTTATAGCCTTGTTATTTTCATTATTGCTTTATAAACAACAGTATTTGAAGCAATGTGTAGGTTAAGTAAAGGAACACTGAGGTTTTCAATTGCAGGGATGTTTGGAAGTCATGGGCTCGGAAAGAACACCTGTATCTTTGCATGTGAAACCCAGATCTGAAACACATTAGCACGGCTTTTGAGATTGGGTTAGTTTAAGAAGGGAAGTTTCACTGCAAGCATAGCTGATTCTTTTTAGGAATTGCATAGTACTGAATTTTGAGCAGTAGCTTGGACACCTGATCTGGTGTGTGCAGTAGAATTGACCTTTGGGAGGAGCAAGGACATTTTCAGTTGTAGTTTAGAGGGTTTTTGCTTGTTTGTTTTACCTTGTTTTCACTTTTATCATTAGATTTCTTGCTTACTTATTACTAGTTAAATCATTGATGTATTTTCTTTTATGATTGGCAATGCTCTCTTAAAGATAAAAAAAATTACTTGATTTTAGTAATTTAAAATTTGTAATTGGGGACCCTCATTTGTATATATTCTTTAAGCCATTTAATGCAATTGAATGTGACTATGACTATTTCAGTGTATATTATAAAATACATCTAGTGTATATTATTACTTTCTTTTATAAAGGTTATTATTTAATTTATAATACTTTTATATCTTTCTATTAAAGAACAACTCTAGCTAACCTTGTAAAAATGTTTTGTTAGTTCCTGATGTAATTATTGGTTCAATGCTGCTGCTACTACTGCTCCTACTCCACAAAGTAAATAATTTAATTAAGCACTTTCACATTCATAATTTCAATGACATACTCTAACTTAATAGAAGGATTTAATTTTTCTATTTAACAATGAAATGAAGACTTCAGAAAAGCACTAACATGTGGACAAGTATCTAGTAAGCACCGACGCCCAGATTGAAACAGGTTTGCACTTCAGAGCTCTTTCCTCTACAGTTATTTGAATTAGATAATAATATATGATTTAAAATTAAGGTATATCACATAAAAGAATTGGGGATGGAGTTTACTAGTTTGTTGACTATGATACAATTTAACCTATTAAATTTAAATTACTAAACTAAACATTAAATATAACTTTACAATATCTAGGTTATAATTTACCTTCTAAAATTGTTGACTATGTATATCACATTCCACAGTATACTATGATATTCATGAGAAAATAGCGAATAATTTCAGAGAAATACTGTTCTGTGAAAATACTGTTCTGTGAAACTATAAACATTTTAAAAAATAAATTTTATTGATATTTTACAGAGAGGAAGGGAGAGAGATAGAGAGCTAGAAACGTCGATGAGAGAGAAACATCCACCAGCTGCCTCTTGCACACCAGCTGCCTCTTGCACACACCCTACCGGAGATGTGCCCGCAACCAATGTACATGCCCTTGACCAGAATCAAACCCGGGACCCTTCAGTCCGCTGACCGACGCTCTACCACTGAGCCAAACCGGTTTTGGCTAGAAACTATGAACATTTTTTAAGTAGAAAACAATCTAACATGATTGTTGATGTGATAAAGAGCCAGTTCTGTAGAAGCTGGGGCATCAGGGGCCACATTAGATTGGCGGCGGTATGAAAGAAATTGTTTACTTCTTAAAAATTACACATAAAAATCTTCAGATCTTACCACTGAAATGATTCTGTCCAGATGTGGACAGTGGTTGAATCACGTGACAGCAGGCGTGTCCTCCTTGCTGTTATCTTCCTCTTGGATTCTCGCAGGGATTACTGCTGCTCCCAGTGGCTGAAATGGAGAGTTGCCTCCCTCTCATGTTCAAACTAACTGAAGTGCAGACACGCTTTCCTTTCTTGTATATTTATTTCAGCATAGCTCTAGTAGCCTTAACCCACAAAAATAACCAGTTAAGTACTTAGAACAACGGGAGAACAAGATGAAAATGTAAAAGGTTCTGAGCTTTCAAAGCACTTTATGACCCTCATACCACAGTTAATTTGCTCAGTGGGAAGACCCTGATCTATTAAACCTCACTCCGGAGTCCCAGCCACTGCACCTTTACCCTGACGAACACATAAATTTTTAGGAACTTCCTACTTCCTTGCTTTTTAACTCCCAGTTTGCTGCTAAACAGAGAAAACTTTACAGCCAAAATGAGATTGAAAACAATCTCCCAGGGTCCTTGGAGGTGGCTAACGAGGATCTTTATTGAGTTAGTTTTCTGGTCTGAGAGAAACAGTTTTTCCACAGCTGATTTACAAACCTATGTTGACTGACAGGATGAATAAGCTGAATTCAGGGAGAAATTCAAGTCTTCTTTTTTTCTGAGAACAGAATTATCCCATAACAAGCTCAGTGATATAGCAATCCCATTCGAGTAATTGTAATATTTCTACAATAGAAATTATGTAGTTATATTATCAGAAGCAGAGGGAGATTACCATACTGTTAAATCATAGTAAGGGGACAATTAAAAAAAAAAAGAAAATGAAAAAGTTTTAATATGCTTCCTGAAGGATGCCATATAAAAGAGAAGGCACTATTTTTTAACATGCTACCTTGAGCCTGTTAGACTTCTGAAAATAACCTTATTTTTCCAAGAATAGAAAATGTGAAAATAAAGAAAGAAAATGCCTTCTAATGAACCTGTGACCATCAGGCTTTCTAATTAAAAGAATGTGAGGGAAGAGAGGACGGGAGGCGGGAGGTGCGTTAGCCGGGTCATCCCTCCTGCCCCGAGAGGCATCATGTTGCGTATAACATCAATAAACTTTCTTCTTTAAAAGAATTATTTAGTCTGCAAGCAGCAAATAAAATTTTATTTTTTCCTCACACATAAAGTTTGTCCCAGACAGACCACCAGCCAGTAGTTAAAAAAAATCAAATACCCAAAACCTCAGGCTTTATTTGATGTTATAGATCAGATTATTAAAAGTCACATGTGGGAATAGGATTATAAATGTATAAACTTCCTTTCATAAAAGGCACTACAGAAATGTGAAGCCTGTATATTCTCATTATTTGTATTTTTATTTGGAAAGTTAAAAATATGTGATGTTTATTAGGGGATCTGCAGGTGTTAGATATTTGGCAAAACCTCTCAAAGGGTCAATCATAAAATTAACCCAAAGCACAGGCCATCTGATTAAGAAGTGGAAGGAGAGACCTGAACCGTTGTTAGACTGAGGATAGATATCAGAAGCTTTAGTACAGGACAGGTCACCCAGCAAAGCCATCTTTAACCTGTTGGTCAATCAGTAGTATACAGTGTATTGAGTGCCTACTAGGTTTTCACATACGTATAAGTGGTAGCTAATGATGAGTATTTATCCTGTGTCAAGCTATGCCCACGTGCTTCACATGGATCATTCCATGTTCAGAGTCAGATTGTTAGGTGCCATTTCAGATGAGGATTCTGAAGCACAGAGAAATTAGATGATTTGCTTAGGATTACATGACTATTAAGAATGGAGATGGAATATGAAATAAGAACATGCTAAGATAATGCTTCTCTTTAAATTTATCATACAACCCAGAAGTTTTATTATAGGTGTGTTTCTAAAAAAAAATAACATGCTTGCACATTAATCCTTATGGCTCTGCTATTCACAAAAGCCAAAAATTACAGATCATTACATTTCCATCAGCTGGTGACGGCAAAGGAAAAGGGACTTTGCAGATATAACTGGATTCCAAATCATGTGATTCTGAATTAATCAAAAGAGAGAATCTTCTGGGTGGACCTGACCTAATTGGGTGACCATTTAATTTTTTAATTTATGTATTTATTTTTAAATTTACTTTATGGGATTTCTCTGTTCTTAAATTTTTGTTGTTCTTGTTGTTAGTTTCATGAAACTATATTTATCTTAGTAGTTTTAAATGTTTTATTTGCATCCTGTATCTTTTTGACAGATTTGTACAGGTGGCAATGAATAGAGCCCATGTCTAGTCATTACCATTTCAAATGCTGCTTTTAAAAAATTTATTTACTCCAAGATGATAATTTTTGTTTTATTAAATTTATTAAGGTGACATTTATTAATAATACTATAAAGATGTAAAATATACAAATCTATAATGTGTCATCTGTATATTACAAAGTCAAGTATCCTTCATGAACTCTTTGTAATAAATGGAAAGATTCAAGATTTAATGAAAAAGGTAGAAAAAGGTTTCATAAAACATAATTAAATTGCTAAAAATCAAAGATAGAAGAATAAAACATGAAAGCAGATAGACCAAAATAACATTACCTATAAGGGATTAGTTACTAATGATAACTAACTTATCATTAGTAATAATTCATCATTAGTAATAATGATAAATTAGTTATCAGAAATAACAGTCAAAGAATACCTTTAAAGTATTGAAAGATAGTAACTGCCAAGCCCAAATTCGGTATCTATTTAAAATATGCTTCAGGAATGTGGGTTAAAGTATCATGTTGTGTGGAAAAACTAAGAGTTCCTCCAGTAGATAAGATATAGAAGTAATTTGAAAGAAATTTGTTCAGTTTGAAGTGAAAGGATATCAGAAGAAAACTAGAAAATTCAGGAATAAGGGTTTAGGACAACAATATGCAATGTAGCTTGGTAAATTTAATAGACTATTTGTTCTACTTTAAAATTTCATAAAGTATGAAAGACTTTATTTTTTTTAAAAAAGCATGACATTGTCTTCAATGCATGCATATGTAATAAGTATCTACACTTATATAAGAGAAAGATACAAATTGATTGTACCTCCGTGACACCCACAAGCCAATAAGGAGTGAGTATGCAAATTAGCCTGACAAAGGCTGATTTGCATACACAGGCAGTCTGGGTCCTGGGAACATCCTTGGGATCCAGGCCACTCAGAGCCTATAGGCCCGTGCATAGGCCCTGAACATCTGGGGTCCCAGATTGCCCCTAGCCTACAGGCCTTGGTGCCCCTAGCCTACAGGCCAGGGACAGGGTGACAGAGGTTTGAGCAGTGCCTTAGAAGAGGCCCTGCTCAAGCTGCAGCAAAGGGTTGAGAAGGCCCGCAGTCAGGGGGTGTGCCAGCCTCAGCTTGCCAGCTGTCCTGCCTCTGTGTGTGTGTGAGCTATAGAGGAAACACCTTTTCTGACCACTCATTGGCTAAGCTCCCTGTATGCCACTGGTAGTGTTCTTGGCAACTTGGGTAATAAGGATCCAAAAAGGTGATCTAGGGTTTTTCCACCACACTCCTGGAGGAAAAAATGAAGGACTTATACTGGAGGGCTAAAAATGTCATATCCTTCCCTAGCCTGTTCGACTCAATAGATAATGCCTCAGCCTACAGGGTCCAGGTTCAATTCTTATCAAGGTTATGTACCTAGGTTGCAGGCTTCTTCTTGGCCAGGGTCCAGGTCAGTGCTCATGCAGGGGGCAACCAATCAAAGTGTCCCTCCTCTCACATTTATATTTCTCTCTGTCTTTCCATCTCTCTTCTACACTCTCTAAAACTCAGTGGAAACATATCCTTGGTTGATGATAAAAAAGAGAAAGAAAGAAAGAAAGAAAGAAAGAAAGAAAGAAAGAAAGAAAGAAAGAAAGAAAGAAAGAAAGAAAGAGAGAAAGAAAGAGAGAAAGAAAGAGAGAAAGGAAGGAAGGAAGATGAAAGGAAGGAAGGAAGGAAGGAAGGAAGGAAGGAAGGAAGGAAGGAAGGAAGGTCATATCCTATGAAAGACACATCTTAAAAATGCTAAAGAAAGTTGTCATTATTTCATGGTGAAGGGACTGGAGTCCATGTTGATGAAAACACCTTGGTGGCTACAGTGGCTGGCAGTGGCTGCAGCAGCAGGGTGATGGGGCTGGTGCCTTCCCCTGATCAGTCTGGTTGCCTCCTGCAGAGGGGGGCCCAGTCCCCAGTAAGACATCCCCTGAGGGCCCCCAGTCTGTTAGAGGGGGCAGCTGAGTTAAAGGACCCTCCCCTTCATACACCGGGCCCTTAGTAGTAACAATAATATAAAAGATGAAGAATAAAGAGATCTATATGTGTATAAGGCTTCTATGTTTCACTTCAAATGATGAAATATTAACTGTATCAGACTATGAAAAGTTAGAAATGTACATTTATAATCCTAAGAATTAATACTAAAATATTAGTAAAAAATCCAAAATGTATATTAAAATGGAATACAGGAAATACTTTAACAATCCAAAAAGAAATCAGAAAAGAAGAGATGGCATTTAAAATAATAATAAAATGGTGTACCTGGACCCAAACAAATTGATAGAAAAACTAAATTTAAATGGTCTACACACAATAACTAAAATCCAGTAATTATCAAATTGGGGAGAAAAATCCCACAATATATCCAATTATGTCTACAAGAAACATACTTAAGTGTAATAACCTGGATAGATTAAAAGTAAAATGATTAAGAAAAACATTTTAGAGATTGTGATTTTTATTTGATTTGTTATGCTGATGAGAAAACAAGCAGTGAGAATTATGCTTTACAAACATTGCATTATTGCTACATTGCTGTGATGTGGCTTTACATTGATTGTATACAGAGAAAGAATAACATTGGAATTAAGGTAATAACCACATGTGCAAACCAAGCACAATTCCCTGGCACAGCCCTTAGCAAAAAGTTCTTTAAGTTAGGAGATAATTGATATTGGTACATGGAGGTCAGTCATTGCTTTGAAGGAAAAGCTTTGAATAACTTCATTTATTTTTAAAAAATCCATCCTATTGGCTCTCAATGGATGGAAGAAGCCTTCTGCATTCTCCACTTATCTCCCTTTCAAACACTGTGCTCAGGGGCTTCTGATATATCTGATTGAATATCTGTTTTATTTGTTCAAGGTCAATCTCACCTCAAGTATGCAAACAATAACAAAAAACTCAAATTATTATATTAGCATTATAATGTCATATTCATAAATCACATCATACTGTTGACATTTATTTGCCACATCACCCAGCAAAATTCTTCTAAAGTGTAGGTGTAATACTATAACAGCTCATATTCCCAGGAGTTCAAAGTGTCTACATAAAATTATAAATGCAATGTTCTAATTTAGTTGATAAGATTAAAATTCACATTGTAAATAATATGCATAATACCTTGTAACTATTTATTGCCATGCAATTGCAACAGTACAAGATTTCTGAAATGTTTCCTAATTTTCTCCCCAATAAATGAGCACATTTATCTCTCCTTAACCCAATTCATATAAAGCTCAGTTTTGAGATCAGAATTTGGTTGCATGAATATCCTAGCTAATAAAAGAGTAATATGCAAATTGCCCATCACTCCAACACACAAGAAGGCTGCCCCCATGTGGACACGAGATGGCCATGACAAGATGACCAGAAGGGGAGGGAATTTGGAAGGGACCAGGCCTACAAAGGGAGGGCAGTTAGGGGCAATCAAGCCTGCAAAGGAGGGCAATTAGCAGTGACCAGACCTGCAGAGGAGGGCAATTAGGGGCAATCAGGCTGGAAGGGAGCAGTTAGAATTAATCAGGCTGTAAGGGTAGTGGTTAGGTGGTGATCAGGCTGGCAGGCAGAAGTGGTTAGGGACAATCAGAAAGGCAATCTGGCAAGCACTTGTTATCCAGCAGTCCTGGATTGTGAGAGGGATGTCCAACTACCTATTTAGACCCAATCCTACCTGAATCAGGCCTAACAGGGAGGCCTGCCTATTCCTGGGAGTATGGTGCTGATGGGAGAAGCTGGAAGGGCAGCCAAGTTGAGAGATAATAATTGTGCCATTGGGCCTCCATGGAGGTCCACTGTGGCCATTCCATACCATCAGCTGCAGGGTAAAACAGCAAGACCAGCGTCAGATAGAGATAATGATAGAAACGTGGTGGGGTCACAGTAGCATCAGTAAGACCTGATGTTTGGCTGAATCATCTAGGAACCACCACTGGGTCTCCACCACCAACTAGAGAGCAATATCTTGCACAGTAGTTAAATCAGCTACTGACTTCAGCAGGACAGGCAGTAACTAGGCAGTATAGAAGGTTGCCTCTACAGGGAGAGGGCATGAAAGGAGACTGAGGAGGACCAATTACCCTTTGTCCTCACACCATCACATTACCTGAAGCATATTTCATTCCCACAGTCCTCTGAAGTATCTCTTCTGACTCTTTGGAGAGAAGCAAAATAATAGGAGGGACCTTTTCTAAAAATAATAGATGAATAAGTCATTCAGGAAGGTCTCTGTGAAGTAGCTCTGATGGAGTGGCTGGATTTAGAATGTGAAGAACAAGACATGGACGATGACACCCAGGTGTTAGGGGATGGAAAAGACCTGGGCAACTTCTTTTTCAAAGGAGCTGGATCGGTGGGACTCAATAGCTCTATTCCAGCCAGGTTAAATTGCAGATGCCTGATAGATCTACATGTGCAGATGTCCAGTTGTGGAATACAAAGTCTATGGTTGCTTGGGGAAGAGGTCTGGAAAAGCAACATAAATCCGAGTGTCATCAGCATGTACTTAGTATTTGAATTCCAGGAAGAAAGAGTTTGTCAAGAGAGGGTTGGGAGCTGACAGGGAGAAGATTACGGGCCTAAAGGCACAGTGTTAAGGACTTGTGAAGGAGACTGCATCGATGATCCCTGTGTAGATAACATCAGAGTATCTTCCCCAGGGAAGGACTGAAAATATTTGAGGTATTTATCAGTCTGGTGGAAAAACACAGACTCAATGGTTATAAAATTCTGTAGAACTGAGGATATTGAGAGCATTTGTGATTTAGGTAATATTTTGGCATAGAAAAGAGAAGAAATGAAGAAAGCATGCTCAGGCAAACTGTGAAAATCAGATATCCACATTCTGTTTATTTCCACTAGAACTTGATGAATCTGGGACAAAAGCTTCCAAACTGAACAGCTGGAATATGAGATCCATCACACACACCGTGGAAGCTCGAGCTCCCATAGCTTTTTATCCTGTGTATTAATAAGTCTTGAGCATGCAAAAGGAGAGAATTTAGTTAGGATAATGTTTTGTACTTCTATGTGGGATTATGAATCCTTAATGTTATTGTCTCTACTGATGTTTGTTGGACTGGGAAGAGGCAGCTGGCTCTCTGTGGTTTTCACAAGAAGATATCCACCTCACCAGGCTATCACAGTGAGGAAAATTTTAAATGCATAAATGAAGATGGATCATTTTCCCAGTCCCATTGCTTCTCTTTGTGGTGCTTTTTGCCCCGAGATTACACAAATGGATGGTTTTATGGCCACTGCACATAGCACAGCTGTAGATACAATATATAATACAAGAAGAAATTGTTCAGAAACGGGGGAGATTATGGGAACATTATCTGTGTAATGCTGTCAAGTTCAAATGCTGCACGTGCCACCAAACCCCATATAGTACATACTGGTCATGTAAGTTAGAAACACCCTAAAGCCACTTTTAAATTATGGACATGACTCCTTAGACTATTCTTGGCATTGTGCTTTTCTTTCTTTTTTAATTTATTTTGTGCTAAATGCAAAAAAAATGTTTTCATCATTTATCATTTTCGGCGCATCTTTCTCCTGAAGCTAGGGCCAATTCAGTATGCCCTGGTGTGAGGAGAGGCCCCCAGCATGCCAGCCCATCACACCAGAGTCATCAAAGGTGCAATTTTCTTTGTGATCCACTAATTTTCAAAACGATGGAGTTTTATAGTCATTCATAAGGCAGCCCCAGGAGCATGAAACGATATTGAAATTAAGCTTAGTGTGTGAAAACATTATGTACTTTTCTTTCAACCCCTCTGCATGTATGTGTCTGTTCTCTGAGTGATAGCATCACTATGAAAGCTCGCAGCTACACTGGAGAGTGTCACTTTGCTTATACATAAGGGTGTGAGGCCCGTGTAAATCTTGGCTCTTCCATGACTAGAAGCTGATTAAAGTGTGCTGGCTTGCTCTGGAGCTTGGTTCCTTCCTGTGCTTCCACTGTCGTTGCCAAATACCAGCAGTCACTGACAGGGCTCCCTGGTCTGCCTCTGCCAAGTGAAATGTTTCGAAATTAAAAATCTGAAGAAATGGTGCAATGAGTGCTTGATCAGGTGGTTTCTCCTTAGGAAACTGCTTAATGGAGGACATTCAGCACTACCTCCCAGCGGCGGCCCGGCACAGAACTGGAATTTAAAGAAACAGGATTTCTTTCTTTTTTTAAAACAGAACATGATTATATTTAACACAAAACTTCAGTACAACCAAAAAGTAAAAACACCACAGTAGAATAGTAATAATAAAAAAACAACACCCTGGTATTTAATTTTCAATGCATGATAAATGGTTAACATCTTAACATGGTTTCTTCCTTAAATTACAGAAATAAGCTCAAGGTCCTCGAAGTGAGCACCTTTGCTCGTAAGAAATAGTTGTTTTTGAATATGCTTATTACATTTCTGCTGCTCAGTGCAATACATGCTCGATCTAGAAGAAAATTAGAGAGCAAACTAAAAGTATAAAGGAGAAAATAAAGATGATCCAAATATTTAAGTCATATTTAAGACCAATATTTAAGTCACACTATATGTGTGTGTTTTAATATACTTATAGCATTTTTCAGTGTTCTTAAATGTCCTGTGAAAACATAATGTTAATACTTACATAGAATATTACATAGCATAGAAGTCTCAACAATTATATCATTTATTTCTCATTATTTAGCATTTAAGTAGTTTTCTAATTGTACACTATTATAAATAATAATTAACATATTTGTACATAAATCTTATTTGGCTTATGAGATGATTTTCTTATGTTCATTTACTAGAGTTCCAATTAGCAAGTTAAAAGTTATAAAATTTTAAAAAGCCTGTTATAAAAATATTCTCCAGAAATCACCAGTGTACAATGTAGAGCAGTGCACATTCTAACCCATCATCACCAGCACTGAGTATTATCCTTTTTAAAGATGAAAAAACTTTCTCAGGTGTAATGTTATAAAATCTGTTGAGGTACTTACCTAAAACCATACCTTCAACCTGGACTCTACCACTAATAAATGTGATATTTGTCTCCCATAAAAAACAACAACAACAAAACAAAACAAATAAAAAAAACTTTACCTATCTGAAATAAAATTTCAAAATTAATTTGTATTTCTCTGATTGCTAATGAATCAAAAGTATTTCACATATTTAATGCTTATTTTAATTTGTCTGTGAATTTTTATTTTTTTTTTGCTTATGACATTTGCTATTTCTCTATTGGATTTTTTTGTTTGTTTTTTTTTAGTTCATCAGAGATCATTATAGCTTACAGCTATTTTGGTTTTTTTGTATTTTGGGTTTTTTTTGGCCAATAACTTTTGGTTCCACCTTTCCAGTTTGTCACTAACCTTTTACTAATGACTATGATTTTTAAAAATGAGCTTCAATTATTAGTGACTTGAATTAGTTTTTTTTTTTTCTGAGTTTTTTTTTTTTTTTTTAATAGCTTTAATAGCTTCTAAGTCTTTCCCACTTCCAAAATTAGTTAAATTGGCTAAGGTCATTGCTATGTTTAAACATGTTTTCATTCAAACCTTTGATGTATCTGAGAATTTATTTTGGTGTGTGATCCTGAGAATCCAGTAAAGAATCTATTACTTTGGAGACCGAAACAAGATGGAGGCCAAGGTAGTCTCCTAAGCTGCCACCTCATAAACAATTTGGAAAAAAAAACAAAAAAAAACAAAACACAGCTAAAATCGAAAGGGATCGCACCAGACCCACAGGAAAGCTGGCGAAATGAGAAGTCTACAACTAGACACAAAGCAGGATGCTGCTGCTGCCATGTGGAGTTTAAAACTACAGCAAAACCGGACCTGCCGGAGCCGCTGCTGCCGGGAATGAGGGAAGCCAGAACTTGCTCTGTCCTGGGGCCCAGGGAGTGGGCCAGCCCGGCCTGCTGCCGTGGGAGCCAGGCAGCTGAAGCCGGGCCTCCGCTGTGCCTTCAGCTCCTGCCCGGATGAGAAGTCTTTGAGAGGTCTCCCTGCCCGCAACCATCCTAGCCCGCTGCTGTCCCAGCCCGCCCGCCGTGCTGGTGAGGAGCTGGTGCGGCACCTTCCGTTCAAGGCCCCGGCGAGTCCTTCCTCCACCGCTTCCTGCAGCCAGCTCAGCCCAGCCTCCGCGCACGCTGTGCTGGTGAGGAGCTGGCGCGGTGCCTTCAGTTCGCGCCCCTGCCAGTCCTTCCTCTGCTGCCGCATGGCCGGGCAGAAGCTCCCACCACTACCGCCATGTGGATTTTAAAACTACAGGGGAAATTGAGCCACAGGAGCTACCGTCGCTGCCGCCCCCACCGCCGCCACCGCAAATAAGGGAAATCCACCGAAAACAGAGCTCACTCCGCCCCAGGCTCAGGGAGAGTGCAGCTTTAGAACTTAGCCTCTGCGACCACATCAGCTCCACTTACGCACCAAACTAGACACCATTGAGGGCGGTCTCTCTGCCCACAGCCATCTCAGCCCACCCACAACCTTCCCAGCACACCCTCTGTGCTGGTGTGGAGATGGTGCGGCGCCTTCCTTTCCCGGCCCCGGGAAAGTCCTTCCTCCACTGCCTCTGAAGCTTCCACCACTACCACCATGTGGATTTTAAAACTACAGGGGAAATTGAGCCACAGGAATGACCATTGCTGCCGCACCCGCCACCACTGCTGTGAATAAGGGAAATCCACTGAGAACAGTGCTCATTACGCCCCGGGCTCAGGGAGTGGGCAGCCTCAGAACTTTAAATAAACATTTCTACATTAAATCTTTGAAAGGAAAAATTATTGAATTAGTAAGGTATTTATCTTGTGCTTGATTTCTTTTCTGAATTCTCTGATTAATTTAAAAGTAATTTTTTCCCTATTTATTCTCTTTCGTTTTCTGGAATAGTAAAGGCAACTCTTGCCTACTCTTATTCTCCAACGAGTATATTCTTTATTTTTAATTAATCTTTTATAGAATTAAAATTGTATATAATTTCAGGATAATTTCTATAGCACTAGTGATAACAAGTATCACTTACTTGTTTTTTATTTGTATTGAGTACCTGGAACTTCTAGTCAAGATGGCAGAGTAGGTAAATGTTGTGCTCACCTTCATCCAGGACCACAAAAAGAAATGATACCTAAATTATAAAACAACCATCTTTCAGAACCAAATGAAGTCTAGCTGAACAGAAATTCTGTAACTGAGAATGTACAAGAAGAAACCACCTGAGACTGGTAGGAGGCGTGGTGATTCAAAAGGTTTGATCCCACACTCATGTGTAGTAGATAAAAAAATCAAGAGGAATACCTCAGGCTGATAAAGTCACTCCTGAGAAGTGAGGGGTTCCAGCCCCACAGTAGGCTACCAAGCCCAGTATCCCAGGGCCAGAACCCAAGTCCCCAAAACTTCTGGCCTTGAAAACCAGCATTTACTGCTAAGTGAGACAGAGAATTGCTGGAGTCCCAGTTTTTCTCTCAAAGGGCCTAAAAATAGACTTACTTGTTGATGAACTTACTCTGAATTCTGGTTCAAGAGCAACAACACATAGAGCATGAAGGAAACACGAGGAAGAACTATTGTCTGGCTTCAGGGTGAGAGCTAGAATGGCAGCCTTCCCATAGACAGAAGTGCTGGCAGAAGCCTTTGTTACTTTGCTGGGCCCTCTCACTGCAAGCACAGGATGGCCTCATATCCGAGTTTCAATCAGTTTGAATGACACTGTTTAGTCCACCATGATACTTCCCTGAGACCCTTCCCCCTCCAAACTTGCTGGCCCATCCAAACTATTTCCAGTGGCTTTTCCAAATAAATGACCTGCCTTGGCTTATGCTGCAGACATTCCTAAAATCTGTCAAAGGTTCACAAACCCTGAATAAGCAACATTTGGCCTTAGCATCTCAGTACTTCTGGCTCAGTGGTCCTAGTGGCAGCCAGCCTTGGTTTGAAGCATAGCCTCTCCCAGGCACCTGCAAGCAACAACCATTTGCAGATCACTTTGTAGCTGATACTTGGTGACCCCAGGCAGAGCAAAGGCAGCAGCTGTCCTTGGCCTGCACCAGAGTCCCTCCAAAGAGGCCCCAGAACCAACACAACTGGTGGCTAGCATTAAACTATACAAGAACACCATCCTACTACCTCTACAGATGACACATCCAAAGGACAAACTCCCTAAGTACCAGAGCTATGCTGAAGTGAATATGATTCTCTAGGGTCAGCCGCTGCACAATTACTCCTCCATTATAGTCACAGCCAGTTCTCACAGCCAATTAGCCTGAGGGTCAATCTCTGCCATTGATGTACCAACAGCAATCAAGGCTCAACTATAATAAGAGGGCACACACAACTGACAAAAAGTGAACAACTGGAGCATATGGCTCAATAGATCAGGGAGGCTGTGCTACTACTGGGTCCAACAGGACACCTACTATGTGAGGCCACTCTACTAAGACCAGGAGACCTAGCAGCTCTACCTAATACATAGAAACAATCACAGGGAGGCACTCAAAATGAGGATACACAGAAACATGTCCCACATGATAGAACAGAACAAAACTCCAGAAAAGAACTAAGTTAAATGGAGACAAGCAATCTACCAGATGCAGAGTTCAAAACATTGATTATAAGGATGTTTAGTTAACTTAGAGGAAGAATAGGTCAACTCAATGAAAACTTCAACAAAGAGACAGGAGACTAATAAAGGAGATTAAAAAAACATAAAAAAGAACCAGTGAGAAATAAATAATACAATAACTGAAATTAGGAATACATTAGAAAGAATCGGCAGTAGATTAGATGAAGCAGAGAATAAAATCAGGGATGTGGAAGTAAAATTAGCAGTTAATGCCTAATCAAAATGGCAAAAAAATAATAATTTAAAAAGAGGATAGTTTAAGGTGCCTCTGGTACAACTTAAAACATACCAACAGTCACATCATAGGGGTGCCAGAAGGAGATGAGGGAGACCAAGGAATTGAAAATGTATTTGAATAAATAATGACAGAAAACCTCCCTAACCTGATGTAGGAAATAGATATACAAGTCCAGGAAGTACAGAGAGTTCTAGACAAGATGAACTAAGACACATACAAAATATTTTGCATACAAATTAAAGGCAAATAGAGAATTTTAAAAGCAGTAAGAGAAAGACAGTTACTTAAAAGGAAGCTCCCATAAGACTGTCAACTGATTTCTCAACTTAAACTTTGTAGGCCATAAAGGATTGGCATGAAATATTTAAAGTGATGAAAAGCAAAGAACCACGACCAAGACTATTCTACTCAATTTCTTGAGCCTATGTGTTGTTTTTTTTTTCTTTCTAATAGTTTTAAAGATCAGTGTAAGGCAATACAGAGATTTTTATCTATCCCTATATAACATGAAGACAAATCATACCCTGTTTCCCCTCCCTAATCCCCTTATGGTCCTGGTTAATAGAAAGAAATTATTAGTTTTATTTTTAATGTATTTTAACCTTTTGTGTATATCTCTTCTACATACAGAGGAGTATCTCACTGCCATGAAACTCACAAAAAGAAAATATGACTGTTTCCAAAGGAAGTTGTCTGGGAAATGCAGCTCTACACAATGAAGACAATAGTTTGTATTGTCCGGCTCAGCAGGTTGCTCCACATGTTTTCAGAGGCCTATATTCCAAACGGAATCATACTTTTCTCCTTCATTAAGTAACTAAAGGCCCAGTGCATGACATTTTTGCCCTGGGGGAGGGGGGTCCTCAGCTTGGCCTGTGTCCTCTTATAGTCCAGGAGCCCTCAGAGGATGTCTGACTGACAGCTTGCAGTGAGCAGGCCTAAGCCACAGTGGGACATCCTTAGCACTGCAACTGAGGTAGGAGAGGCTCCTGCCACTGCAGCGACATTTGCCAGCCATCAGTCCAGCTTGTGGCTGAGCAGCTCTCCCACTGTGGGAGCACACTGACCACCAAGGGGCAGCTCATGTGTTGAGTGTCTGCCCCCTGATGGTCAGTGCGCATCATAGCAACTGGTCATTCCATCCTTCAGTGGATTTGTATATTACCCTTTTTTTAATAGGATGGTTTAATTAAATGATTTCTCCAATACAAAAGTATAATCTTATTTTCATATGAATTTAAGTAATTGTATTAAGAAAAACACAATAATAATATGTAGTCCTTAAATGCAGAATTTCTTCCATTGTTTTCATTTAAATGTGCGGCCATGCAGTCACAAATCAAGTAACTTTTAAAGGGAAAAAGGACAGTCCAGCTGGAATGACCTAATAGTTGAATGTTGATCTATAAACCAGAGGTCATGGTTCAATTCCCAGTCAGGGCACATGCTTGGGTTATATGCTCCATCCCCAGTGTGGGGTGTGCAAGTGGCAACCAATCAGTGATTCTCTCTAGTCATTGATGTTTCTATCTCTCTCTATCTCCATTCCTCGCTAAAATCAATAAAAATATATTTAAAAATAATAAAGAGGGAAGGGGCTAATTTTAAAGAAATCATCAAAGATGGCCTCATCATTTCTTATTTCACCTATTTGCCAAAGTCCCGAAACCTAGAAGAGATGATGTTTTTACCTCCTTTCAGATTCTATTACATGATAGGTGAGATAAGATATTAATGCAACGACCTCTATTTCTAAATTATTTTAGAATGGCACAAATGAGGTAAGAAAACAGGGATATTTTAAAAGTGGCCAAGTCAATAATAGCTGTTAAGCAGATTATATATATATATATATATATATATATATATATATATATATATATTAGCATAAAACAAATAACTCTACTGAAAAGTTTTACCATTCTTCCATGCCACTAAATGAGGTGCCTTATGAGACTAGATGGGCCTTTGCATTGTAGAAGTGCATTGTGAGCCTTGGTGTACAAATGTAAGCCCCAACACACAATCTCCAACAAAGGGAAATTAGAGCTCAACATGCAACTAAAAATATAAAATTTAACTTATAAGAAACATCAGTCATGAGATATATATTTAGGAAAAGTATTAGGAGAAATAGGCATTAATGTGTATTTTATTTCCATATTTGATTTTTCTGCTTTGGGGGCAGGAGGCCCAAAATCCACAAAGAGATTGCACATCAGAGTCAATACCTGTACACTGTTTTGGTGGAGGCCTATTGAGAAAAAATTAGATTATAAATATCACTTTTTTAAAAATTTATTTTAGATTACTCTGCAAAAAATTTCCAACTTAAGTGTCATTCATTGAAAGTTTATGTTTTTAAAAACATGTGGCTTATTAATAGCATGTTAACTTGCTAAATCACTTAAGTATAATTATCTATTTGCTAACAAAAATAATTGTTTTAAAATAATAGCAACAATAATTTGAAAATAAACATAATTTTACTTGTTTTACCATATGTCATCTTTGTAAAACCATGAAAAGTAAAATATAATTCTCACCTTCCTAATGGAGAAATTGAAGCCCAGGCAGCTTAATGTAAAACACTGAAATGGCATTCAAACTTTGCTCATTCTCATCCGATAAAATTAATGTTCTTTCCTCTGTATTGTGTCAAAAATGGTTCAAAGAAAATGATTCATTTTGTTTTAGGAAAACATCCTTTCCAATAGTCATCGTAATAAAACAGTAGTTACAACATATTATCATATCACCTGTGCCAAGACAGTATTGATCAGTCACATGACAGAAAAGGCAGGCATTGAAATTATTTAGAAAATCCGGAGTGAGGTAGCTCATAACACAGAAATGCTATTAATAATCATGATTGAAAAATGAATGCAAATCAGATATGATTTGTTGAGAGCTGATAAAGCTCCCACTTGCTGCTGTATGTCCTCACTTGCTCTTTCCTGATGTCTTTTTAGTTACCATGAATTCCTCAGGGTTACATTGATCACCTAGTTATATGACTGGAAGCTGTGCTTTGATTGTGCAATTTTGGGTCATTAATGAAGGAATTCTGCAGGTCATTATAAGAGGACAATGAAACTGAAATACTACTAATAAGACATCACAAAACTGTATATCTGCTTGAATCTTTAAAAAATTATTGAAAGGGTCAAATATCCTTGACAGTGAGTCTTGCATTTAGTGGGCCATTGTTCTAACCGACACTACAATAAATACCTTGGAGGATGTAAAGACATATAAAGTATGTACTAAATGTGCTTACTAGCCAGTAGTGTAAGACAAAAATTAAACACATAAAACAATCATTGAACAAAGAATAGCAGTTACAATTAATTGCTCAGTTGTTTGGTATGGTTTTGCAGTGTGTATGTAACCCTGAGGAAATATGTGTGCCCATATGATATGAGGCATATCTACATATCAAAGAGTTTCAGAGGTAATGTCACTTCTTAAAGAATTTGTTTATATCAGAGAATTTATTTGCCTCCAAATGAATCAGTTTTATTATCACCTGAGGAACTGTTGGGAGCAAATAGTCCCTGGAATTGAGGCCAATGAAACGAGTGCACTGATAAATTTTTCTGGCCTGTTGGCACCGATGCTCTGCCTGTATGAAATGTGACCAAGGAGACTCAGTATCATACCCCACCTCACTCTTTCCACATCACACAGGCAACCCAGGCTATGGGACAGGTCTCTTTTTTTGAATAATGTGAGGTTGCTTATTTTGTCTCCAAATCAAACTTCATGAAAATAAACACACATTTTGAAATTGTTTTCCTTTTTATTATTCACTGCTTGAATATTAAAAACAAAGGAATTAAACCTGTCAAGTTTGAAAGTCAACTATTTCCTGTGTTTGCTCTAAAACTAACTTCTGCTGAAGTTCACCTCAAAGTAATCAGATTCAGGGTGTATGCCCAACATATATCAGATCCTACGACATTCAGGCCTATCGGATCATTGTGGATGGCAGGAAGTGGTGGAATAAAACTATAAGCAATAGGCTCTGCCACACACAGTGCTGAACTGTCAGGTTTTTCCCATTCTGTGGCTCAGGCACCCGCCAAGCAGATTTGCGATGAATAGCGCCTATATTGATTTTTCCATAATGGAGTGTAAAAGAAAAATGGACAGGTTTTGTTGCAGGTATTTTCATGGGGTACTAAATTGGTGGATTAGTTGCAAACAGCAGTACTGATAAAGTCTGCTGTCCATCTTGATGGTTGGGTCTTTCTATTAAAATGACACATAAATAACCTATTCTATCCCCCACCCAGGGAAATTCAAATGCACCTGTCAACTTGATAAAGCACTTGCCTGGAGGGAAGCATTGTTTACATTTTCACTCTATTCTTCAGAAAAAGTGAGATTCTAATTATTTCTCCCACTGTAAATTAATGCTGACTACGAAGGTTAGCATATCTCTGCATTGTTACATCTTTGGGAGAGTTAAATAATAGAACTGATCCATCATGTGTTTCATAATGTGTGTTTTTTTTTGACAGCCTTTCCTGAGCTCTTCCACCTCATCTTCTTCTCTAAATGCTCATTTCTTCTCTAACTTTCGTGCTCTCTGCATCTGTTTTTCTCTTTTCTAGCTCTTGAAACATCTTTTTTTGATAACGAGTAGTTCCAAAATTTTGAACTTCTGTCCTTTTGAGCCTGCCTTGTATCCTTCCCTTATTGAAAAACACATTTATGATTTTCAACCCACACGTACTGTTTTCAATGATCATATTCTAATGCCATTTTTATTTTCTCTTGGGATATTTTTTTCCTTTATATATGTCATGTCTGAAGACATATCATGTGATTATATTCAGAATTCTTATCTTAAGTATATAATTGGCTTGATATTCTTCAGAATCACTTTACCTTTCCTTTTTCTTCTTATTGTTATCCCTTGGTTAATAATTGTAATGGTAATTACTTTAAATAATGCCTCTAATAGTAAATTCTTACCAATTTATTTCATATCTTTCTCCTTTAACTATTCCTCTTTATCATCCTCATCTACACTCTAATCTCTACTACCCAAATAATTTATACTTGCGCAGAAAACACAAAGTCTTTATAAATTCCTATGAAAACACAATTACAGTTACCTAAAGTAAACTTAGGTATAAGGTTATTTTATAATCCAGAATCCAGTGTTTCCTATTGTTTTCTGTGTATTGACACTCATTGACTTACTTATCTATCAGTCATTGTACTCATTAAACTGTATGTGTCACAAGGTGGGCTTCAAATTAAAATCACCTGAAAAAATAAAAATTCAAAATACCAAGTGCAGCTGCCTATTTGAAGAGCCCTGTGCGGCCATTCCTAGAGCTGTGACCGAGACAATGCCTTGCCTCATGCACACCATGCACAGCCTTCTAGCTTATTCATAAAGTACTGCCAGGGGATCAACTGATTCCCCGATTACTCCTATTCCTCAGGTTGTAAATACCAACCCAGGATTTAGCTTACTCTTCTATAATGCCTGTATTTTCCACAAGAAAATTCCTACAGAAGTAGCAGGAATTGGTTGTAGGTTGTGACTGGAATGAGGAACAAGAAAAATTTTGTACCGCATAGAGCTTGAAATGCTCTATATCTTAATCAGTGTAATATTATTGTGGAATATATTATTTACCTTTAAATAAAGCTTAAAAATATAAGAAAAACAAAATAAAGGAAAAAATACATGATCTAGAAGATGTCTTAGACATTTTTTTAATCCAAGTTCCTCACTTTACGGATGAAGAAACTGAGGCCCAGAGTTTATTAGTGACGAAGGCAGGTATAATATAGTTGTTCTTTTTTTTCCCGATGGCAATATTCTTCTTAAGGGAAAAACAAATATATGAGATATTTCTTTACAACCAAATCCTCTCCAAACTCTTGTTCTCCACAGCACAGCCTTAATAACAAAAAGCACAGATAAAGCTGGGTAATATGTATTTATGTTTTAAAGTGAATATAATTTCCTCATTCTACTGAAATGGGTACTTTGGCAATATTTGCTGCTTACTTTATAATTTTAAACTGTGCCTTATAGAAAGGCAGTGGCGACAGAGTTTAGTAGCCTGGATTCTGGTGTCAGATGGTCTTATGGCCATATTTTGGCTCTATAGTTTAGTAAGTAACTCTCATCTTAGAAAATGTACTTGACCCTTCTTACTTCTGATAATGATAATCAACCAAGTTTGTAATGAAGAGTGAGTGCAATCATAATTATAAAGTGGGTCATTGACTGTGTTAGTTTTCTGGAATCCTAACCATTACAAAGTGCCACAAACAGTGTGGCTTACACAGTAGAAAATATCTTATAATCTTTGCACCTCAAAGGTCAAGATCAAGATGTTCATAAGGTTGATTCCCACTCATGGTAATGAGGAAGAATATGCTCATACTTCTAGTGGTTTGTTGACAATCATTGGTATTCCTTGGCTTATAGATTCATCACCCCAATGTCTGCCTTTACGTTCAAGGGGATTTCCTTGTGCATATATCTCTGTCTCAGTTGCAAAACTCCCCTTCTTATACAGACACAGAAATATTGGATCAGGGTCCAACCTGTCGACCGCATCTTAACTGATTAACTCAAAAACTCTATTCCCAAATAAGGTTATATTCATAGGTTCTGAGAGTTAGACTTTGTACCTTTTAGTTTAGACTTTAAACAGTTGATTTCATAATGTTGTCTTCATCCCCAGTTTATTGCTCAATATCAGTCAGAGATATTCATTTTTAAAATATATTTTATTGATGTTTTCCAGAGAGGAAGGGAGAGGAATAGTGAAATAGAAATGTCCATGAGTGAGAAAAATCAACCAGCTGTTTCCTGCACACCCCCTACTGGAGGTATGCCCTCAACCAAGGTACATGCCCTTGACTGGAATTGAACCTAGGACCCCTAAGTCTGCAGGCTGATACTCTATCCACTGAGCCAAACTGGCCAGAGATATTCTTTTAATAATGTAATATACGTTACTTTGTTTAAAAATGTCCAATGATTTCCTAGTTCATTCATAACAGAAGCTATACTCCTCAATTATCTACACCTACCGAAATACTCAGGTTCCTCTCTTCTCTCTTCCCCCCCCCCCCGTCCCCCAGTCTCTTTGCTCTTATCTCTCCTAATATTTATCACCTTCTTAATTTAGCTTCAGTAGGTCTCTGCTGTCCACTTGTAACTTGCTGCCCCACCCTCCTGCTGATCTGCAATCTGGTCTTTATGCGATCCAGTCATTACACGGTCGGTCGTTATATTTCACGGCATAATGACCATTTAAATATTACATCTTTATTATATAGGATTCTTCCAGTTAGATATATGACTCATAACTTCACTTTATCCAGACATTAATGCCAGCTTAAGTGGAGCAAGGACTTTGTTTCTGTTCTGGCTGGACTTAGAAGAAGGGAGTTCTTCTAAGTCCAGCCAGAACATATTTCCAATATGAATCTTGTATTTTAATTATTTACAAATATAATTATTCCCTCCTCAAATGCCTTCTCTCATAGGGCATTTAAATCTTACTATTTTAAATTATAGTTATTTGCATTTGTATAAGTTTCATGGAAGCAAGATATATATATATATATATATATATATATATATATATATATATATATCAATACATCTAGTTTGAATGAGTGATTAAAATGGCTTTGAATAATAAAAAAGGATTTATTATTAAAGCACAAATTACACATTAATTTATTTTATAGTTGTGAAAAATAGTGAGAAAACACCTGCTGTTCCTGTGAGGGGAACATTTAAATTAAATACAATGTGTTTTGCATGAAGATTGACTTAGTTCATATTTTCTGTCTCTTCAGTATGCCTATAAAGGTAGGAATGTGGTTTTTATTCCCGTTGTTTCAGAGTTACTATCCATAAAATCAAAATGATACTTTCTTACTTGTAGGGCTATTTAAAGAGGCAATTAATCATCACATAATGCATGGTAGCTCTGGAGTAAAAGTTTGATATGTGTGCAAAGGGTATTATTTTAGGAGAGTTATGACATGGGCCATCTTTGGTTTGTGGGTGGAATAGGTGGGTGATGTGGTAAGACAGTAGCTAAACAAACTCACTAAATTAAGAAATAGGGGGTTAAAACTCGCATTACAGAAAGTTGGTAGAGAATTCACCTGATACTTCTGAGGAATGACCTTAGTACTATTAGAAAACTGACATAAAAGAGCAATTGTCCTGTATATCAATTTTGCAGTTGGCACAAATGAACCAATTTCAGCTGCTTCAAGGATAAGCATGACAAAAAACAACAACAAAACAAAACAACAAAAGATTGCCTTAAATATTTAAATGGATTGAATTATTCAATCCATTTAAATCACATACTTCATTTATTAGTTTTTTAACAAAGTATATTCAGTGCCTGTAATGAGACTGTCTCTCTATTCCCTCTCTTTGTGAAGCAAAAAGACAGACATCAACAAGAAATTAGAGTGTGCATAACACTTACAGTATGATGAAAATAAGGCAGATAGGGGGGTTGAGTGACACCTCGAAGGAAGGGAGTGAGCTGGTGAATGGCTGGGGATGATTCATGCAACAGCCACTGCACAACCTCCTGTAGAAGCTTGGTGTTTGGTAAGTTCACATATACTGATTCCAGTTCTCTTCCTCAATTTCTGGCCAATTTATATTACTTAGTTTTGAATGTTTAAAGAAATTATAATTTTTATACTTTTGTTCATTATAGTTACACAAAAATATTTGGACAACTAAATATCATTGTTGTTTTTTATCCTGAAAATAAGGTAAAACACGCACACTTACATGCACCTGAAGACAACCCTTTCCCCCTTTTCTGTTTGCCTCACACGGTGGTGTTTTTCTATCATTTTAGAAAATCAGACCAGAAGATGGGCTAAGGACCCAGTAAAAAGGATGGTGGTGGCCATCCTTTCAGATGAATAATTCCCTGACAGAGAGGAAACACCTTCTGCTTCAATGCCTTTCACATCTATGTAGATATAGAGGTGCTGGCTGAATAATGATTGTAAAACAAAAAGGCAAGTAATCTTCATATTCGTAGACAACTGAAGTCCACATTACCAATCATTTAGTGGCTTTCTGGCTTTCGTGGATTTGAGAAAACTTTAGCTGGGTCTATGTACCACATTGCTGGCAATTGGACTAAAACTGATTGTCTTAATTAAGTCAATTGAATTACTTTTCTTTGGTTCTGTTAAAGAAGGAACTAAAATATTAGAGCAAAGCAAGAAATAACCTCCAAACTTTATGGTTTTCTTCTTTCTGAAATTCAGAAAAGGGGAAAGTGTATCTTCTTAATATATTGCATTTATTTTTTATTTTTAAAATTATATTTTTATTGATTTCAGAGAGGAAAGGGAGAGATATAAACATGAATAATGAAGAAGAATCATTGTTTATCTACTTCCTGCATGTCCCCTACAGGGGTTGGAGCCCACAACCCTGGCATGTGCCCTAAAGGGGAATTGAACCATGACTTCCTGGTTCATTGGTGAGAGCTCAACCACTGAACCATACCAGCTGGGCAAAAGAGTCTCTTTAAATTTAAAGATCTGGGTATATTGTGCAATTCTCTGGACATGTTGTATACATTTTATTTTATAAAACCACTAGAGGCCCAGCCAGGTGTACAAAATTTGTGCATGGGGGTGTGTGTCCCTCAGCCCAGCCTGCACCCTCTCCAAGATTGATGCCTAACTGCTCCCCTGCCAGGCTGTTTGCTCCTAATTTCCCTCCCTGCAGGCCTGGTCACCCCTAATTGCCCTTCCCGGCAGGCCCAGCTGCCCCCAACTTTCCTCCTCTACAGGCCTGGTCCCTCTCAACTACCCTCTCTTGCTGGCCATCTTGTGGCATCCATTTTGTGTCCACATATGGGCAGCCATCTTTGACCACAATGGGGCAGCCATCTTATGTGTTGGAATGATAGTCAATTTGCATATTACTCTTTTATTAGATATGATAGAGGCCTGGTACACGTGTGGGGCCAGCTGGTTTTCCATGAAGGGTATCCTGGATCAAGGTAGGGGTTCCCTTGGGGCATAAGGCAGCCTGGGCGAGGGTTCTGTGATGGTTTGCAGGCAGGCCATGCCCCCAGTGACCCAAGCAGAGGCCCTAGTATCTGGGATTTATTTATCTTTACAATTGAAACTTTATAGCCTTGAGTGGAGGCCTAGGGTGGCCAGGGTGTGTGGAAAGCTTGGCTTCCTCCATTACCGAAGAAACCCAAGGCTCTGGCTCTCTCTGTGGCTACAGCCATCTTGGTTGGGTTAATTTGCATACTCACTCCTGATTGGCTGGTGGGTGTGGCTTTTGAGTCTAGTAGAGTGATGGTTAATTTGTATATCACTCTTTTATTAGATAGGACAATTTAAAATTTTAAAGTGTTCATTCTGTATTAATAGAGTGAAGTATGGGAGTGGAAAGTGCTGCTGCCTGTGACATCATGACTATTTAAACAACATATTTATAATCTGTGGGATTATCTCAAAGAGAAGTGGATGGGCAGTGCTTTTTCCCTTTATTCCTCCTTTATGTCATCCTTTGAGTCTCCTCTCAGTTCCTAATTTCAGATTTGTGATGGGGTGTGTTCACTCTGGTCATCAACTCTTCATACTTATAATCTGTGCTTCATACACACAGTGAGAGGACATGAGTAGCAGAGGGATTTTGCTCTATGCTCACACTTATTCTAGAAACAAGTATATAGCTTGTTCACATATAGTTGCATTAATACTATTATTAATATTTGAATGCATATATACCTAAAACTGTGGGTATGCTGCTAAACTTTGTGATTTTCTACTTTCATGAAATAACCTTTACTTATTTCTATCCCCAAAAACATTGAAGATTTTCATAATCAAAAGTCGAAGTTCTTTGTGGTCTCCTAGTGTGTTTCTTAAGAATTTTGCAGTAGTATATAGAAAGCACATATTTCTGTTAATAGGTGCAAGATGTAAAATGTTGAGATTACCAAAATTAGAGATGCTCACAATATCAAAACTTACTATACAATGTGTATAGAAACACATATGGATATACATTAGCTTTTCCCAATTGCATAATTTCTATCTAAATTAAGCACATATAATTTTGTTTAGAAGTAAGACTTTCTGCCAATGGAACATAATTTGTTATCTTTCTTTAGATTGGCTCAAATTTATTCACGTGCTTGTTCTATATCCCATGGTTATGTTAAAGAAAGGACCATCAAGGCACAATCGTTTTGCTGACCTAATTTATTTTTAGGTAATCTTCCATTAATTTTGTGCTCTTTTATTTCAAAGCAACACACACAAAAAATTAAGAATATGTAAATTTGCTGATATAGATAGGCTGCATGAAAATTAAAAAATGTCATCAAACATGTATATGCCTCTCAAACTTCTGATGTTATCCAAGGTTTCAGTGTTGAAGTCAATGTCATAAGTTAGATTCTTATGTGAACCAGGTATGTCTTTGTCTGTAAAGTGGATCAAGGAAGAGTATCCATTTTTACCATTTGAATAACTAATACTTTCTATGTCCTTCCATTCTGTGAACAGAAATTACCATGGTATTTTTACTAGACACAGTCTCTGAAATTTTGACGTTTTATGTAAAACTGAAGTATAAGATATTGTGGAACTACACAATCTTAGTCACACATTTGCACTCATTAATTCTGAAGGTAAGTATTGCTTTCTCTAAGAAGATTCAGAATTTATGGGTAAGATGCCCATTTCACCGAGACCCAGTTTTTTAATGACATATTCTCTCTTAAAAAAGTGGTGAATAAAATCACAGTCATCAAGGCACAACTTATTTGGAGTTTTAAGCTCCAAATACACAGGAGAACAACTGGATCATCCAGTATGACCTAATTTCCTGACCCTGGTTCCCTCTTGCCAACTTTCCAACTCGTAAATAGAGTGCAAATTCGAGAGAGAAAAGAAGAGAAATCCATCCAAGAGCTGTTAAAATTATATCTATGCAGTAAATCTATGTACCACTGTGTAATTATAATAACATAAACAAATCCACTGAAAGGACATTCACATCAGACCTAATTTCATGCTGAACTATTATAATGCAATTAACAGCTTCATAGTCCTGTTTTAATTAAGCTCTGTTGTGAAATATGCAGCATTTGAACCTGTTCTGGCCTGTTTCATCTGCCATTGAATTACTGCCCCTAACTTGTTTTTCTCTTGAATGATGAATTTCATTCAAGAATAACTCTATGTGGTCTGGATTCTGTGGGTTCTTCTAAGCTTTTGTGCCCCCCAGTTCAAGGCCAGTGGTTAGCACTTCAGATGTGTCCTATATGTGTAGTTTCTCGATTCCCTTGTCTCCATAGATTTATTAACTTACTCTGGGCTCTCCTGGAAATGAAGGGACATATTTGGTTGCTCTAATGAAAGACATTTCAGATGACAGGACAGTTAACTTGTGGAGCTAACTTCAGATATTGTAGGGCACAGTAGCTGTCTTCTGGCCCATCACTGCAGAAATACTGAGTGAACTAAAATTTTCCATGGATTACTATTTAGGCGCCAAATAGTTTAACCATTACTCACTTAGAAACAAAAGCATCTATAGAAAATGCAGTTTATATAAAAATCACATCCTGCTTCCTTCTTTTTATCCTGCACTTATTCTAGTTGAGACTGTCTAGTTGTCTGGTTTATGCCTTAACAAATCTTCCCTTTTCTCTATTTCAATTGCCTTCATGACCTGAAGTAAAATTGAATGGAAAATATTACATGTGTTACATTGGTGATCAACTATCACAGGTCATTTTGCTGATCACCTTGTTTACCCAACAGTTAGTTTTAAAGAAATAGAGTTAAAAGCCGAAAGCTTATAGACTATTCAGAAATAATCCTAAGGACCTTAAGTAAAATCTAATTGTGATTTCTTCACCATTCATTTTGTTCACGTCCAAACTCTGATCTGCATCTCTTCCCGCTTAGTTCCTGTTATAAAATATCCATGTTCTTTTTTTTTTTTTTTACCTTGTCCTACTTTCTTAACTCTAGGGAGGATTTTAAGAAGGTTTCAATGCTAAGCATCCCTAATTGCTTCAGGCTGTCTTTGGTTGTAAGTCAGAATATAAAGCAATTACCCGTAGGGTAGAGTGTGTTCATGGCCAATGGGAGAATGTTCAATATATTAGTAGGTAAATGAATATATTCTTTCCTGTGTGAGCATCTGGTTCATATTCTTTCTTTTTAAAAAAATATATTTTATTGATTTTTTACAGAGAGGAAGGGAGAGAGATAGAGAGTTAGAAACATCGATGAGAGAGATACATCAATCAGCTGCCTCTGCACACCCCCACTGGGGACATGTCCACAACCAAGGTACTTGACTGGAATCGAACCTGGGACCTTTCAGTCCACAGGCTGACGCTCTATCCACGGAGCCAAACCGGTTTTGGCTGGTTCATATTCTTCACTATTTCTATGAGATTTTTATGGGTCATTCTCCCTCACTTCTGTTGGGTTCTACCTTCTTTTCCAAAAGGAGGTATAGTATATTCAAACAACAAAAACAATAGGACTTAATTTGATCCACAAGCCTCATTGTTGACAGGTGTTTGATTATCACAACTTTCTCAAGAGCTGCCAGCTAGAAATGCTGGGAATGACCACAATTGCTTTAGTATTAGAATTTTATGATCCCCCAAAAGGGAAACGAATATATTCCGGTATTTTTCTAATTAATCTTTAATTCAAAGAACTTTGAGAAATTTCCATGGGATATTAGTAAAACCTGTGGTAATTTTGAAGTTGCCATTATTTCTGTATTCTGTGACAAACTACACTGTACCCTTTTGAGTTAATAAGAATGTTTGCAAAGTTCCTGCTCAGATAGGATAAAAGAATCTTTCCTCTGATTCTCCCATATGACCACTTACCTCACGGGCAAGTTCAGCATTCAGAATCATATTCAGACACATTCCCATCCTGCGTCCATGCTACCGCACAGTGATAACCGCACAGTGATAACAGTGTACTATATGATCAAACATTTTGCAATGTGATGTAATTGAAACCCCGTAGACATTGCAATTGATCAATCTGGGTTCAAGTATCAGAGCTACCTGGCTCCTGTCAGGACCTCAGGGGACCACTATGTCATATTCCTCTTTTCCCTAACTGAACTATTTGAGAAAAATTAAGGAAACACAGTGACCTGGCCAAAAGAAATAGAAGTGTCAGCCTCATTCCTGATCAAGCTGTTTGGAACATGTGACCCTAGATCAGCAGGCAAAATGGGCTGCTAATTCATCACCCTGTAATGAAGGAGCCTTCCCACAGACAGAGCTGGGCTGCAGTTATCTCTGAAGAGGCCTACTGTTGCAGTATCTCTACTGCAGAGATACTGCAGTTATCTCTGAAGAGGGCTACTGTGTACACACACACACACACACACACACACACACACACACAAGCAGGGTGGGGTAAACAGGACTACTCTGATTTCTTATTTCAAAATCCAAAGTGGGGAGGTTAAGTGAAGTGGGGAGAGACAGCCTAGAGTAGAACAATCTAAGCTGGAGGAGTAAGGATTATGAGTTACTAAATATAATCATATGACCATATCTTTGGGCAAGTTACTTGGCATTTATGAAACTTAGTTTCCTTATCTACAAAATGGGAAAATAATACCAACCTGACAGAATTGTAACATTAAATAAAGAATATTAATGTAACATTAAATAAAGAAATCAAAGGTGTCTCTGGGCTGGAGGCAAACCACTCTCTATTTCCCAGGATTGGAGATGGTTAAAAGGGAGAGGAAGCAGGAAGTATATATCAAAGTGAGTAATCATTATTTTTTTAAAAATCTACTTTGCACAGTTTACTGCCAAAATTTCAAGGACACGTACCTTTTGAAAGAAATTAACTTCCAAAACAAGAGTTGCAGATTTTCAGGCAAATAAATACATCTTAATAGTCCTTTCAACCTGTGAGTGGTGCCCAAGGGTGCCCCTGGGGTTGCTGTACATTGCATTTCCAGGGCTGAGAGGCACCTGTCTGTAGAGGCTCCCGCCTAACTCGTGCCTCCCAGTACTTCCTGGTTCTCCGGGACACAGCATGCTTGTTCTCTCCTCATCCCTTTTTCTCCATTTTGCCTGAAGTTTGTCTTTTCACATCCAGAGGCTGGGAGGCATCAGTGAATGAGCTGACTGCAAAGGAGAGAAGGGACAAACGTAATACCTGGCCTGGAGCCGTGTATGCAGGCTGGGGAGCCAGCGGGCCTAGGTTCTGTTCCTGCCTCAGCTCGCATACTTGTTGAGGACCTGAAAAGACTCTTGTCATCACCTTTCTCCTCATTTCACCTGGGAATGTATGGTGTCACTTAACATCCTCATTAGACTACCGTGTAGATTGAGAAATGATTATATAAATTGATTAATGTCCCCAAAGTTGCTATTGCAGTTTTGACGTAGTTCAGTGAGTTTCTCCTTCAGATTTATTCAGTGCTGAATTGATTACTGCCCCTCCTCACACTTGCCTTGCCTGCTTGTGATGGTCCCATTTTAGTGGCCTCACTGGCCAGAGGTATCTCATGCCATTGTTACCCTTTAGGTGTCTCTTTCTCTTACAGTTTCTACCTAGCCAGCAACCAAACTCTAATAATTCTACCTTAGGAAAAAACAATATTGACTCCATCTGCAATTCAACCCCCACTGCCCAAATGCAGGATTTTTCCATCTACCTTTGGTGAGATGATCTCTAATCTCTCAAACTTCTGGTCTTCACACGGTCTTCTCCGCATTACTCAGGAGTACAAATCAAACCAAGCCTCTCCCTGCTCAAAATCTTCCAGCAGCTTCTCCCCTTTATGAATTACATTCAGAATACCTTACCACAGCATGCAGCATCTTCCCAGTACCAAACAGTATTTCCAGCCTCACATGCTGGTCCTCACAGGCTGGTCCTCACATCTCTCCTATACTCCCGGCCCCTGACCCTTCAGTGGCTCTTGAGCTGCTGAGCACTTTCATATCTCACTGCTCCTTTGCCAGAAGCGTTGGACACTTTTCTTACCTATTCAAATCCTGCTAAGTGGTGATACATATTCTGTATACAGTGAAATATCACTAGGCCATAAAAAAAGACATCTTACCGTATGTGACAGAATGGATAGACCCAGAGGGTATTATGCTCAGTGAAATAAGTTAGTCAGAGAAAGACAAGTGCTATAGGATTTCACTTATACATGGAAAATAAAGAGCAAAATAAATGAACAAACAAAATTGAAACAGACTTAGAGACACAGAGAATGAACTGGTGGTTGCCAGATGGGAAAGGATTTGGGGACTGGGTGAAAGAGGTGAAGGAATTAAGAAGCACAAATCGGTAGCTACAAAACAGTCAGGGGATGTAACTAAAGGAAAGGGAATGCAGTCAATAATATTGAGATAACTATCTGAGGTGCCAGTTGGGATAACTGGAAATAAAAAGAGCAGTACTGTGTAAAGTAAATGCCTTTCTAACCATTACGCTGTACATCTGAAATCAATATAAAATAAAATGGTTGGAAATAAATAAATAAATAAATGAATAAATAATAAATGAAATAGCTAAAATAAATAAGTCATTTAGGAACAGAAAAAGAAAGAAAGGAATCTCAGTAAGGTTTTGAGACCCATGTCAAACCTTACCTCCTCAGTAAGTTTCCTCTGTGCACTCACCACTATCGCAGTGTTTGAAGTTGATTGTATGCTGCTAGAGACTGAATTCCTGCTCCATAGTTAGTTCCTGAAGCATGTTTGTATTTTCTCAAAACCCTAACATAGAATGGGCCTCAGGTAACTTCGGTTTTTTATTGTATAAAATCTTGATCTTTTCTCTAATTCAAGCCATTTCAGAATATTTACTAGTTCTTTACCTGTTCATCCTGATTTTAATCTTGCCTTTTTATTTTTAAAGAAAAAAAAATTTGCTAGCTAGAGTCTTGGGAATTTGTCAATTATAGACTTGAATTAAATGGTAATTGGCCAGAACTTTCTTTCATATTATTAAATCATTCCACATTTCTGAGGTTTAAAACTATTTGTAAATCATTTTAGGAGAAGTTAACTTTGGAGAACATGTTTGAATCAGGTTTTGTCCGACAACAAACAAGGGCTTTCTGCCTCAGAAACAGCTAGTGAAAGAAATCCACTGAATACCTTCCTCTTCCTATTTCTGAGCCTACCTGTATCTTTCACTATAGACATTGGAAATAGAAAGAACCGATATAGCTCAGCAATTATAGTAAGAGATAATGAATATATTTAGAGGCCAGAATGTTTATCAGTCTCAAACAAATTTTAGAGCAGGATAGCCTAATTTTCATCACCAAAATTTTAAACCATCAATACCACAGTGTCTTTTCAATTCATTCATAAATCAGCTTACATTAATGAAGGCACCAGAGGGTACATTGTATTAGACAATGGAATTGTTATTTGAGAAATTGTACTAGAAAATAAAGTCCGGTAAATTATAACAAAAGTTGTGGTTGCCAGGTTTCTACGAAGGAAAAAGAGATCTGTACATAACATATGCAACATTCCTTCCCATGCACTTCAGTGTAATGTATCTTTATTTACCGTGTAGACGGTAAAATATAGAGTCTTAGCACTTAGCACAATGTCAGTAAGGAAAAGAAAAGCAAAAAATTATTTTGGATGGGAAAGCACAAACATCCATTCATAAAACCATTCAGAAGCAATTTTTTTAATCAACATTGTCATTGTCACAGCCTGCTTGATCTTCCTACTTTGGGTTAATATGGGAACCAATTACAGATTCATCTGTGTAGAATTAACTTTATGGAGCACACACCAGGGATTTCTCTATCTTCACTATTTAGATATATGTCATAAAAATATGCATGGAATGGAGTGCAGGCACTGCAGATGGCAGAGTTTCAGATTTATTGTAAAATCATTTAAAATTGCTTATGCTCTTGCCAGAAGTTAATTAATTTTTTTCTCATATTTTCTGATTCTGGGGGGCCGGGGGTGTCTCACTAGGTGGCAGTGCATGATTAAATCTGGAAAAGCCTGGTGTCCAGTCCGGCATTTCCAGCTGTGACCTCCTACACCTACGTACAATTTCGGCATCTGCACGTGGTCCAGGAGACATTATTTCTCATGTGTCTGTATACACCGTTTATCCCAGTGGCTTCCAAGAACTCTATCACCATTTTCCAAGACTCCCTGGTGGTGCTATTATTGAGGTATGTACAGATGAAAATGTTTAATGTAAATGCTGAGTTTGTTGTAGTGCACAAATATATGTTTGTGTGTTTATACTTTATTTCAAGGTTTCAAATTATTTAGAAAACATATTGTAATGAATGCTGCTAGTACCATAGTGGCCCTGAAGATGTTTTTCTGTGTTTCCTAAAGAAACAAAGGTGCGGCATAAGGTAAAACAGTGATTGTGCACATCGTTATGTGAGAGAGAGGCAGGAAACAAGTGAAATAATTCAGAATTCTGCCTGTGAAAATTTTGACTTGGGTAAATTTGCAAACATCAGCAGGTTTGTGCAAAGGGTTCTCTGAGGTCACGGACACTTCACTGCCTTGGCCAAGTGCATAGCCCTTTGCTTAAGTGATCTCACACAAAATAAATGAGACAGTGGCATTTCTTTTTCTTTCTTTCTGTAACAAAAATCTTACAAAAAAAGCTCCACCTCTAAATATTTAAAAGCCTGTTATATTAGCATTTGACAAAATCTTGACGTTATGTTTCTTCCTAAAAGTTAGAGATTTTAAGTAAATTTACTGACTGGGGGGAAACATCTCTCACATTACTCCATATTCTTAGTATGCAAACTGCAAGGCACGTCAAAAATCATAGACATGGTCCCATTACTATCAGTGTTGTTGAGTCATGGAGTCTGAAAGATTGTTATTCCATAATATTTGGTGGAAATTAAGGGTAGAGGAGAAGGAAAATTCAAGTGCATATTGAATTTAGGTTCCCTGGTCTTGCTGACATGCAAAGTGGCACAATATTAGTTGGTAAGAACTTGCAGCGTAAAAATATTTCTGCTCCTACCACATGTCCCCTATGGGCTTGTCATTGTTTTTGCATAAAATTGATAGAAGTGTGTCTTCCTAAAAATCCCCTTTGAATATAACCTTGAAAGAAGTTAGTTTCTAATTGTTTCCTATTCAGTCTTGCAAATAGGCTGTTTCTTTCTACCGCACCGTTGTGCAACAGTGCTTGGGTACATCAGTAATTCACAGACACTGCATTCAGTAAAGCACAGACGTGCTTACAATCAATCCTCCCATCAGCTCAACTCCCCTCTCCCGTGCTGAGGCGGGCTATCAGAGGGAATCGCATATAGTGTAGTGAAGCGGTGGTCTGGCAGATTGTGACTGCATCTGATGTCATTCCTTGTGGACTTGGGTCATGGCCGCTGTTGATATTTTGTATATAATCCTTTTCAAACTTCAGCAACATTTGCCTTAGAAAATTCCTTATGGAGCAAAACTGCCATCACTTTTTTTTTTAGTTTGTAAAGGCATGTGCTTAACTATGTGTGCCCCTGTGTGCTGAAATAAGTCAAGAAACCTGGATACCAGGGGTCAGCCCTTCTGCAGTGGGGCCCGGGCCGGAAGCCCAGGTGCAGGGTGGCCTGCTCTCATAGCAGAGCCATCAACGGGGCCTTTTCAGTCACTCACTACTGCATTTGCTTCAGAACCGTGGCTTAGTCATTCCCCACTACTCTGCCTCCATCCGTATCTGAAAAACTGGGCTATAAACATTTATACTACCTGCCTGGTAGGGATTTGGGGCAAATTAGTGAGATAATATCTGCAATGTTATTTTAGCTTTCCTAAAAACAGTACAGTAAAGATTATAAAGTAATAAGAATCATGCAAAATGCATTTAACTTATAAACATTTTTTTTTCTAATACTAATAGTAACGCTGTGCTAAAAATAAAGTAAACTCAGGTCTGCAAGGATTGAGTGGTGGGGCGGTAGGTATTATTGGCCCATCTGACTCGCATTGCTTGTTTTCCGTAATGGTGGAGAACGCCTGGGCCTTCTGAGCCTCCGCCTAACTGAAATTCCAGCAAACACTTAGCCAGCCCCCCCCCTTTCAGATCCCGGCTAATGCACCAGGGCCTGCTCTCCCCTGCGTCTGCCATCCACACTACCCCAGGCCTTTCTTCTGTTTGTGCGGCCTGCTGTTTGCTCTACGGAATTCATTTTTGAACCAAGCTATCCCCGTTGCACCTTCTCTAACACTTGTCGCCTGTATTAGAGTTTACTGTCTATCCCTTCTTAACCTGTTCCCAGCACTGAATTGTGTCTCCTAGAGGGCAGGCACCATGAAATAATACCAGAGCATATTGAGGATTAGGTTTTGCTCTCAGCTACCCATTGGCTAGTCAATGATCTTCCTACTTTCCTTTATATCTCTTCTGACCTCTAACTGGTACTGCCAGGCCCATTATCGGTTTTTAAGCTATAAACCCTGAAATCGGAAGTGATTTGAGACTGGTTTTTTGCAAGCTCAGTGAGAAATGAAATTCATGTATTATCTTTCTCAAATATCAACACCTAGGTAAATTCTACTTTCTGGATTAAAAACAAATAATCATCTATTAGACTGTTAATGATGGTTTATAACTAGTCAACTACTTGGATTAAAGTTAACTTCTATCCTTGAATTCCTATTTCTGTCCTGGGCACACTGATGATGCTCAAGGAAATATATTAACTGCATTGAAATTCTGGATGACAAAGTGTACTCTGTGATTGGTAATTAGGCACCACGACATCCTTGTCACAAATGCCCATGTTGTGTGAATCGGGGGAACCCACCCCTAGGAAATGAGTTAGCCACACATACACTTACCTGTGAGGGCCATGCCACGTTGTGATATGCTGTTATGGAAAGAAACAGACAGCTGTGTCTGGGCCTGATTTATTTACAAAACACACATGGCAAAAACGACAAACATAAATGAATACAGTTTTGCCTCACTCTTGTAAATTGAACTCTAGTCTCAAAGGTTTCACGGTGGGCTTTCATTAAATAGGGTAGCAGGTTATTAAGTTCCTTTTGCACTTAACTTGTGGCGTGAGTGATTTCTAAGCCTCTCCTTATTTGAATATGAAATATAGGTCATATATTAACCTTTTCTTGTTTGCTCAATAAAACTCGAGCAGTTTGAGTTTCAGCAAATTATTTTCAAGTTTTGATTTTTTGGAAAGGCATGCTTTTGGAATAGAATAACTTCTGCACTAAAAAGGTCACATTTCGTGAGTCTGGAATAGAAGTTGTATTACGAACAATCTCTCCCATGGGTTTCTGTTCGCTATTTTTTCCCATCCAGGTTTGTGACCCAAGGTGACATGGCCCTTGCTTATAGTAAAAACTAAAATCCCCACATTTGTCAGAAATGGTCATTGGTCAGTCAGGCCTGAGCACATCTTCCTAATTCTATTTTTTATCAGCATCTGTGCGATCCGCCATTTCGTCGTTTCTCCACAGAACAGTGCTTTGTTTCTGTTCAGTAGATAGGATGTCTTGAGGGTTTTCTTTCTTTTCTTTTTTTTTGGAAGTACAAAGTTACTCTAAAGTTTTTAGTGCCACAAAACCTAGAAACCTAGGCAAGACTAGTGCAGATTCATCAAGTCACAAATAAGCTTCTCAATCCCAGGGTATCCGTCGCAATTAAGAAAGTCCTCGGAGCATTGGCTGGGTGGAATGGGAAAAGGGATTTGTCATTAGAGGCAGAGTCGCCTGGTGGTCTGAGCGGAGGAGTGGGAGTCAGGAACCCGCGATCTTGGAGGCTTGCGAGGCCCTGCTGCGCGGCTCCAGGCAGCTCCGGCCTCAGGAGGACGGGCTCACCTACTTTGGATCTCCCATCTGAAGAGCTCCTTACCCAGGGCCAGGAGATACACAGCAGGAGGCCTGATCCCTTGTCTGCAAAATGAGAATGTGAAAATTTGCCTAAATAACAGCTTAACCAATTAGAGATTGTTAAGTGCTCTGCTGATAGAAAGCAGCAGGAGAAGAAAGCAAAACTGAAAAATGGAAACGCAATGTTATCAGAGGGGGGTTTTGCCCAGCTCTGCATTTCTCTTCTGCTCACGGACTTGAGCGACCACACAGTGCAAAGAGCAGGTGTGGGGAGACTGGACCTCGCCTCGTTATCCGCAATGAGAAGACAGCAGATGCTGCTGACTGTATATTGCAAATCTGTACGAAATTTTGAATACATGGGGACAGGGGAGTCATGGTTGCAGGGGAAACTTCATACAAATAACTGCCAGTTTTCATTGTTAAATCTTCTATTTTAATGCATTTCGATATTCTCGTGTATTTGGAAATTCCTATATCCATCAGCTACAATGACCAGTTTAAGGTGTGTGTGTGTCTGTGTTGTGTGTGTGTGTGTCTGTGTTTGTGTGTGTGTGTGAGTGTGAGTGTGAGTGTGTATGTGTGTGTGAGAGAGAGAATAACATGAAAGAGAAATCAATAGGTGAATGCAGAAAAAATTGAAATCTATAGAAAATATTTATTAAATATGTATGAATTGTTCATGATAGCTTACATTTTCAGGGGGAAATTTATTCATTCAATTTTTTGAATGAAAGTCATTACATATGGGAAGAGGCAAAGACATCCTTTGTTTCTCATAGCACTTAGATTTAGGCTTACCCAAAGAAAAGAGTAAACTTAATTCATTTATGCAAATAAAAGAAAGTCTTGTTTTCATTCCCCAAATGTAGAACACTTCGCACTTCCTACACCTGCAGAAAAGATGCAGTAAGTCTTCTGGCACTTTGCTTACATGACAATATTGAAAATATATATTAAAATAAGGTAGTAATAGCAATAGTTATGGTTCTGCAAAACTATTGCTAAAATATCAAGTACAGTAATGTTTTTATTTCTCTTTTTCAAATTCAAACTTAGCAGTTGAAATTTTTATTGATTTTTAGACACAAGGTTCTATCCAATTTTACTTTCACTAAGATTGACTGGCTAATTTAGTGAACTGTAGAGGGTCATCATTTTGTCATATCTGAAATATACATCCTGTTGTTATAAGCAATGCCTTAAAAAAAGAATGCAAAGCGATGATTAATTTAATTCTCAGAACAGCATTAGAATATAATGTCACTTACAAGACATTTTCATATCATGAAAAGTTTCAAATAGATGCATTTGCTAATAATTCAAATATATATATGAATATGTCTCCTTTTAAAAACTACTTGAAAATCATTATTCTCAAGTGTAAGTTTTAAAGTAAGTTACTTTATTTGCTCGTAATAAATGGTCATGTAACTTGCCATGAGATGTTTTGTCTTTCAAAAGGAGTAAGTCACGTAATTCTCTGCTCAGGCTTGACTCACATATATATTAATGTTAAATTATATAGGAAAAATATCATAGGATTTTTGTTATTGTTAGTACATTGTAATTTTAAAATAAAAACAAAATATTCCATAGGTTTTCAATAAATGTAGTAATTTCTTTTTTAAAAACTATTTCATTCACAAGGTCAAATATGAACTGTTGGTAAATAATTAATTTTAGTATAACTATCTTTAATTTCCTTAGAATATCATAAAGAACTGTTTTGAGTCTATTATATTTTGAGGTGTGATTTTTGGAACCATGTTTGAAATTTTATAGATCTTTTCTAATATAACTGCTCTTATCCAATCTTTTAAAATATTAAATGTCTCCAAAAATGCATTTGTACTCATAATTTGAGAGAATCATTTACTAGTAATCCTCCTTTTTCACATATCTCAGATTTTTAACTTTGTCTGTATAAGAAAATGGATGATTAAATATATCTTTTGGAAAATACTTAATAATCCTTAGCATCTTAGATTTCTTTTGATACTCTGAATAATTGAAACTTATGAAAGTCACAGAAAATATTTGTTCTAGTATTGTATTCACATATTTACCAGAAATAACACATATACATATGCTATTTTAGAGAAAAAATTATAAGGATTCCAAACCATAGGAAAATGTTTTAAAACTAGATTAAGTATAAAAAAAGGCATTTAAAAAATCTATTTATTAACTAAAATATAGTTAAAACTTAGATTTAAATGTCTAAAATTTCTAGAGGTAAAACATTATACAGGTAAAAAAAGTCAATCTCTTTTGCACAGTTAATAAAGGGTAAATGTTTTACCTTGAATAAAAATATTTCTACCTCTTGATTCTGTATATTTTTACCTTTTATAGGATTGGATTCTGGAAACTATGTCTTCAAGGGTGAACTTCTAAATGTGAAAAAAATATTTTTGTGGTTCTCTTTATTTATGAATTTTGTTACCACAAAGTTGGAAAGTTTTTGAGGTTTTGCATTATAAATATATTTTAAACCTATGTGTCCAAAAGTCTGTGCTTAAGCTGAGTACTTTCAAAACGTGCCGTGATACTGCTGATCAGTGATTTTTATCTGGAATACATTTGACAAAGCTGCCTAAAACTGATTTCTTAAAAAATCAGAGAACTCACTCATGAAAAAAAAAAAGAAAAAAAAAAGAGAGACAAAATCCTTAATATAATTTTTCCTTATAATTACATATAAAATATCATTAAAATCTTTGGATCCTTTTTATAATTGTGTCAATATTAACCTAAAAACCACCTATCAAATGTATTGATTTCTTCTATGTAAGAATCCATAGATACAAGACTATTAGCTTCTCTTTTTGTAGCTTATGGAAAAAATTCTTCCATAATTACCTCCCAAAATCATTTAATGATTATATGATAAAACAGTGTAAAACCCAGTTGCTTAATGTCAGCCAGTCTTACATACTTGTACCCAATAAATTATTTTAATATCACATTTTCTAAAACACTGACATAAAATCCTGTAAGTTTATTTTATACACAATCACATATAGAATGCTGAATGACACTTAAAAGACTGAAATAGTAGCAGGAGCTTATTTTCTGAAGCTATCTTGACACTAATGCTAAATTGCAACAAGGAAACATCTAGGATTTTACCTTTATGAGAAAAAGCTTTTTACATATTTAACATAATTCCAAAGAAAATAAACTGGAATTACGTGTAAAGATATGTACACTGTAACCAAAGGGCATTTATATTCCCCTGCAGAATACTTACTATGATTTTATTGCCATTTTGTGTCATTTTCTAAAAGATATAAAATACAGTCAGTAAACAAACTAGACTTTAGATTTAAGGTGACAGCTGCTCCTTCAGAAACAATATTCAGACATTTAATCTTAAGAACTATGAATATTTTACAACCAAGTAAGTATACTTTTGCAAGAAATGACAGGACTGTGTTCTGTGACTTGTAATCTTTGCAGCCATGATGACCAGCACGGCCGCCGGTACCAGCAGCCATCACCACTACGTCTCTGATGTCGGCCATAAGCTAACTGATTGAGGACAAATTAACATTTGTTCTGTACTTTTTCAAAGTGCAAAACATTCTTCCTCTAAAATAATCTTGATTCAACTATTACTTACACAGAGTGTCATTTCTTTCTAGTTCTATTTTTGAAATTTATAGTTGTGATCTAATTTTTTCTTTTAAATATATTTTATTGATTTTCCACAGAGAGGAAGGGAGAGGGACAGAGAGCTAGAAATGTCAATGAGAGAGAAACATCAACCAGCTGCCTCCTGCACACCCCCCACTGGGGATGTGCCCACAACCAATGTACATGCCCTGGACCGGAATTGAACTGGGACCTTTCAGTCCGCAGACCAATGCTCTATCCACTGAGCCAAACGGTTTTGTCAGTTGTGATCTAATTTTAACATACTCTTTACGCCCAGTTCAGATTGCTGCACTTTGGGTACAGGAATCTGATTTTCATGGGGAGAGAAGTACATTTCATTCCAGAGCCATGATGGGTGTAACTAGGCCTCCAAATATTGCTGTGCTGCGGCAGTGAATTAGTGTTATGCATACACCCGTCCTTAACAGTTGGCAAAGTAAAACAAATTCATCTGGAATATTGTGTCGATTTTATTATCCCTCCTCTTAGTTTCTCTCGCCATGTTTATAAAGTTCTCTCACTGGAGTTTTATTGATCTATATTTCTGGCAGCTGGTTAAGACCCATTTCACCAGCTAGATTGTAAATAAAGTCAGCTTCATTTTTCCAGTTAGACACTTGTGAAGATATCTGCCCTTATTAGCAAAGAATTCGCTATCTCTTACCTAAGGTCTGTTTTAGCCACACAATTTATAAGAAATCCAGAGACCTCTTGACTCGGAAGAGAGTCAGGCCTGCTTCACGCACAAGACAGAAGGAACTCAGCCTGCTGCTGTCGCCATGGCAGTGGGCCTCACTGTGGAATACCAAGTCCACGTGGTCTGAAGGAGCCTTGTCTGCCTCTGCAGAGTCTTTTACCTTCCCACTGCCTATAAAAAGGCACAGAGATGTATCAGACTTGTACTCCATTTCCTCACAATCATAATATCTAGCTTTCAGGGACAGAGGCCTGAGCAGCTAGTCAAGTCCTCAGTGGCTTCAGCCTCAGCCACATAGTTTGCCAGAATTATTTTTCCTCAGAAAGGTTGGGAGAGTTTCTACCCATTTTTGTGCTGATTTTATGAAAGTGTGGAATTTGGTTTCTTATTCGGCCATTTTCATTGATGTTCCACTTTATTTCTAAAAGCTAGATTCTGACAGTAAAATTACTAGGTCAAAGGAAGTAAAAATAAAAAGGATAGCTATGTATGTGTATATTTGCTATATACCTATATGATATATATATTATCAATATGATAAGGAGGATAATCTCCAAATGGCCCTCCAAAAATGTCAACAAATATAGAGCCACAGTTGCAGTTAATGGAAAGGTTGCCCAACATTTGATAATTCCTTTGCCTACAGCCACACAGATTGTGCTCACTTTAACTTAATAGGATAGTGCTATGTTTGAAATATGAGGCCACCTGGATATCATAGTTCATTGTCATTTTTTGTCCTTGAAAAATGCGACATGATTAGGCTTTTTTGGTGTACCTTGATGTGACACTTTCTTATATACAAGTAAGTATGTCATGGACTTTTAGTTGTTTTAATATTTATTTTTTAGCAATGTTCTTCCCAATAATCAAAGCAACCCATAAAATAAAATTACAATTATGATATTACTTGGTTATTTTTTAGTGGAAATTATTTAGAATGAGTGACTCTACATACATTGATAACAATTAAAGGTATTCTAAGATAACTTTATCATCACATACAGTAATTAAAAGTGAATTATCTTGTACAACAATTAATTCAGAAGTGACAACAAATAAGTTTCTTTAGCAATTAAAACTAAGTATAGTGATAAGGTATTTCCTCCTCCCCAAACTTACCAGATCAAAATATTTTTGTTAATTTGATGTATATTCATACATGCATGCAAGTCATTTTACAGAAGTACATTTTTGATACTTTACAGTGGCAGCTGTGATGAGGGCAAGGGACATAGTGAAAGTTGCATATGCAAATTAGAAGATCCAATGTGACTCAGGAGGTACATACTGATGGTTCATGGCCCTGCTGTTGTGCGACAGGATATAGGAATGCTTCCAGGTAACAAGTTCAGCAAATATTACCATTTCTGCTCCCACATCCCGTATCTGCCCACACGTTGTTGACTCTCATGAACTCATTAATGAAGACATAATACGGTATATAGAGATATCCCAGTACTTCCTTTCCTAGAAGATAAAATGGTGATTGAAGTTGTTACTCTGAATCTAATTCTCAACAATAAAGGAAGACTAAATGACAGGACACCTAGGAGACAGAGACCTTGTTTTTAGAAATTCCTAATTCTGTCGAAGGCTGAGTGCTACCCAATTTGATATTAAGAATGTGTGTTTCAGAAGTTCTGAGAACAATTGGCATAGTTCACGACATGAGGATCTAAAAGGGAAGGTATCTTAAGAGGCATGGACAAAGTTCGAGAATTGTGATTCTGACTTACATTTTAGATAATCTTGATAGGAAAGGAAAGTAGGCAATTAAATAAATCCTATTATGGCACAGACTATTTCCCAACAAAATTTAAAAGATCATATACAAGTAAGTACAAAAAAGATATATAACAAAGAATAAATATAAGAGATGGTTAAGAAGAATGACAAGGAAGCAAATGATAGAAAAATACCACAAAATTTTAGTTTCCATGGGGGAAGAGGACTCTAAGAAGGCCAGGCAAGATAGAGTCAACAAGACAGGAAAAATTTAGGTGTCCAAAAGATACCTATTTCTCACAGTCCTATTTAGTTGTATTCATATAACCTATTTCTATGTAATCACAAGATGTATCTATTAATTTATATTACAATAGATATTTCAATGAAATGGCTGAATTCCTTTAAAATAAATTGATTCAAATATCTCTGTCTCCCTTCCCTCCTCCCTTCCTCTTTCCTTCCTCTCCTCCCTCACTCCTTCTCTCCTTCTTCTGTTTTCATTTATGTTGGCTTCTTGTGTTTTTTTTTTCATGATGTAGCAGAGATCTAGGCTTCTATTATTCCTAGCATTTGGAAGAGCATTTTTATTCCCTAGTATCGCTATCTGTACTTGCTACCCATTTGCCCACCTCTAGAGTGAGGCTTTCTGATTGGCAGGATATATGATTTATAGCTCCATTGGGAGTTGGAAAAGTAGCTCTAGAAAGATAAAATGGCTTCTGTAAGCAAAAGAAGAGCTTGTCTGACAAGCAGACATCCTCTATGCTATCCAGAGACATGCATTCAGTTTGCCAATGTAGACATAGACATGCCTCCCTGCCTTTCCCATCAGAATAGCTTTCTGTTCAAGAGGCCAAGAGTTCTGCAGAAAACAATTCTTCAGCAGCCTGCTTGGGAATGTTAGATACCTTCAAGATGTAGAAGAGACATATGAAGTCAGTGAAATTGATGATTATTATAAACATCCCAGAAATAAACCCAAACTGTGTGTGACAAGGGAAACAGGATGTTGGCATGATTGCTAGTCGTGCTCAAAGATAATTAGTCTAGTATATACAGAAAGCTACTCTGGGGACAATGAGTTCCTACTAAAAGGAATGCTGTCCTGTGTTTTCCCTCAACTGCTTTTTTTTTTTTTTTTTTTTTTTTTTTTTTTTTTTTGCTATCCATTTCAGCACACAAAAATTATTAAAGGCAAAAAAGAAAGTACCAGTATTGTATTTGAGTTTGGAATATTTTTGATTTATAGATTAGGGTAATTAATTTTAAATGTGTCTTAACTGCTAATAACCCTGTGTTCTCTATATTAGTAAATATTATACAATTTTAACTTATATTTTTGTATATTTTAAAATTATGTGAAAATCAGAAATGAAACCAGGATCTGATCAAGATGGCAGCATAATAAATGCAGTATTCAACTTCTCCCAAAACCACACCAAAATTATAAATAATCCTGGCTTGTGTGTCTCAATTAGTTTGACAATCATCCAGTACACCAAAAGTTGGAGGGCTTGATTCCTTGTCAGAGCACATATCCAAGTTGCGGATTTGATTCCATCAGGGTGTGTGTGGGAGGCAGCTGATAGATGTTTCTCACATTGATCTCTCTCTCTCTCTCTCTCTCTCTCTCTCTCTCTCTAACTCTCTCTTTCTCTTCTCTTGCTGCCTCACTCTAAAATTAATTTTAAAAAATTAAAAAATACACTAAATCACAGAACAATCATCATTCTAAACCACCTGAAACCTAGTGAATGGGAGTCCTACAAGTAGGGATTTAAAGGAGCCACATTGAGACTAGTAAGAGGGACAGAGATGTATTAGGCAGATAAAAATCTGGAGACATTTCTCAGCTGTACAGGTCCCCCCGCCTGAGGAATGAGGTGTCCAAGCCCCACATCAAGGATCCATCCCTGGGTTCCAGTGGCAGGAAGAGAAGTCCTCATAACTTCTGGCTATACCAATAAGCAGGGATTGCATCTGAGAAGACAGAGACTGCTGGGGTCATAGGCAGTTTCTTTTAAAGGGTCCATGCACAGTCTAACTCAAACTCACTGCCTCTGAGTTCCAGCACTGGAGAAGCAGCTTGAAAGGCACCAGAAATGGTCACAACCAGTCCTTGCAGCTGATAGGCCTGGGAGTAAATCTCTCTTGTTGATGTGTCAATATCAATTGATGTTTAACTGTTGATCAGGAGGGTGTATGCAGCTTACACAGGGGTGCCCACCTGGAGTACCCAATTTGAATGAGTAGGAAGGATGTACCACTGAACCTAGAGAACACCTATTACCTAAAGCCACTCTAGAGAGCCTGGGAGATATAGCAACTCTACATAACACATAAAAACAAACACAGAGAGGCAGCCAAAATGATGAGACAAAGGAGCATGTTCCAAATGAAAGAATAAGATAGAACTCCAAAAAAGAAATCTAAACAAAATGGAGACAGCATCTATTAGATGCAATCTTCAAAACATTGGTTGTAAGGACGCTCAATGAACTTAGTGAGAACCTCAACAGCATTAAAAAAAAAAGGGACATGGAAACTCTAAAAAAGAATCAGTCAGAAGTAAAGATTATGATAACTAAGATGAAGAATAGTTTACAAGATTCAACATTAGAGTAGATAAAGCTGAGAATCAAAACAGTGATTTGGTATATAAAGTAGCAAAAAAAACACCCAATCAGAAGAGCAAAAAGAAAAAAAAAAGAATTCCAAAAGATAAGGATGATGTAAAGAGCCTTTGGGACAACTTCCAGGGTATCAATATTTGCATCATGGGGTGCCAGAAGAAGAAGAAAAAGAACAAGAAATTGAAAACTTATTTGAAAAAACAATAACAGAAAATTTTCTTAACTTGGTAAAGGCAATGAACATACAAGTCCAGGAAGTGTAGAGAATCCCAAACAAGATGAACTCAAGGAAGCCCACACTTTGACACATCATAATTAAAATGAGAATGTTAAAGTCAAAAAGATTATCTTCAAAACAGCAAGAGAAAAGCATAGCAGTTACCTACAAAGAGGCTCCCTCCCATAAGAGTGTTACCTGATTTCTCTATAGAAACTTTGCAAGTCAGAAGGGACAGGCAAGAAATATTCCAAGTGATTAAAATCAAGGACCTGCAACCAAGATAACTCTACCAAGGAAAACTATTATTTAGAATCAAATGATATATAAAGAGCTTCCCACACACGTACACACATACAAAAAAAAAAAGAAAGCTAAATGAGTTAATCACCACCAAATCAGGATTACATGGAATGTTAAAGAGTCTTCTTTAAGAAGAAAAAAGAAGGTTAAAAATATGAAAAATAAAATAAAACACATATCTATCAACATTTTAATAAAAAAATAAATAAGCAGAACAGAAACAGACTCAGAGATATAGAGGACATTTAGACAGTTGCCAGATGGGAGGGGATTTAGGAGATGAGTACATATGGTGATGGGATTAAGAAGTACAAATTGGTATAGAATAGTCATTAGGAGGTAAAGTATAGCATATAGAATATAGTCAATAACATTCTAATAACTATGTATGGTTTCAGATGGCCATGATATTTAATGGGATAATTATTTAGTAAGCTATATAATGTCTGATCTCTGGGTCATACACCTGAAACTAATATAATATTGTATGTCAACTGTAATTTAAAAGTTTAAAAAGATTTAAATACTTTAAAAAATATATTTTATTGATATTTTACAGAGAGTTAGAAACATAGATGAGAGAGAATTATCTATCAGCTGCCTCCTGCACACTCCCCCTGGGACTGTGCCTGCAACCAAGGTACATGCCCTTGACTAGAATTGAACCTGGGACCTTTCAGTCCACAGGCTGATCCTCTATCCACTGAGCCAAAATGATTTTGGCTTAAATAAGTTTGTTTGTTTTTAAGTCAAAAAAATGAAACTAGACCACCAACTTTCACCATACTAAAAAATAAACTAAAAATGGATAAAGGATTTAAATGTAAGATGGGAAACCATAAAAATCTTAGAGGAATCCACAGGCAGTAAAATCTCACACATGCCAAAACTGGTTTGGCTCAGTGGATAGAGCGTCGTCTGCAGACTGAAAAGTCCCAGGTTCGATTTCAGTCAAGGGCATGTACATTGGTTGTGGGCACATCCCCTGTCGGGAGTGTGCAGGAGGCAGCTGGTTGATGTGTCCCTCTCATTGATGTTTCTGGCTCTCTGTCTCTCTCCTTTCCTCTCTGTGAAAAATCAATAAAATATATATTTTTAAAAAATCTCTCACACATATGCCAAAGCAATGTCTTCACCAATACAGCTCCTAGGGCAATGAAAACTAAAGAGAAAATAAATGGGACTACATCAAAATAAAAAGCTGAAAAAGCAAAAGAAACCATCAGCAAAACAACAAGAAAGCCCACTGCATGAGAGATAACATATTTGCCAATGTTATCTCTGCTAAGGGTTTAATCTCCAACATTTACAGGGAACTCATACAACTTAACAAAAGGAAGATAAACGATCTAATAAAAAAATGGGCAACAAACCTAAATACATATTTTTTGAAAAAGGGCATACAGAAGGCCAACAGACATACAACAACATGCTCAAAGTCACTAATCATCCAAGAGATGCAAATCAAAACAACAATGATGTACTATCTCACACCTGTCAAAATAGCTATCATCAACAAATCAACTAATGACAAATGCTAGCAAGGATATAGAGAAAAAAGAGCCTTCATGTACTGCTGGTGGGAATGTAGACTGGTGCAGCCACTGTGGAGAAGAATATGGAGTTTCTCAAAAAGCTAAAAATGGAACTCCCATTTGACCCAATTTTGACCCATATTTCCCACTTCTAAGAAAATATCCCAAGAAGTTAGAAACACCAGTCAGAAAGGATACATGCACCCCTATGTTCACATCAGCACAATTTACAATAGCTAAGATTTGGAAATAGTCTAAGTGCCCATCAGCAGATGAGTGATACATTTACACAATGAATACTATGCTGTTGTAAAATGGAAGATACTCCTACCATTTACAACAGCATGGATGGACCTGGAGAGCATTATGTATGCTAAGCAAAGTATGTCAGTGAGAGAAAGATAAATATCACACGATTTCACTAATTTGTGGAATATAATGAACAACATAAACTGATGAACAAAAACAGATTCAGAGACAGAGAAGTATCAATCAGGCTATCAAACCTCAGAGGGAAGGCAGGGGAGGATGTGGGGAAGGGGATAGATCAGCCAAAGGCCTTGCTTACATGTATATAAGCCTAACCAATGGACACATACACTAGGGTGGTGAGGGCACAAGTGGGGAGGGGTGGGGGCAATGGGGGGATAAGGACACATATGCAATACCTTAATCAATAAAGAAAGAAAAAAAGAGAAAAAATAAATAAAGAGGAAGCCTTAAACTTCAAAAAGGGAAAGAAAGAAAGAAAGAAAGAAAGAAAGAAAGAAAGAAAGAAAGAAAGAAAAGCCAAACCACAAAACCCAAATTGTAAGCTTCTGTTAAAATATAGAATTGGCTTAACAATATGACATTTCATGGGTTTTCAATATGTAATTTTTTTCGATCAAAAATTAGGCAAAAAATACAGCTTTTATTCATTCTACTTAAATATTTATCAGAAGCATGGTAAGATAATATGCTATTTTTCAGATGTTTGGTGATATCAGTAGATTAAAGTTTATCCCTAGTGAAGTGGTCATAGGTATTCAGGACAATATACGTGGAATGGACAGTACACTGGAAGACTCCTTTGATGTTTAAACAAAAGACATGAGAAGAATCCATTAAAATTAAAGGTATTTTCTGCTCACTGATTTTATTATATTAGAAAAAATAGCTAGACATCATTATTATCCTAGATATTTTTTTAGATAACATAAAATCCCTCTAATTTTTGATAACTTAGAGTCACTTGGCTACAGTGGAATTTGAAGAGGGATAGGATGCCAATTTTCACATTATTTTTATAGTAGTACTCTTTTATTCAGGAGGAATAAGGAGAATGGCCAGAAGATCATATGACCAAATCTAAATAAATTCCTTCTCCATTTATCTGGAAATTTTCACTTTTTTTCCCCCTCAGACGAAACTTCAAGAAAAAATATGAAAAAGTTATATAATAAGGAAATGAAGTTACTTAAATGAGTTGTTATGCAAAGCAGATATTTTACATTCTAAGAAAACAACACCTAACCCCAAACTAACTGGCTCAGACTTAGACTCTTTGCATCCACCTCAACTTTTTCTAAAGGGATCACAGTAGCTCATCTACCTTTTCAGTTCTTATGTTATCCATTTTTCTCTTTCCTCCCTAGTTTCCCTCCCTTCCAGATGAAGATTTAGAGTGGGATTTATGACCCCAAATGGACAATGAACCTCAGAGGGTTGATGGATCATAATAAATCCTGAATCATTAACAATGTTTTGTCATCATTACAGAACAAAACAAATAGTGGATATCTAGGGCCCTGATTTTCTCCTGTGCAGCCATTTCCCTCAAACAGAAAGCAATGCATATTACAGGGGTCAAATTTATACCTATAATTAGGAAACATAGGGATACATTTGATCCTGGTGATTTTTCAATCCCCAGATTTAGTCATTGTCTAAGTATTATATCTTTAGTCTATCATAAGACACATTAAGAATTGCACTAGATGTTCCCTCTATTGGCATAATTTAGTATATGTATACATGTCTATATTTTTCAACCTCTATGGCTATAACTAAAGGCAGATCAACATACATTAATATCCCTGTCAACAAATCTCAACTTTACAGAAACTCATAAATATTATGAACATGTTTTAGGAGCTTTAATTATTGTGACTACAACACCTCATGCAACTAGACTTCCGTCAGGTCTTCATTTGAGTGTCACTGACTTCTGTCTGTTCACACCTCCAGTTTTGCAACTGTTATTACTCATAACTGATCTCCAGGTACTTAGCTTCACTTTCCCTCAGTAGATGTGTATTTTAGTCCATGGTTTTACCTTCCCCGCTAGACCATGTGTTTCCCGTGCAGGGTTTTGTTTGTTTGTTTGTACTTCCCTCACTGAAATTTAAGATCGCTAAGGGCAGGAAACTTTGTCTATTTTATTTACTGCTCCCCTCCCTCATCCTTTAACACTATACTTTGAAGCAGTGATTGCTCAATAATTTTTTGTTGAATTAAACAATAAACTTATAGGCCACATTTACTTAACTTTCTATTTAATGTGCTATAAGTTAGTGAATTGAATGAACAATACAGAGATCACCAATCAATTGATACTTTTCTTTTTTGTGTGTTTTTCCTTTAGGAATTAGTGGCTCCAGTAGAAGGATGGGTATAATTAAGAAAAGCAGTATTTCCTGGCCCCTGAAAGATGCCCATGACTACATATATTTTCTAATCCAAGGAATCTCCTACTACATTGTTGCACATCATGAGTTGTTCAGAATTTTAAAATGCAAATCTATATAATTTATATAATTTTTTGTTGCTCTTGCTGTATTATATTTATTTTCTTTGCTATTGAATCAACCTTACTGAGCATTCAGTATCAATTAATAGATTGAACATATGCATTGGTCTCAGGCTTTCAAAATATCAGATAGGGGTGTGTGTGTGTGTGTGTGTGTGTGTGTGTGTGTGGTGCATAGAGATTTACTAACATGCTTTCCAAGAATTAACTTTTCTTATTGAAAAGGAACACTCAAATGTTCATGGGCTCAGTGTTATAATTCACTCCAATGTTGAAATAAGATCTTGGCATTGTCTTACCTTTGAAGTTAACACTCCATTTGCATTGTTATTAAAATAACTTAATTAAGATTTTTGGTTGTACATGTACAATTAGTTTCTTAATAGAAAAATAAATAAAGAAAATAAGGAACTGTGTATTATTTTTTAATAAACCAGTATTTTAAAAATTTGATTACATTTATAGATAATTGGTTTTGCATCTATATTTTATATTGTTTATTATTGGGTGACATTAGTTAATAAAATTATGTAGGTTCCAGGTACATAATTCTATAATATATCATCTGCATATTGTATTGTGTGATCATCAGCCCAAATCACCTTCTGTCACCATTTATCCCCCATTTACCCCCTTCTACCTCCCCCACCCATTTCCCTCTGGTAACCGCCATACTGTTGTCTGAAATTTGGAAGCAGTCCAACTGCCTATCAGTAGATGAGTGGATAAAAAAGTTGTGGTACATTTACATAACTTTTTGTGTAAAAAAAAAAGAAAAGGAAATCTTACCTTTCACAGTGGCATGGATGGACCTGAATAGCATTATGTTAAGTGAAATAAAATAGTCAGACAAAGAAAAATACTGTATGACCCTACTTATATCTGGAATCTCATGAACAAAATAAACTAATAAACAAAATAGAAACATATTCACAGATACAGAGAACAGATTGACAGCTGTCAAAGGGAAGTGGGGTTGGTGGTCTGGGTACAAAAGGTAAAGAAAAACAAGTTAAGCAAAGAAAAAAAAGAAATTTTTATCATGATCAGTTCCTCTCATCATCTGTGGCCCTTCATGAACTAGAAATAATAATTCCATGGGTAAGGAGAGATTGGGAAGCTTTTATTAATGGATTATCTATAAAACAGAGCTCTAACATGGAGTCACCAGTTTATCCCCTTAGCAGTATATACATATTTATAAAAACTGTTATTTCAAAATTTAAGACATCTTTCTTAGAGTCTATATATATCTGTGAATTTAGTCATCAGTTTTACTCCATATATTGAATATAATTTATAGTGCTATTAATTGTTTTGTAAGAATATAACTAGTAGAACAAGATTTGCTTTACTTAGCAGCTAGCAATTTACTTTTGACATTCATATCTATATTTTATTACACAGAAATAATACATAATACAAAATCGTTATAATTGAAAACTATATCATAAAAGAATCTTTTTAGTAGATCATTCTTATTAGTATGTATTGTGCTCTTATTACCTAAATATATTATCCATTTGAAATTAAATTTTGCTAAGGAATAAAAATAGAAATAAAAAGGAATTAAAATTTTAAATGTTTGAAATAAATTTAAAAGTGAGATATGTTAAATGTTCTTCGTACTAAACTCAGTGGCAATACATAGATCATACTCAGTGTCAGTTAAGCAAGTGGATGAAAAATGAGTGATTTTCATCCTCTAGTTAAGTATGATGCTAAGTGGTATGCACTAGCATTAAAAGCAAATTACTTATCACTTCAACAACCACAGCATGAGAGTGTTCTATTGAAAGCTGTATATTCAGTCTTTCTTGGTCCTCAGTTTCATTAAATAAATCAACTGATAATGGTTGGATAAGCAGAGGAAAAATCCTTGATGGCTTTATGGCATTTCTATTTAAAAAGTGCTTATTCAAGATGTCTTCAAATTGGTTTATTCCAATCACTAAGTATTTACACATGTGCACATGCACACACCACACACACACACACACCCACACACACACACACACACACACACACACATTTAACATATAAAAAAGTGAAAAGAGAAAGTCTTCGATTATGTACATGCCAAAGCAATGTACTGCAGGCACTTCCCAAGTTGTTCATGAACAGTTAGCACTTGAGAATTATAACTTGAGAATAGTAGTAATATGCTAATGAGACCAGACTTCCTTCCAGAGGAAGTCAGGCTGCAAGGGAAGCCTGGTCCCGGATGCCAGAAGGAAGCTGGTGTCATCACCATGGGAAGGAAGGCCTACTATTGCATGAATTTTGTGCATCAGGCCTCTAGTGCACATATGGCCCAGTGCACAAAATTTTTGCACAGGGGCGGCTGGGGGTGTCCTTCAGCCCAGCCTGCACCCTCTCCAATCCGGGCCCCCTTAAGGGATGTCTGACTGGCAGTTTAGACCCGATAAATGGCCAGTTGGACATCCCTCTCATAATCCAGGACTGCTTGCTCCCAACTTCTTGCCTTCCTGCCTTCCTGATTGCCCCTAACCACTTCTGTCTGCCAGCCTGATCACCCCCTAACCACTTCCATGTCAGCCTGATTGATGTCTAACTGCTCCCCTGCCAGCTTGTGTGCCCCCAAATTCCACCCTCTGCCAGCCTGGTCACCCCTAATTGCCCTCCCCTGCAGGGTTGATTGCCTCCAACTGCCCTCCCTTGCAGACCTGTTGCCTCTCAACTGTCCTCCCTTGCAGATCTGGTGCCTCTCAACTTCCCTCCCCTGCTGGCCATCTTGTGTCCACACAGGAGCAGGATCTTTGAAAACATGGGGACAGCCATCTTGTGTGTTTGAGTGATGGTCAATTTGCATATTATTTGTTTATCAGATAGGATAGAGGCCTGGTGCATGGGTGAGGGCCAACTGGTTTGCCCTGAAGCGTGTCCCAGATCAGGGTGGAGGTCCCCTGGGGGTATGGGGCGGCCTGAGCAAGGGGCCTATTGTGGTTTACAGGCTGGTCATGCCCCCTGGTGAACCAAGTGGAGGCCCTGGTATCTGGAATTTTTTTACCTTCTATAATTAAAACTTTGTAGCCTGGAATGGAGCCAAGCCTCTTGATCACTCCGAGGCTGGCAGCCATTTCTATTGGAATTTATTTACCTTCTATAATTGAAACTTTGTAGCCTAGAGTGGAGGTCTGGGCCAGCCAAGGTGTGTGGAAAGCTTTGGTTCTCCCATTGACAGGGGCAATCCTAGCCTCCTTCTCTCTCCAGCTCTGTGGCTGTGGCCATTTCTGTTTGGATTTGTTTACCTTATATAATTGAAACTTTGTAGCCTTGAGTGGAGGCTTAATCTGGCAAGGGCATGTGGAAAGCTTGGCTTCTACCATTGCCTGGGAAACTCAAGCCTCCCTCCTGCTCTCTGTGGCTTTAGCCATCTTAGTTGGGTTTATTTGCATACAAGCTCTGATTGACTGGTGGGCGTGGCTAGTGGGCATGGGCTTATGGGTGTAGCAGAGTGATGGTTAATTTGCATATTACTCTTTTATTAGAGTAATAATAAATCATGAGTGTGAGGCAGTCCATGTTTCTGAAATTCAATGACATGAATTTTAGCTATTACTTTGCCAAATAAATGGAACTCACATATATCATTTAGAAAACCATTCAGCTTAATATTAAAATCTCTGGCTACCAAGTCATGTCTGTTTTCAAATTTTTGTCAGCATTGTAAATTGTTTATAAAACTGCCCATTTGGTATTGAATGTTATTTTTATGAATAAATAGGGCTTTCAATACTTTGTTACAATTGCCATAGCATCCTAATATCACTGCCACATATTTCTGGGACTACCCTCAAAAGATAATGGAAGTATTATCATTTTACCGATCGGCACATTGTTATTTTCAGATATAGATTTGAGATAATCCATCAAAGCACTATATTTTTCAACTCTCATCTCTCAACTTGGATTGAGTTGCTTTAATGAAATTTATCCGATTGACCTCCATTTTTAAATATAAATCCACAATAAACGGTTAACTTTCCTACATTTAAAATAGGATTCAACATGTTCCTCACAGAGAGATAAAATCCATATTACTGCATTTGTGTGACTCCTGTCACACTACATTTCGTCTAGTATTATTGTTGATTACACTGTTGTGTCTGAGTCTTAATGTGATATCTGTTCCCCAGCCTTTTTCCCCATGTGGAAAAAGAATAGGACATGTCATTGAATCAAATGTAGGAAACGGGATACTGATTTGTTTCATTTTGGTGGCACTTGGATTATTGGGATCTGGTTTACAATGAATTTGCAAGTACCTTTCAAAGGAGGTTCTCCATCTTCATTCTCCATCTTGCTTACACGGGGAGAATTATATCTACCTGGGTCACTGTTATGATCAATTTAATTGCCATAGTTACCTCTGTGGGAGCTATACCTTTTGCTGCTGCTTCAGATTGGGCTTCCTTTTCTACCTCATGTGGAATCTTGTATGACTTTGTTAATTCATTTATTTCATGCATGATGCTATTGATGTTGATTATGAATCTTTCTGAGCAGCCCTGGTTTTCTGGCATTGCTATTCTTTTACTGGTAGCTTCGGCTACATCCGAAATATAGAGTTGAGCAAACTTCTGAGAAACACTATCCGAAGGATGTAAAGATTCAGAATGGTGATAAACTTGTTTGTGTATTCTAAAATATGGCCCATACGCTGATGGCCATGCAATATTTGCACCCATGGAAGCAAAAGCAAAAGAACTATTTATGGAATGAATATTTTCCATGAAATTTTTACTGTCAGAATCTTTGTTTGTCCTTAATCTTTTTAAATATTCTGGGTATTCTGGAAAATGTATATCATTTGGACAGACTTTATCTTTGCTACAACATCGTGTAAATTTACCATCAGATGGTTTTTCATCAGAAATTTAGTGATAGTCAAAACTGACATCTAACAGTCATTCCACCACAACTATGTTTGAGAATTGCATCGTCATGTACTCCATTTTCACTGAGAAGGCAGTTCCTACAAGTACTTGTTGATGTTCTTTGGATGTATTCTGTCGACACTGCTGCCTTCTTTTAAGTTCACAGGCACATTGGTACATTGCTTGTTAGACATTTTTTGTTGATGTCTCTGGCTTCTTTCAGCTTTAGAACGACGTTTTTCCACTACCTGCTTTTCAGATACACTCTGTCGCAGTTGCTGCCTTCTTTCAAGATCAGAATCAAGTTGGTCTTCAGACATTTTCTGTCGATAACGCCGGCTTCTTTTGGCTGCAGAGCTACCTTGTATCAATAGTAGATGTTTAGACATAGCCCCACCTCCTTGCTGTCAGGTGAATGATAGTCCTGGTTGTCAGGTGGCAGGGAGCTGTCTGACCAAAGGTCAATCTCTAGGGTTGGGACTTTCTCCTCCCTGCTGTCAGATGGCTGTCAGACCCCTGAGAGCTGAGTGACCAATGACTGATTCTGTCTGATTCTGTGGGGGTGGAACTTCCTCCTACCTGTTGTCAGAGTCTGGGCCAGCACAAACGGGGACACAGCATCAAGTCCCCCTGCGCCAGAAGATGCACAGTCAACTCTCCACCCACTTGCGTGTCCCCTGAACGCAACATCCAGTCTCATGGAGGGGCTGACAGGCCCAGACATGCCAGAGGCTGGGGAGCAGTGAGGCTGGATCTGCCACTGGAGTAGGAGGATCCCTCCTGTCCACTTGGTCCCCACCACCCCTGGCCGGGTCCATAGGCCCAAACAATTGAGCCTTGCTGCTCAGCCCCGGACATTCCAGAGGTCACAGAGAAGCCAGGCTTGGTCTGCTACTGGAGTGGGCGCAGGCCACATGACCGCTGGCTGGACACCCCAGGCACCTCCTAGCTGCACACCCAGCTGCTGGTGGAGGGGATCGGTGCCTGGGGATCTGAAGCCTCCCAGCCACATACCTGGTTGTCTGTGCTGGTGGCTGGGATCGGCCGCTAGCGTGGGGATTGGTGTGTGGGGGCTGGCTGCCTCCCAGCTGCACACCATGGGATGCCTCAGCTGGTGGCAGAATCAGTTTGTGGGGGCGCAGGTGCCTCCCAGCTGGCCTGTGGGACTCCGAAGGCACTGGACTGGGGGACTCTGGCTGGGCTGAGAGCACTGGGTGCCGCCATCTTGTGGCTATGGGCATCGCCATTTTTGTAGCAGAGTGACATCTAATTTTCATATCACTCTGTTATTAGAGAGGATACCAATTTTATTTTAGTAACATTGTACAAATTGCCTTTTCATCCACATATAGTAATTGAAATAATCTCTTTCTACAGACTACTGCTAATAATAAATATTAAAGTAAAAAGGCCTTCTTACTAAAAATGTAAAATTATTTCATTACTAGAGGTTCAGTGCATGAAATTCATGCACAGAGGTCCCTCAGTTCAACCTGCACTCTCTAAAATCCAGGAGCTCTCAGGGGATGACCTACTGATAGCTCAGGCCCACTCCCATGGTTCTATGCTCTATGTAGGGCCTGGGGGTTTCACTACAGCCATGGAGATGAAGCCCCCATGCCCTGCTCTCTGCCTGCCTCCACCATGCACCATGCAAAGGAAGACCCAATGCCCTGCAGTGTACTCTGTCTGTCAGGCCTGGGACCTTCCCTGACACCTACACATTAAGGAAGCCCCCATACTCTGTTGTCCTAGCTCTGTCTGTAGGGCATGGGGGTGTTCCAGCTTGCCACTTGGTTCCTGCAAGCCTGTCCTGTCTTTTTCTGCCCACTGCTTGGTCTGCGCGAACCAGTGGGGGCTGACAGGCCTAAACTCTGCAGCACAGGTGGATCAGGAAGGCTGGATCTGCCCCCTCTGGGCTGACAGGCCCAGTCACTCCAGCAGTGGAGGGTGCTGCCGTCTTGTGGCTATGGGGGCCACCATTTTTGTCATGGAGTGATGGTTAATTTGCATATTACTCTTTTATTACATAGGATACATAGTATTTCTTTTGCATGATTAATGAAAATGTATGGTTTTACTATTGAAACTCACATGTTCTTATCTTTCATAGCTCTTTATATATTAAGTGTAATATTTCTTGTCACAAAAAATACCAGGCTTGCAAAGTTGTTTAGTTTGCTTTAATATATATGTTGCAAAAGAACTTTAAATTTTATGTAATTTAATCTATAAAGTTATTTCTATGTTTTCTTAACATTTATTATTTAATACTATAAAATTTGTTATATTTTTAAATGTCACATTTATTATATAACTATTCATTATTATATAAAATTCATGCACTGGAGCAGGGTTTTCTCAGCCTGGCCTGCCCCCTCCCCAGTCTTGGAGCCCTCAGGGGTGGGATGTGACCTGGAAATCAGGGGAAGGCCCCATTACACCCCTGATACTGCCACTGCCAGCAGCACAAGCCTCGGGTGGCCCTGATTACCTGAGCTTCGGCCAGCCCTGGGCAGCTGGGTAGCTGCCATCTGAGGCTTACCTGTGCCTCGGGCTGGCCATGGGTGGCTGTGCAGCCACCACCTGAGGCTTGCCTGCACCTCAGTCATTGGCTGAGCAGCCAAGATCCAAAGCTTTTCTGTGCCTTGGGTTGGCCCTGGGTGGCTTTGGGGGCTGAGAGGACTGCAGGACTCCAGAGGCAGGTGTGCGACATGCCTGCTGCCTCATCAGGGCTGAGGGGACTGGGCACTGCCATCTCTTCACTGTGGGCACTGCCATCTTTGTGAGGGCTTGATGGTCAATTAGCATATTCCCTCTTTATTAGATAGGATAAACACTTATAGGTTATGTATTTTTCCTAAAATGTGGTGTTGTTCTATTGATTTATTTTTGATTTTCCTGCCAATATCAGGCTCCATTAATTAGTGTAGCTCAAAAATGAATCAAAGACAAACTATGATTAAATTGCATACTACCAAGAAAGATTTTCTGGCAAAAGGGGATAATGCGAATAAAGTATAATATTAAGAAAAATATTGGACCTAGATAATAGGTGTAAGAGAGTTTTTTAGTACTACTTTTGCTAATTTTGAGTATATCTGAAAATGTTCATAATAATACATTAAGATGAGTGATGATGCACAAGAGGAAGATGTGATACCAGGTAGCCTCTATATTAGGTGTGAATATAGCTCTACTCAGTTGAGAAATATATATATATATATATATATATATATATATATATATATCCACAAAAGTAAAGTTCTGCACCAGGTATAAAATGGTTGTTCAGAGATGAGGCCACAGTAGATACTCCTGTTCAAAAAGAGACATGGCAATCCCTGAACCATATTGAAACCCCACAGACAGCTTGGAATGTCTTTTTTCTTTGGTTTTAAGGACTAATTATTGGATTAGTCTTCAATTCAGCTTCATGGAGTAAGTTCCTCAGTTTACTCTTCTCCATGACTCTTAGCTCTACCTTCTGGGAGCTCCTTCCTCTGAGGCTAATCTGAAGTGAGTTTTGTCTGAGCAGCTTTGTCAGACCTCTTCCTGATCCTTGAGGGCTCGGGTTATTTTAAGTCTTAAACATCACTGTTACTTTTATTTAGGTTAGTGGTTCTTTTTGTTAGCACAACTGTCTCAAAAAACTTTTGAATTTTTAGTTTATTTGATTCCAGTCAGTTCCATGTTCCAATGGAACTTAAATTCTTTTTGAGACTTGACTAATTGCAGGTGCCCCGAGCTTATTAAGCACTGTGGGAAAGCTACATGGTTTTCCTGAACCATTTTCTGCTAAATTAACTGAGTACTATCATAACCCACCAGAGGTAGGGATGATGGGAGTGAAGGGCTTACCATTGATTTGATCCTTACCAAAGGGCTTTCTTTGCCTTAAGACACTCTTGAATTTATTTTATACTGGTAGGTGGGGAAAAGCCTATTCCAGTTTTACAAATCTCCACATTTTTCACTCTCCTTTCATTTCTGTTTGCTAACCAGCAAATTCTTTATAAGCTCATCTCTTTGTATACTTGTCAAATGTAGCCAGTAGTATCTAACACATGCTACTACTATTCTATTTTCCCTATATTTAAGATCCTAGGATATGAAAGCTCATTAGGTATTTTTCAAGTGATTGCTGGCAACAATTGCTAGTTTTAAAAAATATTTCTTGCACCTGCTATTTTACATTGAGTGGCCATATTATTATGACCACCCCATCAGTACTTCATTGGGCCAAATTTTGCCTTCAATAATGTGGTAATTCTTCTTGGCATTGACTCCACAAGATGTTGAAAGTTGATCTGAGGAATCTGACACCATGCCTGATGAATAACACTGTCAGTTCTGTGAGATTTGATGGTTGTGGAGCCAGCTGTCTGATGGTTCTTTTAACTTCATCTCACAAAAGCTCCATTGGATTGAGATTGGTGATTGTGGGGGCCACCTAAGCAAGGTAAAGTCTCCCTCATGTCCTTGAAACCACTCCTGCACAATATGAGCACCGTGGCATGGTGTATTGTCTTGTTGGAAGAAGCCATCTCCATTGGGATACACCATCAACATGATAAGATGAACTTGATCAGCAACGGTTCATAGGTATGTTGTGCTATTCAGATGTTGTTCCACATGAATTAAAGGTCCCAAATATGCCAGGAAAACATGCCCCAAACCATAACACTGCACCCACCAGCTTGAAGGTTGTAGTTGTACTCATGCATGTGGGGTGCATGCTTTCATTCTGTTTCCACAAAATTCTCACTCTGCTATCTGCATAATGCCACTGGAAATGTGATTCATTGGACCACATGACTTTTTTTCCAATGCTCGACTATCCAATCCTTGTGTTCCTGAGTGAATTGGAGACGTTTAATCTTGATAACTGCAGTCAGAAAAAGTGTTCAAACAGGCCTTCGGCTTCCATATCCCATATGATGCAGTATACGTCTAATTTGCCTACAAATGTCAGGTGGTCATAATAATCTGGCTACTCAGTGTATACACATCATAGGTACCCGAGGAGACTGCATAGCAATGTCATAATTCTCACTCTGTGTCCAGATTGATCAAGTACATAGCAATAAGGGGGAAAGGAATAGAAGGCAGAATCACAGGCTTTTAAAGCTTCCAGACGGACATTAAACATCTCCCTTCCACTTTAATGGTCAAAGTAAGTTGCATGATCACAAGTGGGAGTGCATAACTCTCCAATAGGTCAGCATAAAGGTGACCTCAAGTCACACTTAATCCCCCAGTCATTACCTCTTCTGAAATCAATTACACACACTCTTGCCTTTATTTGCTATACTCTATCATCTTGAATTTTTCCTATTTCCCAAACATACCTGTTCTTTCAGCCTAAATTATCATTCCAGACTTTCTGTTCAAGCTGATATCCACACTGTTAAATTTCCTCAGCAGTCTATGTGGTTAACTCTTTTGCCTCTTGTCTTTGCTCAAATGGCACCTTCTCACTGAAGCTAACACTGATTCCTCTTTTTAAAAACTGAATTTCACAACCACACATAAGAGACTTCTCTAAATCTGATTAATTGTTTTGTAGTTTCACAGCCCCTTATATTATTCCTTATGCAGGTCAATTTAACCCTTTTTATTTATCACTGCATTAGGCTTTCCCACTGGCATAGCTGCTGGAACAGCAACCCAAGAAGAGTCTTTTGAAAGCATTTTCTCACCAAATATTCTCCCTGGAAAAAATATCTGTACAAGTGAAGTAGAAGGAAGAAACAAAAAAATTAAAAACAACAAACCATAAAACCCCAACTTCATTGAATCAGGAAGCAAACTTTTAATAAATAATCCTGAAACAAATTCTTAGATACTGTGAATTAGGAGGGCATGGATTCCTAGAAATCTGTAGTTTAGAAATGCATTGAATATAATTATGAAAAAAATTCAGGCACTGACTTTTTATATATAACATGAATAATATATATAACATGAATAATACTATAAATCAGGATAATTTTGTCAATGTCAACATAATGCATTTTTCTTTGCTCATGATATACATGTAAGAATATATCATACCACAATACCTGATATTAAACTATACCACAAGGTTATTGTAATCAAAACAGCCTGGTACTAGCACAAGAACAGGCATATAGATCAATGGAACAGAATAGAGAGCCCAGAATTCAACCCATGCCTTTATCCTCAATTAATATTTAACAAATAAGGCAAAGCACACAATGGTGTAAAGACATGTACATGAAAATAAATTAATCTAGACTAATACAATATACCATACAAAAGAATAAATTCAAAATGGATAACAGACTTAAATGTAAGTTGCAAAATCATGAACATTCTAGACAAGGACATAGGCAATACAATCTCAGATATAACTCATAGCAATATTTTTGCAGCTGTATATCCTAGGACAAGAGAAAAAATACACAAATGGGAATACTAGTATACCAAACCAAAAAAGCTTCTGTACAGTAAAGGAAACCATCAACAAAATGAAAAGGGAACCCACTGTCTGGGATAATATATTAGACTCCTCCCCCCAACCTCCTTCACCCAAATCCATGGTCAGCAAACTGCGGCTTGTGAGCCACATGCAGCTCTTTGGCCCCTTGAGTGTGGCTCTTCCACAAAATACCACAGCCTGGGCAAGTCTATTTTGAAGAAGTGGCATTAGAAGAAATTTAATTTTTAAAAATTTGGCTCTCTAAAGAAATTTCAATCATCATACTGTTGATATTTGGCTCTGTTGACTAATGAGTTTGCCGACCACTGGCCCAGATCAAGGATGATGGGCCAGGTACAGAAACTAACCAGGGCAGAAAGCCCTGGATGCCTAGAAAGAGGCAAAACAAGAACTTTGCTCCCAGAGTAACGTGTACTCCTCTAGCATATACTGATCAGGAAGTTTAGACCCTCTTGACCTTTTCCTCCATAAAGATATCTAGGCCTCAGTTGTATTTTAGATCCTGGCCTAGAAAGGCAGCAAAAACAGACAAGTGGCACCTTGGCTGCCTCAGGACCAAGTACATTAACTAATGACTCCCTTGACTGGCACTGACCAATCAGTGGAGAACCAGACCGTGAAAGAACAAATCAGGAAATCTAATTAATATTCTATTAAGACCCTCCCCTGGAAATTCCTCTAAGATCTCCAACTACAAGAAAGGTATAAATATGCTCAGGACAAAGGACCCAGTGTGTGCTCTCCCTCCTAGGAGCACACCTGTGTCATTCCCACACAGCCATGTATCGCCCAACCTCTAAGAGACCCCTTGAGACTTGCAACCAAGGAGCAATGGGCAACGGTAGCTTGTCCTGGGTTAAACTTCTGTCTCCAAGGCCCCCTTTTCTCTGACTTCTCAGGGAGCTAAAGCAGCCCAGATCCAATACCCTTTAGCTTAGTGCTATGTAGCCCTTCCCTTTGAATGTTGCCAACTCTCAACCACTTTCTTTAAATAAATTCAAAATTTTAAGTCGCTATCTGAGATGGCCATATAGCCTGCCTGTGTTTCACTGACTTGAAACTTTCAAAACATATTCACCAATGATACATCCGATAAGGGGTTAATTTCCAAAATATATAAAGAAATTATACAACTCACTGAACTGTAAGACACATGATCCAATGGGAGGGTGAGGGGGTGGACCTGAATAGACAATTCTCCAAAGAGGATATACATATGGCCAATAAACATATGAAAGAAAGCTCAACATCGCAAATCAGCAGAGAAATACAAGTTAAAACCCAAAATGAGATATTACTGCTCACCTGCCAGAATGGCTACAATCAATAGAACAACAAAAAACATGTATTGTTGAGGATGTAGAGAAAAGGGAACCCTATTACACTGCTGGTGGGAATGCTGACTCTGCAAACACTATGCAAAATAGTATGGAGTTTCCTCAAAAAATTAAAAATGGAACTGCAATTTGACCCAGTGATCCAACTTCTGGAAATATTTCCTAAGAATCCCAAAATGCCAATCATAAAGAATATGCTCATAGCAGCATTATTTACTAGATAAGATCTGGAAACAGTCCAAGTGCCCATCAGTCGATTAGTAGATAAAAAATATGATACATTTACACAATTGAATGATATGCAGCCATAGCAAAGAAGGCAATCTTACCTTTTGGACCTGGAGATGATTATTTTAAGTGAAATAAGCTAGTCAGAGAAAGGCAAATACTATATGATCTCACTTTCATGTGGAATCAAATGAAGAAACTAAAGTGTTGAACAAAACAGAAACAGAGTCATGATATGTGGAACAGAATGACAGCTGTCAGAGGGCAGAGGAAGGAAGGAACTGGATAAAAGGTGAAGGGATTCATTAAAGAACATATATGTCTAACCTATAGACACAGAAAACAGTGTGGTGATGGACAGAGAGAATGGGGGAAGGGTGCTGGGTGGAGGTGGGCAAAGCTAGGGAAATAGGACACCTGTAATAGCATCAACAATAAAATAAAAAGTTAAAAAAATAAAAGTGTAGAAAGCCCCTAGTGATTAGTGCACATCATAACAATTGGTGTTTTGGTTGTTGGGTTGTTCAACCATTCGGTCTATTTGCATGTTAGCCTTTTATTATATAGGATTCTAGATAACTGAAGAAATATGTGTTGCTAATGATTTTAACTCTCTGAAGCTATATGTGTATATAAAAGACTGAATGATAGCCTATAATTATAATGTGTATATATCTATCCATACACACACACACACACACACACACACACACACAGACACACACACACACACACACACACATATACACACACACACAATAATTACAGACCTGAAGAAAATATTAACTACTTTTACAGAGAACTAAATTAAGAAAAATATCCTGTTCATAAATGGGGTTTGCTAAATCATTGAGCAATGATTCCCCATGTTAAAATATATTAATACAGTGGATGATATTAGTAAGCAAAAAAATATATTGATTGAATTTATTATCCATTCAAATATTTTAGTAAGGAAAAGCTGATTCACTAAATTGTATTCGGAGGATTTGAAAAAGTAACATCAACAAAAAATGTGGGATAAGACTTTTCTATCATATTTACTCCAAGTAACACAACATTTTATAATCAAATATAAGGTATAATACCTTGTGAAAGTCCTGAAGTCCACACACTGTTGGATTAAAAATAAAATCCAAGATTAGACACATTTAGGAGGGTAAGAGGAACATTTCACTTTACCTGAAGCACAGCTAAGTGCCAGGAGAAACTCTCATGGCCAGTGATTTTCTCCACAGGAAAAGGAGTTTGCAAGTGAGTGCCCAGCTTCTCCAGCTGTGCACAACTGTGCCAATGAGCCTTACTTCTTTCTTGCCCCAGCCAAAATGCTGAGGTGTGCTGCACAACTAAAAGGCAAAGAAGGGTGGGGAGAACAGCAGCAGGGTTTAAAGATAATTAAAAGGACACATATCCTAATTACTTTGTAGTCTCCATGAAGAATTCTGCCCATGAACCACTGGGGACACCTCACCTGTGGATTTCTCCAACTGGCCCACGGGCATGCCCAATGCTCCACTTGTCTCACCCACAAATCCCCTCTCCCCATCACCACCTCATGGTCAGAACCCCATTTGTTCTCCAAAGAGTAGACAGAGCAAATATTTGCAGAAAGCTAATGAGTATATGCAAAAGGCAGCCTGACTGTAGGGTTGGGAGGAAGAACACAAACTCGAGCATTTAACTCCATCCTACATAAAGCAAACAGCGGGCTGTCAGAACCTAGCCTGACTTTGCAGGATCAAGTAGAATATACATTCTTAAGAATGTTCACCAATAAGAGGGAAGAAGAAATGTGGAACAGGCATATTCATAAAAAGTTTAGAAAGCCTGGCAATTCTTGGCAGGATTGACACGAGGTGTTTTTCTACTAAAGTTAATGTATAAACATTGGATGAAATAGATGACTGCTTCTTCAAATGCTAAGATAGCAACTCAAGACGAAGAAACATAAAAAAATCGAGGAATCAGAATATCACCTAAAACAAAATATTTTTTTCAACAATGGGCCCCAAAGAAATAGAAATATACAATTTGTCTGATGAAAGATCAAAATAGTTGTTTTGAGGAAGCTCATTGACCTTTTAGAAAACAGAAACACAATTTAATAGAATCAAAACAATGATATATGAACAAAATAGGAAGACTGACAGAGATATAGAAGTCATTAAAGGAATTAAATAGAAAATCTTTATGTTGAAGAATACAATGACTAAAATAAAATAAAAAAGAAAAACAGAGAGTGCCAACTACAGACTTTATCAATCAGAAAAAAGAATTTGAGATGTGGAAGACAGGTCATTTGAAAGTATCCAGTCAGAAGAGAACAAAGATAAAAATAATAAAAAAGAATAAAGAAAGCTCATGTGAATTTTTATTTACCATCAAGTGAAAATATCTCTATATATTGTAGTCCAAGAAAGAAGAAGAGAAGGACAAAGGGGTGGACAGAAAGTTTATTTAAAGAGTTAATGGCTGAGAACTTTCTGAATTTGGAAAAATATTTGAATATCCAAGTTCATAAAGCTCTTAGTCCTCCAAAATATTAAACTCAAAGACATTTCTCCAAAATGCATTATATAAAAAATGTCTAAAATCAAAGAGAATTTCAAAAGCATCAAGACAAGAAAATTCCACACATATAAGGGAACTACCCTGAAGTAACTAGCAGATTTATCAGCAGAAATATTTCAGACTAGAAGGGAGTGGAAAAGTATATTCAAAGTGCTGAATTAAAAAAAGGGGCCAGTCAAGAGTATTTTACATAGCAAAATTGTTCTTCAGAAATTTAGAGGCGATAAATAATTTCCCAAATAAAAGCTGAGAGAGTTCATCACCACTAGACCTGCCTTACAAGAAATACTTAACAGAGATCTTTAAGCTGAAACAAAAGAACAGCAATTAATAACAGTAAACCTGAAAATATGAAATATGCTGGTAAAAATAGGCATATACTCTGTATATTACTGGCATAAAAATAGACACATAGACCAGGCCAATGATAAAGATTAGATGGTCCAGAATTAAACTCCCACATACACAGTTAAATAATCTATATATATAAAAGCCAAGTGACCAGAACATGGGAATGGCTGGAATGATTGGAACAACCAGAATGACAGGTCACTGTGAAACACTGTGGCAGCCAACCAGCCAGATTGGGGTCCTGATCAGCCCTATCAACCATCTGCAGCCCCTCTCCCTTGCTGCCCCCCCCCAAACCGCCCCCCCACACCACCCTGATTGGAAAGCAAGGATAGCTGGCCAACCCCCCGCCCCCCATGCACAAATTCATACCCTGGGCCTCTAGTATTTGATAAAAGAGCCATGACCATCCAACTGGAAAAGGAGAGTCTTCAACAAATGGTGTAGGGAAAACAAGAGCAGAAAATGAAATCAGATCCCTATTTTACATTATTCATACAAATTAACTTGAAATAAACCAAAGCCTTAAACACAATACCAAATATCATAAAAGTACCAGCAGAAAACACAGGGAAGAAGCTCCTCCAAATTGATCTTGGCAGTAGTATTTTAGAAATGACACCAAAAGCACAAACAAAACAATCAGTAATCAACATCTAACCTAAAACCATCTGCACAACCAAGAAAGGATCAACAAAATAAAAGACAACCTATAAAATGGGAGAAAACATTTGCAAGCCATGTATCTGATAAGGGATTAATACCCCAAATATTTATTAAAAACTCATAAAATTTAATAGCAAAAACACAAATAATTCATTTGAAAAATTGGCTAAAAACCTGAATATATCTTTTTCCACTCAACAAACAAATGTCTCCAACCTTTGTGTATTCCAGTATATCATTAATACACAGGGGAGAAAAAAATAGTGAAACAGACCTGGGAAAACATAGTTTAAAATGGATTTTAAAACAGCATTTATTTTGGCACAGGAGCAACACCACTGATTTGGGAGCCTCCAAACCTCTCTCTCTGCAGCAGCCTACTGGACCACCAGGGAGGAGCCACTAGGAAGCCCCAAGGTGATGTGCTGATTGTCTTCATTCAGATCCAGCAGCTGCATGTGGCCAGGGCTGGTGCGTTTTTGGAGCACAGGTGAGGCCCTGACATTGTCTTACTGTCTATTACAGCTCAGAACCCTGGCATTTTCTGGCATGGCTTCCTGATCAGTGGATATGTTGAAGAAATAATTAAGTCTGCAATAAATGTGGCTCCTCTGAACTTCTTTCCTGTAACTCACAAGTACCAGGCAGAGACCATCAAGAACATGCACGGCCTCAGAAAGCTTTACTCTTGATCCTGTTCTCTACTGACCCTGGACCCTAAAAGAGCCAAGATCTGAACTGGGTTCATCAAGGGCAGCAGGACCCCTGAGGAGGAGCTGAAAAAAGGGGCCACTCTTAAGATCATGCTAGATAGGGCATACATGAAAGGGTGAAGAAAGCACCCTGTGGATGGACTCCAAGGACATTTGCAAGCTACTGGAAGTGGGCAGCAGGATCTACATGGATGCTGGACTTATGACTCTGCAGGTGAAGGAGAAAGGTGCTGACTTCTTGGTGACAGGGGTGGAGAATAATGGCTCTTGGGGCACCAAGAAGGGTGTGAACCTCCCTGGCGCTGCTGTGGACATGCCTGCCTGTCAGAAAAGAACACCCAAGATCTGAATTTGGGGGTAGAGCAGAAGGCAGATATAGTGTTGTTCCTTTCATCCACAGGCATCCGATATCCACATGTCAGAAAGGTTCTGGAAGAAAAAGAAAGAACATCAAGGTAATGAGCAAAATCGAGAACCACCAGGGGATTCGGAGGTTTGATGAGATTCTGGAAGTCAGTGATGGGATCATGGTAGCTCAGTGTGGTTTAGGCATTGCAATTCCTGCAGAGAAAGTCTTTTTGCTAAAAAAAAAAAAAATGATAATTGGGTGATGCATCCAAGCTGGGGAGCTTGTCATCTGTGCCGCACAGGTGCTGGAGAGCAGCGGGTCCCACAGGGGCTGAGGGCAGTGATGTGGCCAATGCGGTCCTAGATGGAGCCGACTGCATCATGCTGTCTGGAGAGATGGACACTGGGGCCTAACCCTGGAGGTTGTGCACATACAGCACCTGATGGCGGGTGAGGCAGAGGCCAACATCTATCATCTGCTATTATTGGAGGAACTCCGCCCCCTGGTGCCCATTCCCCACAGAAGCCGCGGCCTTGGGCGCTGTGGGGGCCTTCTTCAAGTACCCAAATGCAGCCATAATTGTTCTCACCAAGCCTGGCAAGTCTACTCACAATGTGACCAGATATTCACCGGTGCCCCCCTCATTTCTGTGACCCATAATCATCAGACAGCTCTCCAGCTCACCTGTACCATGGCATCTTCCCTGTGTGTATGAGGACCCAGTGCAGGAGGCCTGTGCTGAGAACTTAGCCCAGTGGACCTCTGGGTGAACTTGGCCGTGAATATTGGCAAGGACAAAAGTTTCTTCAAAAAGGGTTGACCTAATGGCATCTGGCTCCAGCTTCACCAACACCATGCTGTGGTGCCTGTGCAGTGATGGGCCTCAGAGCCCCTCATTCAACCCTGTCTCATCCCCCCCAGCCTATCCCTTAGGCCAGCCATGAGGGTAGAGAGCGCGTGGGGCTATAGTGTGGCACCGGTGGCTGGGACATCAATGAAGAAGATTAATGCCTCTGTAAAACATGGCCATTTTTAAGTCCTGCTCAGGTGAGGTAACCCAGAGCCAGGCTGCCCATCTTATGGCCCCACCTAAGCAGGAGGGGCAGGGGTGAAGGACTGGAGGCTCCAGAGCTTAGCATAGAGGCCAAAGCTCCTGCTTCTCCTCCTTTGTGCACTCCCTTCAGCTCCTGTAGAGATGAACACTCAGTGAACTCCCAAGCCTGGCCTGGGGTCAGGAGAGAGCAAGCTAGAGAGGCCAGTGGTTCCAGTTTCTCGAGATTCTGACTCTGCCCTCCACTTGCTTCTCCAATCCCCTCAGCTTCCCACACTCCCACCTGTCCTGCACTGCACTTCTGTTCCTGCACTCCAGTCAGCTGTTGCAGACAAACACCCTCAAGTTCATTTTCCCCACGACTGCAGCTGCCTCTAGGCCTGTTGCTATAGAGCCTACCTGTATCTCAATAAACCGCAACTGAAGCAAAAAACAAACAGCAGCATTAATTTCAAAATACTTTATTGAAAATATATATACATAGACAAATACATTTAATTTAATAAAAAAACTAAAAATAAGCACAAAACAAATATAAGAATTTGATGTTTGGGCCCTGGCTGGTGTGGGTCAGTTGGTTGGGCATCATTCCATACACTCAGAGGTCTGTAGTGAGAATTTCTAAGATTAGGACTGCACAATCAATAGAAAAAAAAATGAGTCTGGAAGTGTAGCTCAGTAGTAGAGTGTATACTCATGTAACAGGAGGCCACAATTTGATTTCTGGTCAGGGCACATAGCTGGGTTGTGGGCTATATCCCCAGTGGGGGCTATGAAGGTGGAAATGGATTGATGTTTCTCTCTCTCCATTTCCTTCTCCCTTATTCTCTCTTTATTATTATTTAATATATTTTATTGATTTTTTTACAGAGAAGAAGGGAGAGGAATAGAGAGTTAGAAACATCAATCAGCTGCCTCCTGCACACTCCCCACTGGGTATGTGCTCGCAATCAAGGTATATGCCCTTGGCTGGAATTGAACCTGTGACCTTTGAGTCTGCAGCCCGATGCTCTATCCACTGAGCCAAACTGGTTAGGGTCCTTACTTTCTCTTTTAAAAAATTAATAAAAGTATTTTAAAAAGTAATTGATATTTGGTAAAGCGTTTTTGTCTGTATTAATATACATATCATATATCTATGTGTGTATTAAATAAATAATAGTTGTATGCATATTAATGTATAAATGTAGGAGATAAAATGGCACACTATGTTGAATAAATATTTATTAAATGAGTAATTGGGTTATTGATTGAATTATTAATTCAAACACTTCCACTCTAGATATTATACCTTATTCATTTTTTAAAGATATTGGTGATTGTATTTTATGTAGAGTTTTCATTGTGTATGCAGTCAAATATAGTTTTTTCCTCTATCTGGTCCCCCTCTCTAAACCAAAAATATTCTCAATTATGAGATCATATTCTCCCATTATTTTTCCTTAGCTTTAGTTTTTAGAATTAACACTTTATTTCCTGGAGAATTTACCTTATAGAGGAAAGATTTAGCCTCATTTTCTTTGAACTTACCCAATTCTCCTTAGACTATTAATTGCATGACACTTTCTTTCCCAACCGAACTGAAATGAAGGGGAATTTAATCTTGTTCCCAACTACCCAAACCAACTACCAGGGCTGCCCTCTATGGGTTTATGACAATAAAAACTCTAACCCCTCAGGTCAGATAATCATATGTATGATAATTAACTCTATGAGTAATTATTGTGTTATGCAAATAAACAATGCAGATGAGTCATTTCATTAAACAAGCACCAATGGGGTCATTAGGCTTTGATCTCTGTCCTAGTCTTTTGGGGAAAAATACTTTCTATCAACCACTCTCCTGAACTGGCAATAAAACATTACTGGTAAGCTCACATTAAGCTGAATAATATGCAGACTGCTTGATTCGTATTGAATATGTGTCTGGTGGTTGGGGCCCACTGTAATGAACTAGCCCACAAATCACAGCTTAATGGGAATCTACTATTACATATTGCTTAATTAAAAGTTGTGAGCTTATTAACATGTGTCTTTGGCACTGAGCTTTGGGGATGTAATCTCTGTGCAAATAAGACTAGGCTGTAAAAGTTTTATAGATTGACGATGATATTATAGTCCATACCTTAATAACCCATCATTTCCTCAAAGAAAGTTTTTATATCTTAAATTCTTCTATCCAGCTGCAACAGATTCTTTTGTTTATGTTTTTCAGTGTGTAGGACCCACTGTAATGGGCTGGTTAAAAAAAAAGTTATATCTCAAATATTTTGTCTGGACATCCTTTTATCATTTAATCTTATTAGCAAAGTTTTCTGGGAGAGAGTCTTAGAGCTTGCCTTTCATTACAGAGTCTCCAGGTAGTAGAGACCTATTAGGTATGGGTTTGTAGAATTTCCATTATAAATCTCTATTTTCAGAGATTTATAATTCAGCTATAAAAATGTTGCCCTAGGCTTCAAGTTGGAATACAAGGTCTTAGTCTGAGAGAGTACATTGTTAACACACGCAAAAAAAATTGTGTTGTTGTTTTCATCTTACCAAAATGAAAAAAAGTAATGGCATGTAACCATTTTCAAATACTTTCTGATAAACCACTGTGAGATGGTGTGTGGAGCCTTTTGTTTTGACATGACGTTTTACAGGATGTTTGTTTGTAATTTTTAACTGAGCCATTTGGTAGCTTTTCTTAAATGTCAACATGAAAGATGTCTTTCACATGCTTCATACTCTATCCAGCCTGGACACTTCTGGTCATCTTTTGTGGACCCTGTGATGTAGATCACTTCTTGAGTTCTTGCAACTCTAATACATTAATTTACTAAATCCTATTAATATTTAGGGGGAAAAGTTACGTTGTTTAAATAATTTAACTCCATTATTACTGTTTTGAGTAATCATGGCTCCATTTTAATTAAAACTTTCATTTGATACTGCAGGACTAAAAAATATCAGTGACCAAAATGTACTGGGAAGAATAGTGGGAGAGGACCCAGCTCATGTTCTGCTATGAGATGGCTGTGTGACTTTGGAAGACTTACTTGAATGCGCTAAACCTGTTTCTATCTAGTCAAAAGAGTTTGAGGACAAAATTATCACTCCTTCAGGATTTGAAGTTTTTATATTTCTGCCAATTAACCACACATAACTTGCCAAGTTTGCCAATGGCCTACATGTCACTAAATAGACATTCTTTTAGTCTTCAATTTAATCTCTCCATAATATTCTAAATAGATAACCACTTACTACATATGGAAGAGTTAGGTTCTAAATTACCTTAATGTCAGGTATTTGTGGTTGTTTTTCTGTTTTTGCTTTTGTTCTCCATACATCTCTGCTTTTTCCCTCTCAGATGAACTCAGTCATTAGATGTTGACATTCACAATGCACTCCTCTTTTACTGCCCTGTATTTACTCCCGGAGGGAGCTTTCTAGTGGCTTTCCAGAGGCTTCAAATACCATCCATGTAAATTTTCCCAAATGTTAATTTGGGGCTCAAATCTCACTTCTGCACCAAAGACCTCTCAGATTCAAATGTCCACACAATTCCTCTTGAATTAGTGTTCATATGGTTATTCATAGGTTTCCCCACCTCCTAGTTAAAGCAGTTCCTTCTCTTCCCTGATAATTATATGACTTCACCTTATACCCAATATTCATGATCCTAGGCTTCATTCTCATATCATTTATCCTTCTATCTATCATAATGTACAGATGTGTTCATTTTATTCCTAATATCACTCTTTGATTAGGTCACTAATATCCTTTTTGGCAACTATTCCGATCTTTTGTAACTGCCCCCGCCTCCTATCTTACATTATTCAATTCCTTATTCAATCTTACATTATTCAATTCAATTTTAAAAAATTGTATCCAGAAGTATACTTAAAGTACAAGACAATAATTCTAACACAGTCACCAGAGAGTTTACAGTCATTTAGTGGCTATATTTCACACTGAAGCTCACATCTCAAATCTCTGCCATATAAAACTCTGAATGATGAGCATGTCCAGCGTCAGCCCTTGGAACACCCAGTCACTCTGTTCTAGTCCTCCTGGTTTCTTTTCTTCCCTGTAAGCATCTTTGCCTTTCCTGCCTCAGGCCATGGCATGGTGTTCCCTGTACCTGGAGTACTCTTGTGCCTCTCCAGTACTTCTTCCAGGCAACACCCCTCCTCATTCTTGTCGAGGGAGAGACATAATGTGGTCCTTGGGATAGACTTTCTGTGCCTTACTGAATATCCCTCTTTATCTCTATGGTTTAAGCTTTATGAGGCCAGGGTCCTTCACTGTCTTTTAGGAACCTGACCTGAACTCTATCTGGTGCCTGGCACATGACAAAGACTTAATAAAAGCTTGATATCTGACAGACTGTAGAGACTGGGTCCAGGTAATAGCAATGTCTGAGACTCTGTGATTAGTAGCAATTACACATCCCACCTGTCACTGTCTATTATTATGGATTATGTCATATGGCTCCATAGAGTGGTAAGAAAAATTAAGCAACAGCTACTGGCAATATGATTTGGCCTATTAGTTTATAATAACCAGGATATAAGGGAAGAACTTATAAAAGGCAATCTGGTAGCTCAGAGTGGATGCAGACAAGGCTTGCCCTGAAGTTCTGAAGTTGCCATTTCCTATTCACTATGTTTTAGATAGGTACCTTCTCTCTCTAGGTTCATCTTCTGCCTTCCATTAGTTTGTTGATGTTGATCTGATTGTTTATATATTGGTCAGTCATTTCTATAAGAGAGGCATTCATATGCCTATATTTAAATCAACTTTATAAACTAAATCTTTCCATAATTATTTTTTACAGAAAAGTTAAAGGCTACTACTTAACAAAACGAAAGGTTTTTTTATGGTGGAATATTAAGCTTTTCAATTTGAATAGAATGATGATTCTGAGGCCATGGTAGCCTTCTCTGATCTGTTCAAATTATACCAAGTAGATAAGACAGAATCTATATAAATTTATATTTCTTAATTAATAAATTCTACAATTTTAGGAAACTGGTTGTGCTGAGAGTCTTATAGGGAGGAAAGTTGCCCAATTTTTTTAGCTCTATCTAGGCCTCCTTCCAAGCTGTCAGGGCTGAGTCCCACTGACTATCGTGGATTCCACTGACTAAGACATGGAAAATGCCATAGACCATGAGAGCAAAACAGTACTTCTATTCCTTACACATGAGCATAAATGATATCATTAAAAGTTTTCCTGTCCAAACCTCATGAGGACTTGTCAAATATTATGGAAGGGGGGAATTCCACAACACATTTGAGTGGACTAGAGTAAATGATCCTTGAGCTCCTTTCCACTCTGGGATTCCATTAAGCTCACATTTCCTTTCATTGCACATTGATAACATTTCTCCTCCAAGAAAGGATTAATTTAGCACTTACAACATTGCAAAAAGTTAATAATATTGATTCCATTAATCTGAGCAAGGACAATCTTGAAGAATGTTCTGGAAGGCCATGACCATTGTGGCATGATGAGCATGGGGACTTCATAACATTAAATAGATTGTAAAGAAAGTGTGATTGTTTCTTAGACCAGGTGACTACATAGAAATCCATTCACATCTGAAAATCATTTGAGTCTATTTTCTTTTTCAACAGACCCCCTTTAAGTGAAGCAAGGAATGTTGGTTTATGGCAAATAAACATAAATTATTTTATTCCAACATCTCAAGCCAGATTTCTTTAATTCAGTTGTATGCATAAAGCTTTAACAAGAAAGCCATAATTTTCATGATGGAAAAACACACACATCTATTTTAGGAACAAAGGCTGGGCAAAATGACAACCAATCACTTTGCTGCCCATCTTGGGAACTTAGCATGTCACCGTTTCCAATTATGTTAATGTTGGTGCCCCAGCCATGAAGACAGAAGAGAATCAGTCCAGAGATGGAAGACACAACTGCTTGTCATACTAGCAGACAGGAGTTGTGTATTGCTGAAGGATGCCTAGGACCAAACCAGAGACGGTCGGACTTACATCACCACCGTTGTCCACTATCCAGATCTGAAATACCATGGCTGACAAGTACACATAAGGAACTGTTTGACATTGAAATTGGGACTCAAAAGAACTGTTGGTCCAGAAGGGAACTAACTACAGACTGATTCATTTGTCTCTCAGGATAACCATTATGGCTTGTCTCAGTTTCAGTCCTTATAAGGGAATTCCTTCTATCACATGATCTAGGGGAAATAATGAACAACATAAATCGATTAACAAAAACAGACCTGGAGACAGAAACAGCGATCAGACTGTCAGGCCTCAGAGGGATGGCAGGGGAGAGAGGTGGCAAAGATTAGAGATCAACCAAAGGATTTGTATGCATGCATATAAGCCTAACCAGTGGTCATGGACAACAAAGGGTGGGCATACGTGGGGAGGGGTTTGAGATGGGAATGGGGGGATGAGGGCAATTATGTGACCCCATAATTAATCAATAATTTTTTTTAAAAAATAGAAGAATTACTTCAAATCTACTCCTAGTTTAGAATAATTGGAAATTTTGAACATGTTCAACTTCATTTAATAATCCTGGCCTAAAACTGGTTGGACTCCCCTGCAATACTTAATAAAGAACCAACAGCTAATACTTATAAGTGTGACCAGTTTTTGGTGAGCCACTTAAAGTCACAATTTTCCATACACAAGAACCATGGTGTGGAACTAAAAATATATGTATAACAAGATGTTTACTTCTAAATAGTCATAATCTATTTGAAGAGTAATGATATATGAAAAATAAAACATATATTTGTTGAATATAATTTATAAATTATAGAAGTTAAATTATGTTGGTCATTAACTGATATGTGAGGCCTAGATGGAAATGTTTTCTTAGAGGCTGATCCCATGAATATGACAAAACAAAACAGCCTAATGTAATTGTCTGGTAAATTGGACATCAGACAATAAAAAATATATATAAAGATCAATCAAATAATGTTGTGTGTCTTTCCTTTGTCTTTTTGCTCTCTTTCCTGAACTCACAGCACAACCAAGATTAGATTGGTTTTGATTAGATTCAGGTTTTCGGTATAACTGGTTAATCACAGGTTTAAGTAAGCTGACTTTAAGTTGAATATGGCTGGATCTTGGAGAGTTAAACTTGATTTTCAGATTACCTGTGCATAGAGAGGAATTCGTTACCTATAGGTAGCAGAGCAGCTAGAGTATTATTAATGGTGGGCAAAGGACCAGTCCATATCCATAACAACTAATACTGGGTGGGGTACTTGGATTAGGGATCTAGGGAAGGAAGATGCACCAAATACTAATAACACACAATTCCTTTTCACCATTTGCTTACAGGCGTCTCATCACCATGCAGTATATCCTGAGAAAGTGTAATAAAAATCAGTTTTGAAACTTATCTACAAACTTCCCTCAAGGCTCATAATGATAAAAAAAAAGATGCTAGTGTTGAAATACATATGCCAAAGTGTACTTAGAGCGCACATTGAGAAGGCCTTTCTCCAGCCAACCGGTATGAACACTGGGAAGCATGTGCTCCTGTTACTCTCATATTATTTCACATTTCTTTTTCTTTTGCCCTCTTTGCTTTCCATTTCATTCTTTTAGCCAAATTTCTTTTTAAAAGATTATGAATCTTAATAATTCAGGGCTGGGAAAAAGTAGGTTTACTGTTGTTCATCTGGAAAAAGGGGTTCATATGAAAAATGCAGGATATTGTTATTGCAATAGCTTTATTAACTCTGTGCTGTATGTATTCACAACTGTAAACCATTTTTTTTTATTTTAACCCTCACCAGAGGGGATGCTTTTATTGATTTTTAGAGAAAGAGCATAGAGGAGAAAGAGAGAGAAAGAAGAAAAGAACATTGATATGATCAGATGCCTCCTGTCCCTGACCAGAGGATTGAATCCGCAACCTAGGTACATACACTGATCAGGAATTGAAACTGAAACCTTTTGGTGTATGAGAATATTCCCCAACCAACTGAGCCACACTGGCCAGGGCTATAAACCTACTTTTGCCTACCCCTGTATATGTATATACGTATATATATATATATATATATATATATATATATATATATATATATATAATTATATAGGATGTATTATATTTCAATTATAATATGAAAAAAGTTCTAAGACTGTGAAGAGGGAAGAGAAGTCTCTAAATTGATCCTATTGTATCAATGAACCTTTTTAAACTAAGATTTGACAATTGTATTATTGATGACAGCAATATTAATTCACCTGAATTTGAATATCTGTGAGATAGTATATGCTTTTTATTCTAGTCAGGGTCATAATATAAATACATTTTAAAATTAATTTTATATTCATATGAAATGTTCCCATTTTAATGAAGACTGTATTGTTCTTTAGGGAGAAATCAGCATTTTTATGTGAAATTGGGTGTGTATTGCTTAATCAAGGTTTTTTCAATTCAATTTACTCACAATAAGTATTCATGAGTACTAACTTTCCTGAGACCCCTTTTTTAATTATAGCTAAATAATTTTTGGTGCAGTTATAGCTAATTATCAAAGAAAAACTAATGAGGCTTCTCATAATACAGTAGTATAACTACTTCTATTAAGTGACTTAATTCTTATTAGTATGGAATTTTCAGAAAATGTTACAAAATATTAACATATTTTAAAATATAGAAAGTATATGTCTGTTTGACAGGGTAAACCCAAAATTTTATTTGACCTCAGTCTTTGAACTTTAATATTTACTATGTACATTTCCTCATGTTAAATATGCAATTGGAAAATTATAAGTCTTGTTACTCTGTCACTTTTAAGCAATTGTGAATTCTGAATGTATATCATACATGACATTTTTTCTACTAAATAATAAAGATAACTGAATAAAAACTAGAGGTACAGTACATTAAATTTGTGCATTTGGGGGTTCCTCAGCCCGGCCTGCACCCTCTTGCTGTCTGGGAGCCCTTGGGGGATGTCTGACTGCCATGGAGGCAGGAGAGGCTCCTGCCACTGCCACTGCACTTGCCAGCTGTGAGCCCTGCTCAGCGCTTCTGGCTGAGTGGCACTTCCCCAGTGGGAGCATACTGACCACCAGGGGGCAGCTCCTGCATTGAGCATCTGCCCTCTGGTGGGCAGTGTGTATCATAGCTACTGGTTGTTCCACCATTTAGTCAATTTGTATATTAGCTTTTAATTATATAGGATGTATCAAGATAACTACATTTTTTTTTGTAGAATACTACTAAATAACCAAGGTACTATATAAAGGCACATCAGGATATCTAGAATGCTTTTGCAACTGCACATTAACAAATGCTTTTTAAAAATATACTTGGATAGTAGTATTTCTTTTTTAAAAAAAAAAAAAAAAGTTCTCATAGATTTTCTTGCATAGACAAAAAGTTAAGGTTAAATGAAACATGTGACTACATGGAAATCAAATTATAGACACGATATACTAGACAACTATTAGTAATAATAACGGAAATGTATTTAGATGTCTTATGTGTATGGCATAGTTAAATCTAAAGGCATTACTTTTACTATTTTCCAATAAGAAAACTAAGACTTAGAATGAAGTACTCTGCCTAAATTCACAGGGATGAGAGTTTGGTAGTGTTCTATGTTGAAATGTGTCCTCTAAATTTATATGTTGAAGTCCTAACTTCTAAAACCTTAGAATGTGACCTTGTTTGGAAAGAGGGTCACTGAAGATGTAATTAGTTACGATGGGATTGTACTATAGTGGGATGGACCGCTACTCCAATAGGACTGATGCCTGTATAAAAAAGGAGACATATGGAGACACATAAACAAGGAGGAATAGTATGTGAAGATGCTTCCACAAGATGAGGAGTGCCCAGTATTTCCAGAAACCATCAGAGTTAGGAGTGAGGGATAGAGCAGATTCTCTATTGGAGCCTTCAGAAGAAGCCAATGATGTCTACACCTTGATTCAGGCCTCCTGAATAGTGAGGGAATACATTTCTACTGTTTAAACCACCCAGTCTGTGACACTTCATTATGGCAGACCTAGAAAACCGACAATTAAGATGACACAAGATGTGCTGATGCTAGGACATTTCCTGCTTCTTTCTTAGAATATGCCACCTGCTGATAGCTAAGCATCTCCCCACCCCCATTCAACACCTATTCTAAAAGAGGAAGTTCAGTTCACTAAATATGAAAGTCTAACCATTGGTTAGATTGAAAATGGCATTCATCCAGAGGAAATATATAAATTTTATGTAAATGAAAAACAAACATAATTTTGAGTTTGTAATTATTTACAATATATGTTTTCCTTACAAATATGTTTTACTTTAGCACTTGAAGTATTTTCCTTTGATATACTAAACCTCTAAAATCTTTAAAACACTGACAAAATCGATTGACTAGAAAATAGAACTCATATCTTAAGCAGATATTAATCATTTAGGGTAAATATGGGAAGCATTACATAAATGGTTAACTACTGTTAAAATGCAAAACAAACAAAAACCTTCATTAAGCTTTGTATGGCAATAAATAAATAAATAGCCAATCACCTTATCATATTGCAATTTAAAATGTGTGGCAAACTTATAAAGAGCTCCTGATATTACCTTTTAAAAATGTTAATAACCACCCTAACTGGTGTGGCTCAGTTGGTTGAATGTCATCCTGTGCACTGAATGGTGGCAGGTTGAATTTCCAACCAGGGCACATAGAGGGTTGAATTCCCTGTCAGGACACAGACAGTTTGAGGATTCCATCTACAGGAAGCACCCAATTAATATTTCTCTTTCACATCTATGTTTCTCTCTCCTTTTTTCTTTTCATATATATATATATATATATATATATATATATATATATATATATATATATATATATATATACATACACACACACACACACACACACACACACTAGAGGCCCAGTACAAGAATTTCCTGCATGGGTAGGGTCCCTATGCCTGGCTGGCGATCATGGAGGATCAGGGCCCTCCAGCTGCCTGCCTGGACCTTCCTTTGTTTCACATTGCCCCTTGGTGGTCAGGACACATCAGAGCAAGCCATAGAACTCCCAGTCTCCTGGTCAAACTCCTGAGGGGGCACTTTGCATATTAGCTAAACACACAGACACACATACACACACACACACACACACACACACACACACACACACACACTACACACACTAGAGGGCCTGGTGCATGAAAATTTGTGCACTGTAGGGGGTCCCTCATCCCAGCCTGTACCCTCTCACAATCCAGGAGTCCTCAGGGGATGTCCTACTGATGGCTTAGGCATGGCCTCCCTCTATGGGAAGGGACCCAGCCTGCTGATCAGGGATGGCTGCGCTGCCTCCATCACCCCACTGCTGCAGCCTGGCCTCCCTTTGCTGGAGGTGACAGGATGGGCCAATTAGGGGACAGTGCCACCTCCCCCAATCGCCATTCCCTCCCTCTCCCTGCTGGCATGTGCCTTGGCTGGCCTGGCACTGTCTGCTCACCAGCCTCACCCCCAACACATTGGTTGTTCTGTCATTCAGTCGATTTGCATATTACACTCTTATTATATAGGAAAAATTTATTTTGATTACAGATAGGAAAGGAGGGGAAGAGAGAGATATAAACATCAATGATGTTTATATCTCAATGATCTTTGATCGGCTACCTCCTTCACACCTCACACTGGGGATTGATCCCACAACCCAGGCATATGTCCTGACTGGAATGGAACTCTAGCCTCCTGGGTTCATAGGTCGACACCTAACCACCGAACCATGCCAGCTGGGCTCCCCTATCTCTCAAATCAATAAAAACATATCCTTAGTTGAAGATTAACAAAAATCAATGCTAGTGATGTTAATTGTGGATGATTTACATCATTATGTTCTATAGTATGGCTTAGGTAAGGAAGATTTCAGAAGCAGGTTCCAGGTAATGTTAAGTCTGTTTCTTTCAGATTTATAGCATCACAAGCACTAAGTCAACTGTGACAGATCATGGCATCCTACTATCAGTCAGAAATTTAATCCTCCTTATGTAGGTCACCTGGTTAAACATCTCAATGTCTTGCCATTAATGCAGTTTGCAGCTTGTTATGATTAATATATTACTTTTTTTTTGCCAAATGTTGATTTTAAGAAACTTTTCCGTATACTTCTTTCTTAACTGGAAACATAATCTAGCAATTGCAATACTGCAATCATTTATTCACTATTTTAGAAAAAGTTTCTAGGATAACTATTAGAAGTTTATGTCTGCTAATGGCTTAAATTGTTTACATGTTCTAGGTCATTTTAAGAATTTGATTATCAATCACCAAAAGTCTCTGTATCTCCTTATAGGTAACTCTTTTGAAAGCTAGTTAAACCCCTCTGAGATTTTCATTGTGTTTTCACTGACTTTTGGCACAGTGGATAGAGACCTGCAATGGGCCAAGCTATTTAGGTTCAACCGAAATGCATCCCTGAATTGAGAACCTTACAAATTTTAAATTTTTAGTTTTCTGTGTTTATGAGGATGAACAGAACTTCTTCATGAAATATAATATAGTTATCTCAAATGGTTTAAAATTGTGATACATATCTCTTTTCCTTTATCTGTGAACTATTTGAACCCACTTGAGATTCACAAAATACTTGTCAGGTAAATAATTTGTTATAGGTTTTCTTTAGAAATGGGCATCAAGATGAACTTAAATTTACAAGGGAGAAGGTCTGCATCAACATTGACACTTGCTCAAGTACTAACACATGCTGACAACTTATAGGAATTTCTATAAAAATATAATAGGGGTGAGGCAGGAAGAAAAGAACTTTCTACAAAGAAAAAAATGCCTCAGGAGTTGAGGGTAAAATTGGGTCCAGGGTCAGTCATTTTTGAGTTTCTTCTCCACCTCATAGAAGAGCCCAAGCCAATAATTGCTATTCCAACACAGGGATTTCACTGGATCACTTTGAAAGGAAAATCATATCAACAAGCAGTAGAGTTGTGACTGTACCTTTATCATAAAGGGGGCAATTAAATCTGGCAAAGGATATGGCTTTGGGTTATGTCTGATTGCCATATCATATGTGACAAATAATCTTCTTTTATAATTACAACATCCCTGGGGCTGTATATTACTGTGACTCCTTCCTACTTCAAATAGTAACTTGAATTTGTGACTAGACCAAGATCGACAATAGAAAACGTTGGTTTAGAATAGTTTAAATTATCCCTGAAAAGTTCAAGTAGACAGCCACTAACTCTTTGAGAAAATTTCATCTCCCATGCAGTATGTAACACAGATCTTCCTACACATGAGTAGCAATTTGAAAAATAGACCAAACATTTGGAAAGACACTACAGTCCCAAGGAACAAGGTTTATATAATAAGAGGACATATTTCAGGTAAATAATGTCACTATCAGAAATAAGCAAAAAATCATAAGGAAATCAATATAATAATTTGAAATAAGATAGGCAACAAAAATACACAATATTGAGAGTCAAGTATTATTTTCAATATAAGTAATTGTAATGAAGACAATGAACTAGATTTTGACAACTGTCAAAATTTTAAGTGGTAAAGTAACAGCCAAAGTGAAGTATATCTCTTAGAAATTATAAGAAAAAGAATAAACATGTTAATTTATTAGATAAAAGTTAAGGAATATGAAGTACAACCTAGGAAGATCATTATAAAAAACAGCTAAGAGAGAGTATAAAAGAAAAAAAATTAAATAATGTTAATAATAATAATAATTCAGGGGGAAAAATCTCTGGGCTGACCACATCTCACATTTCCATATTTTCAAGGCTTATACAATATTCAACGTAATAGAGATGAAGCCCTAGACATATCCTGGAAAAGTCTTAAATTTAAAGGGACTGAACTTTTACATGTGATCAAGAAGAAAAATCAGGGTGAAAAAAGTAAAAGAAATTCAAGTTGTCTTAGGGCTTCTCCTCTTTAACATTAGATGATATTGAAATCTGTCTTTATTATTCTGTGAGAAAGCATTAGAGATGGAGATTTTTATAGTTAAAGAAATGTTATCAATATGTAAATATGACAGAAAGCCAGTCTTTTACACACAAGGGTACATCCTGTCTCAAAATAATTGTTTACAAAAGTGAAAACTGAAAAATATATAGAACACTAAATAAGAAAGTTACTATTTATAAAAATAATTATGATAACTAGTGGACTCAGTAAAATATATACAACCAAAATAAACAATGCACCTGTCAGAATGATAGCTGGCTTTGGAGATGTGTGATACAAACAATCATGGAATAATGGAGCCAAATGTGAGATTACATATAGCAATGTAATGAGGAGTGGCTAGTGATAGAAGGCTCTGCATAAATATGGAGGAGCAAAACCTAAGTATTTACCACTGCTATCTATAATAATTCCACAAAATAAAAGTATTTATTAAAGGTCTAAAAATAAATATATAAATAAGAGAGTAAATAATAAAAACAAAATTTGGTAAAATATAGATGAAATGGTTGAATGGTAACTTACTGAACAATCAACAGAAAGATAAAATTTAATACATCAGAAAGAGAAGCCAGAATCAGACTGAATAATGTTGCAAATCCTGGAATTATTAGAAAATGAACATACCTTTGATAGTAGAGCCTAAAGGTTTTTATATGAGGCAGTTAGAACTCCAGATGTCTAACCATTTGTAATTAACAAAATAGTAATAAGAGTTTGTCCTCTGAGATAGATGAACCTGAAGCAGAGACTTTGAAGTTGAGAACACCAGATAAACAAGTGTGGGCAGTATCATTTATCAGACAGGCAAATAAAAGAGACTTAATGTTGAAAGCTGAATTCTTTGGGATTGCTTCTAATATCTGACTGGCTCTAAGAACACTACCAGCTGGGCCTACACTAGATATAAAATCTGTAAAAAAAAGAGAAAGATGAAAAATAATAATAAGCTGTGGATTTTCCCTTGTTAAATGGCTCAAACAGATAATTTTGTAGAGTAGCCTACCATTTGAAAGCTCTGTCAGTGTATACAATGCCTTTTAGTATGTCAATCTTTGATACTAAGCCTGCTTGGAGTTCTCTGAGCACCTTGGTTTCCATAGTTTTATGTCTTTCATTATTTTTAGAACTTTTTTAAACATTATCTCTTCAAATATTTTTTCTGCTCTGTTCTCTCTCCCTTCTTCCTTCTTAAGGATTCTAATTATAGACATGTTAGAGCTTGCAACGCCCTCATATAGATCTTGGATGCTTCAGACTTTATTTTAAACTAAAGGCCCAGTGCACAATATTCATGCACAGTTCGGGGAAGGGCTGGTCCCTCAGCCAGGCCTGTACCCTTTCACAGTCTGGGACTCCTCAGGGATGTCTGCCTGCTGACTTAGTCCCCGCTGGGAACGGTTCTAAGCCAGCAGGCAACATCCCCAAAGGGGTCCTTAGCACTGCCGTGGAGGTGGAAGAGGCTACTGCCACTGCCTCTGTGCTCACCAGCTATGAGCCCGGCTTCCAGCTGAGCAGCGCTCCCCCTGTGGGAGTGCACTGACCACCAGGGGGCAGCACCTGCATTAAGCATCTGCCCCTGGTGGTCAGTGAGTGTCATAGTGACTAGTCGTTCCCACCATTTGGTCGATTTGCTTATTAGCCTTTTATTATAGGGTTCTTTAACTCTTTTTTTTATCATTGTGTTTTAATATGGTACTTTTTATGGACTTATTTTCCAGTTCATTGATTCTTTCTTCAGATATGTCAAGTCTACTGATGAGCCCTGTTAAATCAGAACTATTATTTTATATATAGATTACTGACAGAAAAATACAAAATGCTTGAGTGAGAGAAAACTACTATTTATTATTTTTGGTGAAAATAGCAGCCAGAGAATTATTTTGTGTTGCTTCTCCATGCTGCAACTTTCAAAGTGTTATCTGATAGGAGCCAGACATTTACATGCAGAGTGATGTCCACTACAGGTAAAACATAATATACTTTATTATTATATTTTAATTATATTAAATTTTGAGGGCTGAAATTGGTTCATGAGACTACACAGGTTTCAAGTGTACAACTCAACAAAACATCACCTGCACACTGCATCATGTGCCATAGCCCCAAGCAAAGTCTCTTCCCTCTCCCCCCCCCCCCCCATTTGCCCACTTCCACTATCCCCAAACCCCTTTCCCTCTGGCTATAACCACACTGCTATATATAATATAAGTTTTGATTAATACCTTCACCTTCTTTCATTCAGCCCCCCAAACTCCTCACTTCTGACAGCTGTCATTCTGTTCCATGTGTCCATGTTTCTGTTTTTATTTTGTTTGCCAGTTTATTTCAATCTTTAGATTCCACATATATGTGAGATCTTATTTCACTTAGCATAATAATCTCCTGGTCCATTCATGATGTTGCAAATTGTAGGCTTCCCATTTTTATTATCTATCTATCTATCTATCTATTTATTTGTTTGTTTATTTATTTATTTATTTATGTTTTACTTCTGAGCAGTATTCCATTGTGTACATGTACCACAGCTTTTTTATTCACTCATCTACTTGGGCTGTTGCCAGATCTTGGCTATTGTAAGTAGTATGTAGTGATGCAATGAACATAGGGGTGCATATATGTCTCTTGCAGGTAAGACATTTTGAAATTAGATAATGTTAAGCTTTTAAGAATATGACCAAATTATGAGTACATATTGGTATTATAAGATAATAAATTTCCAGACAATAAATAAAGTCTTTCTTCATCATTTTAAAAAGAAAAAAAATACTTGCATGTATTATAGAAGAAGATCAGTAAAAGAATTCTGGATATTATTCTAGTAAAAAAATAAAATGTTTTTAAACATTTTAAGTTATTAGAAAAGATAATATCTCTAAAAATATAGTTCTTATAAAAATATAGAAATAAGAGGGAAAGTAGAATAGTAGTTCAAACAAAACAATATGACAGACTGATTGGCATAAGACCAAGAATAATATTTACCAATGAATCATTAAGCTCAGCTTCTAAAATAATATGAAGGATAGTGAGAAATGTTGACCATTGCTTCTAAATTTATTTTCAACTATTCTTTAAAAATGAACAAGAAATAATTCTAATTATTATAATATAAAACTGCAGGTATTCAGTGACACATTCTCCAATATTTAATAAATACCTGGAAATATTAATTCTATGATCACAACCAGTTGGTGATATAAACCAAAATTTTGATTATTAAAAGACTCTATATTTGTTAATATTAATAAAGTTTAGTTTAAAGATGTTAGAAATTGTTTCTAGTTAAAATGGAATTATTTTAAACTTCAATACATGCAAATAGTTGAAGAGAGGATGATTGATGTGAATATTTTAAACAATCTTAAGTTTCTGAATCCTCTACGTTTTAGTTGAAGATTTAATAATGTTTTGCCTGTAATGTAGCTAATTTCATACAGTTTTTATTTTCATCTCTGACATGTGTTTTCAATATGGGACAATTTGTAACAAGTTGTTTCTTTGTAGATTGTAATGGACACTTATCCAACTGCCATTATGCATAGAAGATTTACATGTGTTTGAGTATCCTATATAATAAAAGACTAATATGCTAAGTGTCCAGCCATCCGTTCAACCAATCAAAGCATACTATTCTAGTGATATGTTAAGGATGTTCAACAGCTCTCTATATATGATGTGCACTGACCACTATGAGGCAGACAGTCAACCAGTCGACCAGTTACTATGATGTACACTGACCACCAGAGGTGCAAATGCTCTGACTGGTAGGTTAGCTTGTTACTGGGTCTGGCTGATTGGACTGAGTGACATGGGCCGGACATGCCCTGGAGCCCTCCTGCAGTCCCTCCCTGGCTAGGCAATCTTTTGCATCCCTCCCCAGCCCCAGCCGTGCACTGGTAGAGTCCCTCAGCCTGGCCTGCACCCTCTTGCAATCTGGGACCCCTCCGGGATGTTGGAGAGTCAGTTTCAACCCAATCCTACAAGCATAAAAGGCTAATTTGCAAATCGACCAAACAGTGGAATGACCGGTCACTATGACACACACTGATCACCAGGGAGTAGACGTTCAAATGCAGGAGCTGCCCCCAGGTGGTCAGTGCACTCCCACAGGGGGAGCGCTGTTCAGCCAGAGGCCAGGATCATGCTGGTAAAAGCAGTGGTGTGGCAGGAGCCTCTCCCATCTCTGTGACAGTGCTACAGATGTCTGACTGATGGCTTAGGCCAGGCTGAGGGAAACCCCTTTGAGTGCATGAATTTCACGCACCAGGCCTCTACTATAAAAGGTTATGTTTCTAAAATAGTAACAGTTTTATATTTCCTAGATTTTTTTGCTTACAGGAAATAGAATACTTTGGAAAAGTTGGCTTTTATTCAGGTTTTATAATCAATGCTCTCTCACTAATAGACTGGATTAGAATTATGATCAAACTCCACACTATCTCACATAACAAACTGTACTAATAACACTTGAGTTTGGAATTCAGGACCTGCTTATTTGATATGTTACTTTTCTAAATTTGAGATTATGCATCTATTTAAAAAGTCCAGTGACTATTATGGCAGAACAACCAGAATGACCAGATTGACTGGTTGCTATGACATGCACTGCAGCAGCCAACCAGCCTGATCCTGGCTAATCGCCCCCCCCTTTGGCCCCTCCCCCTGGCTGTCTCTATCCCAATAGCCCCTCCCCCCTACCTGGTGTTCAGGGACACTGGGAGCACGGGACTGAGGGGAGAGATGCCCACCAAGTATACAGAGTGTATGCAGAAGGCACTCAGCGAGGAGTCCACACAGGTTGTTTTTGCACCTTCATGCTCCCCCCCCTCTACCCCCCAATCACAATGCTGAAGGAAGCCTGATTCAGGAACCCCTGTGCTGAACCCCTGGCATGGAGAAACAGCATGTGCTAAACATCATGTCCCTCAGAGCCTAAATCTGCCTCAAGAGGAAGACACTATAGACCCAGAGTGGGAAGAGAGGGAGTGAGACAGAAGGTCTGGGAAAAGCAGGGCCACAATGGCCGTGTTCTGTGTTTGCTGCCCGAGAGGTTTAAAGGAAAAAGGAGATAAAAATAAAATAAAATAGCAACAAGCTCTGAAGCCACAGTAGATGCCATAAATCCTCTGAGCAGTGGTGATGTCAGAGCCTGTATCCTCACTCCCAGGGCTCAGATGGCCTAGCACTGACACCTACCAGGTCCCTTGGCACCAGCCACTTTCAACTTCCTGCCAGCTCCTGGAGGTGGGTGGGCCTGCAGGTGGAGGCTTCAGTCTTAAAGCAACTCTGTTGGTGTAGCACAGACTCACATGGGTTTTTTGATGAGAGAGAGCCCATAAAATCCCTTCAGGAATGTATTTTTAACTGTTCTGAGATCACATTCCCAGCCTTGGTGACTCTTAAATAGGCCTCAGCAATTCCACTATCCCAATGCAAAGATTGGCCAGGTTTTCATGGAGACTGAACTCTCGGCCCCTGGAGCAGCCGTTTCCTTTCAAAAACAGAAGGTCACTCTGGCTGCAGGTCCTTGCTCTTCATCATTTTGAATATTTTTTGTCATGCCCTTCTGTATCCAGCAAAGCTCATTTAGAACTGAAGGCCAGATAAAGAACTTCACAGATAAGAAAAAGTAAAGGAGTTCATCACCCTGATTGGGGGTGGGGAGGCCAACAGACCCTCCCCCCAGCCAGCCCTGACCCCAACCAGGGGCCAACATACTGCATCCCCTGCCCTCAGCTGGTCCAGCCCTATTGGCCCTGGTAGACCCCATCTGTACATGAATTTCTGCACCAGGCCTTTAGTTCTTCTATAAAAGGGACACAACACCAACAAAACTGAATTAATTCATATAAAGATTATAAAATTTTGATATCACTTTTAAAGGAACATTTAAATCTTGACACTAATTTTTAAGTACTATTCAAAAGATATTAACAAATCTTAAAGAAACTAGGCCAATAAATATATTTAATGGAAGAATATATCTATTAAAAATAAACAGATTTGCCTAGAGGAATGCATTAGTAACTCATATTTTAAGGAGATAGACATGGTCATCAACATCTGTGTACCTAAAGGTAGAAGTGTGATGAAGAGTAGCGATGATTTTGACATCTTTTGTACATGAATTAGGAATCCTCTTGACACTACCTCTTACTCTAGTCACTGCTGTGACAACCAGTTTTGTTCAAGAGTTGTGAAGCTTCATGCTATTCTAGCTTTGCCTCAGGACCATGATACAAAATTTGGTTTCCTGCCTTGAGATTTCTTAAATGTCATTGCTGAGGATGCCCACAGGAAACAACATATAGTAATCAATGATTAAACCAGCAGTTTGGGGAAGTTAGCATCCTTTAAGCCACCCTTAACTAAGAGGAGAATAGGCTTCTATTGTTAAATGCTTCCTGTGTGTGTTTGAACCTAAGTAGCCTGTTTTGTGACACACTTGGTAAGCCCCTTCAGAAGATACTAGTGGATGAAATATAATTGCCCATTAATGATGGCCAACTTAATCATGCATTCTTATGTTGTTTTTTTTTAAATTAATTTCCAATTTTATTCTTCATGCCCTAAATTCCTGATTCCTGGAATCCCACTGTCCCCCAAACTACCTGCTCCATCATTTTCAGACTCATCTTTTGGAGAAATGCAGGGTAAAATAATGAGTATATGAATTGGTCTAGAAAACAAAACTTTGGGTGTGATTTTGGAATTGAGTGATTCACCAGCCATATGTGCATATAATTCTCTTTGCTAATGGTTAAAGTATGCTGGTAACTCCCGGAATATCAGTCAATTTGATATTAAGATTTTCATATGTATGTATGTGTTGTGATTAGGCACAGATAAAAAATGAAACATAGGCTTATGAAGTAACCCTATGTATCATTTAAAACATATAAAGGCGACTATAATTTCAGATTGTAGAATTAAATTTTTCTGAATAATTTTGGAATCTTTATAAAAAAATAGCCTATGGGAACCAGGATGAATTGCCCTCTCACCATCATTTCCAGTGACTCTCATGAAATGCATGTTTTCTATTTCCACAACCTTAAGATTTACTGGGTAAGAGGATCTGAATTTTAGAGATGGAATGAAATTACTAGCATATAGATCCTGATTATTTAATATCTGGATTATCCCACTAAGAAGAAACCTAGGACAACTGAAATGCTGACCAATGGTGAGATAATATTAGCAGGAACAGTGGTGGAGGGAGATAGTGAATATTATGCTGTCAGAACCAGCTGCAGCAGCAAGAACTATAGTTATTACCTCCAACTCTATCTGCATTGATACTTTGAAGAGATTATAGTAGGCCTCCCTTCAATAGGGAGTCTGTAATTGATTAAATTTTATGAAGGTTTAGTTGACCTCAGTGAGAAAAAGATGCACTATATCTGATAGCTTTTTTGTGCCATTTCAAAATCCCCTCAACCTTAGCTGTTACTGCAATCACTGGGGAGTTGACCAGTTCCATAAAGGCTTCAACCAACTTTGTGCAGGGGCAATAGAATAGGGCCTCATGATCAGCCATTGCCACATAACTCTCACACCCTTCCTCAGGTCTTTTCTGTGCCATGGTGAAGGACCTCCACAGGAACCAGCTAGGTATTCCTGCAAGTGAAACCTAGAAATGGAGAGAGTTAAAATCCAAGTGACACCCTTAAACAACAGCAGATGGGACATAATAGATAAATGCGCCCCTTTTTATTTCCCATGCAGGCAGTTATGAGACACATTAAAAGTCTTTTTACTAGAGACTAGAGTATAAATCACTAGTTCTTAGTGGTCAACCTGTGATGCATTGCTGTAGTATTTTTGTTTGTTTGTTTGTTTGTTTGTTTGTTTTCTACTTTCTTGGTTTCATTCCCCTGTTTTGCCTATCTGCTCACTTGGATTGCATTCCAGACTTGTCAAAGGTTCAGCATTTTGGTGAAGGGACCGTATGGTGATTGGGCTGACACTAAATGGGATAAAATAATAGAACTGATGATACTCTTGGATCAGAATTAATCATGCAAACAGGAGGACCTGAAATCTGCTTTCTAATTAGATAACTGGTCTAAAGATGAACTGATACAATTCAACTCAACTTTAAGAATTGTAAGTCTGTTAGGATAGAATGCATTTTATTATCTTTATTATAAACTGATATCTTTATTAATTCAAAAAAATACAGAAACTGTGATTTACTTTAATTCCCCTAAGGGGAAGATCTGGTAACAGAGGAAATAGAAATTGCAGTGGAAGTGATTATTTCTCTCTGTAATGAAAAAAGTCAAACATGCTCCAACATTTTTTAAAGTAGTTTTAAAAATTATCACATTAAAAATAAGTGTGATTCTTACACAATAGAATACTACTTGGTTGTAAAAATGAAAGAAATCTTACCTTTTGTGACAGCATGGATGAACATGGAGAGTATTATGTTAAGTGAAAAAAGCCAGTCAGAAAAAAAGACAAGTACCATATGATTTCACGTTATATTTGGAATCTAATGAACAAAATGAAGTAATGAGCAAAATGGAGACTCATGGTTACAGAGAACAGGCTATATACCTAAAACCTATATAATTTTATTAACCAATGTCATACCAATAAATTTAATTAAAAATTAATAAAACAAAACAGATAAGCCTAAAAAAATAAGTGTAATCCCACTTACAGAAACCCTAAAAGGGATGAAGTTAAAAAGTTATAAAATCTTTAACGCATTTATTTGTACAATCTGAACTACATTTAATGACAGATTTAACTCTCAGAGGTAAACAGAGTTCATATAGTTGGAGTTAGCTAACATAGAAATATATATATATATATATATATATATATATATATATATATATATATATAATATGTAGGGATATAGAGAACACACACATGTATATGTTAGCACAAGTTAGTATACTTTAGGTCATAAGCAAGTATAGTTTATATGTCAGAGACCCAGAAGAGGAAATATATTGGGGGCAGACAGAAAAAGAGCCTTGGGATTTCCAAGTCCAGACGAAGGGGTGTGGGAAAAGGTGTCAGGCTTCTCTGAACCATCCAGGAAGTCTTTGTGAGGCAGACAACTTAAGGGATGTTAAAATGTCTACAGATGTGTAAACCCAGTCATTGCAAGCATGTATTTATCCCTGAAATTGAACCCATGTGTGTCAAATCACTGACTATAGATTTCAAAGGGAAACAGGACTGAACATTTCTGTTCCAAGCAGGTTTCCTTTTTTTTTTTTTACTTTCTTTTTTTTGTAGTTAGCAGCTGCATTGATTTTAAGATAAGAGCTTCTTTATCCAGGCAGATGCAGCAGTCATCAGAAGCTAATTGCAAGGATATTCATATATGCAAATCACGTCACAATGCTAAAATGCAACCACGTAATGACTGGAAAATGTTATACTCATAAATCATACCACCACGATCATCAAAATTTCCACTCAGCCAGGACAAATTCAACAGCATTTATGTCTTTCCAGATTTTAGCCCATAAAAACTGTGTTTTGGGAGAGTGTGTTACTCTGGTGATCTTAAAAATCCCAAGTCTGGTATAATGAGTCCTCAAGTGCGTTATAACTTACCAGTAATTACATTTCAACATATCTGCTTTCAGCAGTTAGTGTTTTATTCATAAACATTTAAACACTGAATTAGGCATAAAATAAGAATGTTGGCAACAACCTGGCTTAATTTCATTAACTATTAGGTAAACTTAGTATTTCTTCTTCAAATAAACCTTGGTTTTGAATGCTAAAGATGTAATGAACTTCATGGTTCATAGCATCTGACATTGCTTAATTAATGGGTGCATTTATAGTACATAGACCTTGGTAATTGATTTATATGCATGATTTGCACATACAGCTGTTAGTTCCTGTAGGAAAGTCATAATTCAAATGTGTGCATATTTTGCAGATATGAGAAAAAAGAAAAAAAATTTGAACTTGACAAGTTCCCCCAAAACATGATAGCAAATTAATAGCTCAGAAACAAACCTACAGGATGAAGCATTAAAGTTATAGCCTTTAATTTTAACAGCATGTGCTTTTCAAAAAAAAATTGAGAAAATGCTTTTGTTTCTTTTAAAATATTTAGCTAATAGGAAATAGGAATTCGTTTGCATATCTTTTTATTCAAATTCTATGTTAGAAAGAAAATGTAGTTAGGTTATTGACTAAGTTGACTTCATTAAAATGCATCAAAAAACATAAGACATTCACCTATGTAATAGCTGAATGTCTGGTAAGTAGGTCAAATGACTATAAGCACTTAATATGTTATTTATCTCTAGATATGAAATGCCTACATTAACCATAACATTTGGAGTTTGAGTAACATTTCCTCTAAAAGTAACAATAGATTGTCATTTATATTCTCTTAGCTAGTCCCCTAAATTAACAATATATTAATTTATAAGCAAGTTGGTCTTAAGTGAGGGCATAGTTACAGATATTGAATTTGGAGAAACTAATAGATCTATTGAGCTGAAGTGGCTTCTTCCTTATATAAGGAATGATGTGTGAGATATTGTGAGTGCTGTATCTATATTTCCTCCATGGCACCCAGGGGCCTATACTATCAAGAAGAAACTATGATTTCTCTCTATCCAGGGTCTTGGTGTAAGTCTTCTCTAACTGTAAGACAAACATTTTATGGGTAGGCATGGGAATTCCATTTTTCTACATGGGCATTCCATTCTTCTACATTATCTGACAGATTACTCCTGAAAACTCAAGTTATAAATTGAAGGGTCAGAACCGAAGAATAACCGAGCTGTAAGGGCAGAGGTCTTCTGCAGCAGTTAATAAGGTTGAGGCAGAGAAACGATTGTTTCCGGATTCCCTATTACTCCAAGGGAGGAACAGTGTCCTGTGGATTCAGTCATGTTCTGTGTTATTGCCCCACACTGCATCCCACACCTTCCACTTACTGTGCCATTTGCCAGAGTCATTTAGCACCTTTCCCCATATCATTGATGACGACTAACCCTTTCCCCTTTGTTAGCTGCTGGACATATTTCAGTGAGGCTTTCAGGAAACACTTGCAAACATTACCAGTTCTTTTTTTTTTTTTTTTTTTTTTTTTAAGGAATCTATCAAAGTGCTTTATTGTACATTAAAACCTTCACAGCCTAGGCAACTTGATGGCTTTTACCATACTGGCCCCATTTCCTAGTGCTCCAAGGCAGTGCTTTGTAGCCCCATACTCTACATCTGCTATTCTAATGCCTTCATTCATCAGAAAACCAGCAGTTGTAAATTGTTTCAAAACCCTCCCCACACATGTGCACATGCGTGTGTGTACTCACACACACACAAACACAATCACATGCATGTAAGTAAAGTATTATAGTTACTCACCCATCTGTCCTGGATGAAGAAGAAAGACTGTGAACAGTAAATGGATTTGATTTTCCCATTTTTTGATGCTCTTTTAAATCTTTCAGTGGTTACTCTTTGAAGATTTGAAAAGTATAATAAGTGTACCATTTCCTTGGTGGAAAATTAGTTGGTTTACTCTAGCAAGGCTCTCCATTTAAAGGAAAGTGTTCTAGTCTGAGGGTTGTAACAATTTTTAGCCAATGTAAGAATCAACATTCACCAGCAAGTGGACATGAAAAAAGGTAGAAGCTAGACTGAGTTGTTCTGGTTGCTAATGATAAGGCAGTCTTTATGATGTTAGATAATCCCTACCCACACACTCTATCCTATAATTTTTTTCATGTACAAACTCTTACATTATTAGGGATGAAGATGATAAAACAATTATACATATAAAAGACTAATATGCAAATTGTCCCTGTGGGAGTTTGACTCGATCGCTCTCTGTGACATGTGCTACCACCAGGGCATAGCACGGAATGAAGGAAGGCCCCAACCAACAACTGGAAGCTGGGGAAGGGAAGCCCCAGCTGGCAGCCAGAAGGCCTCGATTGGCCTTGGTCACTGGCTAGGCCTAGAACCCTACATGTGCACGAATTTTATGCACTGGTCCTCTAGTAATAAATAAAATACACCCATGATTTGTTTGAAGAAAACCTTACATTTGAAACTCATTACTTTCACATCCTGGAATTTTGCATTTGGTTCAAGATTTTTGCTGTTAGAATTAATTCCAAACTCTTTTCTCTTACTACCACTAATAATTTATATTATATAGCTAATTAAGAGACTGGAAAGGTAACCTGGGTGAGATGTTAAGACCCTGTTAGAGAACAATACAAATAATTAATATTAGATCAATGTCCTAGATTCTAGAGAATAATAATTTATGTAATTTTGCAAATACAAGGTTAATCCTTATACATAACCTAGGCAATTATTTGGTACCCTGGGCAATTATGGATAACAATAATAGCTACTTTTCATATGTATATAGTGTTCCTCTTTAAGAATTACTTCCCTAAGCATTAACTCATTTGAGCCTCAAAATAATTCTATGGCACATATAGTAAAATATCAGCATTATCTTTTTCTAAACTGACAGAATCGGGGTTAAAAGAGGTAAAATAGATAGAGATACCACATTCATTTAAATTATTTAAATTCCAAATTATATAACCTTTCCCTTATGCCCAACCGTTATACATTATCATCCTTAGGTCTTAAATCTTAATTTAAAAATTATTATATTTATAAATTTTAACATTTAATTACACAAATCTCAAAAATAAAATACAAATCTCTTTTCTTATAAAGTAATATGAGAATAAAACTTTGGAGATTTTGCCAGCTCCCATGATTATCATGATTACAAAGACTTACATGAGAGATGATAAACTCTACAGTAGAGTGGAGTAATGATTTTTCACACACACACAAAAAAATATATATAAAAGATAATCTATTCAGGTATGCTCCCTTTATTTCTTTTTCTTTTCTCCCTTCCTTCCTTTTTCCTACCTTCCTTCCAAAGGGGCAGCTAAAATGGTAACACATTGCCGAAACCGGTGTGGCTCAGTGGATAGAGCGTCGGCCTGCGGACTGAAAGGTCCCAGGTTCCATTCTGGTCAAGGGCATATACCTTGGTTGCGGGCACATCCCCAGTAGGGTGTGTGCAGGAGGCAGCTGGTCTATGTTTCTCTCTCATCGATGTTTCTAGCTCTCTATCTCTCTCCCTTCCTCTCTGTAAAATATCAATAAAAATATTAAAAATAAATAAATAAATAAAATAAAATGGTAACACATTGAGATAACACTGATGAAAAATTTCTTAAAATTCCACCAGAGAACATGGCAGGAAGAGAAGTTCTGTGAATCAAAAAAAATATGTTATAGTTAAATAAATATTATCTCTTTGCATATCTATATTTATTTACTTTTAAACTGAGAAATTAAACAACAGATTAGAAAATATCCAAGAATCTGCAATTCCAACATTTTAATAAATTGAGTTTCTCTGACCAAGTTGAGCCTTAAGAAGAGCTAAATATTATGCCTGGGTCTTAATGTCTTAGTAAGTGTTCAATAAAAAAATGGAATATATTCTAAAACACATTGAATGAGCCACTCATTGGAACCTTAGAAACTATAAAGTATACACAACAGCCTGGCATGTGCTTAGTGGTTAAGCATTGACCTATGAACCAGGAGTACACAGTTTGATTCCTGGTCAGGGTACATGCCCAGGTTGCTGGCTGGATTTTCAGTGTGGGGAATGCAGAAGACAGTCAATCAATGACTCTTTCTCATCATTGATGTTTCTATCTCTCTCTACCTCTTCCTTCCTCTCTGAAATCAATAAACATGTATTTTAAAAAAACACACATATGCAACATAGAAGCATAAACCAGTTAAAATGGCTCTACATGGTAAATATTTTCTAGCAAAAATATTTTTATTTTTTTTCCTAAAATGTATAAATATATGTAATGAAACACCTTTGCAGCTAAAGTGAGGCTTGACTTATCAAGCTTTAACATTTAAACATCAAAATATCATCGAAATTATTTTCAGCAATAAGTTTATAGGCTTGAAAGGAGAGATTGTTAAAGTGCTGGGAAAAAATGAATATACAACCTAGAGTAGTTAACCCAACAAGGTTATCATTCAGAATTGAAGAAGAAAATTTTTCTTGGACAAGCAAAACCTTAAACAATTCACTACCATTAAATCAGAAATGTTAAAAATGTTTTATTTAAGCAGAGTAGAAAAAAAGCCAAAAACAGAAATAAGAAAATATCAAAAAGGGAAAAAAAAATCACAGGTAAAGCCTTTAATAAGTAAAGTAAATCATATATTTATATATTACTAAAGGTCAAAAGAAAAAGCAACAGACTCAACTAAATCTACAATAAATAGGAGATACACAACACAAAAAATATTTAAATAATGACATCAATAATATAGAGCATAGAGCAAGAAGTAAAAATGTAGTACTTATAGAATATATCTGAACTTAAACACCTATCAACTTAAAAATTACTGCTAGCACCATTTAGAGTGATATACTATATAAACTAATGTCACCCCAATATATTTAATTACAATAAATACATAATTCTAACAGTAATCAGAAACCAAAAGTATACAAAAGATATACAAAGAGTAAACAGAAGGAAACCTAAACAAAACACTGAAGGAAACCACAAACCACAAGTCTAGAGAGAAGGAAGATTAAGAGAAAAAGAAAGGACTATAAAAACAACAAAACTCAACAAATAGGAATGAGTACATAGTCATCAATAATTACTTAAAATGTAAATTAATTAAATGCTCCAATAATAAGACATTGGGTTAGCAAATGTATTAAAATTGTAATGTGACCCAAGTATATGCTGCTTACAAAAGATTTACATCAAATCAAAGACATAGACTGAAAGTTAAAGTTTGAAAAAAGATATTCCATGCAAATAGATTAAAAGAAAGCTGGGATAGCAATATTCATATCAGACGAATTTGACTTTAAAACAAAACATGTAAAAAGAAAAGGAAGGACATTACATAATAATGAAGAGGTGATTCTAAGAAGAGAACACAACAATCTCAAATACCTATAAAAGCACATAAATATATAAAACAATTATTAATAGACATAAAGTGAGATATCCAGGTAATACAATAATATGAGGATTTTAACACCCTGCTCACATCAATGGATAGATCTTCCAGATAGAAATTAATAAGGAAATAATGGTCTTAAGTGTCATATTAGACTGGATAGAAATAATAGGCATTTATACTACACCAGAGACCCGGTTCATGAAATTCATCCACGGGGGGAGGGGAGGTGTCCCTCGGCCCAGCCTGCATCCTCTTGCAATCTGGGACCGCTGGCTCCTAACAGATTGCTTCCCTGCCTGCCTCATCACCCCTAACCAATTGCCTACCTGTCTGATTGCCCCAAACCACCCTGCCTTCCTGCCTGATTGCCCTTAAACACTCGCTTGCCTGTTTGATCACTTCTAACCATTCTCTTGCCTGCCTGATTGCCCATAACTACTCTATCTGCCTAAATGATTGCCCATAACCTTGCCTGCCTGATTACCCTAACACTTGTCTGCCTGTCTAATCTGCCCTAACCACCTCTGCCCCTGCCGCCGTGTCTTCGAGTGGAGGAACATTCAGAATGAAGTCCGGGAGGTCGTTTGGTTGTCTGGTCTATTACACTTTTATTACTATAGATTTCATCCAAAAATTGCAGAATGCATTTTTCATGTGCACATAAAACATTCTCCAGTATAAACTACATATTAGGCCACAAAACAACCCTCAATAATTTCAAGGATATTGAAATTATATCAAGCATCTTTTCCAATCACAATGACATGAAACTAAAAATCAACCACTAAAAGAACACTGAAAAAACAAATAAACAAACAAACAAAAAACAAACAAACCCATAAATAAATGAAGACTAAAATATGTGTTACCAAACAGCCAATGGATCAAACTAGAAATAAAAAATGATTTTAAAAGAAATAAAAAACAAAAAACAACTTTTTAAAATGTATGAAATGCAGCAAAAACAATTCTAAGAAGAAACTAATAGCTGTACAGGTCTACCTCAAAATACAATTTAAAAAATCCCAATTAACAATCTAATTCTAAACTAAAAAGAATAAACAAAAACTCACAGTTAACAATAGGAAGGACATTGTTAAGATCAGAACCAAAATAAAACAGAGATAAAATAATAATATAAAAGATAAATAAAACTAAGCTATAATTCTTTGAAAATGAAAAAACAACAACACACAAATCTTTAGCCAAACTTACTAAAAGAAAAAAGAGCTCAAATAAGATAAATAAAATAAAAGTGGAGAAATTACAACCAACACCACAGAAATACAGAGGATTATTAAAGAATACTATGAGAAATTATATGCAAACAAATTTGACAATCTTGAATAAATAAATAAATTTATAAAAATACATAACCTTCTAAGACTGAAACAAGAAGAGATGTAATATCTAAACAGACTTATTATTAGAAACAACATTGAGACAGTAATAAATAAATAAATAAATAAATAAACTCCCAACAAAAAATAGTTCATGATAAGAAAACTTTGTAAGTGTGTTCTGCCAAAAATTCAATGGATTTGCATATTATACTTCTTAAAATATTTTTAAAAATTGAAGAGGAAAAAATATTTTCAAATTCATTCTATAAAGCCAGCATCACTCTCATACTTAAAACAGAAAAAGACATTACAAAAAAGTGAAAATTACAGGCGATATCTTTGAAAACCATAAATTCAAAATTTTCAACAAAATCTTATCAAACTGAATTTAACAATACATTAACAAGAGTGTACACCATGAACAAGTAAGATGCACCCCAGGAATGCAAGGATAGTTCAAGACTTACAAATCAATCACTGTGATATATCACATTAACAAAATAAAGGATAAAAACCATTTTACCATCTCAAAACATGTAGAAGCATCTGACAAAATTAAGCATCCTTTTATAATAGACTTTCAACAAAGTGAGTATAGAAGAAACATATCTCAGTATAGTAAAGTCTGTTCATGAAAACCCCATAGCAAATATCATACTCAATATTGAAAAGTTAAAAGATTTTCTTCTAAGATTGGAAACATGAAAAGGATGCTCACTATCATCACCTTTATTCAACATAGTTTTGGAAGTCTTAGCCATAAAAATAGAACAATACATATAAATAGCAGGCATCCAGAAAAGAAGTGAAACTCTCATTTGCAGATATTGTCATACTATATATAGAAAGACCTAATGATTCCACACAAAAAACTATTAAAACTACCAAATGAATTCAGTAAAAAGACAGAATTATTATACAGAAATATGTGGCCTTTCAATACAATAATTATGAATAATCAAAAGGTAAAATTAAGAGAACAATCCTATTTATAATCATATCACAAAGCATAAAAGATCTAGAAATAGATTTAATCAAATATGAAAGACATAACTTTAAAACTATAGAACACTGAAGAAAAATATTTAAATAAGATACAAATTAATGGAAGAATATATCTTGTTCGTGGGTTGGAAAAATTAATTTTGATAAAATTGCCCTTATTACCTAAAGTAATATACAAATTGAGAACAATCTTTACTAAAATGCCAATTTCATTCTTCTCAGAATTAGAACAACTAAACATACAATTATTATGGATATGAATAATAGTAAAATAAATTTTGAGAAAGAACAAAATGGAAGGCATTATGTTCCCTGATATTAAACATATTATAAAGCTACGATAATCTAAACTGTATGGTACTAGCATAAGTATAAATATATTTATGGTACTGGCATAAACATAGCAATGAAAGGTAATAGAGATCCACAAAGTAAATCCTTGCATATACAGGTCAGTTAAAATATGACAAAAGAAACAAAGATATGTAATGGAATAAAGACAGTCTTTTCAATAAGTGGTGTTGGGAAGACTGGACAGATACATGCGAGAGAGAGAGAGAGAGAGAGAGAGAGAGAGAGAGAGAGAGAGAACGAGAGAGAGAACGAGAGAGAGAGAGAGATAATTGGACAACTTTTTTTTTTACACCACATACAAAAATAAACTCAAGCCCAGGCCAGTGAGGCTCTATTAGTTGGAGTGTCATCCCATGTGCCAAGGAGTTGAGGGGTCAATTTCTAGTAAGGGCACATACCTGGGTTGCAGATTTTATCCCTGGTTGGGGCTCATGTTGAAAATAACTGCTCGCTCTCTCTCTCTCTCTCTCTCTCTCTCTCTCTCTCCCTCTCTCATCAATGAAGCATGTCCTCAGGTGAGAATTAAAAATAAAATAATAAAATCAAAACTGATTAAAGACTTAAATGTAAGATCTGAAATCATAAACCTCCTAGAAGAAAACATAGGCAGTAAATTCATTAACATCATCTTTAGCAATATCTTTTTCGATGTGTCTCCTTGAACAAGAAAGACAAAAGGGAAACGAGATTAAATGGGACTACATCAGACCTAAAGATTTTTCCACAGTGAAGAAAAGCATCAAGAAATTTAAAAGAAAACCTACTGAATTTGAAAAGATATTTGCAAATTATATATGTCAGATAAGGAGTTATCCAAATACGCAGGGTGGGGCAAATATGTTTGTGGTTGTTTATATAGGAAAATAATACAATAATTAATAAATAATAATACAAGAATAAACTCTGTGCTTCATGTACTCACAACTCTGAACCCACTTTTGCCCAATCGTGTATAAGGAGCTCCTTCAATTTAACATAAAAAAACAATCTAATTTAAAAAGGGCAGAGGACCTAAATAGACATTTCTTCATAAATGGACAACAGACAATGGAAATATGATCTATATCACTGATTTTCAGGGAAATTCAACTTAAAACCACAAAGAGATGTCACCTCACACCTTTCATAAAATAATCCACAAGTCACAAGTGCTGGAGTGTATGTGGGGAAAAGAGAACCATCAAGCACTATTGGTGTGATTGCCAACTGGTAATGCCACTACAGAAAACAGAATGGCAGTTCATCAACAAATTAAACATAGAGCTGCCAGGTCTGTGGTGTGGTTCAGTTGCTTGGGGATCATCCTGTACACCAAAACATTGCTTGCTGATTTGATTCCCAGTCAGGTCACATGCTTGAGTTGTGGTCTCAATCCCTGGTAGGGGACATGCAGGAGGCAGCCAATGTATGTTGTACTCTCACATCTATGTTTCTCTCTCTCATCATCTCTCTCTAAAAATCAATTTTTTTTAAAAATAGAGCTACCACATGACTCAGCAATTTCATTTCTGGGAATTTCTTTGAAAAAACAAAATTATTTATTTGAAAAGACATGTGCACCACTATGCTCATTGGAGCAATAGCTAAGATATGGAAGAAACCTGACTGTCAGTTGATGTGGGTGAAGAAGATGTGAGAGACATATATTGAAATAGATAGAAATATAGATAGAAATACAGATAGAAATATAGATAGAAATATAGATAGAAATATAGATAGAAATATAGATAGAAATAGATAGATATAGATATAGATATAGATATAGATATAGATATAGATATAGATATAGATATGGACCTAGAAGGTATTACCCAAGTGAAATAACAGCCAAAGAAAGACAAATGATCTTACATATGTGTGGAATACAAAAAAAATAAAAGAATAAAAAAATTAGAAACAGATCCATAGATACAGAGAACAAATAGTTGCCAAAGCAAAATAGGAATATAAAATATTCTGGAAAATTAATTAATTAATTAATTAATTAATATCAGGGAAGAAGAGCTAACATTTATTGAGCCTCTGCTATATTTTTATGCTTAACACTAGGTACAGTGATACAATTTAGCTCATTATACAGATGCATTATAGTTTGTTTGCCTACTCAGATTGGTTCTCTGTTACTGATTGTGTAGATGAATTCTTTCATAAGTAGTTAGTACTAATTACTCCATATGTATATTCACCTTTCTCCCATCATGCTTGCCTTGCTCTAATCATACTGTGTTCTCTTCATTTCCCCAACCCATACATTCACTACCTCTTTTCCTATCCCTTTTCCATCATTTCTTTCTGCTCTTTCTTCCTTCAATACATAGTTATGAAGAATGTATTCATTTGTGCTGTGGATACATTAGTGAACAAAACAAATCTCTAATTTTATATTTTAATTGGAGACCATTGATAATAAAAATATATTTACAAATATGTCAGGCTCTTCTAAGTGCTACAATGGAAACCAAAATGATGAGGGCACAGAGAGTGGCCATTCCTGTTCTATCTCCATCTCCCTATAAGGTTGACTCTTTTGTCTCCAGGAATTCTATCCATGCCTCAGTGTCCAGTCTAAGCCTCACCCCTCACTCAACCTTAACAGCATTTGGACTCATATGCATTTTTCAATTTTTCAAACTCTATTTTTGTACTTATTGTTATCACTTATTGAGCATTTATATCATGATTATGCTCCAGTTGTTTTGTAAGTCAGAGCTTGGTCAAACCAGCTTGATTGCAAAGTCTTGGAGGGCAGAGACCATTATCTTTGTATTTCTAAACACTTTGCCTGGGAGTAAACACCAATTGAGTACTCAGCTAAGGATGCATTAATGCATTTTATAGAAACATGAAGATAGATCTTATGGAAGATAGAGATATAAAATAATAAACTTTAATTAAGTCCTGATGTGCTAGATTGTACAGAATAGAGAGTGAACATATTTTTTTCCACATTGAAACTAAAATGTTTCAGTGATTACATTTTTACACACCTGAAGTGGAGTTTCTTATCCCTTCTTGAGTCATATTTTTTGGGCAAAGTAATGAAGCCTTGGGAATTCATTCTTAGAATAACATTTTTGAATGTACAAAATAAAATACTCAAGATTACAAATAAAACAGATTATACTAAAATAATGTTAACGAAATTTAAAGAATTTTGATATAGTAATGCACATACTTCTTCACCATTTACTAAATAATGAGGTCAAGTGGAGGGTCTATAACAGGGGTGGGCAAACTTTTTGACTCGAGGGCCACAATGGGTTCTTAAATTGGACCGGAGGGCTGGAACAAAAGCAACCTGTCCATGCTGGCACTCTCATTTTGGGCTGCTGGTGAAGGAGCTGAGGGGAGAGCAAGAGAACCCTCTGCTCTTTTGGCTCTGCAGGCCGGATAGAACAGCCAAATGGCCGGATCGGGCCTGTGGGCTGTAATTTGCCCATGGCTGGTCTATAACCACCACAATGTCCAAGGAATGGTGAACATCAACCATATCCCATGACATCTGTAACAATGTGAATACATCTGTGATTTCTGCTGGAGACAATATCATGAAAGTACTGCTAATACTACCATTGATTGTTAACTATATTAAAAATAAAAGGAAATGCATAAAGTTTTTGTCACATACTTTATAATCAAGGAGTACTTTATCCCATCCAGGTTCACAGACTCAAGGAATTCTCTTGAGGGATTCTGAGGTTGTACATGTGTGTGACTTTAAATCTCAAGGAGGGTGGGAGTGGGGGAGATCAGACTCTATAGTTTCTGTAATAGAGAATATTTAGAATTCCAATTTTAAAACAGTTAAATTTTTAGAAACCATAAGTCCATTTTAATATACAGCACAAGATGCATAAACATGAATGACTTACAACATTTTGATATACTGAAGGAAAACCAAATTAATCACAGAAATGTATACTGAAATTAAGCACAGCAGGTAGATAAGGATTCTGTGTGGATTTCAAATGGTAACACACATCAGTGCACTGACACATGTCTTTCTATTTCTACTACAAAGAGATCTTATTGGAAACAATTAAATATGCTAATGAGAACTAAGAAAGAGAATTGAGAATTTATAGAATATTTGGCCTTTTGCTACCTTCTAAAATCTGCCTAAATTTTGGCTTCTGAACAGCATAATCTACCTGGGATTTAAATTCCAGAGCTTTCAGTGGATATGGGGATTACATTTACTTGATGTGATCAAGTATTTTTATTCAGCATGGTAGATATTATCTAATTTGGGAGATTTTTCTAGTTTTCCTTCAAGTCACAGACCCAATTTAGTTTGGCTAAATGAATAGCTTACTATTTATACATAATATGAGGAGCAGCACTTGATTTGTAAACCTAAAAACTGTAAGGATGGTGAAAGTGAAGGAAGCAACAAAAGGCAGCACATTTTTATAATCCAGAATGTTGGCCTGATTCCTTGCTCATAGCTTTAGGGACAGCACTATGTAAAGGTAAAGCCTTGCTATTTTATTTCCTTCCTAAGATGATTATGTTTAGATATATTTTTGGTGATGTATTTCCCTGCATGCATCTTAAATAAGGTTGGTAATTCTACAGAACACATCTCTTAAAGCCATTTGAGTGTGAAAGGTAAGGACTATATGAAAAATCAGGGGAAAGGATTGATATGATAAGTCCACTGTAGATTTCCCCTAGAAGCTGTGTGACTCTGAGTGGGCTGTGGGAGGTAGCAGGTGGCTGTGCCTCTTGGGGCATTTGAGAAAATGAATCTTCAGGTTAACATCTAGACAAGAGTCAAGAAATGAAAATCAGGAAAAAGTGTGAAAAGTTCCAAAATAAGCAAGGTAAGGTATGTTTTTAGGCAGAGGTAAGATACATTTCTCTCATTTCTCTCTTGGTAGTTGTTTAATTAAATGATTTATGCAAAAACTTAAGTGCTACCATAAAACGTAAGTCAAATTATGAAAATTCTTGTAATTTAATATCACATGAAAAATGAAGTTATAAAATTGAATCAGTGTGGTGTAAGTAAATATAAAAGATCTAAAAAAGCACACAAGCCAAATTAAGGGTTTAAACTCTAGTGATGGTAAGACAATGAGAAAATGTTTAAATTTTGTTGCATGTGCTGTTAATATAAAGTTAATTAAATGTCATTTTTCCACTTAAATCTTACATCTGTACTAACATTTTCCCATAACTTATAAAAAATGTTACACTATTATATGAAACCAGAAGTGTTTTCTTATTAGAAATTTGGCATCTGAAATCAGATATATCTTGTTTCTGTCTAGATGCTATCTAACATTATTAGATTTGCTATCATGGCCAAGTCACCATATCTCTCTAAGTGTTAGTTTCCTTACTTTGAAAGCTCCTACAAACATAGTTGTTATAAAGATTAAATGTATTAGAACATAGTAAACACAGTGCCTATAAGTTAGTAGATCCTCAAAAATATGTAGTACTTATTATATGATTGTCTAAACTGGATACTTCAGAAGGCATATGGTATTGGTGGACAGCATTCCAATATAAAAGCCTCAGGCACATGTATTACAAAAGTTCTTTCTATATTCAGTTTATTTAGGTAGACCTCTGGGCTATACTAGAAAAAAAATGTATTGTTACAGGTACACATTTTGTAACACATTTTAAATTTTTAAAAATCAGAGAAAACAAAGCAACAAATATTCTCAGACTTCATAACCCCATGGCTATGAATAAGATACCCCTTACACTGTTAGCTAAATATTGGTGGTATTACGCATCCATTTGATAAAGACATCAGAACCCTTGCAAAGTTTCAATGGTTATGTCTGGAAGTGCTTGGGATGACTTCATTGATGGTTAGAATCAAATGTGCACCTTGTGGGTACATGCCTCCGCACCAGGTCTCTACTGCCCAGATAGCTTTTCTTCTCAGTGCGCTTCAACAGTTCACCGGGAACATGGAATCTGCTCAGGCAGATTCTCTAGGCTTCCCCAGGGTGCAAAGCTGGGCAGATCAAAGGAGATTGACCCAATCTCAATAGAACTCCCACCTTGTTTCTGGATCCTGATGTGTGTGACACAGGTGACCCATCTCTCACCTGTTTAGGACCTTAGCTCTCCCTTTCCATTCTTCTCTCTGCTCCATGACAAACAAAAAAGAAAACAATAAAAGCAAACTGGCACATGTTCTCTTCCCCAGGCCCTCTTTCCTCACAGGCTTCTCAGGTTCCAGGACATATTCTCAGGTGTGACCACCTGCCCCGTTGGCTAGAGGAATGACAGCTTCTCTGTCAAAGCTCTGCAGAACTTTCTCTCACCCCCAGTCAAGTTCCAATCTGCGGGAGACAGTCCAGCTGCAAGGTGACAAAGCATATTTGTTAGGATTTTCTTCCCCCTAATCTGGCTGTACGGAGGGGGAAGTACTTATTTGTTCCTGGAACCCAAATGTCTCATTGTCTAGTCCTAGAAAGTATTGTGGTTTCATTTAGGAGTAGAATGGGTTGATGCTGAATCTGTGATTAAAAATAAGTTTCATGTAAACAGGTTTCTGGAGGAAGACTCCCATGGCTATGCAAAGGAATTACAGTTAATTCTATACTTGACGGACTTTAAAACTATTATGAGACAGTAATTTTAGCAGTTCTACAGATGATTAAAAAGCCATTTTCTAAAATATTCTCACTGGAGTTTTGTTGTTATTGTGTGTTTTATTTTAAAGAAAACATTTAATTGCTTCAATCAAGCATAACTACTTTCTGCTTATGGTATAATTTGTATACCCTGATCACAGGGTGTGTGACTATTTGTCATAATTTTATAAGTGTATATTCCCCACTGTAGTAATTGGCTATCATTAATTGTGAATAATTCCCTGCTCATTAAAGTACTGCAAAAAGACGAAAAAAGAAAACAAGGCCCAGCAAATAGAAGTAGACAAGGAGTCTAGTTTGTGTCCTCTCCACAAATGTGAATTAAGTTTCTCAGGACTTTACAGACTATATCCATTTGAAACACATTTAAAAAAAAATGATAGGAACAAGTGACAAAACCCAGGCTCTCAAACAAAACAAATAAAAACAATAATTGCTACCTGAAGCTTTTCTTGGCTTCAGGTAGCAATTACTTTATGCAACTCAAACAAGCTTTACTTTAAAATATTTAAACCTGCTGCAACTCTTCCCTTCAATGTATAGGTTAAACCATACTGACAGGAAACAGGAAACAACATAAGGATTGTCCCAATGGGACCATTTCAGAATATGGTAATACCATTACCTAGTTAGGTAACATCAAATCCTTGCAATATGCAAATGACTCAGACCGTATTACATCTAGAAGTAACGTCTATCTAAATTGCTTAGTAAGCTCCTCAATTGAATAAGTTGTACAATAAGAATGCTAATTAGAATGAAAAAAATCCAAGTTTACTTGGAATAGAGCACGATCCAGGACAATGAGAACAGAGTACTGAGCTAATCATAAACATCTGCCGGCAGCCGGCTGTCATTCTTCATTGTCCTGGCATAATAAAACCATCGTATATATTTAAACCTTATATGGAATTGCCTACTCCCCTATCCATTGTCTCCATTCCTTTTAGGTGAGGTCTTCAGTATGTTCTTCCCACTCCCACCTCTGCTCTCTGTGTTTCAATTGTGAAACACACCCTTGTTCTGCAAACTCTCCCACCCATCCTGCAAACCATTCCTGAATTCCACCCGCTTTCTCCATAAAATCTTAAATAAATCAATCCAGAAGAGTTCACAAATGCTCGGGAGCCTTCCTGATGAAGTGACAGGGAGAGTGATGGCAGTTATCTGGCTGGCGACAGATATGCCACTCACATGGCTGTCGCTTCATGCCTCAGACTAATAAATGCATTACCTCTACATGCACCTTTGCAAATAATCTGCTTACTCATACATTTTATGTATTTGTTGATCTTTAATTTATATGTTAACACTTTCTTATTTTTTAAAAAACATATTTCACGGATTTTTTACAGAGAGGAAGGGAGAGGGATAGAGAGCTAAAAACATCAATGAGAGAGAAACATCGACCAGCTGCCTCCTACACACCTCCTACTGGGGATGTGCCTGCAACCAAAGTACATGCCCTTGACCGGAATCGAACCTGGGACCCTTTAGTCCACAGACTGATGCTCTATCCACGGAGCCAGACCAGTTTCAGCAACACTTCCTTATTTTTTAAATCAAATCAATATCCTTACCTGCAAGGCACTTTTATCAAAATTAATGTTAAATATTACTAGGTTTATACATACTTTTTTATAGCATCTTGAGCAAATAGGCTTATTTTGTAGTTATTGCTATTGTTCCCAACATCATCAAGTTTGGTGTCCTAGACTTGGATCAGACAAAAAATAGCAATGAAAGACCCTGTAAAGTTTGCCAATTGGTCTTATATATCCTATATAATAAAAGGCTAGGGACAATAAGCGTACAACTGAATGACTGCTCGACCAGTTGCCATGAGGTGCATTGACCATCTCTTGGCCCCACCCTTCCAACCCCACTCACAGATGAACAGGAACCACACAGACGCCGGTGGGTGGCGGCAGGGAGGGACTGGAGACTGGCAAATGGGCAAAATGGTTAATCTCTCGGTCCCTCCTCTCAGCCCACAGGCTCCAATGGATCAGCAATAGTGAACAGGGGAACCAACTGGGGTGGGTGGTGGGAGGACTGGACTGGATGTAAGGCTGTTGGGATCACAGGCTCATCCCCGGCTGCTCGGGGGCTCAAGCCAGCAGGAAAATGGGCGCCAGTGACTTCACCTCTATGTGCATGCCCCGGGCAGGCCACTGGTGGAATGCATTGCCAGCTTCAGGCCGCAGATGCGAACTCTGTTACCACCACTGCAGCTGCTGGGGCTTGTGGTGCTGACAGAAGCTGCAGGGCTCACCTGTGACTTACCTGCCCCAGCGGAGGCGGTGTTCGGCCTTTAATTAAACAAAAGGGACTGGGGAACAGGCAGAAGATGGGCCTGACCTCACGCTAGACCTTAGGACCTTACCCACACAATTTTGTGCGCTAGGCTTCTAGTCTTAAAATAAGTAAGACATCATAACTTCCTCTATGCTTACACTTCCTTTGTATGTGTGTGTGTGTTCCTGCATATGTGATTATTCTTGTTTCCACCTAAAATAATAACACCTGGAAGTAGTGTCCCCCAAATCAATCTCCTAGTACCCCAACATTATAGACATTCACATTTCCTGATCCTCTCCCTTTATCTGTCCTCTGCATTTCATCATAGTCTTGTGCATTTACCAGGTTTTTGGCCTCATGTTTTGGCTCCTGTTATTGTTTCCACACTTTTCCTTTGCAATTGACAAACATATATGTGTTCTCTCTGGCTTTAATTCTCATTTGTCCCTGAACATAGATGACCCTTGTGTTCTGGTTCAGTTTTGTTCTGGCCATTGTTGGTTGCTATCATTTATTCTCAGCTATCAGAGTTCTACATTGGAACTAGTCCTGAATTGGAATCCTAAGGAGGTAGAGAGGTAGTGATTAAACATTATCAATTAGCTAGATGATGCAGAGACAAATATGAATAAAACACAATTCCTGTTCCTGTGGAGTTTACTGTCTACTTGAAAAGATACATTGATAAGCATTATTTATTAAGTAATGTGGTAATGTTATCACTAAAGTATGTATACATTGCTTTGGGCTGCTCAGGAAAAGATAGTAGTGTCTCAGCAAAGGATATTTAGAAAACATTTAATTAAACAAAAGGGGAAAGGTTGTCCAAATTGAAGAGTTATCTCAATTACATAAATATTTTAACTAACACTAAAAATTTCTATTATAGAATACTAGAGGCCCAGTGCATGAAATTCATGCATGGGAGGAGGGGGTGGTGATATCCCTCAGCCCAGCCTGCACCCTCTCCAATCTGGGACCCTTTGAGCGATGTCGGACAGCCCTCTCACGCCCTCTCACAATCCAGCACTGCTGGCTCCCAACTGCTCGCCTGCCTGCTTTCCTGATTGCCCCTAACCTCTTCTGCCTGCCTGCCTGATCACTCCCTAACCACTTGCATGTGCCAGTATGATTAATGTCTAACTGCTCCCCTACCAGTCTGTTGTCCCCAACTTCCTTCCTCTGCCAGCCAGATCACTCCTAACTGCCCTCCCCTGCAGGCTTGATCACCCCCAACTGCCCTCCCTTGCAGGCCTGGTGCCTCCCAACTGCCCTCTCCTGCTGTCCATCTTGTGTCCACCTGGGGGCAGGATCTTTGACCACATGGGGGCAGCCATCTTGTGTGTTGGAGTGATGGTCAATCTGTATATTATTCTCTTATTAGATAGGATAGAGGCCTGGTGCATGGGTGGGGGTCAGCTGGTTTGCCGTGATGGGTGTCTGGATCAGAGTGGAGTTTCCACTGGGGTGTGGGGTGGCCTGAGTGAGGGGCCTGTGGTGATTTGCAGGCCAACCACACCCCCTGAAACCCAAGTGGAGGCCCTGTTATCTGGAATTTATTTACCTTCTACAATTGAAACTTTGTAGCCTGGAGCAGAGCCAAGCCTCCTGCTTACTCCATGGCTGCCCCCATTTCTGTCTGGATTTGTTTAGCTTCTGTAATTGAAACTTTGAAGCCTTTAGTGGAGGCTTAGGCTGGCAAGGGCAGGCGAAAAGCTTGGCTTCTTCCATCGCCTGGGAAACCCAAGTCTCCCTCCTGTTCTCTGTGGCTGTGGCCATCTTGGTTGGGTTTATTTGCATACTTGCTCTGATTGGTGGGCAGCTGATGGGCATGGCTTGTTGGTATGGAGTAGTGATGGCTAATTTGCATATTACTATTTTATCAGATAGTATTCATCATATGTTGTTCAGCATCTTTTTCTTCAATTTTATTACAAAACTTATTTATTTAGATACAACTAGAAGAGTGTTTTCTTTTTGAGAAATCAAATTGTAATAGTTGGTTTAAAGGAAGAGATTGGGTAACACATTTATGGACGAGCACATTAGATTTTACTCTTTAGGATGGACAACTAGGCTGAAATACTTCCCATATTGAAACAAACCAAAGCAAAACAAAATACTGCTGCTGAAACTTGTTTGGCTTAGTGAATAGAGCATCAGCCTGTGGACTGAAAAGTCCCAGGTTTAATTCCTTTCAAGGGCATGTACCTTGTTTGTGGGCACATCCCCGGTAGGGGGTGTGCAGAAGGCAGCTGGTCTATGTTTCTCTGTCATCTATTTCTAGCTCTCTGTTCCTCTCCCTTCCTCTCTGTAAAATAATCAATAAAATATATATTAGGAAATACTGCTATTCCTTTGGCCTGTATTCATATCAACCTATGCTGTTTCTCTTTTCTTTATCTGATCTAAGCTTCTCAAACATGGACAGAGGAGGAGAATCTCTTCCTATGAAATGAATAGCCTACACTTAAGACCCTTAATTTTTTTCTTCCAATATGATGTCAACACAACAAAGTTTTTTCTGCTCTCTACTCCATGTTAATGATCATCTTATATTCTCAAATGAAGCAGGCACTTTTAGTGCTTACCTTGTTAGTTCAGTGATTTCATCTACTGTTACTGATTAGTCCACTTTGGAACTGTTCTCTTGATTTTATATTTTCATTCTCTTACTTCTACCACAAACTTCTTCCCTTATTTCTTTGTGAGTCTCCTTTTTGCTCACGGTTGTAAATATGGTATTCCTTTTTTCCCTAAGCCTTTTTCTTTTTCCATTTTTTCCCCTGGGAAAATTCATGACTTTAGCTATTATTTATAGGTAGACAAAACTTGATTTATACTCTTGACCAAAAAATATAATCTCCTGAGATGAGAACCTTTATACCCACGTGCCTACCTGACATAATTATTTAAAGAACTCCAAAGCATTTTAAAACTAATGAGTTTTAAACAAAATATTTCAACTCCCTCCTGAAAACGTTCTAACAGGATTACCCAAGAAAGAAGTTTGGAGTCATTATTGACACCTATATATCCCGATGCTTAGAATTCAATATTAGTAATCAATATTAATTTTAAAATAATTTTAATTCAGTTTTTCTCTCTATATACCTATTACCACTGCCCATCTTAGACTTTTAAGATCTTTCTGAAGTTATTACAGTAGCCTTTTATTATTTATTTGCCTTTATTCTTAGCCCATTTTGATCTATATATCATGATCCTTATATAATTCCAATGCCTGAGCTAAAGTCAATTCTACCTGACTCATGTCATTCCTTCCAGTACAGATAGTTTACAATTCAAGTTTCTCAGACTAGCATTAAAAGTCCTCTTTATCTGACTGTATCTACCATTGTCCTCAACAACTTTTATACCTACCTCAAATATGTCTTAGCTTCACTAACCTAGTTATAGATATGTGAAAACTTTCTACAGCTTCTTATTTCTACCTTGAAGTATTCTATTCCTTCACTCTTTTACATTCATCTAGTTCTTGTTCATACTTAGAGATGAAACTCTGGGGACAGCTCCACCATAAACTCTCTTCCTTCTCTGGGCTCCAGTAGTTCTTCCTTCATGTGCTTTCAAAGCAACCCCTTCAGGTTCTTTCTACATTCTAAATGCATTAGAAGTATAAACAACTAATGAGTAGGGCCATTTTCAATTACATATCTTGGAACTTAGTATGCCAGATTTTTCCCCCAGAAAACTTATGAAATATACTCAGACTAAAACAATAGGTGACCTTTTTTTAAATGACGTGCTGATTGTTACAGGTATATTCTTTTTTTTTTTTATTATTAAGGTATTATCTGTATACATAGCTTATCATTGCCCCCCCCCAATATATGCCCTCCCTCCCCAGAGTTTTGTGTCCATTGGCTATTCTTATATGCAAGCATACCAGTCCTTTGGTTGATCTCTTATCTCCCCCAGATCTCCCTACCCCCCCCCGCTGTCATTTGACAGACTGCCTGTTGTTTTACTGTCACTGTATCAATCTTTCTGTTCATTCGTTTATAATGATCTTTAATATCCATAAATGAGTGAGGTCATGTAGTGTTTCTCTTTCATTGACTGGCTTATTTCACTCAGCATGATGCTCTCCAATTCCATCCAAGTTACTGCAAATGATGAGAATTCCTTCCTTTTTATGGCAGCATAGTATTCCATGGTGTAGATGTACCATAGTTTTCTGATCCATTCATCTGCTGACGGGCACCTAGGCTGTTTCCAAGTCCTAGCTATTGTAAATTGTGCTGCTATGAACATAGGGGTGCATATATCCTTTCTGATTGGTCTTTCTAGTTTCTTGGGGTATATTCCTAGTAGTGGGATTACTGGGTCAAATGGGAGTTCCATTTTCAGTTTTTTGAGGAAGCTCCATACTGTTTTCCACAGTGGTTGCACCAACCTACAATCCCACCAGCAGTGCACGAGGGTTCCTTTTTCTCCACAACCTCGCCAACATTTGTTGTTTGTTGTTTTGTTGATGTTGGCCATTCTGACAGGTGTGAGATGGTACCGCATTGTTGTTTTGATTTGCATCTCTCGGATAATTAGTGACTTGGAGCATGTTTTCATGTGCCTCTTGGCCTTCCTTCTGTCTTCTTTTGAGAGGATTCTATTTAGGTCCATTGCCCATTTTTTAATTGGCTCATTCATTTTCCTTTTATTGAGTTGTATAAGCTGTCTGTAGATGTTGGAGATTAAACCTTTATCAGTGATATCGTTTGCAAATATGTTCTCCCATACAGTGGGTTTTCTTGTTGTTTTGTTGATGGTTTCTTTTGACGTAAAAAAGCTTTTTATTTTGATGTAGTCCCATTTGTTTATTTTCTCTTTAGCTTCCATTGCCCTAGGGTTAGTATCAGTGAAGAAGTTCTTTAGGCATATGTCTGAGATTTTGCTGCCTGTGGATGCCTCTAGTATTTTTATGGTTTCCCGTCTTATGTTTAAGTCCTGTATCCATTTTGAGTTTATTTTTGTGTATGGTGTAAGTTGGTGATCTAGTTTCATTCTTTTGCATGTATGTGTCCAATTTTCCCAACACCATTTATTAAAAAGACTGTCTTGACTCCATTGTATGTTCGTGCCTCCTTTGTCAAATATTAATTGAGCATATTGATTTGGGTTGATGTCTGGATTCTCTAATCTATTCCATTGATCAATATGTCTGTTCTTGTGCCAGTACCAGGCTGTTTTGAGAACAGTTGCTTTGTAATACAGCTTGAAATCTGGTATTGAGATTCCTCCTACTTTACTCTTATTTCTTAAGATTGCTGAGGCTATTCGGGGTCTTTTACTGTTCCAAATGAATTTTTGGAGAGTTCTTTCTAGGTCTGTGAAGTATGTCCATGGTATTTTCATGGGGAGTGCATTGAACTTATATATTGCTTTGGGAAGTATGGACATTTTGATGATGTTGATTCTACCAATCCATGAACATGGTATATTCTTCCATCTGTTTACATCTTTCTCTATTTCTTTTTTCAGTGTCCTGTAGTTTTCTGCATATAGGTCTTTTACCTCCTTGGTTAAGTTTATTCCTAGGTATCTTAATTTTTTTGGTGCGATGGTAAACGGGATTGCTTTTTTAGTCTCTGTTTCTGTAAGTTCACTATTGGTGTAGAGAAATGCCATTGATTTCTTGGCATTTATTTTGTATCCTGCTACATTGCCAAATTCGTTTATTAAGTCTATTAGCTTTTTGATGGAGTCTCTTGGGTTTTTTATGTACAATATCATGTCATCTGCAAATAGTGACAGCTTTACTTCTTCTTTTCCGATTTTGATGCCTTTTATTTCCTCTTCTTGTCTAATTGCGATGGCGAGTACTTCCAGTACTATGTCAAAGAGGAGTGGTGAGAGTGGGCATCCCTGTCTTGTTCCTGTTCTTAGAGGGAATGGTTTTAGTTTTTGCCCATTGAGCATGATGTTGGCTGTGGGTTTATCATATATAGCTTTTATTATGTTGAGGTATGATCCTTGTACTCCCACCTTGTTGAGAGGTTTTATCAGGAAAGGGTGTTGGATTTTATCAAATGCCTTTTCTGCATCGATAGATATGACCATATGATTTTTATCTCTCAATTTGTTTATGTGATGTATCACGTTTATTGATTTGCGAATATTGTACCATCCTTGCATTCCTGGTATAAAACCTACTTGGTCATGGTGTATGATCTTCCTGATGTACTGCTGGAGCCGATTTGCTAGAATTTTGTTGAGGATTTTGGCATCTATGTTCATGAGGGATATTGGCCTGTAATTCTCTTTCATTGAGTTGTCTTTATCTGGTTTTGGTATTAGGGTGATGCTGGCTTCATAAAAGGAGTTTGGCAGTGTTCCTTCCTCTTGAATTTTTTGGAAAAGTCTGAGGAGGATAGGTTTTAGTTCTTCCTTGAATGTTTGGTAAAACTCTCCTGTGAAGCCATCTGGCCCTGGGCTTTTGTTTGCTGGAAGCTTTTTGATGACTGCTTCAATTTCTTCCCAAGTTACTGGTCTATTGAGATTTTTAGATTCTTCCTGATTGAGTTTTGGAAGGTTGTATTTTTCTAGGAATATGTCCATTTCCTCCAGGTTGTCCAGTTTGTTGGAATAGAGTTGTTCATAGTATTTTGTAACAATCCTTTGTATTTCGGCGGGGTCTGTTGTTATTTCACCCCTTTCATTTCTAATTTTGTTTATTTGGGTCCTCTCTCTTTGTTTCTTGGTTAGCCTGGCTAGAGGCTCATCAATCTTGTTAATCCTTTCAAAGAACCAGCTCTTGGTTTTGTTGATCTTATGTATTGTGTCTTTGGTCTCTATGTCGTTAATCTCCGCTCTGATTTTTATTATTTCCTTCCTTCTGCTTACAGTGGGCCTTTCTTGCTGTTCTTTTTCTAACTGTTTGAGTTGTAGGGTAAGATAATTTGTTACCATTCTTTCTTGTTTTTTGCAATAGGCTTGTAGGGATATGAACTTCCCTCTCAAAACAGCTTTTACTGTGTCCCATAGATTTTGGATTGTTGTGTTTTCATTGTCATTAGTTGCCATGATGTTTTTGATTTCTTCCTTGATTTCTCTGGTAACCCAGTCTTTGTTCAATAGCATGCTATTTAGTCTCCATGTGTTTAATTTCTTTGGCTTATTATTATTGTAGTTGATTTCCAATTTTATGGCACTGTGATCTGAGAAAATGCTTGATAAGATTTCTATCTTCTTGAATTTGAAGAGACTTTGCCTATGTCCCAATATGTGGTCTATCTTTGAGAATGACCCGTGTGCACTTGAGAAGAATGTATATTCTGTGGCTTTGGGATGAAATGTTCTGAAGATGTCAATTAATTCCATCTGGTCTAATACGTCATTTAGAATTGACGTTTCTTTACTGATTTTTTGTTTAGATGATTTGTCCAGAGGTGACAATGGAGTATTAAAATCTCCTACTATGATAGCATTGCTATTAATCTGTCCCTTAATGTCCTCCAGCAGTTTCTTTATGTATTTGGGTGCTCCCAAATTGGGTGCATATATGTTTACCAGGGTTATTTCTTCTTGTTGGATTACACCCTTTAGTATTATGAAGTGGCCTTCCTTATCTCTTGTTATGTCCTTCACTTTGAGATCTAGTTTGTCAGATATAAGTATTGCTACCCCAGCTTTTTTTTCATTTCCGTTTGCCTGGAAAATCTTTTTTCATCCTTTCACCTTCAGTCTGTGGGCGTCTGTTTTTCTGAGGTGGGTTTCTTGTAGACAGCAGATGAATGGGTTTTGCTTTCTTATCCATTCTGTTACCCTATGTCTTTTAATTGGAGCATTTAAACCATTTACATTTAAAGTAATTATTGAAAGGTAGGTATTTGATGCCATTTTTATTCTATCCCCCTGTGTTCCTTCTTCACTTCCTATTTCTTTATTATTACAGTAGACCCTTTAGCATTTCTTGCATTGCTGGTTTGTTGGAGATAAATTCCTTTAGTCTGTTTTTGTCGGTGAAGCTCCTGATTACACCTTCAATTTTGATTGACAGCCTTGCGGGGTACAGTATTCTTGGGTTCAGACCCTTCCTTTGCATGACTTTGTATATGTCATCCCATTCCCTTCTGGCCTGATGAGTTTCTGTTGAGAAATCAGTTGCTAGTCTGATGGGGTTTCCTTTATATGTAACTTTCTGTCTCTCTCTGGCTGCTTTTAAGATTCTGGTTTTGTCGATGTTTTTTGCCAGTTTAATTATAATGTGTCTGGGTGTTGATCTTTGGGGGTTCATTTTGTTGGGGACCCTTCGAGCATCTTGGATTTGTGTTGGTTTTTTCTTCTCTATCTCAGGAAAGTTTTCTGTCATTATTTCTTGAAATACTTTTTCCATATCTTGCTCAGTTTCCTTTCCTTCTAGAACCCCTATTATTCTAATATTGTTTTGTTTTGTATTGTCCCAAAGCTCCCTTAGGCTCTCCTCCTGTTTTTTAATTTTTTTTTCTAGCAACTGCTGTAATTGGGTATTTTTTTCCATTTTGTCTTCTAGCTCACTGATGTGGTCTTCTGCTTCATCTAGTCTACTCTTGATGCTTTCTATTGAGTTCTTCATAGTAGCGATGTCATTTTTCATTTCTTCTTGGGTCACCTTCATTTCCTCTTGGGTCTTATTCATATTGTCAAATTTGTCTTCCATTCTTTTTAGCCAACTTATGATCATTATTCTGAATTCTTGCTCTGGTAGGTTGCTTGCCTCTAACTCGTTTACTTCATTTTCTGGTGATGGTTGATTTTCTTTCACAGGCGGGTTGTTTCTTAGTCTCCCCACGATCTCTCTTTATAGGGTGCCTGGTAACGTAGTTCTCTCCCTCCTGCTTTGATTTAAAGGCACAAAATACAACACAACCAGGTACAACACACAAGGCACTGGACAGAAATGTGTTTGCAATATTAATATCCTCCAATAAAGGTGTCTAGAACCCAGATAACAAGAACATACAATCCAATAAAAAGAATAAGCAAACCAATCTTACACACACACAAAAAAGCATAAACCTTTGATATAGTTAGCATTCAACATACAACAACAAAGGGGTAGAGAGAAGGCTTTTTTTTTTTTTTTTGGTGGGGGGGCAGTGGCAAGGTAGGTGTGAATGGGATTGGAGCAGGGGGTTGGGAATTATATATACACAGGACAGGTGAAAATTTTGAAGAGGGTAAACAGAAAGAGTAAGGAAAATCTATAGCAGTAAAGGGTTAAGATAAGCAGGACACCAAAGGTAAAGGGTTAGGAATAGAGAGATGTCATAAAGGTAGGTTTGAGATAGAATAGAGCGTTGGAGAAGGCAAGGTATGAATAGTTTTTAGAATAGTAATCCCGAAGGAGGAAATAGAGAAAAAAAGAAATAGAGGAAAAAGGAAAAAAAAAATAGAAAGCAAAAAAAAGGATTATAATATGACACTTAAAAAGTAGTAATAAAAATAAACAAAAGAAAATAAGATAAAAAAGATAAAAAAGGTAAAATAGTAGTAGTAATAATGTTGATTACCTATAAAAATGAATTAATTAAGAAGGTAAAATCTAGTGATGGCAGATGAAAAAAAATTCTTGAGTAAACTTTGCAATTAAAGTAGGTAAAAAACAAAAATTCAACAGTTAAAAAAATAAAAATTGAAAATTAAAAATTAAACAAAATTTGCAGTAATGAAGGTCATTCACTTTCTGTGTTGCTATGTCTCGCACGCCTGTTCCCAGTCTGGGCGGTAGTGGCAGTTCACTGTGTTTCACCGTTCCTCTGTGTTGATTACAAGACCTGATTTTTAAGCCAATCTAGAGACCCTATGTGCTTTAGCCTCTGGGTGGCAGTGTTTCTGGATGACTTCCAGGACTCTCTTTGATGGCTGGGGGTGGGGCGGTCCGGAGCTGGCTGCACTCCCCTGTAATTCTGCGGCTACTTCTTGGACTCAGATCCAGCTGTGCTGCTCCTTAGATATCCCTAGTCTTAGGAGCCCTGTCCACAGACAGGCGCGCCTCCAGCTGAGAAGTAAATCCACGACCAGACCCTCAGCCTCTGTGCGCTGCGCGCGCTGGTGCGCAGGGGGGGGGGGGGGGTGTTGCTGCGCCGAGTGGAACTCAGTCAGAACTACCGGTCCGAGGGGAACTCACCCACCGGATCGCTGCGAAATCTGAGCTCCTCTGAGATCAAGGGTTCGCGCCGACTATGTTCATTTGGCGTTCCTTGGGGCTGGGGATAATCAGGCCTCCGACACTGGAACCTCCTCCCTTCCAAGATGGCGAGATTTCCCGTCCGCGCCGGCAAGTATCTCCGGTAAGGGACCCAGCTGTGGGTGGTCAGCTGTTGGTGGCTCCCTAATCAGCAGACCCCAAATTTCCTCTGGTGTTTGCTAGTCTCCTGGCTTGTTGACGAGCACTCCTAGCGCGATCCTCAGCTGCTTTCTCTCTCTTCCTCGGGACAAGACTCAGAAACCGCCCATCTGCTCTTCCGCCATTTTCTCCTCCCGGTATATTCTTATAAAAGATCAAAGTAAAATTTTGATGGTATTAAAACTAAAAAATTCAGTTACAAAATAAGCCACAAAGATGAAGTGTACAGCACAGCAAATATATAGTCAATAATATTTTAATGACTTTGCACGGTGACAAATTATTAGTAGATGTAGTGTGGTGATCACATAGTAAGGTATATAAATGGTTCTTTTGTTTTGTTTTGTTCTGTTTATGTCGTGTGTTGTTGTTTTTTTGTGAAAAGAGTTGACACTTTTATTTTCCCATTTCACAATACAAATAAAATTTTCTTTTTTTGGTCTCACTGCTCCCCTCAAAAACTATTCTCTCTTAGATAGGAAAAGAAAGTGAATCTTCCTTGTCTGCTGTTAGAAAACACTCAGAGTAATAGCACCTCAATCTCCTGTGAAGTAGAACCTGTACCAGAAGCCTGATAGAAGGAGGATCCCCTTTCTCCTTTTCTGTCTGGTTGAGTCATTCTGCCCAAGTGGGTACCATCATGAGATAGACAGGAGGTCTCATCATTGGGGCCCACATGTAATTGACATGTGCCCTCCCATAAGCGGCCTCATTCCAGGAGCAGGTCCCACTGGCATCATCCCAGGATGATGAGGACCAATCATTGGCATCATGGGAGGGCCCCCATATGGAGTGCTGGCATCATACAGGGGTGAGGTGAACCTGATGGACTTGGGGGAAGGAGGATCATCACTCCTGCAGGAGGGGGAGCTGGAAATGGAGTAGGAGGTATCTTTCCTTGTTGAAATGCTGTGGTTGTTTTGTCAATCAGACGCTGAGCTTGCTCTTCCACCCATTTCTGATAGTAGCCTTTCACATTCTCTTTGTGTTTCCTACCACTGCAGTGTCTTTCTCACAGATGGAGAGTCATGGTTAAGTGTCTCCGTAGTCACAATAAAACTTCAGCATGTTGTTCTGCAGGCTGTTGTCACTCCACAATATTGTATACCTGAATCTAATATACTATTATATGCTAATTATACTTTAACATTTTTTTAAAATGATAAAATTAAAGAAAAACTTCTAAGGTGGTTCAAAAATATAAACTTTTGATAAGGCATTTTAGGCCATATAAATGGAAATTTGCATTAAAAAAAATTCTGTCTACATAAAGAGATACATAAAATTGATTCTTTACAACAAAATCCCCAATAACTGCTCACCAATATGTACCTCAACACCTCCAATACTGAAGGACCCACTTCTCCAAACATAAACAAATCACAACCTCAAGCAGTGCCACTACTTAGTGGGTTTTCCTTGAACAAATAAAAATCTGTCTTCTTGAAAAGCCTGTCCATTGTTCCCGTGCATCTTCTACTTGCATCCAAACAGAGCCATTCTGATTCTCTTTTTTTTGACATTCTCCAAAAGGAGTCATCTGTTAGGTGCTTTAAGTTAATGTCTTCTCCAAAATGTCTTTTAACCCCTTTTTGGGTGATTCTATTTTAGATTTCCTTCTCTGAGCTAATCATTCTATAGGGTATGCTCCCACCAGTGTCTGTTTACCTTTTTAAAAAATTTACTTTTAGATCTGAGTGAAATGCTTAAGGATATTCTGATTGCACATAAAAAACAGATCCATCAGCTCCCCCACTCTAGATGCTACAATTCTATCAATGACTCAAAGGTGCATATGGTCTATATTAGTAGGTAAACAATACTAATGGTATCCTAAATAAAACACTAAATTTGGAAACAGTCTCTTTTATCTCATTAGGTGGTTATAAAGTCCAATGATAATTACTCATGATGCTTTTGCTCTGTTGGCCATCACTGAAGCAGGTTTGTGCTATAGAGCGTGCCAATTAATCCTCACACTGCCTTTTCCCCCCAACACCCAACACTTTCACCCCATTCTCATATGTTCCATCCTATTTCTACTATACATGTCCATATCTGTGGCATTCTTCTTACTTCTATATTACCGCCATGTTTCTTCCTTCTTCATAATCTACTATTCAAACTCTTCATTCTTTCTACCTACACTACTTTCACCTTCTCGGGCCTGTTTTCTACCATTCAGTCTTCCATGTGTTCAGTAAATATGTTTTGGATTCTAGCAAGATTTTGTAGTACTGTGAGCTTATCTCTGCAATATACTCAATGATGCTTTCATGTTGCCAAATCAGATCAAAGTCATTAAACACATCAAAGATGGGTATTTGTTTGGGCAAATAGTGAGAGTAAGGCTGAGGCAAAGATTCCAGTTATTAGAAGAAACCCCCCCCCAAAAAAAACCCCACAGGAATGCCAAGAAAAGTGGGTGAAAGAATATGTGAATGGATATGTGGAAAAGAGTAATGGGACCACCAAAGATAATATCACTTTCCATCATACAATATTCTTACCAAACAATAGGTCATATGAACAGGATAATTGAAGAGGGGGTTGTGTGCATACACTAACAAGTTAAATATAATATGTTGCATCAATAGTTTGGTATACTATGCAACCTGTAATAGCAATTTTCTAGTAATATTTAATATCCATAGGAATAAATTTCCAATATACTATAAAGGGAAAAACATTAAATCTTAGCATAATATAATCATAATTTTATAATTTTTATTAAATATAATAAGTATATGATATTTTATATTGTTTTTATAAATAGAGAAAAATAGAAATTAACCAGTCCAGCATCAATATTTAGTACAAAAATGTGTAAGAACATTAACTCTTTGCAACTCTCTTACCAAAGGAGGATATTCTTTTGCCATGTAAATCAACTCTACAAATCTCTGCAAATTAAAAAGAAAAAGGAAAGGTGAAAGATTTATGTGATCTGAAGAAAAACCACATGCAAAATAATGAAACTAGACTACTATTAAACCCTATATGCAAAAATTAACTCCAAATGAATAAAAAAACCTAAATAGAAGATCTGAAATAATAAATTACATAGAAGAAAACATTGATACTAAACTTATGGACCAGAGTCTTAGAGAGGATTTTATGAATTTGATAACAAAAGCAAGAAAAGTAAAAGCAAAAATAAATGAATCATACTATATCAAACTAAAAAGCCCCTACAGAGCGAAAGAAGCTGCCAACAAAACAAAAAGGCAACCAACTGAATAGGAGAAAATATTTGCAAGCAACAGTTCCAACAAGGGGTTAATATCCAAAATATGTAAAGAAGTCATGCAACTCAGCATAATATATATATATATATATATATATATATATATATATATATATATATGAATGGACCTGAACAGACTCTTCTCCCAAGTAAAAATAAAAAATGGCCAGTGGCAAAGAAAAACATGAAAAGATTCATAAATAAACAACATGATATAACAACAAAGACATAATATAAAAACAACATTGATAAAAACAATGACTGATAAATAAACATTTATTTTTAAATTGCCAGTGTGCATCATATGTACTGGCCAGTTGGTCAGGTTGGATGGTTGGATGGATAGACAGTCAGTCACTTAGCCTTTTATATATATAGATGTCACACCAATCCTATATAATAAAGAGGTAATATGCAAATTGACAGTCCCAATGTGGGAGGGGAGGGTAGTTGTGGGCAATCAGGCTGGCAGGGGAGGAGTTAGGCATTGATCAGGCTGGGATGGGAGTGATTAGGGGGTGATCAGGCTAGCAGGCAGGCGAGCAGTTGGGAGCCAACAGTCTGGAATGTGAGAGGCATGTTTGACTTCCTGTGGGATCAGGCCTAAACCGGAAGTTGTATATCCCCCGAGGGGTCCCAGATTGGAGAGGGTGCAGGCTGGGTTGAGGGACATCCCCCACACACACCCCAGTGCATGAATTCTGTGCACCAGGCCTCTGGTAAATTTAATAAAATATTAAATATTAGAATATTAGAATTATAGGCTATATTAGCCTCTTTATATATTTCTATATATTCAATAGTTTCTATAATGTAATACAAAGTTACTTCAGTTTCTGAGTTCAGAAAATAAATATTGTTAGATATAAAATGGCCCCAGTGACAAACTCAAGTAATACCTGAAAAATCAACTGAATTACAGGCTTCATAAGTTATATATTTCACAGATCATCCAATGTAAAATTTCACTAATAATTTAATTTAATATTTTATGTTTCTAGCATGTAAATTATTAGATTATCAAGCATAAGTAAATAAAAGATGATATGCAAATTTAATATTGATCCTTATGAAGGAGCCACCACCTATCTTTATGAAATAAGTACCATTCCCTTCATCTCTCTGATAACAGTTCAGTCATTCAAGCATACTTTTAAATAGCATTTCTTGTATTTGAAAAGTTATTGAGTAATCAAACAGTGACCTTTAGTGCTCCACCAAGAAATGCAATTCAGCTTTGTATGGCATCCAAACTAATCAATATCCTATTATGATCACAGATGGGAATTTTACAACTGAGACACAGATGCTAGGTATGAGGCATATCTTTGTTTTCTCTAATGCCAGAAATTTTGCTTAGAAAATGATTTTAACTAAGGACATTGGTTCATGTATCTTTTTGAACAGGATAATGGAATTTTAGCTTTTAATTATATCAAGAGATATCAATAGAATAAGGGTGTATTGGGCATCATTACCACATACAGACATTCATTATAAAGAATTAAAATACATATATAAATCACCTTTCATCTAGTCTATACATTCTGAATGGATCTATAAAAATTGGTGCCATCCTGCCCAGGGATCAGACCATAAGAATACTAAGAGATATTCACATGTAGAGCTGATTTTCTTACTAGGCTGTACTAAATGGCTATGTAAGCAGTTATTAAAATAATTGATTAGTTCATTAGTACTGACTAAACTGGTTCTGTAAATCAATACATACATTTGAAATGTTTCTAAGGCACTTGAAAAACTAACAGTTTTTTTTAAATGAATCCAGGTGAAGGGTTGTCTGCTGACTTTAGCCTAAATGTGCTTCCAGGGCAAAATCAGGTTTATTAAAGGTTATGGCATGAAATACCAGTTGGTTCAGTCATGAATTCCCATCACTGCTGAGAGCACCAAGAAAAGGTTCTTTTAACTATTTATTTGAACACTTATATAACCAAAAATGTATAAGAACTCCTACATTGTTTCTGAGTAAGTCATGTTTTAAGGTTTTATTATGTCTTTTGGGAAATTACTTAAGCAGCCCTTTTTTTGAACATTAGGAAATAAATTTGATACTTTGCCTAAAAAAATATCAGGAAGAGAAAGAAGATAGAATATTACCACCACCACCACCATCACTAAGATTAATATTTAGGGAAAACTTTTATGCTAATAGCTATTATTTCCTTCCAGTTTCATTGAGATGTAATTATATAAGTTTAAGGTGGACAGACTAATGACTTGACATACATATATTGAAAAATAATTGCCATAATAAGTTTACTCAATATCCATCATCTCATATAATTACCAAAAAATGCTACTTGCTAAATTAACTAACAAAGGGAACCTACACAAACTTGGTCATCATCAGTAGAAAAAAGATTGATATTTACAAAAGCATTTTGGCTCTTCCAGCTAGTAAGTTTAAATGGAGAAATCCTTAATGGGTCCTACATTATATGGCATTAAAAAAATAGAAAAAACAAACAAACAGAAAACTATGTACTGAGGAAAGGCTATATTTCTACCATCTATATTCATTTTTTGTGTGTATGTTCAGATAATCTTTCATTGCAATAAACTCTAGTTGTTTGGAGTTTATGCCCTAAAAGTGACAATGAAAGTAAAACTATACAGTTATTGTATTACTCTGAATTTAAATATATTTACCTTCTGTTATGATATTGCATTAGTAGCATAAGCTTCTTTAAAAGTACTTTGAGCAAATATCTATTAAGGGAGTTGTGTATTTGTCTCAGAGTCAGAATAAAGCCTTGCCCATTTGAGTCATCAGGATTTAAATAATAAATCTTAGAGGCAGGAGTACATAATCTTTATTAGGGATTAGGTCTTCCCCACCCCCCAAAAATTGTAATAATTAAAATTTATTGAGTGCTTGCTATAGGCAGTCCCTGTTCTATTTTATGTGTACTATTACTTTCAGTTCTCATAACCACACTATAGAGAGGGTGATATTACCCTCATATTAGAGATTGGGAAATTGGGGCAGAGATGATTAAATTATTTGCCCAACATTACATGTCCAGGAAGTGCCTGAGCCATATTTGAACTTGGGCAGTTTGTCTTCAAAGGTACCTATTAACCACCTCCATCACTCTGACATCCTGAGCACATTTACTTCCCTCTGTCCAGGAGCTATGCAGCAAGGGGTAAACCTCCTGCTCCTCATAGTCATTGGCTTCTTTTTCCAGAGATAATTTTCTCTCCAGAGGTAATGAGTCAAGGGGAAAATTTTAACAGCAGCAAGTAGGGCTTAGATTTTATTCCTAATCAGTAGGAGTGTGAACTAGTGCCCTCTAGGGGGAAAAAGAGGAGATTATGGGTCATGTAGGTTTGTCTTATAAATATAAACAGAAAAACTGCATTAAGAAAATATAGACATATTTTGAAAAAAATTACACTCCTATTATTGAGTCTCTCTCTCTCTCTCTCTCTCTCTCTCTCTCTCTCTCTCTCTCTCTCTCTCTTTCTCTCATCTCTCATCTCTATCTCTTTATCTCTCTCCTTGGGCAAATGAACTGCAGCCAAGATGATGATATTAAAATAAGGAGCATTAGAAAATACAGAGTAAAATATCAAAATGTCAAAAATAATCATTTAGGTAGTGCAATTTCACAGCTGTATGATTTGAAGACACCAAAAATTACTTTAAGCATGCTCAAATAAAAGAGGAGATAATTAGTAAAAAAAAAAAAATCCATTGTTATTTTGCAGGGAGCCTTGGTATCGCTCCAACCAACACGAAATCAGGTCATCTGCACAGTGCATAGAGATGCACACCAAGCACCAAAAACCTGTCCTTTTTCTGAGGAAATCTTATCTCTCTAGAAACCAGTGTTTCATGGATGCTGAGAATATATTTTTTCCTCTGAGGCAGAGAAAATTGTATCACTAATATTTTAAATAATTGGTCCTAATTAAATACTTGATAAATTAGTGAATGAATTCTGGTTCTAGTTATACTATAAAGGTCAAATACTCTTTAGTTCTTTTTTTAATGTATTGTCTAACTCCTCACCCATCTTTGTTGTACTAATGAAATGAAGATATCCATCATGATGTAACTGTGAGCTGGGGGGATCTAAATTACCTTCATCTGGCACCATTCCAATATACTATAAATGAGGTAATTGTCCTTGACTATAAAATTTGCATTTTCAAGACTTAATTGCTATCATTACATCTTTTTGTAATTCTATTAATTTAAGTGAATGGAGCGTTTGGTTTTTATGGTTAAAAATTTGCATTAAACCATTGTACATCCAAATAGAATTTTAATATTTTTATCAAAAGCTCTGTACAGTTATCCCATAGGAGCGAAATAATTTCTCAAGAAAAAGTAGGAAGCTGTCAACAAGTAGGTTTTACCTTCAGTGATTATTAACAGACCTTCAAGTCACCTGGCAAAGGCTTCATTCTGGGATTTGAAAAGTCACTGAGGCCCTGTGTTCCATAGATTCCTCCTACTTAATCATTAACAGGAAGTCTATGAGCCCTAGCCAAGGCATGGATGGGTGCCCTTTCCTATGATTTCCTTGGTGTTTAAAGCATTTCTTTCCTATATTTGGTGAATAGGTCCCTCTTTGTCTGCCTGCGTTTGGGTTCTGTTAGGACATCCTGTTCTGACTACCCTCTCCCCTCCTGAGCGTGGTATTTACATGTCTGATCTTCCAGCCACGGTTCCTTGCACAGACTAGTTAGGAAAATGTTATAACTCTCACTCCTACTGGAGAGTGCAATTGAGAAAAGTTTCCACCTTTACCTTTAAAATCTTTTTTGGTAAATTTCCAACTATGCAATAAATTCTTAATGAATTCTAATGTGAATGTGGAACCTTTCTAGCAGATTAAGTAAAGCACTTTCTTAAGTAAAGTTACATATAATTGCAGTTAATAAAACTGACTTTTTATTTAACAATTCTCCAACCCCTCAGACCTCTGGAAACTGCCAGCTTCTTGATTTTCAGGACAGCTGAGGCTGGTTAAAACCAGAAGATCAGAGCAAAATTGCACAATAAAGTTTGCGTGGAAAAGGGAAAGTTCAGAAGCAGCCTTTGATTTAAGATTTTGGGGTAGTGGTAGATTCTCCTCTTGCTAGCAGCAGGGAGGAAGTTTCCACACACCTGCACTTACCACAGAAAGATGACACATATTTGTAGACAGCGTATCAGGGAGTGTCATCAGGAACATGAAAATCCTTAGGCATGCTTTATGCCAAGCGCTCCTTTTGAAGATGTGGAACTGAAGCCCGGAAAAGCTCTGTGACTTGATTAAGGACCTTCATTTCATCAGTGGCACGGGAAGATCTAGGAGGCAGAATTTTTTATACCAGTACGTACTTTTTATCGCTGCATCATACATTCCCTCTGATAATAAATCTCTCTTCCTGAGGAAGTCACTGCAGACTTCGTAAGAAGAAGTGGTTGGACCTAACTCTGGATGCCATGACTAGTTCCTCATGCACCCATCTTTCTACCTTATGGGTCTTCATCTAAATATTCCCAGACCCAACCCCTGAAGCCCAATAAACTGAAAGGTGTGTGTCTAGCCAACCACAAAGCTATTGCGTGTCACATCAGTTTCCTTATCCACCAAACTGGCACACCCACAGATCCTACACCTGATACCACTTGCAACTCATTCAGAGGTATTTCACAAAATGCAACAACTCCCACCTCAAAATAAATTCAAGGTGCTGTCACCAGAAATACAGGGCTGTATTGTATTATTGAGCAGCTGTAATGTATCTACTTAGTAGGGTATCAGGTGTGAGTAATGCATGAAAAGAAAAACACTACATTAATTAGCATATACAAAACTCAGAGCTGTGGCTATCCAAGGATACAGTATGAGCCCTTTTGATTGAATTGAACCCATCTTTTCAATGATGTAAACCATTTTTATGAAATGAACTGATTATTTTTAGATTAATGTTTACAACAGACATTTTTTGCTCAAACAGGAAATGAATTTCCTTATCTCTGCCTCTTTGCCCCAAACCATCCCCACAACGCAATTAGTCATAATTTAGTGCATTGGGCTTTATATCCCGAATGCATGATGATATTTCGAATTTGCCATGTAGAGAACAGATGTAATAATCACAAATTTATTACCACCACGGATCAAGTGAAAATAATTTTTGTGAACTTTTTCAGCATGTCTCCCTTTCCCTCATTTGCACCGAGCACTTTGGCTCAAAGAAATCCAAGTCATGTTAACAAACATTTACTGAGCTTCTCTTCCATTCTAGACACTCTATTAAGTATGGAATCTTAGAAGTGAGTAAAGTATCTACCTCTAGATAAGGAATATATTTCCCTAACCTGAATAGCTATATATATAGCGGCATATGTGCTATTGCTAATTTTCATGTTTTCACATTTTACATATGGAGAAACTAGAGTTCAGAGAGGCTGTTAATTTATAATGAGCACGTTAAGAAATGAATGGCTGAGTTACATTTCAAGTAAACACTTTCCTTCTGTCTTTTGCCTTGTGTCTGTCCTGTAGTGTTACTGATAGCTAGTTATTAAAAGGAAAGGAAGTAGTTTTCTGATCCAGTCTTCTGCTAATGGGCACTTAGGCTGTTTCCAAATCTTATCTATTGTAAATTGTACTGCTATGAACATAAGAGTGCATATATCCTTTCTGATTGGTGTTTCTGTTTCCTTGGGATATATTCCTAGAAGTGGAATTACTGGGTCAAATGGCAGTTCCATTTTTAATTTTTTGAGGAAACACCATACTGTCTTCCACAGTGGCTGAACCAGTCTGCATTCCCACCAGCAGTGAAGGAGGGTTCCTTTTTCTCTGCATCTTCACCAGCACTTGTCATGTGTTGATTTGTTGATGATAGCCATTCTGACACGTGTGAGATGATACTTCATTGTTGTCTTGATTTGCATCTCTCTGACTATTAGTGACTTTGAGTATGTTTTCATATGTCTCTTGGCTTTCTGAATGTCCTCTTTCAGAAGTATCTATTTAGGTCCTTTGCCCATTTTTGATTGGATTGTTTATCTTCCTGTTGTTAAGTTGTATGAGTTCCCTATAAATGTGTGATGAATGGATTAAAAAACTGTAGTACATCTACATAATGGAATACAATGCTCTTGTAAAAAAGAAGGGATTCTTACCATTTGCAGCAGCATGGATGGACCTGGAGAGCATTATGCTAAGTGAAATAAGCCAGTCAATGAAAAAAAAATACCACATGATCTCACTCATTTATGGATAATAAAGAACATTATAAACTGATGAACAAAAAATCGATAAAGCAGCAGAGAAGCATCAAACAGACAGTCAAAACTACAGCGGGAATGCTAGGAGGGTTGGGGGGGGGATGTGGAGAGGTAAGAGATCAACCAAAAGACTTGTATGCATGCATATAAGCATAACCAATGGATAGAAGACACTTGGTGGGGAGGGTGAAGGCATGTATGTGTATAGAAGAGATCAGGGGAATCTCAATGGGGACGGGGGGCAAAGGAGACATAAAAGGAAAGGAAGCAAAAGGAGAGTCAGCCATTGTTAAGCATGGTTAGCTGGGGATACTGAGCGTGTTTGCTTCACCAGGAAGCTACAGCTTCACACCCCAGGAAATCACAGCATTGTCCCACCCAGGGGATAACACCACTAAACACCTGACTGTGTGTGTGGTGGGGGGGAGCAGTAGGGAGGGAGTAAGGAAAAGTGCAGTAAGCTACAATATCTCAGAGAGACATGATTGACTATAGAGGCTGGTCAGTCTAACCTGGCAATATGACATTAGCTAGAGGGATGGAGCCCATGTAAGCCTGGAAAAGTCTGGGGAGCTGATTGGCTATTTTGAAAAAGCTTCTGATTCCTCTCAAGCCTGAGAACTCATAATTCCACATAAACAAAGAAACTCTCCCTCCCTTGATTGTGACCCAAACTTGCCTAGTGTCACCTATTCTCTCTCCGTAGCCATGTGGCCTTAGCAGCCACGTGGACACTGACTGCATGGACTGGAAACATGGGCTCTAGATTGGAGCCTGGGTAGAGCAGCAAAGCACCAGATTGCAGCCGGGAACACAAACTAAGCTAGCTGGTTCTGGATTGGGATTAAGCTTTAATATGGTGCAGATCTCTAGGCATTGACACTATTTCTGGTTCTGATTTTCCATGGTGAGAGGGACAGAGATGGGACATTGGGAAACTTCTTTAATCTGCTTCCCAAATAAAATTTGCCACCAGACCTCATCCTTTTTCTTTATAATATATTTTAGTAATTTTTTACAGAGAGGAAGGGAGAGGGATAGAGAGTTAGAAACATCGATGAGAGAGAAACATTGATCAGCTGCCTCCTGCACACTCCCTACTGGGAATGTGCCTACAACCAAGGTACATGTCCTTGACCGGAATCAAACCTGGGACCCTTCAGTCCTTAGGCGGACGCTCTACCACTGAGCCAAACCGGTCAGGGCAGACATAGTCTTTTTGTGGGTCCTAGAAAATGTTTTTACTCCAGACAACTAAAGAACCTCACTTCCATTGGCAACAGTAGGAAATTCTCAACACAGATATCTATCCTAGTACATATAAAAGCCTAAGCGACCAGATGATCAGAGGACTGGATGACCAGACAACCTGCTCGTCACTATGATACACACTGACCAGCAGGGGACAGATGCTCAATGCAGGAGCTGTCTCCTGGTGATCAGTGCATTCCCACAGCAGATGCCTGCTCAGCTAACCCAAGGGCACCAGATGCCTCCCGGCTCATGGCTGCCAAGCATAGCTGTGGCAGCACGAGCCTCTCCCGTGGGCACTCCTCCTATGTGGGTAGCGGCAGCTGCAGCAGGGCAGGATGAGCAGGAACAGTGCGGTGCCCAGCCTGGCTCTGGCTCCTCCCTGGCTTCATGCTGCTGTGCACACTACTTTCTGCTGTGTGGGATGAATGCAGACAGCGGGCTGAAGCCCAAGGAGCTGGTGCATAAGGCCAGGCTGCATTGGTGCGAAGGTCCACTGATCCCCTTAGGCCAGGTTGAGGGACCTGACGGGTGCATGAATCCGTGCACCAGACCTCTAGTGATAATATAAACACATGCTTACACACAAGCACACACACTCACAGACACCTTCACCCACACACACCAAGTAGCTAGACAGAACAACAAAGAGTATATACACACACTCTACATATGATTCTCTGTCCAAAACCAAACTTTAAAATCTGAATTTCCTTGAAGACACTTTAATAGCAAATCTTTTGGGGGGTAGGTTTTATTTTTCTACAATTAGAGTCATAAGATCTAACAATGTTTTCTAATATTTATTTTAATAAGTGTCATGTATTTTAAATAATTGTCATTTATTTGTTATTTTAGGTAACTTTATTTAGATAATTAATCACCAAATAAACATTAAAATTAATTTTTAATTTAAAAGTATATGTTACCTTCCCAATAAATCAGAGAACTAACAATTATTTGCCTGTTTGTACTATTGTGTTATGTTCTTGGTCTACAGTATTTCTTCCTTTTTAGAAAATAATGTTCATTGTTCTCTGTTCAAAATATGTGTTATTAGGCAAGAGTAATATGCTTTCTCTAGATTTCCTTTTATTTATTAGGTATTTCAATTACTTTGTTTAAATGTTAAAACTGTCAATGTTTTGTGAAAAAGCATGGTTACATCATATTAATAATTTAAACTCTTCTCTAATGAAATACTTTTTTTCTGCATCCTTAAAAATATTGAAAATCATCAGCAATACATCACACAGCAATGCACTTCATACACTATTTGCAGAGGGTTGTTTCAATCTCCTTGTATTGAAATCATCAGTTTCAATTCTCCCACCTCTCAGTAATGCAGCTGTTACTCAGACACCGGGACCAACCTTGCCAAAGATACTCATGTGTTTTTATGTGAACAGTCCCCCCCCCCTGTATGCCACTGAAAAAAACAGGGCTCAGGAGGGGATTTAGCTCTTCATCACAACATGTTGAAGGTCAAATACAATATTTTAATTCATTTTCAAACTGAAAATTATGAATTTTTCCACAAATTGTTCGTGAGCAACTCCGTATAACAGGAACTGTACTATATCCTGGGGATAAAAGTAATAATTAAAAAAGTAATCATCATCATCATCTGTGCCCTGAAAGAACTTTGGTTCAGGATTATTAAAAATAATAAAAAGTAAAATACTGTGTGCCTGGCCATCTTGACTCAGTGGATGAGCATCAACCTATAAACCAGGAGGTCACAGTTTGATTAATCATGGCACATGCCTGGCTTGTGGGCTCCATCCCCAGTGTGGGACTTGCAGGGGGCAGCTGATCAATGCTTCTCTCTCATCATCTATGTTTCTCTCTCTCTCTCTCTCCCTTCTTTTCTGAAATCAATAAAAATAGATTAAGAAAAAAATGAAATAAAATGTGTGATAATTGCTATGATGGCAATAGGCATGAGATTCTTTGGGACTGTGAATGTAGGAGAGGCTATACCAAACTGTTAGAAACACTGTGGGTTCGAATTATTTGGTATGGTGATTAAAGCTCAATCTTAAAAATAGTAAGTGAATGATAGGGTGTGAAGACAGACAAAAGTGAGAATGGGAGCACTTCCAATGTAGGTTCTGTATCGGTGTCTCCCTTTAAAGATGGGATGATCCAGAGTCACATAGTTCACACACACACCTTACTTCTTCTCTGCACTCGACTTTGTTAACAAGTTTGATAACACCTCTGAAACACAGAGCACTCCTCAAAACAAAAAGAAAACTGTCTCTGCTTCTTACTATTCAAAACAATAAGGATAAAATGAGGTAACAAAAATGAAACAAAAGATCCTTGAGCAATCTTATGCTGGTCCCTGCAAGAACAGGAGCAGAAACCAAATCCCAGTCCTAAAGGAACTGGTATAGCAAGCAAGGCCTGAGAAAGAGGACACAGTCACTGAACCTCCGTATTTTACTACATGACAGATTCCCACCATCCATGCCTTATTCCAGGCTACCTGCTTCTGTGATCCAAATGTGCACCCATCTGAACCTCAGCCAATTCCCTGTGGGGAAGCGTCCAATTCAGTGTCCCCACTTTCTGAAACCTCCACAACTGATTGCCAAGTCCCATAAGTCTGACATGGTCACGACCTATAATGACATCTGTCATTTTTGAGTTAATCTCTAGAACCATTTTTTAAAACTGAACTCAAAAAGGGGTTAAACTGAAGCAAAAATTTCATTAATTTTGCTAACCTCTAACTATAGAAATGGTGTATTTAAATTAAGTTAAAATTTATCAAGCCCTTTTTGTTTTTAGACATTGATAGTATGAAATATGATTGTTTATTACAAGAGGTAGAATCACATAACTTCTAGAAGTATATTCTCTAAAGTATATTAAATTGAGGCTTAATCTTGTTTTTCTCACTTGCCAGCTGAGGCTCTAGAATGAATCATTTAAGTTCCCTTTGCAACTGTTTCTTCACCTGTAAAATGGGAGAATAACAATATCTATCTCATAGAGCTTTTAGGAAAGAATAAATGAAGTGGTTCACATAAAGCTGTCAGAACAATGCCTGGCACATAGTAAATGTTCAATAACTGCTGGTCATTATTATATCCAGCGTGAGGGTCAATACAGGTTACCTGTTGGCACTCAATAAAATTTGTGATTGAAACATGAATGTTTGACTCAAATAATGATATAACACTTCATATGTGTTCATAATAATAAAATCACCCCACACAAAAGGCATACCTGAAAGCAAATTCAGAAATTAGTGTGAACTAAATGGACACACATGAGAATTACAATACTCAACAGCAAATGTTTTTAATGGAAAGGAAGTCTCTTGTCAGTGGGCTGTTGCAACAAGAGCTCAGTAAGTACCTTGCCTGTTTCAGAGTGAGAGATGGTCACAGAGGGAAAACTTCAAGGTGTCAGAGAGCACATAACACATTGACTCATGAGTGCTACTTCCAAGAAGAAACAATACCCTCTGCTGTTTTCCACTTGTACTTAAAATATCAAAACAAAATAGCAATGATGAAACTTACTTCAATCAAGTTTCCACATTTGAGTCCCACCTCTCATCACTGGCCAAATGTCAAGGCAAGACTGGTTTTGATATTCTGCTACCACATGTGTTGAAATAGCCTGGTGTACTTCACCCCGGCAAACAAAAGTCTATTTGGAAACAACCATGTGGCTTGCTGAGTACCTGGCTTGTGTCTGGTTATCTGATGCAGATCTACCTGATGTATAGATTTAGTGACTCAACCAGAAGTTCAAAGTATCTATACCATCCCCACTGGCTGCCATAGAAAGATTCAGAAATGAGCCAGCATCCAAAACCTGCTCCAGAGTCAATCCACATAGTCAGCATTTCATTTTTGAAGAGAGTATTCCACTCATTTCACAATGTCTGGGACATTCTGCTCTCAATAGTGAGTTGCTTCCTTCTGCACATGTGCATTATGGACTGCTCCCCAATGTAGACATACCCATTTATTTTTCCACTTGTATTGCATGACTCCTAATTAAAACAAACAAACAAACTAAGAAACAAACTCCACTCTGGCATTTTTTTAACTATATGACTTTTACAACTTGGGAAGAAGAAGAAGAAGAAGAAGAAGAAGAAGAAGAAGAAGAAGAAGAAGAAGAAGAAGGAGGAGGAGGAGGAGGAGGAGGAGGAGGAGGAGGAGGAGGAGGAGGAGGAGGAGGAGGAGGAGGAGGAGGAGGAGGTTTATTTATACACTAGAGGTCCAGCACATGGAATTCTTGTGCAGGTATCATCCCTAGGACTGGCCTATGATCAGGGCCATCTTCCCCTGCTACAGCAGGTCTCACCCTCTGCCACCACCCAGTTCCCCATTGGCCATCAAATGATCAGAGCCTGCTGGCTGGGGGAGGACCTGAGAGGTCAGCCAGTTCACATGTTTGCCAGCCCCACCTGCCTGGATAACCCACCCCAGTTCCCAATTCATCTTCAGGCGATTGGAGCCTGATGCTGGGGAAAGGAACCAATAGATGGGCTGTTCCCAGCTGCTCACAAGCCCTGCCCCTGCCACAGGTTGCCTCTGTGTGTGGGGCGACTGGTGGGGCGGGGGCCTTGGCCTGGCACCATCCATGTCCCCGCCACCCACCCCTGGTTCCCTGTTCGTCAGCAGGTGATCAGAGCCTGCCAGCCATGGAAAGAGACCAAGAGGTGGTCAGTGTGCCTTATAGTGACTGGTTGAACAGTCATTCTGGTCGTTCCACTATTAGGGTCAGTTTGCATATTACCCTTTGTATTATATAGGTTAAACGCCAGTGCACAGGTAGGAGATGGTTGACCTGCCGATGGGTCTCTGGATCAGAGTGGGGGTCTCCTCTCGGGGGTGGGGCTGGCAGGGGTGAGGGGCTTCCCACTTCCCTGGTACAGGTAGGGGTCCCTATTGGGGGGTGAGGGGTCAGTTGGGGTTTGCAGGCTGGCCATTCCCCCCAATCGGGTGGGGGTCCTAGCTGAGGGGTGGGGCCAGCCAGGGTGAGGAGCACTAGGTCTCTAGTATATAATATATTGTATGTACATGTGTATCTATAATATACATATATATGTGTGTATACATGTATGTTCATGTACACATGTATGCAAATATATGTACCAGTGTTTGTTTCTACAGTTTCAGTTCTCTTCTAGTGAGGTTTTTGTTTAATATTGAGTTAACAGTATAGTCTTTTAAACACTATGCCTTTGATATAGGTCTTTAAAAATTTCTCACACCTTGCTATTCTTTTATGATTTTTTGATAAGTTGTTCAGTAATTTACTAGAGGCCCGGTGCACGAAATTTATTCATGGAGGAGGAGGCTGTGTCCCTTAGCTCAGCTTTCACCCTCTCCAATCTGGGACCCCTCGAGGGATGTCAGACTGCCCATTTAGGCCCAATCCCAGTAGGATCAGAGGTAAATAGGCAGTCAGACATCTCTCTCATAATCCAGGACTGCTGGCTCCCAACTGCTCACCTTCCTGCCTTCCTGATTGCCCCTAACTCAGCGGTGGGCAAACTATGGCCTGTGGGCCGGATCCAGCCCGTTCGACTGTTCTATCCAGCTTGCAGAGCCCAAAGAGCGGAGGGTTCTCTTGCTCTCCCCTCTGCTCCTTCACCAGCAACCCAAGATGAGAGTGCCAGCATGGTCAGGTTGCTTTTGTTCTGGCCCTCCGATCCAGTTTAAGAACCCATTGTGGCCCTCGAGTCAAAAAGTTTGCCCACCCCTGCCCTAACCTCTTCTGCGTGCAAGCCTGATAACCCCCTAACCACTTCCCTACCAGCCTGATTGATGCCTAACTGCTCCCTATCAGCCGGTTTGCCCCTAACTGCCCTCCCCTGCAAGCCTAAGTGCCCCCCATCTGCTTTCCCCTGCAGGCTCAGTCATCCTTAACTGCCCTCCCTTGCAGGCCTGATCCCCTACAACTGTGCTCCCCTGCTGGCCATCTTTGATCACATGGGGGCGGCCATCTTGTGTGTTGGAATAATCGTCAATTTACATATTATTCTTTTATTAGATAGGATTTGTCATGCACACTTGGAAGCCAAAACTATTGAGAAATTTGTATTAAACTTGAGTAAGATACAAAGATGTCAAGTCTCTCAGGATGTCAAGATAGCTATGCTCATGATTCTGCACTGAAGCTGTCCCTGAAAACTTTGTTGGAGGTAGTATTTTGACTGCTGTGGCCATTTTCATCTCTTGCCACTATCTACTTTAAATAGAAGATTATTAAATGTCATGAAAACTTTTTTTGACATTTTATCAGTTTTAGTTTAATTTGAAGATTAACATGGGAATTATGACATCTTATATTAAGTCTTACCTACCACTAAAATAGTATATTTCTTCATTTATAAAGATAGTTTTTTTTATCTTCCAATAATATTTTATAATTTTCTGCATAGAGATGTTAAGTATATTTTTATATTTATTCCTATATATCTTAAAATCTACTCCTCATTTTCTGCCCTCCCCACTCCCACACCCCCCACTACTGAGAAAGAACTGTTTTTTTCTAGTATGCTTCTCAATAGTACATTACGATGTTTAGAAATGCTCTTATTTTTAGCTGCTTTTAGTCACCTCTTTAACTTTCTTAGTCATTCTAAATGATTGCATACACATTCCCTTGGATTTATATAAAAAATATACTATCCTAATATAGTTTTGTCTTCTCTTTTCCAATTTTTATTCTCCATTTTGGCTCTCAATGTATTGATTGTACCATTAATACCAGGGACATGGAAGCATCCCATGACTCCTACCTTTAGTGGGCATGCTTCCAACACACCTTAAAAAAACACTTTCTTGTTGTAGTTTATGTAGATGATTTTTTATTATCTAAGAAGTTAATTCCTATTTATATATTTAAAGCATTTTCATCATGAATAAATGTGTTCCTGCAACCTGGAGGTGATTGTGTTTCTTCTTCCTTAATTTTGTTAATATGCTATATTATTATAGATTCTGTGGGATTGAGTCATCTTTTCATACTGGGAATAAACTTTAGTGAATTACAATACTGATATTTTCAAGCACTACTGACTTTGATTTGCTAATATATATATTTTTTTATTTTAGGATTTCTGTTTATATTTTATATAAGAGGGCGGTCTCTATATTTTTCTTTAACTGACCTTATCCAATTTAGTGTAAAGTTATATTTATTGGCATACTGTTTAAACTATTGAATATATTGCTATCATTTTCTTTTTTGTTGTACTATTGTGTGTTTGAGATTTTCACTTTTCATTAGTTTTGCTTAAAATGTTTCTGTTTCATTACTTTAAAAAATAGATACTATTGTGTTTTTCATTTTTATAAACTTTAACACTTACTTCCATTTTCTTTTTTCTCCTCACCTTATGTTCATCATTTACTTTCTTTTATAGAATTTTCAAAATATATTTTTTCAATTTCTTATTTTCTTTTTTAAAAATTATGTTCAAGATATAAAACAAACACTAAAAAACACTTTCACTGATCTCTTAGCTTTGTTATATTTCACTTTCATTATTGTTAACTTCAAAATATTTGAATCCTTGACATTTCTACCTTAATCTATAAGTTAACTAGAAGTACATCTGAATATGTTTCAACATTATCAACTTTTACACTATTTTAAAACTTTTGTTTTTAAATAAATCACACTATTATCTTTCTATGATAATTATTTAAAATGTTTTAAGGCTTCATTGTGTGCCAGATGGATATTAGATTTATTGGAGTGATGATTTCCTAGGGTATATAAGTATTTAATTGCTATGTTGTACAGCTGAAACTAATATAATATTGTATGCCAACTGTAATAAAAATACATTTTTTAAATTCAAAAGACTATTGTGACCTAATATCTGATTAATTTTCTGTTTTACATGCACTTAAAAAGAATAAATAACCGATAATCGTTTTATATGTACATATACACATAATGTATAACCATATACATGATTAAATGTATTCATGTTCAAGTTTTTTTTTGTTTCTGTACCAGTTTTAAATATACTTAAACTATAATTTCTGAGAATCATGTGTAAAATTTCTCACTATGCTGGGGCTGACCAGAAGACCCCAAGCTACAGATGAATGGATCACTCTGACACAACATTTGCTGTGAAAGAGAGGACTAAGAGACAGCCTGGCTAAAGGAATCAGACAGCCTAGATTGCCTGCCTCATTAGGCTTTTATTGTAGCAGCAGTTGAAGATAAAGTTTATCTTTTAGATTCAATCAGCAGGGTAAGTAATATTGGGAAGATACATGTGTTTATAGTGTGCTTTAAGCAAGATACCCAAAGATTTAAGCTTAAGGATTCCAGTAAACACTGGGGGTCTTCATGTGCACTTGTTTGGAAAGGTCAAGGAATAATTAGGGACACCGCCTTTGGCACTCCCCTAAGTCAGAATTCTGATAAACAGGGAAGGTGGCCTTCTACACACTTCCCTTTTCTCAAAATGTCCTCCTTACAAACTTTCCAACCAAGTCTCATGCTTCCCACATCACTATAATTGAGAATTCAGTCCTTTTGTCAGCTTTCCTCTATGTGTTAAAGACATTTTTGTGAGTTGTTACTAGATTATGGCTATTGTAACTCATGAATTTAGTTATCCAGTTTTTCTGTGACTAAAAAAGCTCTTTCTTTAAAATTCATTATCCTATAATAATCTTGATTTACTATCTTTTATTTGAAATTTATCTGGTGTTTTTCTTTCCGTTTCTTTGGTTCAAACTTTAAGTAGGTTTATTAAGTACATCTCATGTAAGCAGCATAGTGAGAGCTACAATATAAAAACCCATTATAAAACATTTGCTGTTAACTGAGTGAGTTTAACCTGTCTAAATGTATTAGATAATTAATATGTTTGGACTTATTTTTATCATTTTGTATTAGTTTTATTATTGATAACTTTTTTTTTCTTTTCTCATTTGCTGCCCTTTTATACATTGATTATGTTTCAATATTTGTTTGTTCATTTGGCATTCCAAAAGTTACATATTGTATTTTTTATATTTTAAAATAATTTTTACTATGTTTTTATTGATTTCAGAGATGAGGGAGAGGAAAAGGGAGATAGAAACAGCAATGATGAGAGAGAAGCATTGATCAGCTGCCTCCTGCATGCCAACACAGGAGATTGAACTGGAAACCCGAGCATGTGCCCTGACCCAGAATCAAACTGTGACCTCCTGGTTCATAGGTCCACACTCAACTACTGAGCCATTCCGGCCGGGGTGTGTGTGTGTGTGTGTGTGTGTGTGTGTGTGTGTGTGTGTGTATTAAAGCTTTGTTATATTTTTATATTCATGCCTAAGCATTGGTTTTTCTACAAAAAAAAATGTGTGTTCAGTATTTTTATTCCCTTATATCAAAAGTATTCAAAAGTAAATCTTCAAAATCTCAGTCTTGTTATTTAGTTTTTCTTTAATGGTTTCCTTCGCAGTACATATCTGGTGTTTTTCTTATTACATATGCTTGTCAATTTATTCTATCAGCTTCTCTGTTTACTATTGTTTCTTTTATCCTTTATTTTTGTTCATTTTTCCTGCTACAAAAATACATTTCTCATTGAGGATGTAATTTTGGCAATCCCTTTCAATCATTTTATATACATGAAACATGAGTTTTGTGAATGATTAACAGCTCACTCTGATGACAAAATGGGTTCAGATTTTACTATGGACTCATTAGTTATATGACACTGGGAAATTACTTAACATTAATATCTTAGTGTATACATGTAATAACAATTGTTTCTAAGTCATGCAGTTCATAAAAATAAAATACTGTAATACAGATAAAAGAATTAGGACAGCGTTTGGAATATGACAAACATAAAATAGATGTTTGTTATTAGTTCTTTTATTTTAAGCTTTTTATTAATTTAACCTGGAAGCAATCTTAAATTTATTCAAAAGTGGCAACAGCAGAATGCCACAGATTTTTTACTGACCCATTTGAGAACATGTGTCCACTGATGCCACAAGACTTTACTGTATATTTTTATAAACAGACATGTTGCTACATGATCATAACACAGTCATCAATATTAGAAAATTAGCATACTCTGAACCTCAGACCCCATTCAGGAATTCCTAATCATTATAAAATGTCCTTTGCAGCAAAAAATTTAGTTCAAGCTCATGAGTTGCATTTACTTGTGAAATATTTTAAGTCTCTTTCATTCAGAAACAGTTCCTGACTCCTTTTCATAATTTTTATATCCTTGACACTTTTTAACTTTATAGGCCAATTGTTTTGAAGACTGTCCCTTAATTTGTATTTTATGAAGTTACCTCACAAATAGATTAATGTCATAAATACTTTACAGGAATATTTCAGTAGAGATACTGCTTATAACATCTTATCAAGATGGCCCACTAGCTCTAGATGGTTTGGCTCAGTGGATAGTGTCAGCCTATGGACTGAAGAGTCCTGGTTCAATTTTGGTCAATGCTCAATCCTCAGTAGGGGTCATGTAGGAGGCAACTCATCAGTGATCCTCTCTCATCATTGATGTTTCTATTTCTCTCTCCATCCCCCTTCCTTTCTGAAATCAATAATATATATATATATATATATATATATATATATATATATATATATATAATTTCAACTTATCTCATTACTTCTGAAATCCACAATAGTAACTTGACTAAAGTGATTCTTTTTTGTTTGTTTGTTTGTTTTGTGATTGTGATGGATTTGTATGGTTTCCCCTTATCTAAGCATGAACTTTGATTCCCAGAATTCCTTCTGCTGGAGAAATCTGAGTGAAGTCTGAAAGACAGAAAGGAAATGGTAGCCATATTTATGATCAGAAGGTCAGTGGAGTGTCAATTGCTGTGGCAGTTCTTGAGCTTTCTGGAAAGTCTGGTTTCTCTTCTGGTTGAGATGAACCAGCACCAGAATGCACAGCTCCTCCTACTCCTGCTGGAATGATGGCAGGTGCATGTTCATTAGCTCCATGTTCAGGGGATCAGCCTCTCCTGCAGGTCACTTCAGCATCTGTGCTGGAGGCAGAGAAAGAAATACATGGGATCATCCTCATGGCTTACAGTTGTTCCTTGCACTCCCCACTTCACAGGCACATTCCCTTCCCCACAGCCTGCTCTGCTGACTTCTGGCCCAGCACCAGAGGTAGAAGTCATAGTCATTTGTAAACTGCATAACTAAAATCATGGTTGTATAAGATTAAATCTCTACAAGAAATTCTTATTGCATATTATTTCTAGTATATGTACCTCTTTTCTCTTATCAAATCCTGGTAGAAATATAAAAATATGTATTATATTCATCATTCTATCTAGAAAACCATAACTATAGCTTCCTTTCTAAGTCCAAACAATGAGATTTATACTTGCCTTCTTTTTCCATGTTCATAACCATTTTCTCACGGTAAGAAACATCTTCTATTGCAACTACTAGGTTTACTGATTTGGTCAATTCCTGTGAATATAACCATCTCCCATAGTCATCCAAGGCAGACACCATCCTCAACACACTCTTCCTTGAGACCTGCACTGCCCCATGTGGGCCCCTTACTCTGCTTGAGTCTTCTGACCCTCCTATGGTACATGTACCTCATTCCTTAGCTGCCCATTCCCATTTCCCTGCCCCATATCTCCTCTTTTCTCACTCTGCTCTGACCCTGACCCCTGTGTCACCCTTCCCCACCCAAGGCCAGGCATGGACACCAGTGTTGCACAGCCCCAACTGAGGGCCTTAAGATGAAAGTTTCCAAGAAGGAGAGGAAGAGAAAAACATAGCTAGGAGGACATAGGAAAGCTTGTTCTTGGATTTGTATGCTAGTTCATATTGAATAGCTTTCTACATTAAGAGGTTATTTATGTTTTTCATGAAAATTTTTAAAATATGATTCTTTAATTTCTGGATTCTTTGGATGCTAAGAAGAATAATGTTGATCCTAATCGTCTTCCTATTATAGATAATAATTTCTCATTGATTCTCTTAGACCATTTGTTTTTCTTTCCGTTATGTTCTGCACTTTTTCTATAATGTGCTTATATATAGATTCTGTTACTTATATATGTTTGGTACTTAATATTCTTTGGTTCTGAAGACTTGATGTGTTTCTTAAATACTGAATAAAAGTCAATAGTGATATGAGATGATAGAGGCGTTAACTACCCTTCCTGTGGTAATTGTTTATGCAATATATAAGCATAACAAATTATCACATTGTATACCTTAAACTTACAAAATGTTATATGTCAATTATATCTCAATAAAGTTGGGGAAAGTAAATATAAATTCTAAAAAAGCAATGGTGTGTATGTAAAAACTAATTGCAGATGCTTTGGTTTTCAAGATTAATATTTGGTTTATTAGAATTGAAAAGTCAAAGCTAATAGCTCTTTAGGAAAAATATTGATTCTCCAACATTTTGTACAGTCTTTTCTTCTAGCTCTTGTCAACAAACTAGGGGCCCAGTGCACAAATCCGTGCATCTTGAAAGGAACTGTGGTCTTGGTACATCTTCTCTGCTCCAACTCATCTTCTCATGCTAGAGTCCTGCTCCCACCTTTGCTGCTTCCACTGCTGATAGCACCGGCCCCACTAACACCCACTGATGGCGCGGAGTGACTGGGGCCGGTGCTGTCCATAGGTGTGAGTGATAGCTACTTCTCTGTTTGCCCCTTGGGAGCAGGGGGAGGTGGAGAACCCCTAAGGGGTGATCTGGGCCAGCAGCTGCTGCTTGCACCCTCTAAAGGCACTGAGCTATCAGATCAGGGCCAGCACCTGGTGCTGAGAGCAGGTGCCAAGCGGGATTGTGGTACATGAGAGCAAAGAATTTTCAGTAATCCCAAAGGCTTGCCCCAATGACAGCCACTGGTATCCCACTGTGGTCTGGCACCCCTTCTCACCTGGTCCACCATCCCACCATAGCCAATGACCGCCATGTTCCATGTGCACCCCTTGGTGGTCAGCGCACCTCATAGCAACTGGTTGTTCAGTTGTTCTGCTGTTCAGTCTATTTGCATATTAGAATTTTATATATATAGAATATTGGTGTTCTTTACTAATCTTTCTTTTTTTAAAAAAAATTATATTTTATTGATTTTTTACAGAGAGGAAGAGAGAGGGATAGAGAGTTAAAAACATCAATGAGAGAGAATCATCAATCAGCTGCCTCTTGAACACCCCTTACTGGGGATGTGCCCACAACCAAGTTACATGCCCTTGACAGGATTTGAACCTGGGACCTTTCAGTCCACAGACTGATGCTCTCTCCACTGAGTCAAACCGGTTTTGGATTTACTAATCTTTCATATTTGCCTTCACTATTTTAACTCTCACCCCTTGTCTTTCTCTTGAGTTCTTTTAGATATTTTAGCAATAACTTGCAATTTAGTAATTCTTAGAATTATTAGAATTTTTAGAATTGGACTAGAGTCAATCCCATCTTTTTTTTCCACCCCCAAACATTCTATGATTTCTAGACCAGACTATTCTGCCACATATAGCTGTGTGGTCTTGGATACGTTATTTCTTCACTGTACCTCATTTCCCTCATACTTAAATGAGGATAAAATACCTTCCTTACTCAATTGTGTTGTCACTATTAGCTGTTATTATATAATGTAATTTTTTCACGTTTTCATATATTTAAAATTATATGATTATTATTTCCACCTTTTCTTGTTTCATTTATGCCTGTTTTTGTTCCATAATTAAAAATATATAAAACCCCAAACTTCCTTTAAACATATCAACTATATACAAAGGACTTTCAGAAACATTATACAATTATTATAATCCATAATGAATTTTTATTCTAAGTGATTTTGTTAACTTTTTTCTTAACTTTCTTAAATTATTCCCACCCTTGGAAATTTGGTTTATATGCTAGTCTTGGATGTTTCCCATATCCTTTACTCTCCCCCTCCATGCTAACCCTTCCTATTTGGCCATTCTCTATGTAAATCCATGGTCCTAATCCATAAACAGGCCAAATCATAACATTGTCTGAGTCAAAGTGATGCTGGGAATATTATACAGCTCAGTAGGAGATCAGAGAGCAACTTGGGAAAGTTTCTGGATAAAACAACTTCACTAGTGTCTCTGGTTTATGATTTTCTAAAAATTATACCTTTGGACAGAGATTAGCAAGGATGTTTTGTTTACTTTTCAGACTTCAAATTGTGGGGAAGCATTTCCCCCCAATTATACCAGGAGCACATTTAGTCTCCATCTCCCTTTTCAGAGACAAACTCTCAGTTGCAGGTTGCCTGCCCTTGTTTTCTGCTCCCTCCTATCATTTTAGGTTCTTTCTTCCTTTCTTTCTTTCTTTCTTTCTTTCTTTCTTTCTTTCTTTCTTTCTTTCTTTCTTTCTTTCTTCCTTCCTTCCTTCCTTCCTTCCTTCCTTCCTTCCTTCCTTCCTTCCTTCCTTTCTTTCTTTTTCTTTTTTTTTCTTGCTATGGAGATATTTATTTTCTTGCTGATCTTAGATTTCTTGTTTATTAGTATTAATTAGTATTTTTTATCACATTTATTGTCACTTATGTTTGAAGCTTTACTTGCTCACTTAATTTTCATATAGTTACAGTTCTTTTGTTCAGATGTTGATTATATTCTTCATTTTAAATTTGATGTGAATCATCAGTGTATATGTTAGATTTTTTTACATGACAGACACTCAATACACACATGCACATATACCTAAACATAGTTATTCACCCATGTTCCTAAAACTGAATATATGAAATATAAATACAGTGTTAATAAAGTAACGCCTACACATTCCCAAGTCAAGTATCCAAAACTAATTAGAGTTTTGCCATCTTCTTCAATTGAGTTCTAGGAGATGTGAAAATATGCTCAAAGTTTTAAAAAAATATTTTTTAAAGATAAATCATATTGCCGAAACCGGTTTGGCTCAGTGGTAGAGCGTCGGTCTGCGGACTGAAGGGTCCCGGGTTCGATTCCGGTCAGGGGCATGTACATTGGTTGCGGGCACATCCCCAGTGGGGGGTGTGCAGGAGGCGGCTGGTCGATGTTTCTCTCTCATCGATCTTTCTGGCTCTCTATCTCTCTCCTTTCCTCTCTGTAAAATATCAATAAAATATATTAAAAAAAAAAAAAAAAGATAAATCATATTTGTGATTATAGTTTGCTGAATTTATGGAGAATCTCACATTTGAGGAAATAACAGGCGACTGGCACTTCTTAACCTCCAGCAGACAAAGGTCTCTTCATTTATGTAAGCTGAAACCTACTGCTGTTTTGTCCAGTTTGTTACTAAAATGAAACATTGTGTTTCAAATTCTTTGAAGATGTAACAAGTTAAAAGACATTTTTTGAAACAGGGAAACAATAGTCATTAAACAGTGATGATTTTCAAGAAGTGAATTATGTTCCACAAACCACCCTTTTGTTTTGTCAGACAAAAGTTAAAAAAATATTGTCACTTCTAAAACTGCTAAATATTTAATTTGTTCATGATGTTATAAAATATCATATAAAAGATAATTGGTTGTTAAAAGGAAATGATTTTAGTTATTTCTTTTTTTTCTCATTTTTAAGGTATTATATGTGTACATATCTTAGATTTTCAAAAGTGGGCTGTTTAGCTAGGTGAGCTGGGCTTAGATTGCCTTATATTCTATATGAGAGAAGAAAAGAGTGGTTTTTGGCAATGCTGTATAAATGCTATGCTGGCATTAGGCATGAGATTCCATGAGGTTGTGTACTCAAGGGAGACAGACCTCTAACTTAGGTGATTAGGGTCACTTTATTGAGTGTGATGATTCAAGCTCAGTAATGAGTACAACAGGGTTTGATGTAGGAGGTCAGTCCAGTGTCCAGTGGTGAGAAGATAATATATTCCCACATGTTGGGGAAGTGGTAGCCAAGTGAACTGCTGGAAAAGATGCATTTTCCTAAATCAAGGGAACTGCCTATAGAAATCGACAAGAAAGTAGGAGATAGACTAAAATTGGTCCTGGAGTCTCACAAACCATCTGCCAAGGTCGGTGAGAATTAACACAGTCTCACCACAGTGCTTATCTGATAAGACCTTTCTGCTTTTTCCCCCTCCACCCAACTTTCTTCCTCTGTCCTTGACTGATTTGTCCTGAGGGTCAGACACCCACCTCAGCAGGATGGGGAAGAGGAGAAAAAGTATAAGGCAGCAGGAAGGGGAGAGTTAACTACCTCCTTATCACCACAGCCATAGGAATAGAGAAAGAACAGGATGTGAAAGATCAAAACAAAATTTCTTTAAGATTAGGATAACCCATGAGTATGCATTTATAAAATGAGTTTATAATAATACTCATGGTTGTGGTGAGAATCAAGAGAGGTAATATGTGTGAAAATCATTCTATGCATCTGATTTAAAGGAAGTGCTTATTTTAGTATTCTTCCTTTCTTATCTTTAGCATACGAAATTATATGACTTGGATGAAGAACTGAATAAAGTATCCAAGAGGAGATACAAATTTGAAGAGACAGAGATGGAAAATTTCACTGATCTAGTAAGTCTAAGTCTGTATATTATATAGGAAGTCCCAAAAGATGGATAGAGGCAAAGAGTGGCTATGGGGGTGGGAGAATGAAGTTACCATCGCCCAAGGACATCAAGAGGCCTCATAACCATCAAGCCTCTATGAGTAAGTATCACAAAGTTTGCCACCTTGGGTCTGGGTAATTAGTTCTTCTACCCTGCCTTTGTTTATTTATTGAGCTAAATCTTTAATATTTTTTGAATATATTTTATTGATTTTTTTTACAAAGAGGAAGAGAGAGGGATAGAGAGTTAGAAACAATGATGAGAAAGAAACATCGATCAGCTGCCTCTTGCACCCCTCCCCCCCTCACTGGGGATGTGCCCACAACCAAGGTACATGCCCTTGACCAGAATCAAACCTGGGACCTTTCAGTCTGCAGGCCAAGCTCTATCCACTGAGCCAAACCGGTTTCGGCAAGCTTTGATATTTTTCGTGCAAGTCTCTAAGAAAGGATTTCAGGAGTTGGAGGAGATCAAATACGGCTGTTAGAAAAATGATTCAATATCAAGTTAACTAACTCACTTTCTGAAGATTGATTCATAAATATGTGGTATTTAAGAATATGACTCATATTCTTAAATACTTGCAGATTTGTCACCTGAAGATAAAAAGAGATGAAATGCATGCAGAACAATAACTGGTTGATTTTGCAGAAGTTTTGTGAAAAAATAGTGAGATTTCTGTTTCTATGGCAATATGGCTATGGCTTTGATGCAGCCCTTGTCTTAGAACCAAAATGGATAACCTATCCCAACAATGTTCTGGTCTATATTTTTCTAAAACATCCAACCAATTCACTTCATGTTTCGATTTTCTTTCTCTCATGTACATAAAATATTTAGTTAGCTGAATTATGGATTAAGTAGACCCTCGAATTTGATGTCATTTGGATATAATCAAGCATCTATCATGCCCATTGGATTTTAGTTCAATCACTCACAAGGACATTTTCCTCTTCAGTATAAACTTGGAAGTATGAGACACTTATGTAGTCACTTTATTGTGGTGATTTTAATCTAATAATATATTTTAAGTCAATTTACCTTTCTCAAGGAAACAGTGTACTTGTTACAAAAATAACTATTTTCAGTATTCCTCTTTATATATGGCAGGTGTTATATTTATAACAACCAACCATCTACAGATAAAGTCTAAGTGTTTATGTTTGTTGTTCTACTATACTGTTTTTCTTTTCTTTTAAAAAAATATATTTTATTGATTTTTTTTCAAAGAGGAAGGGAGAGGGATAGAGAGTCAGAAATATTGATGAGAGAGAAACATTGATGAGCTGCCTTCTGCACACCCTCCAATGGGGATGTGCCCACAACCAAGGCACATGCCCCTGACCAGAATCAAACCTGGACCTTTCAGTCTGCAGGCTGACACTCTATCCAATGAGCCAAACCAATTAGAGGTATACTGTTTTTTCATTGATCTGTTTTTATTGAGACTAAGGGCAAAAGTATGAGATAGTGAAATTATTTTGAACTCTGGTTTACTTAAAATATATCACTGCATTTAGTCATGGTTAAGAATATACAGGGTGTCCCAAAAACATGGATATACATTTTAACAGCTAACAGCTGAATTTTGAAAATTAAATACATTTTAATAAACAATGTTTTTATAATTTTTCAAAGTGTGTGTATATACATATTTTTGGACACCCTATATCTCCAAGTGGGTTTACTTGTTGCTACAGGCTCAAATTCTCATGCAGAGAAAAAAACAATAATATTTAGAGGAGCTTCTATTGAGTGAAGTAAGCAAAATCTGAATATAGTATACTTTATATTTGAAAAAGGGTAAAGTGGGGTAACCATTGATAACTGACAGATCATTGAATATCATCAGAAATGTAGGTAATTGGATAATAGTAAAGTATAATTCCTGTTCCTGTGATCGTGTGTATTACTTACTAATTATACTTATGATAATATATATATATATATATATATATATATATATATATATTGTTTCATCTGCTGTCCAAGGAAATGACAGTTTGACATTTCCCTTAGTGTATTAATTTGACAAATGTAAATTTTATTTATGCCTTAGTAAAAACTAACTGCACAAAGAAGATGAATAACAGTTTAGAACCAGTGCACATAAATATATTAGGAAAAATATACTTAGAATATGATTTACTTTCTTACACAGTTTCTTACACAGTTTCAATCAGAAAATATCTTAATAGTCTAGAGCACTGTCTGCTTTATTTTGGATTTAATATCTGAATGATATCAGAATATATCCTTTGAAAAATGAAGTATTTATTTAATCCCTGGGCTAAGTGATTCATATAAAAATAGTGTGCCTAATATTTTAAACCTCTATATATATATGTGTATCCTCTATCTACACATATTATTACATATATGATAGTTTTATGTGTCCTTCAGAATTGACAACACCAAACAGAGTATTCTAGAGAAGATCTTAATAGGAAATGAATCACTCAGTGCTTCATTACCCTAGTCCCCAAATATGATTTCTCAGTTTTTTGTTTTTGTTTTTTTACTCCTCAGCTGTTAACTGTTGCCTTAAATTGTATTTTAAACAGTCATCTCAATCTGCCTCAGGATGGCTGAAGCCAAGTGGGACTTCATGATTCCTGTTGATAAACTGTGCAAATTACCTGATAGTAAAAGTCCATTCTAAGAGGATATGCTACAATCAATGTCACTTCCAGACTTGACAATATCCTCTGGTATTTAATGTGGACACCATAACAGTTCTGTGAGGGTGAACAATTGCAATTAGAAACACTGATCAAAAAGGATCATCCAGAAGCATTTATAAAATATAGTTGAAGTTTGATCTGTATTATTCATCTAATTACTGCAGACATCTGTTTGGTAACCAACTCACTCTTCCTTTTAGGCAAGTTGAGACATTAGAGAGTTGTGTGTAACACTCCCAAGATTTAGTGCTTCGCCTACCACGTAATACTCTGGCATGGAATCTGTATTATTCTGTTACACTATTCCGTTTCAATGGAAACTTTAGGTAAATATAAGTTTTTTGATTGTAAGGCAAAAGGGATAACTCAAAACCTCTACTTATCCAGATACATGTTTTAAAAATAGCCTCGATACCAAGAAGAATTATCCTGGGCAACAGCAATATTGCCTTTTCAACAATTTCATTGTGAACCACAGTCTTGATCCTTTTCTTTTTGGTATAGCAGTACTTTATTCTTAATTATACTTCAGACTTGATTTAGGAAAATATACTTTCACTTGACCTTCAATCTTGGGAACCAGGAGAAAGAGCCAAAGCAGGAACTTAGAGGAACCTCATTTCTACAACTTAAGTTTCCTTACATATTTTGACATAATATGTAAAATGTCCACATTCAAAATTAAGACTCAGAAGTCACCAGATAGTCTGACTTTGGGTAACTTACTCATTCGCTCACTCATTTTTCATTCATTCTTTGAGCACTAACTCTTTGCCAGCTGCTGGGATTCTAATCAGAGCATTTTCCCTGATTCAGGGAAAAGACATTTGATGGCATAAAGATAATTACAGGTGATTGGCATGTGGAAATAGAGAAGGCAGTGTCACCGAGTTTACTTCCAGGGCTTACCTGGGCTAATAAAGTTAATCTGAGGCTTCATCTGTGAGGTCCTGAAAGGAGGTAAAATGTACTAAAGAGGTTGCCACTCCCCCTTTGTTGATGTGGCTGCCTCCCTATTTTTAGCTTCATTTCAAGATATTAAAGACACTCAAATAAAGCCAGCTCTTCAAAGCTTAAAAAAAGGGGGAAAAAAGGAAAAAGCAGTGTAAAAAAAAACCTGAGAAGTAACTAACTTTGAATAGTGGTGGAACAAGAAGCAAACAGTTCAGCTCTAATTTCAGCAGAAAGAGGAACAGAGAGAGCATGAAGAGAAGTCCTTTTACAGTTTACACACCCAAATCCCTTGGGTGGGGACAGATCACGGCAGATTAGAGGTTGCTGAGTGGATGAAAGCTGTGCTGCTCCCGCTGGGATGTGTGGTATGTCTCCCTGGAGAGCTGACTCACATGGGGAAGAACACCTGGAGGAGTCCACGCCCAGAGCACTCTCATCCTGCAGCCTCAGCTGCGCGGAGTGTCTGGCTTACGCTGGCCCTTGGCCTGCCAGCCAACAGGAGGCCCATTTGTGGCCCAAGCCCCCATACTAGCAGTAAAACAAGATACCAGTCTCTCAAGTAAAACTTGATGTTTGTGCTGCATCGGCTTCTATTTAAAGCTGATCAATCCTGGTAGCACCCCTGTCACTATAAACTGCACTTCCCAAAGCTGTATTTTTAAATAGGGAAATGCTTACAATAGCCATTTACAACTGTATGCTGTTTAATTAGCCAGTCTGGGCAGTGCTGCAGGCATAGATCACTTTGCTTTAAAGATTTGAGAATGTTAATAGTACAGTATATCATTTTAATTATTACTGGATTAATGTTGTGTCTCAAAGAACACCTAATGCAAATCATGAGAAATGGCCCGAAGTGACCCACGGGTTGTGCGTTATTGGAAAAGTAATAGTTCTGATGCTTAAATATAAGGACATTTTCTTTGTTCAAATGTCAGTCGGTATTCAGCAGTTGGGCTTTGTGAAAAGAAAGCTTTTGTTTCCTTTATTGGTAGCAGTATTCTGCAGTTCAGGCTGAGAAAGGCCAAGAGCTGGGATAGATCTGCCTGTCCAATATGGCAGCCACACATGCCAATGAGCACGTGAAAAGTGACAAGTCTGAAGTGAGAAGTATGTAAGTATAAAACACACTGGGATTTCAAATATTTAGTACACACAAAAAAGGAGTGAAAACTATTTCATCAATATTTGTCATATTGGTCATGTTACAATAATAATATTTAAGATATATCTGGTTAAATAAAATAGAAGTATTTAGCCTGTTCCTTTTTTCTTTTTGTAATGAGGATACTAGAAATTTTCAAATTACATATGGTTCACCTTTGTGACTCATTACATTTCTATGGACAGCGCTGGGATAGAGGTCTAGGAGAAAAGAGGAAAACTGACCAACAATAAAAGTGTATCTTAATTTTCTTTTCTGTTTCCCCTAGCCCAGTGTTTTAACAACTCCACCAGGTGATTCTCATCATGAGGGAAGTTTGGGAAACACTGCCCTAGTCCACGGTATATGGAGGACTGTTAGTAAGAAGACTAAATAGACAGAGGGAGTGGAAGCATCAGTGTGTGTGACAAAAGCATGTTGTGAAACCAGGAAACAAGAAACAAACTCAAAAAAGCTTTTCTAGGAGTATTATAGCATATTATTCAAAACAAAGCACATTCTAGACACAGGGTTTACAGACATCATTCAACAGATATGAATATATCATCAGCTGCCTGACCCCTATGGTAGGAATCTGTCATGCACCTTGAGGAGTATCCTCTTGCTGAACATCTAAGTGTCTAGAGCTAATATGAAGTTTAGGTTATTCAAGGTTAACTTGAAAATAACTTACTCATAAAGTAAAAGAGTTTAGAAAGACACTAGAGAGTGCACACCTGGCACACAAGATAATTGGCGGGGAAGCTATGGAAGCTTCTGAATTCCATTAATTTATGGAACCAAAGGTAAAACTGAAAAAAAGTATATTGGCAGAGTCTTTAATACATCCAAAGTTTGTGAAAAGTTGGAAAAGCAGCAAACAAGCCTGTCAGAGGTTATGAAACGCTTAAGTTTCAGGAAAGTTCTCCTAAAACCTCCTCCCCGAGCCTCACCTTTGCCACGATCGTGCTGCTGCTTGTTGAGAAAAGCTTCATTATATGGGCAGCGCTTTAGAGCATGCTGTTATAAATGGTTTACAGCAAACCGTGGTTGAGCCTGTTGAAACATATGCCTATGGGAAACACAGGAAAAATAGCTCTGATTTTACAACACTTGAATTTATTATTTTAAACATATTTTAGCGTTGGCCACTGTGCCCTTTCACCTCTCTCTACTCCTGCAGTATTTTTCCAAATGCAAATTTTTTTAGGTACAAAGGAGAGCCAACCATTTAGGAAAGGAGGGCTGACAGACTCATACTCTAAAGGAGATGTAAAAATGATAAAGATGTTTAATTTGAACAAACCCTCTTTAAAGACATGTTTTATAAGTTACCATTATTCATAATTCCCTATTAAAATTCCCAAGAAACTCTCACACAGTCATCTGCTTTTATTTCTACTTATTTTTTTTTCAATTACAGTTTGAATTGAAGATTATTTTGTATTAGTTTCAGGTGTACATAGTGGTTAGATAGTCATATGCTTTACAAAGCGGTTCCCGATATTTCAGGTACTCATTTGGTACCATACATCATTATTACAATATTATTGACTATATCACCTATGCTGTACTTTAGATCCCAGTGACTTTTTTTAACTACCAATTTATACTCCTCAATCGCTTCACCTGTTTCACTCATTCCCTCATCCCCTCCCATCTGATAGAAATCAGTCTGTTCTCTATCTTATCATCAGAATAAAAAACCACTGAAAAGACATTTTGCATGGGTTGCTTTGTGGATTGTCCATATAGAGTTTACCTAACTTGTCATTGGTTCATCTGTCCAGCTGGGTCCAGAAAGACTGGACATTCTCATTTTTTTTATGAAGTCTTGAAAACTTAGGGATCATTAAACAATCATAAAAACAATGATAAAAATAGTAATAGTTAACATTTACTGGGTGTCTAACATATGCTAGATACTGTGCTACACAATTTACATCTCATTTAATTCTCACAACATACCCACCAGCTGGATACTGTTACCTCACTTTATAGATTTGGAACCCAAAGCTCAGAAATATGGCATCAGGAGCAGAGAGATATGATTTTATCCTAGATTTGTCTGACTCCAAATTATGCTCATTTTATCTGGTATCACCTTTTTTTCATATATGTTGTACTCAAATAGTATGAAAGGGGGGGTGTGCATATGACTGACATTACCATCTATTACTTCTAGAAGGTTTGTTTATGACAGATACAACATAGTGCCTTTTCCAAAATTATTTTATTTTTAGTTATTTTTTGGCTCTAATTATAAAAATGTTCTCTGAATCTGATATTGTACCCACATGACACATAGAAAACTAATTAAAAAGTGAAAGCAGTTGATAATTGGTGCATCCAGAATAAACACCTGAATTGGTTCCCCTAATTTCACTGGTTGTGGTGAATTTACCAATGGAGACCTGCTCAGTCCTGTATGCAGCCACTAGTACATATGGGTGCTGAGCAATTAGATGTGGCTACTCCTAAGTTAGACATGCTTGTAAGTATGCAATACACAGCAAAATTAAATAATCTCATTTATAATTTTTCATATTGAATATGTGTTGAAAGAATAACTTACATATATGGTACTAAATAAAATATTATTAATATTAATTGTACCTTTTTTTTACATTTTATAAAATGTAGCCACTAGAAAATTTAAAATTGCACTGGGCTTACATTATATTTCTATTGGACAGAACTGATATAGAATAATCTAGGAAATAAGATTATGATAGATAGCAGTACTGGAGTAATACCAGTTGGTACTGGAGTAATACCAATACTTATAAAAAAAAGCATTTATTTCCTCTTATGTCATAACACTCTGCAAGGCAAGGGGACAGAAGGATGAGAAACATCAAAATAAGGAAGGCTTTTCACCACTTCCCTGAGTTTCCGCCTTACAGCGCCTTACAGCACCTTACAGACCCTGGGAACCCAGTCTCATATAGAGGGAATCTGGGCTGTAAGGCAGAAACTCAGGGGAGCAGCGAAAGGCAGAGTCCTGGAGGTATGCAGAGGATGGACTGTTGACTGTGCCACTAGATTGTTCTAATGGTACAGAGACAGAAGCTCCGGACTGCACTGAACCCCACTTCCAACCCCACTTCCAACTGCACTGAACCCCAGTTCCAGGCTCATTGGGGGAGAGACTAGACCAGGGCTGGGCAAACTACAGCCAATGGGCCAGATCCAGTGAATAAAACTATTGAATTAAAAAAAAAGACCTTATCCTTTTATGTAATGATGTTTACTTTGAATTTATATTAGTTCACACAAACACTCCATCCATGCTTTTGTTCCAGCCCCCCAGTCCACTTTAAGAACTCAGTGTGGCCCTCGAGTCAAAAAGTTTGCCCACCCCTGGACTAGACTGTCTGTTAGCAGGCGAAACTTGAGGGCGCCTTTCTTTCAGAGGTGTTTGGAGCGAGTACCAAAGCAACAAGTATTGAAGAACACTGAGAAACACTGAGACTCAGGAACCCCATAAGGCGGGGCTGAGGAGAAGCCAAGGCTGTACGCTCCACTGTGAAATTCTGCCCCATCCAAGCTGAGCACAGAGGCTTTTTAAATTTTCCATGTCTAGTCGAATAAGGCTGTCTCCTAGCATAAACACAGCTGATCCTCACAGCCAATTGGCCTGGAGGTCAGTTCCTCCCAGTGATACCAACAACAATCAAGACTTAACTGCAATAAGGCTGTATACACAGTCCACAAAGGGGTGCACCAAGAATGTCCACCTCAGGTAACTGGGAGACTGACCCACTGAACCATATAAGACACCTTAGCACACAAAGCCACCCTACCAACTCAGGGAACCTGTGAAAATACTGAGATAAGGAAACAGATCACAAACGAAAGAAATGGAGGACAACAAGCCACTGGATATAGAGTTCAAAACCACCGTTATAAGGTTTTTCAAGAATTTCCTAGAAAAGGCCAATAAAATAAATGAGACCTATGAGGATATGAAAAGGGATCAACTAGAAATAAAAAGGGATCAACTAGAAATAAAGAATACATTGTCTGAAATAAAAAATAATATTCAGAGTCCTAAAAACAGAATGGAAGATCGTAAGAATCAAGTCAAAGATTTGGAACCTAGAGACAGAAGACACTCCTCCACAGAAGCAAGAAGACAAGAGGATCCAGAAAGTTGAAGATAATGTAAGAAACCTCTGGGACAACTTTAAGTGAACCAACATCAGAATTATGGGGGTCCCAGAAGAAGAGAGAGAGCAAGATACCAAAAACATATTGGAAGAAATAGCGACATTAAACTTCCCCCACCTGGTGAAAGAAATAGACTTACAAGTCCAGGAAGCACACAGAACCCCAAACAAACGAAATCCAAAGAGGACCACATGAAGACACATCATAATTGAAATTCCAAGAGTAAAAGACAAAGAATATTAAAAGCAGCAAGAGAAAAGCAGGTAGTTACAGTGTTTCCCCGAAAATAAGACACCCTCCGAAAAATAAGACCTACTTCATGGAAATATAATACATCCCCTGAAAATAAGACCTCGCACATCTTTGGGAGCAAAAATTAATATAAGACACTGTCTTATTTTGGGGGAAGCAGGGTACCTATAAAGGAGCACCCATAGGATTGTCAGCTGATTTCTCAACAGAAACTACACAGGCCAGACAGGAATGGCAAGCAATATTCAAGGTGATGAATAGCAAGAACCTACAGCCAAAAATACTCTACCCAGCAAAGCTATCACTCAGAATCAAAGGCCAGATAAAGAGCTTCACAAATTAAAAAAAGCTAAAGGAGTTCATCACTGCCAAACCAGAATTATATGAATTGCTAAAAGGGATTCTTTAGGAAGAGGAAGAAAATAAAGATAAAAATTATGAGCAACAAATACATAACTATCAACAAGTCAATCTAAAAACCAAGGGAGTTAAAAAAATCTGATGAACAATATTAACTGGTGAATATAATAGAATCAGAGATATGGAAGGGGAGTGAACTGAAGATTCTCAGGCAAAGGGGAGTGGGGGGTGCGGGAAGAGACTGAACATAAACTGAGCACCTATGGATGAGGACATAGGGGGGTGAGGAAAGAGCAGAGGGTTGGGTGGGAACTTTGTGGAGGGGAGCAAAAGAGGGGAAAAATGAGGAACATTTGTAATAATATAAACAATAAATATTTATTTAAAAAAATAAGGAAGGCTTTCCAAGGATATTACAATTTAGGAAGATAAACAGAAACATTTATAATGAGATCAAGAGAGGAAGTGGTGAAACAGGGAAGGGCACTTGCTGAGGAAGGAAGCAGCCCAGCAGCCTGCCTTCAAGTTGCAAATTGATGTTACCTTTAAACCCTTGCCTTAGCCCTGCTCAGTGTCCAACCTCACACCGCTGTCCCTGCAGAGGAACTGGCTAGAGACAAGGTGGCCACATCCAGCAATTCCTGAACAGTCCGGAGAGTGAGGTTGCTTGATTAAAGGTTTTAGGGTATCTACAAAATGAACTTAACTATTTGCTTTGGTGGAGAGAAGTATAAAGACTATTTTTCACAGTTGGGGGTCATTAGTATCCAGGAGCTTTCTACTCTAAATGACAAAGAGTTTCACTGTCACAAAGAAAAATTGCTTCTGACCTTAGACCTCTTTTTTTTGGAAAGTAGAATAATGGGGCACAAGAGCAGAGTTTGGTATTTGACCGAATCCTTCACAATTATCATGCATGTGTATATAATAAAATTAATTCTGTGTCTCCACACCATAGCCTGCGGCAAGAAGCATACAATCAGTTTTGTATGTATAATAGATCACAGAGTTGTTCATGAATAATACAAATGCATTGAGCAGATACTAGTGAGGGAGGATGTTTGTCTTTGCATGGAATCGAAGTGAACATGTAATATTGTGATAATATATATTTGATGAATTCAGGTCTGACTTGCTTTTGCCATACTCTGCTAATTCCCTGACAAGGGTTGCCACAATAATTGAGTTTCCAATAACATTATGATTATTTCCACATGATAATTTAATTGTGGGTATTTTTTAATATTGTAATATTGTAGATCTGTGATTATTATGCATTTGCATGCAGATTTTCATGGTGACTTGGAGCACGTCCCTACATTTATAACTTAATTTTATATATTATTGCATATATATTTGGGGATGAACTCATTAATGCAAATAAAAAAATGTAGATCTGTTTAGTCACTCAGCTTTTATTATAAATGGCTGAAAGCCTTGCTCATTTTTTATAACAATCCTTACAATATTGTGAATAAACCAAAGAGAACCTTAATTCAAGAATGGATTCATTAAAAAATAATGGTAATAGCTATAATAATTACAAATTGTAGCATATTTGTTCTACCTAATTAGGATACAAGATACTATATATTACTCTTTTCAAAATGCAAAACTTCTACTCACTTTATTTACTGACTTTTTCATATGAATGCCTATTAGTAAGAATGCAAATCTTAACTCAGAATTCTGTCAGTGGAAAGTAAGATAATTTTTTTAAAGTAAAATTTTATATAATGTTCACATTATACATCTTAAAAATCATAAATAAATTCTATGATAAAGACATTAAGTTTCCTCAAAAACTTAAATTAGAGTAGGAAATCAGAAAGATAATTTATAAAAGCTAAATATAATGATAGAAGTGAACTCTGAACTAGTGTTTTGTTTGTTTGTTTGTTTGTTTTTGTTTTTTTTTAAGTTGTTGACACTATTACAGATGTCCCCTATTGCCTCCTCCTTTGCCCATCTATTTAGGCTCCCTAAGTCATAGTTATGCTTTAGATCACTTATTAAGCACAAGTCAATTGCGAGTCTATCAATTTTGTTCTTACAAGACTTCCAATTTTCTTTGAAAATGTGTAAAAATATAATATTTCTCTTCTACAAACTTTCATTAACTGATCCCCTCCTTTTATGCCTTCATTATAGGATTAGTGTCTAAAGAGAATTTTTAAAAACATTTTTAAATTTATTTTTATTGATTATGGTATCTCATAATTGTCCTTATCCCCCCATTCCCATCCCAAACCCCTCCCTACATATTCCCCCACACTCCTATTGTCCATGGCCACTGGCTAGGCCCATGTGCATGCACATAAGTCCTTTGGTTGATCTCTTCCCCTTACCCCCACCCTCCCCTACTTTCCCTCTGAGTTTTGAGAGTCTGATCGCTGCTTCTCTTTCTCTGGGTCTGTTTTTGTTCACCAGTTTATGTTGTCATTATTTCCTCTACATATGTTAGGTCATGTGATCCAAGAAATAACCTTGTAAAAACCTAAACTGCGACAAGCCTTAATGGTTATGCTGAGAGGCAAATGAATCAGTCTGTAGTGAGTTCCTTTCTGAGCCAACAGTTCTATTGAGTCCCAATTTCAATGTCAAATAGTTCCTTATGTGTACATGTCAGCCATGATATTTCATATCTGGTTGGTGGACAAATGGTGGTAAATGCAGGTCTGATGGTCTCTGGTTTGGTCCTGGGCATCCTTCAGCAACACGCAGCTGCTGTCTGCTGGTATGGTGAGGCGTCGTCAGCATCTTCCATCTCTGAATTGTGTCTCTTCTGTCTTCATGGCTGGGGCACTTCTGTCTATTCCTCTCTGTTACCGGATTCCAGATGGTCTCGGAGTTGTTTTCTGAAAATATACAAACATATTCTCGACCAAAATATCCTGAGAATAATTTACATCTAAAAAATTTTTGTACTTTAGAAAATTAACCTTTATTCAAAATGGTAACAGCAAGATACCCATAAAAATACACACATGGTGTCAAAATAATCCAGAAGAAAATTATTTGGAGGGGGAAAAATGAAAAAGAATCCCAAGTCAAATTTAAAGAGAACATATGAATTTTTATGTTCTTTTAAAATATTTTTATTGATTTTTAGAGAGGGAGGAAAGGGTGAAAGAGAGAAAGTCCATGTGAAAAAGATACATCAATGTGCTCCCTCTGCACTTTCCCTAACTGGAGATCTAACCCACAACCTGGGTATGTGCCCTGACCAGGAATCAAACCTTCAGCAATTTCAACTTTTAGATCTATTCTCATTATTGGTGTTTGACCCTTTTTATGGACTTGTGTCTGGATGTGTTAATCCAAAAAGAGAAACTTCTATGAGGCAAAGGCTGGTGAAGTTTGGGGAGGGGAATCGCAGATTCTAAAGTAAGCTCAGTATATTTCCCTGAAAGTTCTTTACATTACATCTTTGTTTAATAGTTACTTCCAAACACCAAATTATCTGTTTCCTCAATGAAACAGGAAAATAATACAAATGCTAATTCATTAATCCTTAAATGTACCTGAATTACTAAAAATATACCTGTAATTTTAGTAATATAGATATATGCAATTAGAAATAAAATAATGAATGTATTTATCACATAGAAACACCAACCTTTAATTCCCATGCCTAATGCCATATTCAATGACTACAAAGTATTCTCATTAAACTTCATATTTTGCCATTATCTGAAATTAACAGCCTTATTCTGATTAGTAAACACTCACAAACTTGTTATGCTCACAGGAAAGATTGTTACTGATACTTAGCTCCTCCCTAACACATTCCCACGCTCCACCCCCCACCCTCAGTAGGTGAGGGTTAGTACCAGTGGCTACACCACTGGCTACAGCATTGTAAGAGTCAAGTAATACTGCTTGCCTTTGCTCCTTTGAGAATTATTTTGCAAACTTCTGAAACAAAAGGTGTCTGGGCAGGTTGATAAAGGTAAATATACTTTTCACAAAATGTTAGACCTAGAAGCACGCAATATACTTACTAATAGAATTATTTGGCAAATTCTATTTAAATTCTGATTCTAATAAATAATCCAGGAAAGGCTAGGGGGCCTCCCCCCATTTTTTTTTGTTGGTGCTTCAAACTCTGTGCCTAGAGTGGTGCCTCTGTAACACCTTCCCTGAGTTTGAGAGGGAGCAATGATGCAAAGGGAGGTCCATATCAGTGACTGAGAGGCAGAGAATTTCTTCAGGATTGATGACTGAACTTTGTTTCATATCAAAGTAACAAAACTCCAGCTAGTGATTAATCCCAAGAAAGTACCATAATACATACATACTAATATTATTGATTTTAAAAGCGGAGAAAAAATATGTAACTCCCATGATTTACTTAAAAATGCAAAGGTTGCATTTTATTCTTATTAGTAATAATAAGGATATGCTCCTGAGGTGCTTTTGCGACACCTGTTCTTTGCCCTTCAGGCTCGTTATGCAGAGCAAGAGGAAGTGCATTGATTTGCATTTACTTCCCATGGGGGTTCTACAGACAAGGGCATATTTTTTCATGTCTCTGAAGGTAGTGCAAGATCATACTGAGAATGGAATGTCTAAGGAATTACTTCCCTGAATGTTGGCCAATCACATTTGCTGAATAATTTCCTAACGTTCTATTTGCCTTATTACATTGTGTATCATTTAAATTTCCTCCAGGTAAACCATATGATGGATCTCTCATGCATGTAAGGAACTAGTTTAGTTTTCTCATGTGCAACAGCTATAAACAAAGGAATACATGTTCAAGAGAAGAAAACAAAGATGGCAGAGTCAAAATACATTAAACCAGCTTAATATGAACATATTTTATGCCCATCATCATCACTAGTGGTTTCCTGTTATGAAATAATGCATTTTGTTTTCAAAATTACAAACTTGAGATAGAAAGAAGGCATTTTCACTATGGGGTCACATTCCAAGCATATTATCATGTATCTATTTCTTATATGTGGCTTTTCCCAGAAGAAAGACCCACTTTGTGTGCTTTTGTATTTCAGGACTATGTGATCGCAGAGCCATCTTAAAATTATTTCCAAAGAATTTGCTGTTTGCCAAAATTTTCTGAAATAGCCTCATAACCTTGTTTCTTGAATACAAATTAAGCTATTGGTATAATTTTCCCATGAGTGTGGGTTTTGAGCTTAAAAGTAGATGACTATTTAGGATTTGTTAAAGGATTATTGTTATATTTAGGACACAGAGGGTTTCTTCACATTAAAGGAAATAGGCAACAACTAAGGAAAGTCATCCTCCAAAATAGTCCCAATTAGCAGTTATAAGTACATATGATGAGCTAGGCACTATTCTAAGTATTGAACATTTATTAATTAGCATTTGTAAAAAAAATTGTTTTTTATTAGCCAACCTAAAAGTTCATATTCCCATTCCACTTCTTTTGAAGAATAATGAAAATAAACTTTCTGCATAAAACAAATTCAATAGATAACTATACATTCTTCTATTTTAAATTTCATGTAGAAAATAAGTAATTGACTTATAAGTCAAGTATGGTATTATAGTTTCTTTTTACTTTACATGAAAAAAAACATTCGTTATAAATCATCTTCAGTTAGAAATATAATGTAATTTTCTTTAAAACCAAGATAATAGTGCAGAGAAAGAGAATTGCCAGCAATTCAACTAGTTTTCAGTATTAGCTTAGGAGTAACAGAGTTGGATTCAGGCCCTAGTTCTGTTATGCTGTGCTACCTTCAACAAATAATTAGCCACATTAAGCCTCAATTCTGGATATGCAAAATGAATAAAGTAGCAACAATTTCTGAGCATTCTTCTGAGATGCAAGTCAGTTTTGATGTATGAACAGAGGCTGGAACATAGAAGACTCTGGACACCATCCAAGTGCCTTTGCTTTTATGGGTTTTGGGGTTCACTGCAGTGGTTCTCTTTCTTACAATGTTGCCTTTGGTGAGCTGAGTTAATATTTCAAGTTCAATTAATCATTATTGGATACGCTTGCAACAACAGGGCCTAGGACAAAGGGTACAAGCTCTAAAGTCAGCCATGCCTGGCTTGGTGCTTTAATTTGCCTGTTTCTTGGTCTTAGAAGAACTATCTACTTTCTCTAAGTATCAGTTCCTTCCTCTGTGGAATGAAGTACCTAATATTCATGTTTTAGGGCTGTTAAAAAGATCAAAAGAAGCAATTACAAAAATTCATTGGCATTTAGTAGTTTTCAGTATTCCCTTCCTGTACACTAAAATCAGAATTACTTGCAAAGGCTTTTTGGTATACTTTACACACACACACACACACACACACACACACACACACACACACACACAAATACACAAACACACGTGTGTTTATAAATATGAAACAGAAACAATAGACAACATTACTTTTCAAAGCAGTAGATACATGTTTTTTCAGACTAGAAAATATAGAGATGTGACCTGTGAAAGAATGACTTTCCTAAGTGAAATTTTCTGTGGATCTAACACCAAATGATATTGATTCAGTCAAGTATGACAGAGTACTCTCAAATAATTAACCTTTTAAAATTACACATTTGTTCAAAAATTATATTTAATAGGATACATAAGAATTCAAAAAGTTTCAAGTACCCTGTTAATCCTTGTTAGCTGTTTATATGTTGATTATTAGATGTTATCAATTCTATTTCAAAGAAGCCTCTTGGAACCCAAATGTAGTGGAGGTACTTTTTTTGTAGCATCAATTTCTAGTTAGTTCCATTTATTCAGTAGATGTTCATTGTCACCCATTAGAATATCAACTGATTTCCCAAAAGAAACACATCAGACCAGAAGGGAAGGAGATGAAATATACAAAGTGATATAAAACAAGGAACTGAATTAAAGAATACTATATCCAGCAAGGCTATCATTCAAAATTGAAGGTGAAATCATAAAGAAATGCTAAAAAGGACTGCTGTAGAAAGAAGAAATAGAAAGGGGAGAGGGCGCACAGGCATAAAGAATAAAAATGGTGACAAGTACCTATCAATAATAACCTTAAAGGTAAATGGATTAAATTCTATCAATCAAATACATAGGATAGCTGAATGGATAAGAAAACATGACCCATATTTGTTGTCTACAAGAGACCCACCTCAGAACAAAAACTCACACAAACTGATAGTTAAGGGATGGAAATACTTTTCAGGCAAATAGAAATGAGAAAAAAGCTGGGGTAGCAATATTTATATCTGACAAAATAGACCTCAAAGTGAAGGCAATAACAAGAGATAAAGTGGACCACTTCATAATACTAAAGGGAGCAATTCAACAAGAGGTATAACTCTGGTAAACATATATGCACCTGATACAGGAGCACCTAGATACATTAAATAAATAAATAAGTAAAACTTCTGGAAGGTATCATAGGAAGGATCCACAGGAATACAATCATAGTAGGGGACTTTAATACCCCTTGACACCACTGGATAAACCCTTTAAACCAAAAATCAGCAAAGAAGCAGCAATCCTAAATGATTCACTAGATCAGGTGGATTTAATTGACATCTTCAGAACATTTCACCCCATAGCTACAGAATATACATTCATCTTAAGTGCACATGGGACATTTTCAAAGGTAGACCACATGTTAGTATACAGGCAAAGTCTCTTCAAATTCACATAATATAATACTGTTTTTGTATGATCAATGAGCCTAGATTCCAAGTTGAAAGTAAGAAATTTGGTTCTTGTTTACCAAGAGAGGCACATGTTCCACCAATGTATAGGAAAATGAATGTTGTGGAATGCAATGGTTCTCAGTGGGGCAATTTAACTCCTTGAGATATTTAGGATAGTTGTGGGGGCATTGCTGATTGCCACAATGATTGAAAAGGTGATGGTAGCACCTGGGGCAGAAGCCGTAGGGCTTAGTTATCGCTACATTGTGTGGTCCTGGTCTACAAAGAGCTGCCTGTGCATCACATGACCTCTGTTCACCTTGCTGGAATTTCTTGCAGATAAAATTCTGTTTACTTGAACCTAGAGCCTAAATCAGAAAACACGGGAATAAAATGTTGCCAGTGCTGTTTTATTTATTTATATTTACTTCATTTCAATCTACATTGAATGCTCTAGAAATACAACTGTCACATAAATTAACAAAGATGTTACTTCACTTCATTTGGAAATTACCATGATTTGTTCACCATTTTGGAAAAGCTTCTCACTGACTTCATCACCCAGCACCAGATAGCTCATCTGTATTGTTCTGTTTGTAAAACTGTCGCATTTATGGCATTTCAACTGTAAACATCTGACTTTTTGTTATGTCTTCCGGCATCACTGTGCCCAAATATTTACATAATAAAATGTATAATTTCAAATTTTATTTGTAATATTTTATTTTAATTCTCTTTAATTTTATACTCTTTTTTTAAGCTTTGGACTAATTTTCACATTACAATTTTAGGCATCTTATATTATCTATAAATTTTATTTCAGGATGGTAAAAGAGAAATTTTAAAAAAATATCCATTATTATTTGTTTATTTATTTAAGTCCTCACTCAAGAATATTCTTCCATTGATTTTTAGAGAGAGTGGGGGTGGGGGGAATAGACAGAGAGAAAAAATCATCAATGTGAGATAGAGATGTTGATTGGTTGCCTCCTGCATGCACCCAAAACAGGCCCTGGGCCAGAGGATCCTCTGCAATCAAGGTATGTACCCTTGATCATAATGAAAAATGGGACCCTTCAGTCTGCACCATCCACTTAGCTATCCAATGCACTATCCATTGAGCAAAACTGGCTAGGGCCATCCATTATTAAACAGAGTGTGAATCAGGGGATGCTTAGAACCACTCGTCTTGTGGTCTATACATGCAGGTTTTGGAATGGATGTTATTTCTGTGTTTTAATTTAATTATTGGTAGCTGTATAACCTTAGACAAGTCCCTTATCAAATCAGAGCTACAATGGCCTCACCTAAAAAATAAGGTTAATAAGAGAACCTGCATTATGTGGTTGTTGAGAAGTGAATTCAAGAAAGCCGTGATTCATTGTTGATGCTCAGTAAACATTAACTATAATTATGTCCATAATGGAAATGTTTATTCATTATTTGCTGAGATGAATGAATGGTACTATTCATTTTTTCTTTAACATTTTGTTTGTTTGTTGCTTCAAAATGATCTTTGTAATGCAGCCTTTTTGAGGCCATTGCCAACAACATCACGAAGATAATGACCTTTAGGCAAACTGCTGGATATTTGCCCAATTCTAATTGTTCATCAGCCTGCTAAGTAGGGACTATGGGGTCATGTTTGTGATTTGGGGAACAAATGGCTACTTAAGATACTGTTTTGAGACAGACTGAAGTGTGATGAACAGTGTATAAGAAAATGACACTTAGGAGAAGCTACCCTTTGAGTCCCAGTGGCAGCCTGGCTTAGGGAGGTGGCTGTGTAGAAATGCGGGGGAGGGAAGTGAACATTCTAGAGCAGGAGTGGGCAAACTATGGCCCGCGGGCCGGATCCGGCCCATTCGGCTGTTCTATCCGGCCCGCGCAGAGCCAAAAGAGCGGGCCGTACCCTTTTATGTAATGATGTTTACTTTGAATTTATATTAGTTCACACAAACACTCTATCCATGCTTTTGTTCCAGCCCTCTGGTCCAGTTTAAGAACCCATTGTGGCCCTCGAGTCAAAAAGTTAGCCCACCCCTGTCCTAGAGAGATATTGGAAATAGCAAATATAAGTGAGAGGATTTTGCAATGGACTAACTTATGAGATAGAGGAGGATGTCAAGTTTGACCCCAAATTTTCATCTTGGAGAAGTGATGCTAACACCTGACACAAATAAGCATTCAATACATTATAACTAGTATTATAAAATAACAATGATAGGTTGAAGGTGATAATTTACAAATAATTCAAAATAACCTCAAGAGCTGCAAATTTATCTAATTCATTAACTTCCTGTGAATGTTTCTCTTCTATACCGGAAAGACTATGGTGTTTACATGTTTATTTTTCTGAATTCAGGCTAATGAAAGGATGATCTTACCTTACAATTGTTGCATTTACTAAGTGGTTTATATATCTAACTGCCACCCTTATTGTTTACAGTAAGGGTATAAATTCTTTGATTTTAACCTAGAATTTTTTAAAAGTTCTTGTTTTTCTTGAACAATTTTAGGCATCATAAAATTGGTTTACAGAAAGGATGGGAGAGTGAGAAACACTGGGGCTGACCAGCAGACCCTGAGAAATGGATGAATGATTACTCTGACACACATTTCTGTGAAAGAGAGAGCTAGGGGACTGCTTGATCATAGGAACCAGACAGCCTCATTTGCCTGCCTCTTCAGGCTTTTTTTGTAACAGCAGTTAAAAATAAAATTTAACTTTTAGATACAAGCAGTGGGGTAAGCGTTCATGGGAGGACGCGTGTATCTGCACTGTCCTTTAAACAAAGATCTCTAAAGATTAGGCATAAAGATTCTGGTAAATACTCAAGGATCTGCGCATACACAGACTTGTTTGGAAAGGTCAAGGAACAATTAGGGGTGGCTATCTTCAGCCAATTCCCCTAGGGCAGAATTCCCTCCTTACAAACTTTCCAACCAAGTTTCCTGTGTTCCCCCACAGAGAAAGAGATAGAAACATTAAGGATGAGAGAGAATCATTGATTGGCTCCCTACTGGGGATCAAGCTCACAACTGGGGCATATGCCCTGACCAGGAATCTAATTGTGGCCTCCTGGTTATAGGTAGATGATCAACCACTGAGCCACACTGGTTGAGCAACATCAGGTATTTCTTAACATGACACTAAAAGAGGAACACATTTTCAAAAAACTATTGCCTTTATATTTTCTCAAAAATGCTATGTGCAAGGCATTGCAGTTGGTGCTGTCATAGCTTAATAAAATAAGAATGAATATCTCTGACATGAATAGCTTACAATCTTGCTAGATAAACTATTTAATCTCCTATTGTTGTTCGTATAGTTGTACTAGAGGCCCAGTGCACAAATTTTCCCTCAGCCCAGCCTGTACCCTCTCTAATCTGGGACCCCTCGGGGGATGTCTGACTGCCAATTTGGGCCCAATCCCAAGGCAGTTGGACATTCCTCTTACAATATGGGACTGTTGGCTCCTAACTGCTCACCTGCCTGTCTGCATGATTGCTCCTAACTGGGCCCCCCATCAGTCTTATCACCCCTAATCACCTCTGCCTGCTAGCCTGATTGCCCTTAACTGCCCCACCCTGCTGGCCTGGTTATCCCCAACTGTCTGCACTGCTGGCCTGGTCACCCTACACAGCTTGCTATTCAATCGTTTGGTCATCCCTCACTAACCCCCCTACCAGCCTGATCGCCCCAAGCAGCCTGCTGTTCAGTCATTTGGTCATCCCTCACTAACCCCTCTGCCAGTCTAGTTGCCCCACACAGCCTGCTGTTTGGTCTTACATCTGGTTGTTTAGGTCGTGACAGCCCTTGGCTTTTTATATATTAGGATCATTGTATATATCAAGCTCTTTAGTAATTATTTCTCAAAAGAACCAAGATAAGGAAGAAATAATTATTGGTAGTAGTAGAAAGGGTGGCTCTATGGGATAAGTAGGCTTTGCTTTGTGCCCTGAAAGATATCTAATACTTACATCTACAGAGACATTTGAGTAGAGTATTCTGTTTAGAAAATAAGAGAAACAGACATCATAATATCAGTGTGTTATTTATTTATTTATTTATTTGTTTGTTTGTTTGTTTATTTATTTGAGAAAGGAAGAGAAAGAGGGAGATAGAAACATGAACTCAAAATTATCTACAGAGCTTCTACAAATGCAGATTCTGAGGCAGTGGCAATGAAATACTTATTATCCAAGATTCTGCACTTAGAAGAACTGTGCATGCTATTTTAAGGATTTTAGTTTGATTACTTTGACAATGGAGAGACAAAGAATTTATTGAAGAATTTACAATAAATAAATAACATTATTGTGTTTGTGTTTAGAAAGCTCTTTCTGATAGGAAGTGGAGAAAGTTGGGTAAAAGATAAGACTTGAATTAAGGACCTATTATGTTTATGATCTATAACTCCAGGAGGTAAATGAAGGGAAATAAAGTAAATTCCTGAAGAAAAGGGGATAGATGTAGAAGGAATTAAATTTTATATATATATATATATATATATATATATATATATATATATATCCCTGATTGAAACAAGGGTGAGGGAGAGAATGACACAGAAAACAGGTTTGGGCACTGGATACTTTGAGGTACTATCACATTTTTCAGTATAAGAGGAGTAGGGTTTGGATTTGGGACTGGGCTGGTTGGCACATGTTAAATTTAGACTTGTGAAGGTTGAGAAGCTTTTGAGCCACTTAGGAGTAAATGTTTCATGATTAAAGGGGTCTGAGTTTAGGAGAAAGATACGATATGGACTGAAAGTGTGCATTTGAGAATTAGCAGGGATAAGGATAGTTGAAGCCATGTACACAATTGGCATTACCCCATTGAAGATAAAGATGAAGATTTTAAAAAAAGGACTACAAGTGACAACTGTGGAGGTCATAGACATCACACTTCAATGGAGTTAGGGGCACAAGCCTGAGTACAGTGGGTTGAGGGGTAAAGAAGAGCCTTGGCTTTCAAGGTCCTATTGATCACCTTGCAGGGTAATTATCAGAATATGTTGCTGATTGTCTACAATGTTGTCCTGGGCACCTGAGACTGTCTTTCCAAAATGCCAGTTTCCTTTCCCTCATCAAGCATTGTGAGATATTACATGCAAGGACTGACACCCCCACCACCCCAAATCACAGGTGCTAGGGAGGGAAGCAGCCTCCATGTGCACTTTTCCCTGAGGCTTTGTGTGCGGATGCTCTTTTTTTTTAAACTTGGTTTTCAAAAATCAAGGTGTCATAACAATATTCTTGTAAGAAAATGCTGACTACCATTCAGAAGTGTCTCCTTTGATTGGTTAATTTCCAAAGCCATATTTTTATTAGCTTCAGGTAGCATTCTTTACTCCAGTGTGGACTTGTGTGCTGGAGTTGAAGGTTTAAGGGCAAAGCCCTGAAGCCATGCCAAAGGTAATCAGAAACATTTCCATTTTGGGTTTGATTGTATGAGACACATTCTACAATGACCTTGTGGATTTAAATGCTCACTATTATCTGAGAAATACAGCTCTCAGTTGGGTAACTATACTAGGTATGCTGTGGATTTCTAGATTCCCCCCTTTACCCCCTCTTCCAAGTTTGCTTTGCATTCATTTAGGGCAATGACTATGAATATGTATGCCTTTTTGTTTTGTCTTGGTAAGGTAAAGGCAAAGTTTCTGTGCATTTCATCACTAAATTCCCATATGTCAAAGACTGTGCAAGTGAGCTCCAAGGGCACCATGGAAAGGGGACCATGGATCTTTAAAGAAAACTGTAAGGGAAACCCTAACCTCTCCTCATTTACATATGGTGACATTTTGCAGAAATATTGAAACATTAGCAGTGACATAATGAAATTCTGCCTATCAGCCATGGAAGGAATAATGTTACTGTAAAGGTAACCTGTCCACAGTTTGTTATCAAGAAAATATTCTTGCCAAGAAACATATATTTAGAAAGGCATGATAAAGAGGGGTTTCTTTCTCCTTATATTTTCTCTCCTGGGCTATCCATCTTCCTCTACAGATTTACTGTGTGATCACTCCCTTTACATGCTAATTATGTGCAGGTCTGGTGAATTTGTTAGTGGTGACACTTCTGGGACCCAGTGGGACTGCAACTCATTATGTGGCAATGTCCAGATATATCAGATATTATTAGCTGTCATTAATCTGCTGTGGAAGTACTGAGTGCTTAGCCAGGGAGAGAGCAGAAAAGGGTGAGCAAATGAAGCCTGGGAACAGTCTGAACCCCAAAAGGCCAAAAGGGAAATCAGCCAGAAGGGGACATCAACCAGCAACAGACAACACTTTGACTCTGATTATTTTCACCCCCAAAGCTAACTAGGTACACCAGGCAGAAGGAGCAAGGAAACATTACTTAGCCATTTGCTATTTTAATACCCCTTGTGGCCATTTCACCAGCACTAAACTTTATTGTAATTATGTACAATTATACACATTATCTGTTATCTCATTCAAATCTCAAAGAAACAGCAGAAGTAGGCATTTGACCATGGGACATCTTTCAGCTACAACTGTATAATAATTCTTAGGCAACCAGTTTTGAAATACAAAGCTGCTTGTTGTTGTTGTTATTATATTTTACTTGACATATTCTTTGAATTCATTGCTTAAACTGTTTTCTGCACAAGAAGTTTCTAATCTATATCTCCTCCCCAATCTCTCCCATCTTTGCATGCTAAATTCTAATTGTTCTTTTAATGCTCTGCTAAAATTCATGTGATCTCACTACCTTCTGAAGTGCCATAAGACCTTTTTATATTTTAATGATATATATATATATATATATATAACTATAAAACTTCCAATTTTGTATCTGTTCATTTGTTTATCTATCCATCTATCCACCTATTCAGCACATTTTCTTTAGCAGATCATAAACCAGAAGGAAGGAAAGTTGAGACCATGTTTGGGCTGAGTTTCATAAGAAGCACACACAAATTAATTTTTATAAAAAGTAAAAAAGTACACATATATCAATGATTTTATAATAAAGATGTGCATTATTTATGCATGCACAGTTTTATATGTTTGACATACACATAAAAATACTAGAGACATGCATATTGAACAGCAAGAGTAGGATTTTAAACAGCATATTAAAAGGCTTCATTTTCTCTACTTTTGTTCATTCTTTTTGCCACCAGAGTTTACCTGTCTTTCTCTGTTTTCAGTTCATCCATTTCTCGGTGATTCTATAGTCTCTAAGTGAGAGAGCCCATCCTCACATCCTGTGACTCAAAGCTCCAATTCAATACCTTCTTACTATCATTCATTTCCCCCATTCTTCAAGTTGCTCATATTATGAAGAAAAACCTTGGAGGGATTCCTAGAATTATGCCAAATATCTTTAGCCTATCAGCTAAGGAATGTTTATATTGTCAAATATTGTGAAGCACCACAGAATTCTATAAATATAATAGTTGACTGTAATTTTTCTTCATCGATGATTAGATTCCTGGTTGTAGAAGACATTATTAATACTCCACCCATTTCCCTCTAGCTGACCCACAAAGGCACTTGCAGGCAGTTCTATTCAAAGCCAATGGCTCCCTACATTTTTCTATCCCAGAGTGTTTTTGCCTATGGAAGCAACCAGAAGTTTCAGAAGCACAATGTCTCCAGGAGTGGCCTTCAACAAATGAGAGATCATCTACATAAACATGCCAGCTCCTTTGACTTTCATGAGATTAATCTGAGATTTAGGCTTTTAAAGTGTCTTTGTGTTGCTGTCTAGTTTCCAATAGTTGTAATCCTCTTATTCTTTTTTTTAACATATTTTTATTTATTTCAGAGAGGAAGGGAAATGGAGAAAGAGATAGAAACATCAATGACGAGAGAGAATAATTGATTTACTGCCTCATGCACACCCCACATTGAAGATTAAGCCCACAACCAGGGCATGTGCCATGACTGGGAATGGAATTGAGAACTCCTGGCTCATAGGTCTACACTCAATCACTGAGCCATGCAGGCCAGGCATAACCCCCTTATTCTCACATCATTTCTTTCCTGGAATTTTTTGCTACATCACCATGCCTTCTGTGGCACTTCCTAAATAAACTGCAGAGAACAAAATCCTATCTTGACATCTGCTGTTGAGAAAACACAAACAAGGTAGTCTTTGTATTAGTACCCTAGAAATCAGACTCTCACATTTAAAATTATGGAGTTGAATCACTCATGGACAGGATGGCAGCAAGTGACTCATCCTTGTGGTAATTATGGTGGTGGTAACTCTTGTGTCACAATTACTAACTCTCGTGTATGCTGAAATGCAACAGGGCACAGGTGAAGGGGATATATCAGCACTTGGACAACAGTGACAAATGCTCGTTATAAGAAATACGGAGTCCATGACTGCTATTAATTGCAATAAAATATTAATAAAAATAGTAATAGGCTTATCTAACTATTAGCTCAGAATACACTGTGAAATTTAAAAGACATCATGGCAAGGTTTAAAGATACCTTCACCCTGAACCTATAAAACAGAATACAATGAAATCAGGGCCAAGATTTGAGCATTACAATAGTGGTGTTAACAAGTATACTCAATTTATAATACCAGCAGGTTTACCATATTAAAGTCAAGTCTAATGGGGAAGGAAAGGGACCTTGAGACCTAAGATAAAGTCACTGGGTAGTGCACTTGAGAATCGTGTATATCCAGAATTATCTGAATCATAGAAATGACATACTCTGCAGGGAAGTCATACAAAGAGCTGACAAAGAGTAGATGCCTCACAAATACTACTCTTTGTCATCAAGACCTGTCCCCATCTTCTTTTATTCATTCTAGAGAAATAACTGGAAACAGTTCTCAACATGAATTAAGTAGGTAAGTATATTCCAGTAAAGAGTATTCACCAAATTATTCATAGGACTTAGATAATATATATCAGCAGGAACAGGGAGAGAGAGGAAAAAAAATCAATGTTGAGAGCAAAATATCAATTGGCCTTCTCCTGATATTTTAAATAGTTAAATTGTATTTAGTATTTTCTAATATTAAAAATGATGGGATGGCTACTTTTATCATATGGTGTTCTTACTATAGATTCTACAATATAGCATTAGTTATTTAAATTATACATTTTAAAGCTTCTAGAATATATTGTAAATGATTTCCAGAGAGTTTGAACAAATTTTTATTACCAATCACAATATATTAGTAAGTTTCTAAGCACCATTGAGAAAATGAATATTATAATTTAATATATCTTGCTGCTTATTTAAAAACAAATTTAAATGATATAACTTACAATCAACCTTTATTTAATCATAGAGGTAATGTAATTCAGCTCTTCTTTATGCATCAGAAGTTTCAGAGGTCATAGAAATTTAATTAATTGTCCAAATATTCAAAACTAATAGTGACAATGCTAGAGACTAAATTTTCTATTGGGATCTTTTCTTACATCATGCTTCCTCAATTTGAAATTTTATCTGCTTATGCCCAGTACTTGAAAACTTATTTTGTCATGTCTTCCAAATAATCTATATATATACAAAAGCCTAAGCAACCAGTCAACTGGCCAAGCAGCCAACCAGCCAACCAGCCTACAGTCCTACTAGCCAGTAGCTATGACATGTAATGACCACCAAGGGGCTAACACCCAATGCAGAGGCCTAGAAACATAGACCAGACCCATTTGGTCAATTTGCATATTATGCTTTTATCATTATAGATAGGACAGAGTATGCAAGATTAAGAAGCAGCCTCCTAAATTGCTTTTTCTAGCTGTAATATTAGTACTGCTCTAATTCTTGAGCACTCCTATTTTTGTCAGGTCATATGTTGCTCACTTTTCTGGAGGTATGGCATGCTTCTACATATGTAATCTGGAGCCTACCAGTATAAATAGGTTTTACTCTCCTTATCTGTGAGGGATATGTTTCAAGACCTTCAGTGAAAACCTGTAAAGACAGATAACAGTGAACCTTACATATGCTATGTTTTTTCATATATATATATATATATATATATATATATATATATACCTATGATAAAGTTTAATTTATAAATTAGAAACAGTGGGGGTATTAACAACAGTAAATAATAATAAAACAAATAATTATAATAATATGTTGTAAGAAAATTTATGTGAATGTGGTCTCTCTCAAAATGTTTTATTGTACTGTGCTCACCTTTTTGTGATTATGTGAAATGATACAATATTTATGTGATAAGATGAAGCAAAGTGAAGGAGACATTATTAAGTAAGTTACTTGAACACAAGCACTGTGATATTATGCTCATTGAAATGATAGCCACGATGCCTACTGGAGGGATAATATATTCAGCGTGTAGACACTGGTCAAAGGGATGATTTATGTCTGAGTGGGATGGAGCAGGAGGGCATGCGATGTCATCACATTACTCAGAACAGCATGCGGTTTAAAACGTATGCATTATTTTTCTCGAGAATTTTCCACTTAATATTTCCAGATTATGGTTGACAGCAGGTAACTGATACTACAGAAAGCATGGCCATAGATAAAGGAGGATGATATCTTCTGCTAGGTACTACTTTGAGCTTTGTTTGTGTTATAAGCTTCTAAATTATAAATTTCCTTTTATCTTAACGCCAATCCATTGTTTAAGGCGAGGGAATAATACTGTATTCTATTTTTTCCTAAACTTTTAAAAAATATTTATTTATTTTACTACCTATATGTTTCCCTGATACAACTTTCAATATTTGGCTATTTTGTTAGCCCCTTCCTCTGAAGCTTTCTTTAAAGCAATGGCCTGGATTATGCTGTTTACAGATAGATCTCTATAAAGAATAACTAAAGCTATCCTAACTCCTCTCGGCAACTATCCAATTGGAATTTTCCCATGTGTTATCTGAAAAATCTGGAAATAGAACTGTATTTTTCTAAGTTCAGGACAGAAAGTAGAGATTAGGTATTTTAAGCAAAAGGAAGTTTACAGAAATAGAATAGAAGACCATGAAGAAAGATGGCAGCTCTAGAACTATTTGGTTTCAGAGCTAATGGATGTGATGCAGGCATCAGGAAGCCAGGACAATGCTGAGGCTGCCCTTTGCAAATGCCCCTCAACACTCATGTTCCAGGACCTTTCTTGGTATCATGATCAACTCCAGGAAGAGAGCCTGATTCTCACCTTTATCTTTCAGAGCTTCTGAAGGTGCATCAAATTAGGGAGACCTCACTTCTGTCCAGAAACTAATAGAGATCCTAGGAAATGCACAGTTTAACTTTCTAGTTCTGTAGAAGCTGAAAGGAAATTAGAAAGAAAGTAGGAATAAATTCCAAATGTCAACAACCATGTTCAACCCATGGATCTAAAAGGGAGCTTATTCTCTTCTTCATTTTTCTCTCCTCCCTGAACCAAGTGCTCTATTTATAAAACAATCCTTCTCTGAACCATATTATGGTGGAAGTACATTCTCTACCCCACCTTACCTTAAATGTCAATGCATTCCTCTTTGCTGCCCAGTTACTGTCTCCCATTTTATTTACTGCTTCATACTTCAGTCAAGTTGAATATCTTCCATGTTACCTAAGAGGGGCAAGCTTTGATAAAAAAAAACTCAGAGTTCCTGGACAATAGGAAAATAGTTTTCCCTTGGATAGCACTTGCTTATTCCTTTTTTATTAAACAATCAAGAAAAATTGCAAGCTTTAAAAGTCCCTCTTCTCTCACATCATGACACTCAATTTAATTCCAAATGTCTGATATGCAGTGTAAGGGCTCACAAAAAGACACTAAAGAGTACCCTACATGGTGAATGAGATCATTAAGACTGTCCTATTATTATTTTCTCAGTTGTATATGAATGCACCCCCAGGTGTTGTCCAGATGCCTTTACCAAATTGTTCTTCTTTTTTTGTTTGTTTGTGTGTTTGTTTTTTGCAATGTCCTTCATGTTGTCCAAGTGGAAGAGTTTCTACTATCTTCAATGAATTCACTTGCTTAGTTGGGTTTATATGCCACAAAGTACAAATATGTGAAGTTTGAGTATATTTTAAATTATTTTAAAGTATTACTTTCATTATTGCTCATGCATATTCCTTTACATAAAAACAACACTGTATACTTGAGTGTGTACAGTTCAATTGAGAACAATAACAGAATTTTATGTAAATGTATATATGGGCAAGAATTGAACAGGAAAGAGAAAATAACTGCACAAATATCCAGGGTGATGTTTCCTACATATTAGCAATGTGAATTAAATGTTAAACATTATGGGCAACATCCATACACATACTCTCACAGTAAAGAAGGACCAGTTTAGTCAAATGCCCAAAAGGCTATAAATGGCAGGTGTTTCTTTGACTAAGAACCTGTAGTAATGTTAAGCCTATGTCAGTAGATAAAATCGAAATATTAGTTGACACTCTCAATACTGAGATTAGTAAGCAATGACAGGGACTATGGTGTACTGAGTGGCTCTGATTTGGTCTGAAGAGATTAATTTCTACTTAGGAAGGCAAGCCCACTATTGCCAGAGTTTCCAGTTTTCTCAAGAGAAACCAAAACTGTTTCTAATTTTTAATATTGCAGTTGATCTAATTATTAACAACAATACTGTAGGCTAGCACACCGATATCGAGGCTGGACCTGACTTGAAAATAGCAGGTTTTCTTAAGTTATTCCTGGCATGTAGAAAACTGGGATGAGGGAGTTGCCATCTAAGATAAATCATTGAGGAGCCTTGTCAAGGAACCACTGTTCCATTCACATTTCCGGAAAAGCTCCTTCCAGTCTCTCTTCAATATAATTTCCTCCAGGAAACCTTCTCTTACCAACTCCCAGACCCAGGCTAGGTGAGATGCTCCTGAGTGCTCCCAATGTAACCTTGACTTCCATTGTTAAAATGCCTTTAAAGTTAATGTTACACCTTCCTTACCTGCCAATTTCCCTGGCCTGACTGAACATTCAGTGCAGGACCTTGGTTTATCCTGTCCATCATTTTATCCTCAGTCCCTAAGCTGAGGATAATATACAGTGGACACTTGATTAACATTTGATGAATGAATGAATGAATGAATAAATAAATAAATATTACATAAATGTTAAAATATGAGAATTGATTATTGTTTTATTGATAAAAGTATGCTGGACCTACATAACGTAAAATAGAGGATAGGATGATTATTATATACAAGAAAAAGAACATTAGCATTTGAAAAAAAATCTAACATTTCAGGCCTAAATGATCAAAATTGATGTATGTATTTGGATATATTGGAAAGTTATAAAATAATATTAGAAATATTAATATTAATTTAGTTTTGAGTTGAATGTCTATGGGGCCATGAAGTCAATTCTTTTATTTGGCACCATCAGTTAGTTTATTTCTTAATCTGAATGATGTTTCTTGCTGAATTGAGTGCCCAATTGACTTCATTGGCCTTATTAGCATCAAAAGTGTTTTGGAATAAAGTCTGGATCTTTCCTCTTCATTGAAATGTATAGTGAAGCTGCCTTAGTCCATATCCATGTGTAGCAAGTGAAATAGGTTAGTATGCAAGCAGCTCTCAGGTTTATTTCATGGGTTTCATTTATGTGGCAGATTATTACAGTAAGTAACTGAAAATATCCATGGATGATATAGTACTATCACCATTGCACTGACCTAATTTTCCAGTCCTGTAGAATGCTTCTAATTGGCCCAATTGAATCAAAGATTATACTTCTTTTTAAGAAAGCAGTTTTAAAATCATTGTGATAGCTTATTTTAAGTTTCAAAATAAAAACAATTGAAAAAACTGTTATCTTAGTTACTTCTCTTATACATTAGGATCTCCAGCTATACATCAAATCAAAGAAAGTTATTTCAGTTTTTCTCCAGTGAGTTTGTCTTTAGTAAAAGTCCAAAGTAGTAACAGGTTACCAACACTATTGCATATTGCAAAAAACAAAAAACAAACAAAAACAAAAACCCACATTTATTTAAATTGGGTGCCTTATGGCCCCAGATCATACTAACTGTTATTTAATAATAAACAACCTTAACATAGAGAATACAAAGTACAAAAGCATTTAGTTTTTTATGGAGTAATTGGTTAAACCAAGGAGACTAGCAATCTAGACCCCTTAGCCCAATCTGAATTGTTCAATAGAAAGTAAAGAAAAACTATTTACATGTTGCTTCAAATGATTTATTATTTGATATCAGCCGTGGCAGTGTTCATTACAATAATTATTTAGGGCTTAAGTTTACATCCCCAAAAAGCTGCCCCCCCCCCAATATGTGTCCCTAACTTTACCTAAGATGCAGATTGTTCACAATTGGTAATCAGTAAGAAGGTGACACATTTTGGTCACATGTGGCAACCATGAGTGAGTCTGACTAAATTTCTGATTCAAGGAGACCATCTCAAGCAAAATGTATGCTATGTCTAACACACACCACACAACCCCCCCGACAATATTATTAAAAAGAAAACCAGAAAAAATTGTCTTTTAATTCATAACCTTAGCTAATACTACAACTTGGCTCTCGAGTTGAAGTTGCCTGAATTCAGAACAATTATAATAGACCATGAATGTCCCAAAATAACTGGATAATTGATGTATTTAGCACTCGATGGAGTCCATTATCAGTGCCTTAAGCTGTCAACTGGGACATGGACAGTTCATCTGATAATTCTGGTGATCATCATTCATCCATCTGAATGTTAAGTATTGGAGCAAGTGGAACAACTTTGCCCATTTAGAGTTTAGGATTTTTAAAAATAATTCCTACATTTCCTTTCTAAAACTTTTTCCATAAACTTAGGATATATTATGAAACATTTCTAGAAACATGCTAAAAGTTAAAATTAAAATAGCTACAAATAATCTTCTATGTAATGAAGCACATTCATTGATGTGTATTGACAGAATCCAATAGAACATGTCTGCATTATTTTGTTTAAATAATTCAGCTTATACTGTAAGTAGCACATGTTGGACTACAAGAGGAATGAAGGAAGCTCAAAATGCATCTGCTTTCTGATTATTTTGAATCATGCAAATAGATTAAAGCAATGATGAGTCTATCATTTATTATCTAAACTATTTACATTTTAGAGCAAATTTAATACTTACCTAAGGGGAAAATGCATAGTACATCTCCTTTCTAGGCAAATGGGGACAGTCCTGTGAAATCTGAAACTTGCTTCAAAAAATTTATAGTTTGCCTCTTTCCCCCTTTGTCTTATCTTATTGATGATACATTCTGCATTTTTTATGACAGTTTTCATCTTATTAGATCATTTAGAATTGTTACTCAAGTATGTTGATGATTCTGTGCTATTTCATTTGGCTCCTGTGATAAAGAGCAAACATTAATAGGCGGCTGGTGGGGATTTGGGTTATAGACTGTGACAGTCTGAGTGCCAGAATCTCATTCAGCAATCACACTCACAATCTCATTCTCAGTTGCATTAGACTCTAATCAACTGAGCTAACTGTTCATCCTAATAGCACTTCATGACTTTACACGATACTTTATGATTCAGCTTCTCTAAACAAAGATTCTCACAGTAACCTCAAACTTGAAAGGAAGGCACAGAGAGAAGTTGATCAAGTACTGAATAAGAGCCAAAAAGTCTGCAAGGTTTGTTTTTCTTTTCTGGAAGCTTTGTTACCACAGCACAGATCTTTGTGCAGGGACTTCCACTGGGTCCTGAATAGCACATTTCAATGAGTCATTATGAGTAATACTAGGTGGTGTTTATGCTTTAGCCTCTTTGCTGCATCCTGTAGGCTGGCAGAATTCAGGCCAACTGAGTAATTGCTATAATGCACTCCCTTTTCATAATATCTGTACTGAGTCTTTGTTGCTGGCACTTCAGTTTGGATTCCAACATCCTTTCATGCCAAACCTGGTGATTACTTTAGATCCCTGAGCTACAGGAATAATTATCTCCCAAGAAGTCACAAGGAACTCTTGAGAGAAAGGAGAAGGTAGAGAGAAGAATACTAGATGAAAGATTAAGGTACTTCTTTAGTGATGTAAGTAGGGTCTGGAGGCAAGATGGAAAACACTCACTTACCAAGTGTTTAGAGTGTCAGTGGCCTGAAATTTAAGCCTCAATGTTGATCAATGATATGGCCAAATATTAACAAGTTAAATATCGACATACACCTTTAGTCATAGCATAGACAAATTTGCCAAATAGGGTTTCCATGTTATTTAAATTTAAATGGTACCTGATTTGGTTCAAATTATTTGTCAATCATGATTTGTTAAATAATTTGTCAAATTTTGGAGGCAGATCTGATTTCCAGACATCCTCAAAGATGCTCCCTAACAACAGTGAAGTTATTCTACTCTTACCACATGCATTACGCATACTGTTTGGCCTAAGAAAATACATCATATTAACTAAATGAAAGACATAGCACCTTTGGCTGAGGAGAACATAGTGGAGCTAATTAGTAACAAATGAACATCAAAATGTAACAGATAAATAAGAATACATCAGATGAGAAATAATAAATAAATAAATGATGAAATGTTAGGTCAGCATGATTTTATGATTATTGCAAAAAGTAAATAAACATTTTGTGATTATTTACATTTATGGCTTGCTTTAGTAATGTGTCATCTATTACCAAATTTGTTTATAGAAAGTATGGCTTTTGTAAAAACATGTTTGTAATGAAATATAAAATCCAAGGAAAAGAATTTCATTGCAAAATAAACTTGTAGATTCATTACCCTTGGCAATGTTGTCTTCTATAGCATCATGTTTCTCAGAGACAAAAATATGGTGGGCCTTTTTAAACTTTTTATTTATTTTTTAACAAGCCATTTAATGTATTTATCTTTCACAGCATTGGGGGAACAATCTGGTACCAATAAGATTATATTTTACTACAAGTTAATTTACTACTATGCTAAGTGTTACCTACTTTTTCCCAGTTTAAAAACAAAGCACTAAAAATAGGATTGCTTCTCAAACATTGACATATGTGATAAGGCTAATATAATAATGTGTGCACTCTTTATTCTAATATAAATTACTGCAATCCAAAATACAATCTGTGTATAGCCAGCAAACAGAACCATTTGACTGTGGGGAGCCTGGGTTAGATTTTGCATTAGAACATACACTGCATTCATAAAGCTTATTTTCAAAACTGTAATTAGCTTTTTTATGAACTAGTAAATATATTATGTAGAACAGAGAGGGGATTTCCATATAGCCACATTTATTCCCACATGTCTCTGAGAATCATAAATGGTTGTCTCCTTCTGACATGTATTAGGACAAATTATATTAGGACATGATCGTGAATCTGATTAAGATGGAACACAGTTCAGTTTCTGTTACTCTTTTGGGATGATCATGCTTTTGTATAGCAACGAGAAGATGAGAAAGCCTTTCACAAGATGTTTCAAATACATGTTTTCATAATGCACGTTAAAAAAATTCATGCTTATTAAAAAATTGGTCTATACCTTTAATTTCTATATATAGTCAGAAAAAACTTGAAGAACAATCTTTTCTAGTATAGAGTATGTTTCAGATGCTGATTTGAGGTATCAATGAAAGCTTATAAAAAAGGAATTTCCATGTATAATTTCTTCTAGGAGAGGAGAGACTGGTTGAAAATATTTTCTGTTGTCTGGAAATCTTTAAGAAAGAACGAAAAATGACTTCATAAGTGGTGGTAATAATTTATGGCAATTAAAACACTTTATTCTATTTAGTGAAATAAAAGGTCAACTGTACAGAAATGTATCCAACCTGCATTAAGAAACAAAGACACCTGACAAATATTTGACATTGTCTAGAACTTGGAAGATGAAAGGTGGTGAGAGGATTCTTGAGATGATAAAGAGTGGGTAATATAAGTAAAAAGGGTAATAAATGAATATAAAATCATAGTAATAATTTATCTTCTTAAAAATTAAAAACCGAAATTGAAGTAAACTATTTTGAAATTATTGATAATGTTTCATGTGTGTGTGTTTACTTTTTGATTGCCCCATTTTAAAATGTTAGATCAGTGATTCTCATACTTAGCTGCATACTAGAATGACCTAAGGTGCTATCCTTCAAAATATTCTATAATAATAATATATATTATATAATATATATGTAATATATAATATATAATAATAAAAGTACAATATGCTAATTACCCTGGACAGCTGGGCATAATTTCAGACATCCTTCTTGACAAAGCTGTGGTGGCCAGAGCTAAAGCAGGGGTGGTTAGGGGCAATCAGGCAGGCAGGTGAGAAGTTAGGAACAATCAGGCAGGCAAGAAGGCAGAGTGGTTAGAGTTGAACAGTCAGGTAGTTGTGCAGAGTGGTTAGGAGTGGTCAGGCAGGCAGAGTGGTTAGGGGTGATCAGTCAGGCAGTCAAGCAGTTAGGGGCAATGAGGCAGGCAAGCAGAGTGGTTAGGGGCAATGAGGCAGGCAGGCAAAGGCAGTCAGGGGCAATCAGGATCAGGCAGGCAGGCAAGAAGTTAGGGAGGATGGGGCCAGAAGGCAGAGTGGTTAGGGGCAATCAGGTAGGAATTGGGCCTAAACTGGCAGTTAGACATCTCCCAAGGTCGGGCTGAGGGGACCCACCCTCCTCATGTTTATGAATGTTGTGCACCAGGCCTCTAGTTAATGATAATCTCTGAGAATGGGACCCAGTATCTATCAGCATTCAAACAAAAAGCACAGTTGATTACAATATCCAGCCATGTTTGGGAACCAGTGCCTTAAGATCTCCATACAACTACAACTAAGAAGTTAACCCTTTGCAGAGCAAGACTCTACAAGATTTCCTAGCTATAATCAATGTTTATTCTAATTGGTTGATAACAATGTCATACTGATTATTAAATACATTTTTAATGCACGTCTTGATAAAATTTTTGTAAACAGGTATATATGCAATGATACCTGGCCAATTAAAGTTATATTTAGCTTGTTCTTACAGTTAGTCCCCTTGGTCTTTAATAGCATGGGTTTGGTCACTAATTCCAGCCACTTTGGCTAGAACCTTAAAAAACTATCTTTTTTTTTTTAATTCCAATTTTCTCTGAGAGTTTATTCACCATTTACATTAGTCCTATTGTTTATGGCCAGGCTCTCCAGCATTGCTGCCTACCTTAATGCTTTACATTTTCAAGCATCTACAACTTTGCTAAAATGTATATGTTTATTGATTTCAGAGAGGAAAGGGAGAGAGATGTAGAAATGCCAATGATGGAGAGAATTACCAATCAGCTGCCTCCTGAATCCCCCCTATGGGGCTCAAGCCCACAACCTGCACATGTGGCCTCTCCAGGAAAGGAACTGTCACTTCCTGGTTCATGAGTCAATGTTCAACTACTAAGCCACATTAGATGAACAAGCAAACATCTATACTTTTGTTATTGTGCCAAGCCTATTGATTAGAACACCTTAGGTATTGACAGTGGCTCAGAATTGCGGGGCCGCTACATAAAATAGTACTGTTTGTGCTCTGCACAGCAGTAGGGATCATCATTTATATCAGCAGTCACTATAGGTTTCTCTCTGTTGTTCAATAATCTTCATGCCCTTTTGAATATAGTATGCTGAATTTATTGTCCCTTCCTGGGTGGCAGGGCCCACACTATCTTGGTTTCTTCTTGTTCCACCGTGGTCTTACTGCTAAAGATTCAGCTGGTTTCAGGATCAAGGGGCCCCTGAGTTCTACATAACACTGGAAAAATAAAGTTCTCTTTTTAAATAAGAACTTGTAACATTTTTATTTGGAATTTTCATCGTGAACAGATAATAAGACAAAGTAATGAGTAACATAATATTTAAAGAGCTTCATAAATCAAATAGAAAAGATATATACCCTATAAAAATAAAGGCATTTTTTATTCCATTTTTCTCAATGATTTCTTGACCCACTCCTTCTGGGGATTAGTGGAAGAGTCCTACAAGAGATAAAATATTAACTGATGTTGAAGGATGAGGAAAAATTGGGGAATCTGGAAATGGTAGGTATGGGAAGAATATCCTATATAATAAAGAGCTAATATGCTAACGAGATTGAACAGCAGAATGACTGTCTGATGACCTTCCAGGTGAAGCCAGGGCTGCCAGGGCCAGCCAAGGCTGTGAGGGGCTTCATGGGCCTCTAGTTTTACATGAAAATAAAAGAGAGAACAAAGTTTCAGAACTGCAGGACTCTTTGGCATGCCCTTGGAGCTAAGCGTGGACCTTTATCCTTATAAGGAGAAGAAGATCTAGTAATTGGTGCAGAATATGTAATCAGGCTCATATCATACTAGTATAAGATTTACATGCCAAGCTAAGGTATTCAGGATTCATAAAAAAAAAGCAGAAGGCAGACATTTAAAGATCCCAAGTAGCAAAATTAAAAGGAAAAGATCATTTTATACCAGACATCCAAGCAATTAGAGAAAATAAGTGGAGGAGGATAGGGACTAAATTGAAGAAGAGCAGTGAGAAGGCTGTTTCATATTCCATGGAGATGGCAGATTTCAGAGATATTAGAAAGATTGAACCCTATATAATTATTACACATTTAATTTGGACCTTAAGTGAAAATAAACAAAGATTTATGTCTACTAGCATTCTTTCTTAGATATCTTAGTGGATGAACATGCCATTCAGTGGGTGGAATGAATTTTGTGGCAGCCATAGGATAGGGTAGAGATCAGTTTGGAGCATCCATGTTGAATTTGAGGTATCTAAGGCCTTCAGCGTAGGTTGAATTTATGGGCCTGGGGTTTAAAAGAAAGGCTGAGAGCCTTATCATTGGGAGGCACTATTCTATATAATAAAAGGCTAATATGCAAATCTACTGAACAGCAGACGATCAATCACTATAATGCACACTGACCACTGGGGGATAGACGCTCAATGCAGGAGCTTCCCCATGGTAGTCAGTGCACTCCCATAGGGGGAGGGCTGCTCATCCAGAAGCCTTGAGCCAGGCTCATGGCTAGTGAGCACAATGGTGATGGCAGGAGCCTCTCCCGCCTCCACTACAGTGCTAAGAATATCCAACTGCTGGCTCAGGCTTGCTCCCTGGGAGGAGTAGGCCTAAGCTGTCAGTTGGACATCCCCTGAGGGCTCCTAGATTGTAAGAGGGTGCAGGTGCAGGCTGAGCTGAGGGACACCTCCAAGTGCACAATTTTGTGTTCTGGGCCTCTAGTTTTAAATTAAAATAAAAAATAATATTTTCAAGGAAAAAAATGTTGAACTAAATGATAAGAAAGCTGACTCTAAAATCTGTGAAACACATATTTTTAAGGTGATAGTGAAGTCCCCTATATGAAAAGTAGAACAACCAGAATAAAAACCAACTCAACAAATACAAGGAAGACAAAAATGTTAAGGAATTCTGTCTCTTGCAAGCCATGGACAATTAAAGACACAGTAATTGACTTGATATGTAATGTGATTATGAAATTAAAAATACAAGTTAAATTAATTCATTTAATAAATATATCACATGGAAAGAACATAAAATTTACTTTATAAGCTAAATAGAATGCACCTTATATTATTTATTTCAAACTCAGAATAATTTATTTTAGATTCTTTAAGCAATATATATGCATATATACACTGAGTGGACAGATTATTAATACCATCCCATCAGTACTTCATTGGAAAACATTTTGCCTTCAATGCTGCAGTGATTCTTTTTGGCATTCACTCCATGAGATGTTGAAAGGTGATGGGAGGTATGGTGTCAGGCATGGTGTCAGATAGGAGGAATCTGACATCATGCCTGATGAAGAGCACTGTCCAGTTCTGTAAGATTTGATGGTTGTAGAATCAGCTGCCTGATGGCTTTTAACTTCGTTGTCCCACAAATGCTCAATTGGATTGAGATCTGGTGATTGTGGGAACCACCTAAGCAAGGTAAAGTATCCCTCATGTTCTTAAAACCACTCCTGCACAATGCAAGCATTGTGGCATGGCGCATTGTCTTGTTGGAAGAAGCCATCTCCATTGGGATATGCCATCAACATGATAGAATGAACTTGATCAGCAATAATACTTAGGTATGTTGTGCTATTCAGATGTTGTTCCACACAAATCAAAGGGTCCAAATCATGCCAGGAAAACATACCCCAAACCATAACATTGGCCCCACAAGCCTGAAGGGTTGTACTCATGGATGTGGGGTGCATGCTTTCATTCTGTTTCCATGAAATTTTCACTCTGCCATCTGCATGACGCAACTGGAAACGTGATTCAACAGACTACATGGCTTTTTTCCAATTCTCAACTGTCCAATCATTGTGTTCCTGTGCGAATTGGAGACATTTTATCTTGGTAACTGCAGACAACAAAGGTATTTGAACAGGCCTTCGGCTTCCATATCCCATACAATGCAGCATACAGCTAATTTGCCTACAAACATCAGGTGGTCATGAAAATCTTGCCACTCAGTATGTGTGTGTGTGTGTGTGTGTGTGTGTGTGTGTGTGTGTGTTCATAAAATTTATAATTTATGAGAAGGTAAAAGTAGGTTTAGATTTGCATGTGAAACACAGTTTATTCTTATGTTATTATTTATTAATTATTATATTATTTTCCTTACAAACAACTGTATACCTACTTTTGCCTCACCTTATATTCTATAGCATTGATCTTTTCTGCAGTCTTGAGTAAAAAATATCATTATATTGTCAATTTACTGACTTGCTAATTTTACTAATGACTTAATAATTTAGTATCATAGCTATGACTTTAAGGAGCAAAAGTTATAAATTGAAGTATTTATGAGTACAACAAAAATATTCTTGAGAAAGCTCATAAGAAATAAACAATTGTACTTTGAATATGTGCTCTAATCTATTTATCATTATTAAAAATTAAATCCATGGTATTTGAAAAGCATATTTTGTCCTTTTAGATACCTATAACTTTTTGTGGAAAATAATTTTAAAACTTTCAATTCTAAAATTTTGAGGATTCTAACTAAATTTAATAAATATCTTAGACTTAATTTTAATCAATCTTGAACTTGTAGCAATTTATATATATATATATAAATTGCTGTATAGCTGTAAAGCTGATATATTGCTTAATTTTAAAGACCCTAAATTTTTATTTACATTAAACATGCCATAAGACTCATTGAAGTTCTTTTTATCCCACTTTCAAATTGTCCTGTTTCTCATAAAGAACCAAAGTACACAATTCCAGTAAGAAAAAAAAGCCATTCAAATGTTATGCTTTCTTAAAGATCCCACTGGATGTGGTTAGCAAATCAAATTTTGTTATATCTATAAAAAGGAAGTATTTATAAGTTGCTTCAATAGTTTATTTGTCGCTGTGACACTAAGTACATAATGACTCTGAGTCTCAATTCATTGGCCATAACGTGGGAAAATATGGAAACAAACAAAAAGTGATTTCCCCAGCCCCTTTTGTCATAGCAGTTTTTGGTGTGATTTAGGAAACTACAGGCAATAGAAAAGCCTCCCTTTTAAATGCCAAATACAAGATTCATTTCTATACTACTTTAATCCAAATGTCAGAGTTCTGAGCTGAACCATCAATCTCACCAGAACTTTCTAAGCTTTATGCATCAAAACTGCTGATTTTTAAGAGATAAATCCTGATTTCTGGGAATGCCCAATATTCAAATTCCTGATGCTGAGAAATGTGTCCATCAAGAGCAGGGTATGTTCAACAACTTGTGTACATATGGCTACTCATGAGTGGGTTTGAAGAGTAGTCAAATCTTATCATGAGTGTGACTTAACTGAATTAAGATAATTTCCTTTTAGAATGAAGAGATAATTCTTTTTCAGAGCCTTTTCTCTTGTCTTTTTAAAATTATCTTCCTACATAGTTTCCTTAATGTGGAACTATATCCTTTGTTCACTCCCAAACATCATTTCTACTTGTCAAGATAAAGTGATCAAAGTTTACTTTTCATGATTTAAATATTCACATGATGTGGATTGTGGAGTCCAAAGGGTATGTGGGACTCCAGTCCACATGGAAATCCACAGTGAAGTAAAACTCTCCACCTTCAACCCAAGGGACCAGAAAATAAGCATAGGAGAGATCTGAATTAACAAAAAGTAAGGACAGACAACAAGCAAAGTAAACAAAGAAAGGTAACAATAATATACCAACATATCCAAATAAATTTTGGTGTCTTCCAATTCAAGCTAACATTGGAAGCATTGCATAGTGTTCTGAAACTATACTACTGCTTTGGATTCATAGAGAATTATGAGGTAACCCTCAACCTACACACTAATTTATTCAGTCCCAGAACAGAATATGCATGGCTCATGTCTTTCCTGTCCATATGAGAGATGTATTAGGTGACTGCAGAGAAGCAAGGACAGTGATGCAAAGTTTAAAACTCAATTGGCTAAGTGCTATTGGAACACAGACCCCTGAGAATCAGTATCATCTTTCTGTGGAAGAGGCTCTTTCAAGAATATATATATATATATATATATATATATATATATATATATATATATATGGAACCTTTCCTAGGCACATATATTCACAGTAAAAAATATTCAATGATCATGAGTGTGTGTAAAATCCATTTATGTAAGACTCATAAACTTTGAAAAATTAAGCTTTAATCTTGAATATATGAATAAGTTATTTATGGAGTACTAGAGGCCTGGTGCACAAAATTCGTGCATGGTGTCCCTCAGCCCAGCCTGTACCCTCTCCAATTTGGGACCTCTTGAGGGCAGTAGGACAGGATATCCCCCTCACAATCCAGGATAGTTGGTTCCCAGTTGTTCACCTGCCAGCCTTCCTGATTACCCCTAACCCCTTCTGCCTGCCAGCCTAATCACCCCCTAACCACACCCCTGCCAGCCTGATTGATGTCTAACTTCTCCCATGCCAGCCTGTTTCCCCCCAACTTCCCTCCTCTTCTGGCCTGGTCACCCCTAACTGCCCTCCCCTACAGGGTTGATCACCTTGAACTGCCCTCCCTTTCAGGCCTGGTGCCTCCCAACTGGTCATCTTGTGGTGGCCACCTTGTGTTCACAGGGGGGCAGAATCTTTTACCACATGGGAGCAGCCATCTTGTGTGTTGGAGTGATGTTCAATCTGCATATTAATCTTTTTTTAAAATATATTTTATTGATTTTTTTACAGAGAGGAAGTGATAGGGATAGAGAGTTAGAAACATCAATGAGAGAGAGAGACATCGATCAGCTGCCTCCTGCACATCCCCTGGGGTTGTGCCTGCAACCAAAGTACATGCCCCAACCAGAAACGAGCCCAGGACCTTTCAGTCTGCAGGCTAACGCTCTATCCACTGAACCAAACTGGTTTCAGCTGAATATTACTCTTTTGTTTGAAAGGATAGAGGCCTGGTGCATGGATGGGGGCCAGCTGGTTTTCCCTGAAGGGTGTCCTGTATCAGGTTGGGGGTTCCCTTGGAGTGTGGGGTGGCCTGGGTGAGGGGGGTCTGTGGTGGTTTGCAGGCTGGCCATGCCCCCCGCCCCCCGCAACCCAAGTGGAGGCCTTGGTATCTGGGATTTCTTTACCTTCTACAATTGAAACTTTGTAGCCTGGAGCAGAGTCAAGCCTCCTGGCCTCCTGCTGGCTTCTGGTTGTTGCCATTTCTGTTGGGATTTATTCTATAATTGAAACTTTGTGTCCTTGAGTGGAGTCCTAGGCTGGCTGGGCAGGTGGAAAGCTTGGCTTCTTCCATTGCCAGGGGAAACTCTAGCCTGCACTCTCCAGCTCTGTGGCTGCTGCCATTTTTCATGGGATTTATCTTCTATAATTGAAACTTTTTATCCTTGAGTGGAGGCCTAGGCTGACCAGGGTGTGTGAAAAGCTTGGCTTCCTCTATTGCCAGGGAAACCCAAGCCTCTCAACTACTCTCTGTGGCTACAGCCATCTTAGTTGGGATTAATTTGCATACTCACTCTGATCAACTGCTGGGCGTAGCTGGTGGGTGTGGCTGGTAGGCAAGGCTTGAGCTGAGTGATGGTTAATTTGCATATCACTCTTTTATTAGATAGGATGATTGTTTCCTCATTCATGAAGCTTCAAGAAGGCATTTGGCAAACTTTAAATTGGACATTTAAAAAATATTCTTTAATTTGCTTTCTTTAGATATTTTGAGTACTCATCAAAAGGACAAATTTTTTCTTTAATGGTATTTGGGATTGTATAACATAGACATGTGATATGGAAATAAATCCCCTTTTTAGTTCATTGCTTTACTTTGCGGTTGATACACAATGTGAATCTCAACTCTGGGCACTAACTAGTTGGTATAATACTCTGGGTACAGAACTGAAATAGTTACTTTTCACTGAAATTGATAGGAGAATGACCAAACTAGCTTAGGATAGGTCAGTGGCAAGGATGAGCATGCTTTTCTAGGGAAGCTTCAAGGACAAAAGATTACCCAGAGCCCAGTAGGAATTCACAGGCATCTTAGTCTCAGGACTGAGAATGAAGATGCTTTGGTACAACATGGATGGCTCCAGTCAATAGACTCTAAGCTTTGTGAGACCAGAGGTGTGTCTGTCCTGTCCATCATGGCAACCCAATCATGGGTTGCTCTACATAGATCAAACACTCAATACGTGTTTATTTAATTAAGTAATAGTTATCAATGATGACTTCTTCAAGTCTGTCCAAGAGAAAATATTTGGTCTATTTCTATAACTTGGAGAAAGTAATATGTAGTCATTGTTATCTCTTAATTGTTGACTGTGGTTATGCTAACCAGGGTAAATAGCTATACTAGTATCTTATGAGAATAAAGCATTCTCAAAGCATTTCTAAAGATGGTGGTAATACCTATTTCTGCCCACAATACACTTTGACACCAAATATGAGGAGATTGTTCTCGCCACACCAATCAATTCCCCAACTCTCTGGATAACAACTGAATGTCCTAAAGTTCAGTTTAATTTTGACATTAACTACCCAGAATTCAAATACAGCAGGGTAAAGGTTCAGTACACAAGTCTGCCCCTACTTAAAATGCTCAGGCCTCCCATTCTCCTGAACAGCCATCTATAAATCAGAGTTCCTGTGACTCTCACCTCCATAATTTTATACATCAGCTCATAGAACACAGGAAAACAGTTTAGTTATCTTTATTGTTTTTTATGAAGAATAAAAGACATGAAAATCCAAATGGAAGAGATTCATAAGAAGGATATGGAATAGATGAAGAGCTTTTATACTCTCTACAGTTGCATCACTCTCCAAGCACTTACAAATTCCAGGGGTGGGGGGGAGATTAGGGCAGTAAAGAAGGGAGACATTTCTAAATTTTAGATAATAACCATTACTTCATGCATCTTATTCTCCTTACTACATTTGTAAGAATAGCCTCTTAGGGTACAGAAGGGCAAAGATTTTACTTCTCTGTCCACTGGTCAGCATTGAGCACAGTACTGACCAACAGTAGATGCTGAATGAGTATTTATTGATGCACTTGAGTATATATGCTCTCTTCTATTATAAATAAAGCAGGGTCAATAAAAAATGAATATGGAAGTGCAAACCCCTCCCAATTTCCATTATTTAGGGGCTAATTATCATGTTTTTCTTGATACCATTTAATTCTGATGCCTAACTCATTTCACTGTTCATGAGCACCCCCAACACACCAGAGGGTAGACAGGAGTTAATAAAGTGATTATAAGGGATAATATGCAAATTAGCTATGCTGGTTTCCTAGGCAGGTAGCTAAGTCCTAGGCAGGCTTTAGGATTCCTAGGCAGGTTTTAGGATTACCTTGAAAATGTCACTGTTATGCAATGCCTTTTTGGTGAACATACGCAATCAAGTATAGGGGCATAGTCTACAAGTCTTTGGAATAAAAATCAGCATCCACTGGCTGATGAACAATCTGAGTTGTGATTGGTGCAAGTAAATCAGAGAAAATAGATTCAGGAGATCTTTTCAGGCTGAAAGCCTTGAAGAAAAATTTGTAATCTGAAAGGCAATTAGTTTAATAAAGCATAAGTAGTGTTATGTGTATGTGCTATATGACACTATAGTAGAATAATAGAATCCCAATGTCAGCATTCTGTAGAGCTGCAGTCTGTTAAATGTGCAAAGAGGAGGACATTTTGAAGCATCATTACTGAAATTTAAAAGAGGAGAAAAGCTTACATAAGGACCCTATGTCAGCAAAAAATGAGTGAAATTTGGAATGTAAAATTCACATAGTGTATTGTTTTATATTTCAGACTGATCATGGGCACTGGACTGGGGAGAACATGTTAATAAAAGAAAAGAAGTCAATGAGAGGCAAGTTCTATACAAGTCCAATCTAAAAGCAGTAGTCAGATAAAACTAATAAAACAAAAAGAGAAAATGAAAGAACTGAGGGATTGAAGAAATCATCAAGTCAAGGAAATTCAGACTTGGCCAAGCATAAGAAGCAACTGAATAGCTACTGTTTATTTACTTACTAGAGGCCTGGTACACAAATTTGTGCATGGATGGGGTCCCTCTGGCTGGCTGGCAATTAGGACTGATTAGGGCCAACTCGCCCAGTCTGAAAAGAGAGATCTAGGGAGGTTGGCCAGCTGCTGGAGGTTGGCTGTGGGAGCGCACTGACCACCAGGAGGCAACTCCTGCATTGAGTGTCTGCACCCTCGCAACAGGCTATTATTTTCATTTAACTATACATGTGTACCATATTCTTCTTCATGGAAATATAAGACATCCTCTGAAAATAAGACCTAGCGCATTTTGAGGACCAAAAATTAATATAAGACACTGCCTTATTTTCGGGGAAACAGGGTATGAAGATTCTAGTTTATCTATGTCCTTCCCAACACTTAGAATTACCGGTTTCTTTTATAGAGCCAACCTCGTAAGTGTAAAATGGTATTTCATTCTGGTTTTGGTGTGCATTTTCCCAGTGACCAATGATTTTTAATGTCCTTATATGTTTATTGGCCATTTGTAGATCTCCTTTGTATAAATGTCTATTCAATCATTTTTCTATTTTTGAAATGAGATCATCTATCTGTTAGTTGAAAGAATTATTTAGTCTTCTGAAAATATGCTCCTTCTTATGTAAATGTTTTCCAAATATTTTCTTATAATCTATAACTTATTTGTGTATGTAATTAAAAAAATGATCTTCCTACATAAATTGTTTGAAATTTAATAAAGTCCAATTAATATATGTCTTGTATTTAGATGTAATGTGTAATAACACCTTGCCTATCCTGAGAACATGAAAATTTTCTGTTTTCTACTAGAAGTTTTAATGGTTTTAGGTGTGATCTATAATTCATTTTTACTTAACTTTTTATATGGAGTGATATAAGAATCAATGCTTATTTTTCTCATATAACTATCTATCTAGTGATCCTAGCACAGTTTGTTGAAAAGATTCTCCTTCTCCCATTTTATGGTGTTGGCACCTTATTGAAATCAATTGACCATAAATGTAAAGGTTTATTTCTGGATTCTGAATTATATTCATTTATATATATTCCATAATTTTAGCAGTACCACATTGTTTTGACTGCTGTAGCTTTGAAGTATAATTTGAAATTGAGAACTGTTAGTCCTCTTACTTTGTTATTTTTTTTCTAAGATTGTTTTAGCTAATCTGGGTCCTTTGCATTTGTATATGATTTTTAAAATCTGCTTTTGAATTACACAAAATTTGAAGCTGTTATGGTAGTTAACTCTGTAGTATAATTTTGGGAGGATTGGCATGTTAACAATATTATGTCTTCCAATTTGTGAACTCAGAATGCCTTTTAATTTTTACTTAGTGTTTTCTTTTGTTTCTTTCAGCAATGTTTTGTAGGTTGTTTTTTGTTTGGTTTGGTTGTTTTTTGTCTTGTTTTGTTTTTAGCCTGCTAGCCTTGTACTTCTTTTGTCAAATTGAATCCTGAGTATTTTCTTTCTTATGCTATAAAATTGTTTTCTTTCTTATGCTAATAAAATTGTTTCTTAATTTCATTGTTGGATTATTGCTTGCTAGGTTATAAAAATTAATTTGAGTTTTGGATACTGATCCTGTAAGCTTGCTGAACTTATTTATTGGTTCTAGCAATTTTTAATGGATTACTTATGATACTTGATATAGCTATTTAGATCATTTGTTGTGCAGATAAAGATAGTTTTACTTTTTCCTTTGGGATATGAATGTGTTTTATTTCTTTTTACTCAGTAATTGCCCTAATTAGAACAGGGTTGTATAGAAGTGGTGAGAGAGAACATCACTGTCCTATTCCTCATCTTAGGAGGAGATTATTTCTCCACCAGTAAGAATATCAACTGAAAGATTTGAAGGAACTCTTCACAATGCTTATACATATTTTATTTTTTAGCCTTCATACGAGCAATATGAATAAATTGCTACTATTATTTTTAATTAATAGGTAAGAAAACTGTCGCATAAGTAAATGGTTGAGATGAAATTTAACTGACACAATCTGACACAAAAAATCACTTTATAAATCTAGTCTCAAAAATTAAAGTTGGTTACTTTGATTAAAGCTATAGTTAATTTAATATTAAAAAATCTGATATATAAATTCTACCACATTGTGTATCAATTTTATAATTTAACTAGTGGTCTGGTGCATAGATTTATGCACATTGAAAGAAAATTAATTATTGCTTTTTGGGATTTTATTTATTTATTTATTGTTATTTTTTATTAAATTATTATCTGTGTATATATCTTACCATTACCTCCCCTCCCATACATACCTTCCCTCCCCAGAGTTTTGTGTTCATTGGTTGTACTTATATGCATGCATACAAGTCCTTCAGTTGATTTCTTATCTACCCCAGATCTCCCTACCCTTCCTGCAGTAATTTGACAGTCTACTTGTTGCTTTTCTGTCTCTATATCTTTTGGTTCATCAGTTTATAATGTTCTTTATTATCCATAAATGAGTGAGGTCATGTGGTGTTTCTCTTTCATTGACTGGCTTATTTCACTCAGCATGATGTTCTCCAATTCCATCCAGGTTGCTACAAATCATAAGAATTCCTTCTTTTTTTATGCAGCATAGCATTCCATTGTCTAGATGTACCATAGTTTTTTTTTTTTATCCAATCATCTGCTAACAGGCACCTAGTATGTTTCCAAATCCTAGCTATTGCAAATTGTGCTGCTATGAACATAGGGGATGAATATATCTTTTCTGATTGGTGTTTCTAGTTTCTTGGGATATATTTCTAGGAGTGGGATTACTGGGTCAAATGGGAATTCCATTTTCAGTTTTTTGAGGAAGCTCCATACTGTTCTCCACAGTGGTTGCACCCGTCTGCATTCCCACCAGCAGTGCACGAGGGTTCCTTTTGCTCCATAACCTCGCCAACACTTGTCATTTATTGATTTGTTGATGTTGGCCATTCTGACAGGTGTGAGATGGTGCTGCATTGTTGTTTTGATTTGCATCTCTTGGACAATTAGTGACTTTGAGCATGTTTTCATGTGCCTCTTGGCCTTCCTTCTGTCTTCTTTTGAGAAGGTTCTATTTAGGTCCATTTCCCATTTTTTAATTGGCTCATTCATCTTCACTATTTGCCCTTTCTCTATAATAGAAGTGTCAACCAAATTCATGATAAAAAATTACAGATGGAAACACATTCATGCATTTGGCACCAGCGAGAGTTTATATGTACCACTCATGTGCAAGTCAACTTAGTCATATATATGGTTAATTAGACCTGTTTTCTGATTTAGCTAAACATTTTTCAGATCATTGAAGTATCCCAACTTCTCTTTCGGCTAATTGTCAGCAACACAGCAATAAATATCATCATGAAGCAGGTTATTGTAGATCAATCAGGGAGAACAAATGGTAAAATATTTAACTGCAGCAGTGTTTGACTACATTCTATGCAGTGAGAAAACCAGAAGTCATTTTCAAGGTCCGCCATAAAAAAAAAAAAAAAAAAAGGATCCTACTGATCTGCCTACACCAGGACTTATGTGAGGATCAAATGAAATGATGCCCAGGAAAATGCTTCACAGACATTTAGTTAAACTATAAAATGTTTGAACCTGGTTATAAAGCAAGTGGGGTTCCTGGGCTGAAGAAAATCCAAGGAGGTTAATCTCTAGGGAGAGGAAATCAAGCATTATTACGTGTCGTCACTCCCTGGCACTCACAGTGACCATTTCTGGGCTGAGCTGTGGGCTGCACATTGCACTATGGGATCTTGGCAGTGTTGGCTTGATTTGGTTGGGTGTTGCTCTGGGGTGGAGGTGGGGCCTGAGTCCCACTTTTGAAAAGCTGAGTGTTGGTTTATAGGCACCAGATCCTCAGTGCCATTTCTTTGTAAATGGCCAGTGCATGTCATGGCAGCTCCTGTGTAGAACATCTGCCCCCTGATGGTTAGTGTGCATCATAATGACTGGTAGGACACTTACCATATTAGGATTTTATTATATAGGATGATTCATTGATTATAAAGTGTAAGTGGCTGACTAATTTTTCTTTTTCAAAAACTTTAAAGTGTTGTGACAATTAATAAAATCATAATCATAATAATGATGATAATAATAATAAAGAAAATATAATTCAAAGATAAAAATAATCTATGTGAACCTAATACTCATTCTTTGTTTGATTTTATATATATTTTTAATATTTTAAGGCCCCTCTCTCTGAAGGATTGGTCTAATATCCAGTGTGTCTTTAATATCATATAATTTCATAAAATTTAACATAAAATTATTACAGTTAAGAAAAATTATCATGACTGTTAAATTGTCAATGACTAATTGAGATATACCAGCTCTTACTACCATTTTGGTCTATGCAGAATAAGTATTTTATAATTCAAATACAGAATAGTATTTCAATGGTCCATTGGGTGTACTGAGGATAAAAAGACCAATTTCTCTCTTAATATTTTGTTCATGAAACCAGCTTTCTCCATTTCTGTTAGGCCATAGGGCTTCTTTTTATTTATTTTTTATCTGAGCTTAAATGATGAATAAATGAATAAAAATATAAGGGAAACCTATACATTTCTTACATACTAAGGCTACATTCTAAAGAAAAATACAATCTATAGCATTTGCATTCCTACTGACATGTCTACTAGACTGTAATTGCATAATTAAAATATGTAAATTTTAAATTTTCAACCTTCACTATAAGTGAAAATCAAGAAATTTATTTATCAATAAACAAGTAATTTTTAACTACTATACAAGAATCTAGTTTTAGTAATGCTTTCTCTTAAGTGTTCCAATCAATCATTATCATCCCTTAATTTCACTTTATTCGATGCTGAATAAATAATTTTTTAATCACTTTGTCAATAAAAGAATGGACAAAACTAAACTTCAAGCAAAAGTGAGAAAGTTTAAAAATCAGTTGGTCCAATTATAAAAGAAACAAAGGAAATGCATTTAATGAAGATTCACTTTATTTTGTAAAAAAATGCATTTACGTAATATTTTAAAATTTTCATGTTGCCATTTATAGATTCACAGATTACATTAAGTCGCTCATAAATCTCATGCTAACTTTAAATATATTAAAAGACTAAATTGCAATTATTTCATAGGTAAACTATTAGTCCTAAAAATATTTCCAAGCAAATAAGTTACCACAGAAGCTCCCATTTGTCCTCTCCTCTATCAGAAAACAACCAAAGTACAGATAGCATGATTGCTCTTTTCAGAACTTCACTTGTCCCCTTTGAACAAAATTGAGGCAAATAAATATGCAAATAAATTCAAACTACCATCTCAACTACAGCATGTGAAATAATTTCATAGTTAAAATAAAATTTGTTTGTAATAAGTTTCAATGGAAATATATTGGAAAATTGAAAGATAGCTTTTCTTGAAATAAATTGTAATAAAAAGTTATTTTATAAAATAAGGATTCTCATGTGGTCATTGGGAAATGTCTTGGTCTTTGGATAAAGAAAATAAAGAGTCACGCTGAAAAGGACATGGAAACAGTAAGGTATGTAGTAGATGACAAGAACAAAAGCAGTTAATTCTGTTTCCTCCTCTTAGAGGCAGGCTAATCAGTTGTAATTAAGAGGCAAAGTAGCAGTCTAATAAACTGCACTTGTCACCAGTTGTCATCTTAGTGATCAATTCACACCTCCATCACAATGACAGCAACCCTTCAAGTATTCTAATAACCCCACTCATTGGCGCAGTGGAGGATTAGGGGACAGATAATGGATTGCTAAGGCTTTAATCAAGTGGAGGATAAGGAGATGAATCCTCCCAGCTGGGGAGGTCTGTGGTACTAGGGGGTGGATAGAGACTTGCAAGAGTAAACTTTAATTAATATTTTGGTTTCCTATATTTGAATAAATAAAGTTAATTTAAGAAGTATAAGTCTTTTCTTCTAACAGAGTTTACTCTTATTCTACTTTGCTTTTTTTGACATTCATTAAAAAATCTTTTGAGCTAATCTCTACCCTTAGTTTTTTTTTTTTTTTTGTTTTTGATAAACTACATCTAGAAGTACATTTTCATTTTAACTTCTTTCATTTGCTTTTTAATTATGTGTTTTAGCCCTAGCCGGTTTGCTCAGTGGATAGAGCATTGGCCTATGTTCTGAAAGGCCCCAGGTTTGATTCTGGTCAAGGGCAATTACTTCTGTTGCAGACTCCTCCCCAGCCTGGGACCTGGGTGAGTGCAAGAGACAACCAATGGAGGTGTTTTTCTCATATCAAGATTTATCTCTGTATTTCCTCTCTCTTCCACTCTCTTTAAAAATTAATGGGAAAATGTCCTCGGGTGAGGATTAAAATTGTGTGTGTGTGTGTGTGTGTGTGTGTGTGTTTCCCCCCAGTTATTTATATAAAATATATTATAAGGAAATATAAAATCAATGCCTTCTTTTTCATCACTTATAATAATTTTGTGTTTGAACATCAAATAATAACAAAGGCAATTGTAATTTTATCCATCTTATGCCACATCATTTGCTGACTACAAGAGGCAAGGGGGCCTTATTTAAATAGAAGAAAAGACAAGCAATCTTCATATGTGCTTTCTAGTATAAGAGTAAGAAACTGTTAAATTCTTTTGCAGCCTTGGGTGGTTTGTAAAGGTTATCCTTTTAATAGATAACATAAGTGTTCTTTTTAATGTGTTAATATTTTAAGCAATTATTTTTTTTTAGTGTTGGCAAATAAAAAATGGATTATATGATGGGAGCTAAGTATCCACACTCAGGTACACATAAAGCTGTGTAGATGGCTTCTAACATCTTTCCTTGCTAATAGGATAGAATATACTATGACTAAATCCAGCTACAAGAAACAGGATCAATCAGCCAAACCCACTCTTTGCCTTGGGATTCATTTTATTAATATGGCCCTAGACCAGGGAAACTATAGTTAAAAAAATAAATAAATAAATGTTATAATCTCCTTTTGGTTATGTAGTCCAATAGTCAATAGTTTTTCATTTTTCATTGATCTGACACTGGAATTTATTTATATGTAAATAGTTATTATTTCACAGGTAGTTAATTCAGCAGAACACATTATTTGTTTGGTTGAAACAAAACCACTGCAGCTGCAATGTAAACTCATTAATTCAGGATTTTTTTTTTGGGGGGGGGGAGGGGATGAAGATTGTTATTCTAAACAGAAACACTCTTCATCATGACCCTTTTTATAAAATTGCACTATGTAGGACCTTGCACAGAGGATTTAAGATGCATAACAGCTTATGAAAGATTTCAGAACTCTAAGGCTCTGCCAATCTCATAATATTTTGAAGTCAATATGTTGAAATTTCCATTTAAAGTCCACCCTTGCCCAAACCGGTTTGGCTCAGTGGCAGAGCGTCGGTCTGCGGACGGAAGGGTCCCGGGTTCGATGCCGGTCAAGGGCATGTACCTCGGTTGCGGGCACATCCCCGGTAGGGGTTGTGCAAGAGGCAGCTGGTCGATGTTTCTCTCTCATCGACATTTCTAGCTCTCTATCTCTCTCCCTTCCTCTCTGTAAAATATCAATAAAATATATTTAAAAAAAAAAAAAATAAAAAAAAATAAAGTCCACCCTTATTATCCAAATAGAAATTAAACTGTCCTACTATGCCAAAAGAGCTATCCTTCACTTGTGTGTGTTTTTTTCTCAGCTTCTCACTGACTGGCTGGAGGATGTCAGGTATTTCAGGTATTTTATAATTTGAACCAAATTTCAGAAATATTTAATAATTAAGATTATTAAAATCTGTACCTCAGAAATCAAGTCATTAATTTCCATTATTTGAAAATATGTCAGTTTATCCAGTGGACTGTGACAGAATCTGTGTATCCATTATCAACCCCATTAGGACTGAGACCTTTTCCCCCTCTAAAATCTAATCTGTGGGGCAATTGGTAGTGTCTTCTGAGATTCTCTTTTTAATTTGGTTATTTTAAAATGCTGTATGGAGCAAGAATATCTCTCACCACCCAAACACCCCCTTTATTTTTTTTTCTCCAGAGCCCCACTTAATGGTTACCATACATGTAGAATATTAAAAGAACAAGGTCACTATCTCACTAGCCTTTATTTATTTATTTTTCTTTTGTGTTCAACAGATTGTTGTCCACACAATGGCAAACTTGAGGAACATGAGCCCTGCTTCCTCTTAAGATGTCTTGCTGTGAAATATTAGAATAGCAAAAGGCTAATATATGCATACACGGGGCAGAGGGGGCCATTTCAGCCCACATTTCACACCGCAGTAATCAATTCATTGGTGAAAAAAAGGAAAAGAAAGAAGCCTGCTCTTGCCTTGTCCAGCTGCAGCAAGCAGGAGCTGGAACATATGCCTGTCTGAAAGAGGAGGAGGGGGTAAAGGCCTCTCTGGAGAGGCAACACAAAGAAAGCCAATCTTCACCACAAAGCGTGGAATGACTTAAACACTCTATTGTATTAAATATGAATGAGTCCTCATTGTAGGGCTCAGTGTGTGGGGACCCATGGTGTCCTCCCATTAGCCACATGATTAACCAGATTACACCGGGAAGCCGCTAAGGTAAATAAGGGGAGCCTTCTGTCACTTCCTCCCTGGGGCCTGGCCAACAAGGGGCCGAAGAGTTGGACTCTTTGTAGTCAACTGGGTGAAAAGAAGAAATAGCCATGAATGTCATGCTTGGTAATTAAAAAAAGAGAGAGAGAGAAGAGACAGACAGAGAGAAAGAAAGTTGTCTCCAGGGACCATCTATGAGAAACAGTGTGAAAACATCTTTCTGATTAACTAACATGTCAGTATTGTTCTCCTTGACCACATAGGATTAATCTAACCCTTTCCTAAACAGGTCCTATATTCCCTTTTGTGGTCAGGAAGAAAAATAAAAAGAAGAAAGAGAGAGAGAGAGAGAGAGAGAGAGAGAGAGAGAGAGAGAGAGAGAGAGAGAAAGAAAGAAAGAAAGAAAGAAAGAAAGAAAGAAAGAAAGAAAGAAAGAAAGAAAGAAAGAAAGAAAGAAACCATGAATTAAGGTTGCCTGATTCTGCTCATTAGGGATGAGACCTGATTAATCTGTGGCTACAAACCTGCTAGCCTGTTAACCCAGCTTCCCTAGTCATCATGTGTCTCTTCCTTCTACTTCTATCCACTGCCTCTGCTCATTCTTGGAAGATATAAACACCCATAGTTCATTGGTTTATGTAAATCACATCAAAGTTACAATTCTCATAGCAGCTTTAATTTGAGAAAATGCATGGAAACACTTGAAAATCAATGAGAAAAGTATGTATTATCTGGGTTCAGATATGGGAATCCAAATATCTGATGTACAAAAAGTTTTGTGGAATATTTTTTGTAGTTCATTGATGTACTATACAAGTAAAATATTTAAGTGATAAATACTTCTAGAGATTAGTTATTACTCAAAGACAAAGTCTGAATATCTGTTAGTTTAGAAAAAGAGTTTCAGTGCTTTTTAAAATACCATGATACATTGACATAAAATGGAATTTTTGGTAAAATAGTAAAATGCTGTACAAATTAATAAACAATGAAGATTATTTTGGTTAACCTTGGTAATTTTAATTAAAATATTTAAATAAGTAGGAAATATAAATTCATTGGCAAAACCTTTTAAACACAGTATTGTGAGAAGTAATTAATTTATTTTGTATATAATTTTTGTCTGCCACAGAATTACTTTATTATTAAAGATATAAAGATAATTCATTTTCTTTCAAATTTATTAATTGGAATTGGCAACCCCTTTCAAAAAAAGTTTATAACAACTATAAAAGATATGTCCATATAGTATAAAAACCAAAAAGTGATTTTTAAGTTTGTTTTGAAAGTAATATAAAATACAATAATAATTTGAAGACCTTTGGAGTTTTCAAAAACTATATATTAAACCTTACCTATATTGATTGCAAGTGTGATATAACCCTTCTTATCTTCTATTATGTGTTTTCTCCTAAATCATAAAATTCTGATGTAAAGAGAACATTGTCCTAATTCATGATAGAATTCTAATCTGAGGAATAATTTCTAATATTTTAACAGTTCAATTTAAGAAAATAATAGAGATTCTGTTATTAAATACTCTATTAATTAAATAATTGTTTATTTGTTTGTTAGTTCCTCTTTTCCAACATTTTCAACCTATGAAACATGATGGCTATTTGAAAGAGGAGGAGGGGATAAAGTACTCTCCACACAGAGAGCCTGAGCTCTCAAAGATCCAAGAAACACAGATTCCATTTTAAGAGACAGGGACCTCTGTCTGGGGATAGAGACCACATTTGATAAACATTAGATAAAAAATTTTCCTGGATTATTTAGGATTTAACTTCTTTTCATTTAAAAAAATAGTATTTCAGTATTTTTTTATGGAAAAAATGTTGTAAACTCTTGAAATATGTTCTTTTTCTTGTTAAAGTAAAACAATTTAAATTATTTTGGTTCAAGAGCATTCTGAATGTCAACCATTATAGTTTACTTTTTTCTGGAGAGGTTGTTTTTTTCTGCTTATGGTGGATGGTGTGGTCATACATTTGAAGGGTTTTAATTTCCCTTGTTCCCCACCAACATCCCACATTCCCCAGCCATCCTGGGGAGCAGGTGAGCATTCTTTTAACACCCCTGGAGGCAGAGGTCTAACTGATCATGGCATAGTCATGAAATCTAGATTGTGACTCATCCCTTCTGAAATATCACTGCAGAGATCTGTTACTGTGACCATTCTCCTTTATGTTCTTCTCATTTGTTTTGTCTTTGGTCAGTTATTACTCATCTTTTTACATGTTTAGGTTGATTATTATTTCATGGATGGTGTCTGAACTTTTTTTCAGCTAGTGAGCCAACTAATCCCAAGTATATGATTAGTGTTTTTATGAGCCTTGCATTTTATCAATGTCTGAGGCTACTTAGTCGTCTTTGTTTCTTCTATCAATCTGGCTTGAAGACAATCTGAAATTTGAGAAATTCTGAAGTGCAAGTTTCCAGAAGAAATATTATGTCAGAATGAGGGTGAAAGTAGGGTTTCTTAAAATTGAGACACTTGTTAACCCAGCTCTTGCCTTTGAGTTCCTTGTCCCTGGAGAACAACCCAAATGATAAATGATCCTGGTCATCATTTCTCTATCAGTCGATGAGAAAGGTGAATATTTCTCTTTCTTGGTTTGTGCAGAGTTGCATTAAATAAGGTTTGAATAATGAATGAGATGTTTTCAATCTCAAATTTCATATGTTTGGATATAGAGAAATAAAAAATGAAATGATAAACTATGATGTTTCTATATGTTGTTCATATTTAATACAGTTTTTGATTTCCAGTTATATCACCAATGGCATAAAAATTCATGTGTTATTAAAACATTTGTCAGTCCTTATGGAACCTTTCATTCTCTAAGATTCTGAATACTTGTTTTATTTATTTATAGCCAGGATTTAAATCATTTATCAGGTAAGGAATTCTACATTTAAATTTTTAAATTTTTTTCTTGTAAGCAATGACAAACAAATTTTTCATTAAGTAAATTATGTTAAAAGCCTAAAGTTTAGCATAATGATTTTAGCTTTTTGAATTATTTTATCTCAATTCTGCAAGGTTATTTTATGCAGCCTGGTGGACTAGATTTATATTAATCCACAAAAATAGCAAAACAATAACAGAGATCTTAAAAACAGATTTTTTTTAAAAAACAAACTTAAAAATACCCAGATTCCACTTAATTATTTTTACACTTTTATTTTGAACTTCTGCCAGTTCATGTCAAATTATATATACAATTTTATATGTTTTGATTATGGAATTCATACAATATTATTATTTTCACATATTATAAGTGTTTTACATGTGGTTACATAGACTTTTCATTAAAGCTTGATGTTCTATCTAGTATTCTAAAACATACTTGCTCAGTGTCTATTTGATGATTATCATTGAGGTTATTTCTTATTTGCTACTTTCAATATTACAATAATTCTCAGGTAAAAAAAAAATGCAGGGTGCTTATTTCTTTCCCAGATACAAGAAGAAGATCCTTAGTTTCACATATTAAATTTTTCATTAAAGACTAATGTTATTTGCCACATTAAAAACTTGTGCTACTTATACAAGCTCTTTAATAATATTTTTTTTTTTTTTTTTTTACTTTCTCTAAATTCTTTAACTAAAGAAAACTTCTAAGAAAAACAATGCTACTTTTCTACTTTTTGGCTTTGGTTACTTCCTTATTGACTTTGGTTACTTACTCAAGCCCATTTTGAATTTATTTTTTTAATATTTTCTTATTATCCTATTCAAATAAAATTATAAAATAATACTAGGCTTGGAACAAAGTCTTCCCAAACATATTTTGTAATGTTTCTTTGCTCCCACAGTTCTCTAAGTGTGAATGACCTTTTAATGACTTAGCCTGTGATTATAATATGAAACTATCAATAAGTCTATGATTCTTGAATGATTGCCATGAAAAAAAATACATTTTTAAATTTGATTATTCAATATGAGGCTTCCAAAATGAAATAGCATTCAATTCAAGTGAAATTGCAGGAATTTTTCATTAATCAATATTTTAAGAAAATATATCTATTTTATGCACTCATGGACCCATTTATCTCAAGTCAGTTCTCTTGAGTATTGACATGAGGTCAACATGTGGCAAAGGCAGAACAATTACAGCTGCACTAATTTCAAGTATATTTTAATATTTATGACATAAAATATGTAGAACACTTTTACTCTAATATGTGCATTTTTACATTTATGCATATGAGCAGTTCTTTGAAATAGTCACTATTACTATATATTACTATCCTTATTTCACAGATTTGAAAAAAATAAGCAGTCTCAGAAAAATTTAAAACATTTTTTAAAGTTACATGGTAATTGTTGGACCTAGGATTTGGACCCTGGTATATTTAGTTGAGAGCACATACATGTAGAAACTACCAAACAATAAAAATATAATAACTAAATCAAAATCAGTGGTGACATTTAAAGCTTTTTCTTCTAGATTCTGATTTAGACTAAAGTGGAAAAGATTGTAACAGATCAATTCTTTCTTACAACAATTATAGAAGCTAGATTATATTTTTAAAAATTATCTAATAGAAGATGTTAAACAGCCTCCAATGTATTTAGGGCTTTAACCCTATCAGACCTGAGACCCTGAACCTAACTGTCACCTATACTTGGGCTCCTGAGCATTAAAGAGAAAAATCAACATGACTGGTGAATATAATAGGATCAGGACATAGAAAGGGATTGGACTAACAATTCATGGGGGGAAAGGGGTCTGGGGGTTGTGGGAAGAGATTGGACAAAAATCTTACACCTATGGATGAAGACAGTAGTGGGCATAAGGGTGTGGGGTGGGGTTGGGAGTCAGGTGGAAGGAAGCTAAGGGAGGGGAGGGGAAAAGAGGAACACCTGTAATAATCTTAACAATAAAAATTTTAAAAATAAATAAATAAAAATGGGGAAATAAACTAAGAAAATTTATCTGGAGAAGTGAGTGAGAATAGCATAAAAGGGTTAAGAAATGGGACTACAGACCCCTATGAGTATACTTTTTTATTTTTATTTTTCTGTAATGTGACTCCAGTAATACAAATTAATGATAGAATAATTAAAATATATGGAAGAGACAAAAATTCCTTATTGAAGAAATCTAAAGAAGTATAAGTAAAAATGAAGCAAATAGAAAATCATTATTAGCATAATAGTTGCTGTAAGGAAGAGCCAGTATTGAAGGCTAAAGCTAGTGAGTGAATCTTTGAAAAGAAATAAGGTATTCAAGTAGTTTGAAATACATCCCCCACTGTATTTGTTTCTAATTACTTACTTATTACACATAATTTATTAAAATTAATCATGTTTATTAATTATAGAAGTGGTTTGATATGTCCAGGGATTGTTAGATATGCCTTGCTCCATGAGAGGGGAGTTTAATTTCCCTCAGCTTGAGTGTGGGCTGAACCTGGAAACCTAACTTCTAACGAATGCAGTGTAAGGTCCCAAGACCCCCGGTGAGTCCGACGGAGGGGGCGACGACCCCAAGTCAAATGCCGAGACCGAAACTTGATGCAAAAAGCAGGAGGTTTTATTAGTACAAGCGCAGCGCAGGGGCTTCTCAGGCAGACAGCAACAGTGCTGGCTGACTGGGAGCGCAGAGTAATTGCAGGACATGAGTTTATAAAGGCAAAAACCACACGCAGGTGGTCTGTAAATCAGGGAACTATGTTAACAGTTAATATTTGGCTCATAATAGTTGACAGTTGACTCATTTCCCGAGGAGGCCGGATGGTCTGTTTTAGCAGGCCGATTCCAGAAACAGATAAAATACAGCTATAGTCCTCCCAGAAACAGATAATATAGCTATGGCCCTGCGGTTAGGGAGGCTGGATGGTCTTTCTTAGCAGGCTGATCCCTCAGGCTGATTTCAGGAACAGATAAAATACCTCTAGGGTGACCAAACCAGAGTCTGCTGGAAAGGTCAGTTAACCAGGGCTTACTGGAAAAGTCAGTTAAGAAGGGGAAGGGGGTCCTTCCCCAGCCTTACATCAGTATAAAAAGGCAAAAGAGCAACTCTACAGAGGAACACCTTGTTTCAGTGGGGCTTTGGTGCTTACTGAGACCATCTTCCGATTATGTCACTTATGGTTGTGAGGGATTGAAACTGAGCACTAGAATTCTGGTTTCTAGGTGGCAATGAGGTGCTGTTCAGCTACTGTCTGAGGCCAGTACTGTCACAGAAGCTACAGCGTGAATCACAGTCCTGTCCTCCTTGCATCTGTTTGCCCCAGCTTGCAATTTTGCTAAACTGCAACAGAGAGGGCCATTCATATGCAAGTCCGCTGCTTAGAGCTTGGATGTGCTGTGAGGGGGGAGTCTCAGAGCATCACTAGGCTGGGGCGTGGCCAACAGGGATGGCTGCAGTCTGCTGCCTCTCTGATGGTGTGCCTAGTCTCCTCGTGTCTTGCACCACAGCAAAGCTCAGCTCTGCAAGCAAGCCAGCTTCACTTTCTGACCCAATAGCAGACAATCTAGCCCAGGGGTGGGCAAACTTTTTGACTCAAGGGCCACAATGGGTTCTTAAACTGGACCAGAGGGCCAGAACAAAAGCAACCTGACCATGCTGGCACTCTCATCTTGGGCTGCTGGTGAAAGAGCAGAGGGGAGAGAAAGAGAACCCTCCGCTCTTTCTGCTCTTTGGGCCGGATTGAACAGCCGAATGAGTGGGATCCAGCCCATGGGCTGTAGTTTGCCCACTGCTACTTGTCTCTATTTGGATTAAAGAAAGCATAGCCCTCCGCAGCCTGGATCCACCGCCAGCCCTTATCGTGTCCTTGCCCCCCTACCTCAATTTTTCAGCGCTTGTGCCCTGGATTCTTCTCTTTCTCTTTCAGTCTAGATGTAGGGCTTCTTCTCAGCCAACTTTCCTTTGGTTTTTGGGAGATAGACATTTGTTTTATAGTTTGTTTGTTTTTTTAACTTGTTGTGCCCTGCAGCCATTTAGGAGTGTTTACTATGCTGCCATCTTTGTTGTTTCTGCCTATTTCCCCCTTTTTATACCAAACATAGACTGCTATATGTACTTGCTTAGTTTGATTCTTACTTTACAATAAATTTTAGAACATTCCTTATTTGTTCATATAAAAGAAATTATTCTTTTTCTCCCCTGCCCTCTTTTCCTTCTTTTTTTTTCTTTTTCTTTTTCTAATAGCTAGCATAGAAATCTATTTCGTGTATTACTAGTTTTCATTTAATCAAACATCAATTTATTGGACATTTACATGGTCACTAATGTATTACAGCTTTTAGCCATGGTACAATAATTAACTGTGTTAATATGTATTTCTGTATCATCGCAGGTCAAATGTCAGAGTAATCTAGAAGTTTGCCAAAAATTTCCTAGTTTTCTCTTAGTTGGAAGAAGCTATGATTTAGATAATTTAGCTGAAGATTTTTTGGAGTGAAGTCTTCTTGTGTTTAATATATGTTTAAACTGTTTCTTTAAGGTTTTTTTGTTTATTTGGTTTTGCCAGGATATAAAAATCCTTCATTTACATTTTTATTTTGATTTTTTCAAATGCTTCTCCATTGTTGCCTAGCTTTGTATGTCCACTTTCTCAAGAAGTTTTCATTGTGATTATATGCACATAACAAAATTTACCACTATCCATTTTAAGAGTACAGTTCAGTGGTATTAAATGCATTCATAATATTGTGCAACTATTACTCCCATCCATTTTTAGAATGTGTTTCTTCTTGTAAAACTGAATCTGCATACCTAATAATAACTTCCATTTCCCCCTTGCCTCCAGCCCCAGACAACAACCATTCAACTTTCTGTGTCTATGATTTTGAGTGCTGATATAAGTGGAAATATACAATGTTTATCTTTTTGTGACTGGCTTCTTTCACTTAGCATGATAGTCTTAAAAATTCACCCATACTATTTTAACAGTGTCTGCACTATTTTACATTCCCATCAAAAGTGAAAAGGATTCCAATTTCTTACATCCTGACCAATACTTGTTTTCTAATATTTTATTGTGTGGGTTTTTTATTTATAATATTTATCCTAATGGGTATGAGGTCATATCTCATTGTAATTTGGATTTGCATACTCTAATTATTATTGATTTTTTTCATGTCCTTTTTGGCCATTTGTATGTCTTCTTTTTTTGAAATGTCTACTGAAGCTCTTTGCCCATTTTTGTTTGTTTATCTTTAGTGTTGAGTTTTCAGAGTTCACTATATGTTCTGCATATTAATCCCTAATGAGATATGTGATTTGCAAATGTTTTCTCCTTGTCTTGAGCTGCTTTTCACTATATTAACAATATTTTTGATGTATACATTTTTTATTTTATTTTAATGAAGTTCACTTAAAATATTTTTTATTGACTTTTAGAGAGGGGGTAATGGAGAGAGAGGAAAAAACAACAACTATTGGATGCTTTCTCTACACCCCTCTACTGGGCATCTAACCCAGCAACCTGGGCAGGAATCAAACTGGCTACATTTTGGTGCATAGGATAATACTCAACCAACTGAGCCATGGCAGCCAGGGCTAAAGTTCATTGTTTTATTAGTTCTTTTGATTCCTATAACTCCTGTGTGATATTCAGGATATCATTGATAAATCCAGTTTTGTAAAGCTTTTGTCTTTTCTTTTTTTCTATGAGTTTTATATCATTTGGCTCTTTTTCCTATGAGTTTTATAATTTTAGGTCTTATATTTTAACCTCTGATTGATTTTGAGTTAATATTTGTGTTATGTAAAGGCACAACTTTTTTCTGTTGCTTTTGAATATCCAGCAATGTTTCCCTGTACTTTCCTTATTAAAGAGTTTTAGAGCACTTGTCAAAAATCATTTGGCCATATATGTGAGGGTTTGTTTTAGAGATCTCTGTGTTGTTTTTTTTTTTCTTTTCCATTGGTCAGTATATCTTTAAACTAGTACCACAGTGCGTTGATTTATGAGGCTTTTAAAATTTTTATTTATTATTTTTTGTAAATATATTTATTGATTTTTTACAGAGAGGAAGGGAGAAGGATAGAGAGCTATAAACATCAATGAGAGAGAAACATCAATTGGCTACCTCCTGCACACCCCCCTGGAAATGTGCCAGTGACCAAGGCACAGACAGGCCCTTGAGCAGAACCTGGGGCCTTGCAGTCCGCAGGCCAAACTCTGTCCACCAAGCCAAACTGGTTCAGGCTATAAGGCTGTTTTTAAATCAGAAAGACATTTTTAAATGAGAAAATGGGAGTCTCCAGCTTTGTTTTCTTTTTTTCTTTTCAAGGTTGTTTCAACTATTTAAGATACCCTTGAGTTGCACATGAAATTTAAGATGAGTTTTTCTATTTCTTCAAAAATTTCATTGGGATTTTAATGAACATTGAAAAAAATCTATAGATTGCTATGGGTAGTATTGATATTTTAACAATAATGTATCTTCCATTTCATGAACATGGGATGTATTCCTTTTAATTTTTTATTTAATTTATTTATTTTACTGTTGAGAGTATTATAGATGTCCCCCATTTCTCCCCTTTTGTTTCCCTCCACCTATTTCACATTCCACCCCCAATCTTCATTGCCTTTGTCTTATGGCTATGTTTATTGCCTTTGTCTATGGGCTATGTGCATATGCTTATACATTGTTTGATAATCTCTTCCCACACTCCTTTTTGTATTTCCATTTCTTTATATGTTCTTTAAGTTTCTTTAGCAGTGTTTTGTAATTTTCAGTAAAAGAATCTTTTATATCTTTGGTTAAGCTAATTTTTAAGTAATTTATGATTTTTCATATTACAGTAAATGGAATTGTTTTCTTTTCTTTTTAGATTATTCATTATCATTGTGTAAAAATGCAACTGACATTTGACTGTTTGCTTTATATCGTTGTTTTGCTGAATTGATTATTAGTTTGAACATTTTTTGTGGAATATTTAAGCTTACTTCATATGAGTTTATAGCATGTGCAACAAAAATAATTTTGCCTTGTCTTTATAGTTTGCATGAATTTAATTTCATTTTCTTCACTAACTGTGCTGACTAGAACTTCTGGTATTATGTTGAATAAAGTAGCAAAAACAAAAACAAAAACAAAACACACACACACACACACACACACACACACACACACACAGGCATTTTTGTCTGATTAAAGATTTTGAAAGAAAATCTTTCAGTATGTCACCATTGGGTATAATGCTTACTCTGGCATTTTACTAGTATATATATGACATTTATTATGTTGAAATAGATTCCTTCCATTCCTAGTATATTTTATGTTTGTATTATCCAACATTTTTTAATTTTGTCAAATGCCTTTTCTGCATCTATTGAGATAATCATGAGGATTTTTTCTTCACTCTGTTAATTAAGTGTATTACATAATTCAATTTTTATATAGTGAACCATCCTTGCATTTTGGCAATAAATTCCACTTGGTCATGTTGTATAGTTTTTCAGTATGTTGCTGAACTCAAATTACTTATACTCATACATTGATAAAGATTTTTGCATCAGTGTTAATGAAGGATATGGTTCTATAGTTTTTTTGTAGTGCCCTTGTCTTAGATTTCAAGATAATGCTGACCTCAAAAGATGAGTTAGAAAGTGTTTCCTCCTCTTTTTGGGGAAAAGTTTGGGTATTGGTGTTATTTCTTAAAATGTCTGGTATAATCCATCAGTGAAACAATCATGTGTACAGATTTACTTTGCCAGGGAGGGTGTGAGAACATTAATCAGAATATGCTGGATAGTCAAGGCCAATTTGAGTGTGAGGGACTGTCCAGAATACTCCAGATGTTTAAGGCCAGGTTGCCTTACGCAGGTGCAAAAACAAGGGCACAGCGATTGTATGCACTGTGCAGGCATACTTTTATATAACCCAAATATTGATGTCGCTATTTGGCAAGAAGCCTCTTTTGTCTGAATTGGTATATATGTGTAGTACTGACCAGCCGGTGTGCAGCTGCTTTACTGGACTGCTTTACATAATGACTCCTGTGCTTGCTACTGCATTAGGGCTACTTTCTATGGCTACTTTGTAAGGCTATTTTGAAGAACTGTTTGGTCTGATGGCTTCTCATTAGAAATGGTTACTTGATTTGCAATAAAATCTCTCTTATATACATAACTAGAGGCCTGGTGCATAAATCCGTGCCTAGGTGGGATCCAGCCAACCCATCCCGCTGGAGACCCACAGGGCTGGGCCGGTGTTTGGTAGGGGCCGTGGGTGGTTGGCCAGCTGTCCCACCCCTGATTGGGATGTTGGGGGCCAATTGAAGGCTGGATCAGCTGGAGAGGGGGTGATTGGTGCCAGGATCAGGCTGTTTGGCTGCTGTAGTGGGTGTCATAGCCACCAGTCATTCTGGTCATTCTGGTCATTCTGCTGTCCTAGTCACTGGGCTTTTGTATATATAGATGATGACTTCTCATGTCTTCTCCATCTGGTAACCCACATCTATGGGGTATAGCCCCTAGCAGAGGAAGACCTGAGCTCCCACAGAGGGTTTAATTACCAAATTAACATCCTTACTAGCTATAGTCAATTTAGATTTTGTATTTGTTCATGGTTCAGTCTTGTTAAGTTTTGTGTTTTTAAAAATGTATCAATTATATCTAGATTATTCCATATGTTGGTGTACCATTAGTCGTACTACTTTCTAATAGTTCTTTTTATATCTATATAATTAATATAAATGTTCTCACTTTTTTTCTAGTTTTAGTAATTTGAGTCTTCTATTTATTTTAGTTCAATTAGCTAAAGATTTATCAATTTTCCTAATCTTTTCAAAGAAAAAAAATTATTTATTGACTAATGCCTGGTGCATGGATTTGCACACATTGAATGGACATTAATTAGAAGAAAGATTTGTATGGTGATTATGTTACTGCAAAAAATTACATGTCAAATAGTATATATAATATAGTATTATAAAAATAAAATACAAAATATTTTAATATCACTATTCACCCTTTCTCTATAATTTAAGTGTCAGAGATGGAAGAAAACTAGTAATATACATTCTGTGGACATTGTCAACTTCTTTCAGCTTCAGAGGTACATTGTGCCAATAGTTGGTCTTCAGATACATTCAGGAATCTAATGTGATTGGTGCCAGCGAGAGCTTTATATGTATTGTGCATGTGTAAGTCAATGTTTATTTTTAAATTGACAGTGTGCATGATATGTACCAACCAGTCAGTCAGTCAGATGATTGGATGGACATACATTCAGTCACTTAGTCTCTTATATTTAAAGATATGCTCTATTGTTGTTTTTTTAAATTCTCTGTTTCACTTATATCTGCTCTAACTCTTATTTTATTCCTCCTGCTAGCTTTGGATTTGTTTGCTTTTCTTTTTCTAGTTCTTTAAGTTGTAGAGAAAGGTTTTTGATTGAGAACATTTCTGGGTTTTTTTGTGTGTGTTTTTTTTTAATGCAAGCATTTATAATGTTCCTCTGGGTCCACAAATTTCAGTAGGTTTTGGTTTTATGTTCATTTCTTTCTAATTATTTTCTAATTTCCATTGAGACTTCTTCTTTAACCAATTGGGGTTTTATAATGAGTGTTGTTTATAAATTGTGACTTCTTCAGTTTTATAACTATTATTGACTTCTAACTTTAGCCCATTGTGGTAAGAAAATATATTTTGTATGATATATATTCTTTTAAATCCATTAAGACAGTTTGTTGTATAACATATGGTCTATTATGGAAAATGTGCACTTGAGAAAAATATAAGTTCTGTTATTGCTAAATGTCTTTTATATCTCAGTGGTATATTGCATTGTTTGAGTTTCTTTGTTTCCTTAATTATCTCCTGTTCAATTGTCCTATCTATTATTGAGAATGGAATATTAAATTATCCAATTATTATTATAGATCTATTTATTGCTTTTATTTGGTTTATTTTTCCAAATGGTTTGATGGTCTGTTATTAGGTATGTGAAAGTTTATAATTGTGATATCATACAGGATATCAGAGAGAAAGGGAGAAGGAGAGAAATAAACATTAAGGATAAGAAAGAATTATTGATTGGCTGCCTCTTACACAGCCCCTATTGAGGATTAAGCCTGACATTGGGCATGTTCCCTGACCTGGAATTGAACCATGACTTCCTGATTCATTAGTAGATGCTCAACCATTTAGCCACACTGGCAGGGTTGATACTTTCTTGCTATATTCAATCTATCATTAGTATATGATGTCTTTGTCTTATGTAACATTTTTATTTAAAGTATATTTTGTTTGATATTACTATAGCCACTCATACTTTCTTTTGATTATTATTTCTATGAAATATCTTTTTCTATATGATCACTTTTAATCTATTGTATCTTTGGTTCTGAATTGAGCTCCTTGAAGACAACATATGATTGGATCATGCATTTTTATTCATTATGCAAATATCTGCCTTTTTTATTAAATTTATTTGGATGACATTGGTTAATATGATCATTTAGGTTTCAGGTGTGGGTTTCTATGTCGCAAAATCTGTTTATTGTGTCCTAACCAGTTTGGCTCAGTGGCTAGAGCATCAGCCTGTAGACTCAAGGGTCCCAGGTTCGATTCTGGGCAAGGGCATGTACCTTGGTTGTGGGCACATCCCCGGCAGGGGGGAGGGGGGTGCAGGAGGCAGCAGATTGCTGTTTCTCTCATCCATGTTTCTAACTCTTTATCCTTCTCCCTTCCTATCTGTAAAAAAAATTACTAAAATATATTTTTAAAAAGATCTGTTTATTGTACTGTGTGCCCTCCACCCAAAGGATGGACATTAAATCACTTTCTGACACCATATATTAGACCCCTTGATTAGAGAGTTCAATACATTTATATTGAAATAATTACTGTTAAGAAGACACTTCTGTCATTTTTCTATTATTTGTCCACATGTCTTATTGCTTTATGCCCCTTATTTTGTGCATTACTCTCTTTTGTGTTTAGTTGATTTCTTAGGTGAAACATTGAAATTTGTTTTTGTGTATATTCTTTAGCTATTTTTATTGTTACTATCAAGGTTACATTGAACACCTTAAAGCTATAACAGTTTAATTCAAATTTATACCAGTTTAACATCAATAACTTTCAACAACTGTATTTCTTTATAGCTTAGTCACCATCCCTTTCAGTTGTGACATCACAAAGTTACATCTCTATTCACTCTGTGCCCCCAAATATAAACTAATAATTATTTTAAATGCATTTGTCTCCTTTAAATGTATTAGGTTCAAATCATGTAAGAAATGAAAAAGTGAAGTAACAGACCATGATTATAATAATATTAATTTTCTTCATTGCCTTTCTATTTGCCTTTACTAAGATTTTTGTTTTCTCAAAAAGCTTTGCTTAACTGTCTAATATAATTTCATTTCTACTTACAAAACTTGCTTTAGCATTTCTTGCAAGTCAGGTCTGATGTTAACAAATTTCCTCTGCTTTTGTTTGTCTAGGAATGTTTTAATTTCTTCACTTTTAATGGAGAATTTTTCCAGATGTAAGATTTTTGTTTGATTTTTTTCTTCTTTTACTATTTTGGAATATATTGGTTCACTCCTTTATGGCCTCAAAAGCTTCTGATTAAAAATATTCTGATAATCTTATTGAGAATTCCATGAATGTGATGAGTCACTTCATATTTGCTTCTTTCAAGATTATCTCTTTGTTTTTGCTTTTTAAAAATTGGATTATGTGTCTCAATGTGGTTCTTTGATTTCATCTTCCTTGGATGTTTATATTCATGCATTGCATCATATTTGGAAAGTTTTCAGCCATAATTTCTTCAAATAATTTTTGCTATTTTTTTTCTCTTCTCTTTCTGAGAGTTTTAAAATTTCTGTGTTGATCATAGGGCTCTTAGGTTCTGTTCACTTTTCTTCAATCATTTATTCTTTCTTTCTTTAGAGTTGATAGTTTCCATTCATTTCCTATTTTTTAATCTTCTAGTTCTTTCTTCTACCTACTAAACTCTGCCTTTGAATTTGTCTAGTAATTTTTTATTAATTATTGTACTTTGGAGTTCCATAATTTATTTTAGTTGCTTTAAGTTATTTATTAATTGATATTCCTATTTTTGTATATGTATTTTCCTTGATTTTATCTATATTTTAAATTTAGTTTTTGAGCATCTTTCAAATCAGTTATAAAGTCTTTGTGCAGTAGAACCCACCATCAGGACTTTCTCTGGGACAGTTTCTGCTGATTTATTGTTTGTTTGTTTGTGTTTTGTTTTGTTTTTTGCTTGGGCTCTATTTTCCCTTTATTTATTTATTTTAATGTCTTATCACTAAAATCTGTACACTTGAATCTAATAATGTGGTAGCACTAGATTTCAGATTTTTTCCTTTCTCCAGGCTATGCCATTTTCTATTATGTTTGTTTTGTTTTAATTTTTGTTGGATGCCCCTTTGCCGAGGACCAGTCTGGGGTTTAAACTTGAGCTTTTCTTAAGTTAAAAAATAATGGCCACCTCTCTCTTTGCCTTCATCTTTGAGATTAGTAGTAGTAGCAGTAATAGTAATAATAGTAATATTACTAATAGTAATTATTACTAATATACTAGTAATAGTAATATGATTACAATTTTTATATATGGAAAACAAAGTCCTATTTAGCCACTCTATTTCCCACAAGCTAAGTGCAAACTGCCACAGTAACACATACACAAAGCCTGCTATGGAGCTGGAAGGTAGCCATTGCCTATTTCAGAGCTAAAATTAACCAAAATTAAGTTGTTTACTATCCAAGGCTTCCCATGGAATTTTAAGCCTTTAATAGACTTCAGAGTTCCAAAATAGTTACATGATATAGATTCTGGCAGTGCAATTTTTGTCTAGATGGAAAGACAGAGTTATTGATGCTTCCTAATCCACCATCTTCCCAAAATACTCTGTATATTGTTTTCAAAAAGTCTGAAGACAGTACAGATTACTTGTACTTGTAAATTATTTGACTATTTTGCTTTGAGTCCCTAAATTATTATTTTAAATATTGGGTTAATTTTATATATGGTAAAATCTTACAAGGTGCCTTTGATCAATAGATTTACATATTTAATTTTTTATAATGTATGCATTATAATTTTATATATTATTTCTTCCCTGTTTTCTTTTCAACCTTTCCTCAAGTACTCAAATTATGCATTTAATAGATTTCTTTGCCTAGCTTCTATTTCAACTAATAATGTTCTGATTCTTCTTCTCTCTTTATGTTCTTTGTATTTTCCCAGTTGTTTGTTTTGTTTTTCTTCACTGTTCCTTATTAAATTTTATTTACATTTATTCATTCTTTGGGACTGCAATTTTTGACATGATTTTATCCTTTTGTTCCATTTCTTGAATAAAATCTGTTTCACGTCTTCCTTTCTTTTTGCTTACATTTTTCATGTTCTGTACTTGTTTGTTATACAGTTTATTTTGCTACATGGTTATGCCATTTTGGTATTTGTCTTTGAAATATTTTTATCTCGGCCTGGCCAGGATCGTTCAATGGTTGAGCTTCAACTCATTAACCAGGAGGTCACCAATTTAATTCCCAGTCAGGGCACATGCCTGAGTTGTGGACTCAATTTTCAGTAGGGGGCATGTAGGAGGAAACTGATGGATGTTTCTCATTGATGTTTCTGTCTCTCTTTCCCTTTTATTTCTCCTTTCTCTAAAATCAACAAAAATATATTAAAATATTTTGTCTTTTTTCTTGCATTTTTCTGATATTCTCATAGTACCTTTAAGTTTATGTATTTAGTGCAGATATTGGCAAGGTATACAATTCTATTTCAAGACTATTCTCGCCTTTCAATACAAAAATAACATTTTTAATGGTTGTCTTTTGAGGTGATGTTGCTGAAGGAGGGTATGTGTTATTGATTGTTGCTGGTACTCATGATTATGTCATTTTGGTATTTGTCTTTAAAATATTTTGATCTCAGCCTGGCCAGGGTGATTCAATGGTTGAGCTTCAACCCATGAACCAGGAGGTCACCAATTTAATCCCCAGTCAGGGGACATGATTTCTAAATGTCTCCTTATTATTTCTCCTTCATTACTCATTCTCCACATATTCTTTTCTTTATTCTGTTTTATTTAGAAAAAAAATACTTATCTATCATCTCAAAGTCTGTGCATATTTAAGTACTATTTCTGTGATCAGTGTATTATTAACTAGAAGACTTTTTCAATACTTTTGCATTGGGTGGATTTTTTTTTTATTTTTGAGGATGGGATATTAGATCAATTTAGGCGTTTTTTCTTCAACAATGTATTTTACTTTAGTGAAATGTTATTTTAAAAATAAATTAAAAAACATCCTGTTTACCACCTCATCCATCTTCCACCTTCCCAAAATCAGATCCTCATGTTCATTATTATGGCAATTGTAGTTATTAGTTTTGATATCATCTATATTTCTGTGTCAATAGATTCTTACACTGCTAGGTAAAAAGCTGTAGCTTAAAAAATGTTGAATTCTCCTTTAATATTAGTTATGCCATAATTATATAATAAGACATCATAAAATTAAAAATGTATATGTATAATCATTAGGATTGTCTCCCCTATATAGGTCCTAATTTCAAGATAACAAGATTATTTAGAAAAGACAATTGGATATCTTTACTTATATTTTAAATATTTATGTTTAATATATCACCTTATTTTTATATGTTTAATATCACACCTCATTATTGGTGGATTATCAAAGCTTTTTACCCAAATTTCTCAAATCTATTATCTGCAAACTATCTTTGATCTAAACATTGTCATTTTTAGTTTTAACAAGCCTAACCCACAATTCAAATTAGAAAACAAGACTTTTTAAACATGTATTGGAAACAAGTAAAGTTTTCTTCTCTTTTAGTATGAAAGCACCAATGTTTCTGTGATAAACCATGTCTTTAACTTTTTTTCCTTAAAAGTTAAATCTGCAAAAGTTATTCAAAATTTTGATACTTTATTGTAAATATATAAAAGCATGGAAATACTAATGAAAATATTATTTCTTAGAAACAAAACCCAATTTTCTTTCTAGACTTGGCATTGAAATATCAAGAATGGAAAAATATATTATGTTGGAGATATTTCACTGCTGGAAAAAGATACCGTACTTGCCGGTGTATAAGACGATTTTTTGGCCCTGAAAAATACGTATTTGCCGGCGTATAAGACAACCCCCTAACATTTCCACTAAAAATACAGAGTTTGTTATGTACTCGCCGTATAAGACTACCCCCCACTTGGAGGCATATTTTTCAGGGCCAAAGGGTCGTCTTATACGCCGGCAAATACGGTACTTGAATTTAAATGTTTAATACAATAGTTATAAAAATAAGACTTAAACATTTCATTACTGTCAAAAGCAGGAGAAAATTTTAAAAAAGAGATTTACATTCTATGCTGGTTTAGTAAAGTTGGTGTGAATTTGCAAGATTGATTCTCTGCTATTTCTCATTATATAGTTTTGGTGAATGTTGAAGCACCCCCAGACCTCACTTTTTCAGGCATAAAATAAGATAAATGCCCGCTCTCTTGATTCCTATACAGTAATCTCAAATACAACTGTCTATAATAATAAAAACGTAATATGCTAATTAGACTGGACAACCTTCCGAAGGAAGCCAGGGCTGCGAGGGAAGTCCTGGTCCCGGGTACCTGCTGGCCTTGGAGGAACGCCTGGGTGCCAGGTGCCAGAAGGAAGCCGGTGCCGGCATCTGGGGGAAGGAATGCCTACTCTTGCACTAATTTCATGCATTGGGCCTCTAGTCCTTTTAATAAAAAGGAGAAGTGCACCATCAATGAACTCTCTCACTAAAGGTTAATTTTTGTTTAGTCCTTAAGATAACTAATGTATAATCTCTAGATTCTAAATGGGCCTTAAAAGCCCCAGAAATGTTATTTTGGAAACTATTTGCAGCCAGAGCAGTGTTTACAGTTTAAAACACAAATGCCAAAACTCTCCTTTCTTAATTCACTACTGATAGTACTAAATCAACACAGGTGTTTTATTCCCTGAACTCAGATAGAGGTTCTGTATCATTCTCATCTCATCATTCCTGGCAACACTAGTGGATTTCACCGCTTTCCAGCCATAACCAGTTTATAGTGCTGGAGCTTCCTACTCCACTCCACAGCTAACTCTTTGTAAAGATGCCTTCTTTCTTTTTCTTTCCTTTCCCTTTCTTTTCTTTTCTTTCCTTTTTTCTTCTTTTCTTTTTTTTGAAGGAGAGATGGTAGAAACGGGTAGGGAAGCTCCTGGAAGTCCTGGGCCATTAAGAAGGATATCTGCATACATTCCAAGGAAGTGCTGGAGTGTGAGGAAATATTGTCTGATATCAACAAAATATTTGTATATGGTTATAAATGATGAGACATCCTCACTTCACATAGCCAGGATAGATATACTCAAATAGTGGTGGTAATCTTGAAGATAACTTACTGCTGGCCAGACTCAATGGCTTATCTCTATATACTGAACATCCCCACCCCTATGCTCCCTACATCCTCTCCCAAGCTCAGGAGTCCTTTTCTCCAGGATCCCAATTTTCCAAGTTGGAATTCATGTACTTTTCTTTCATAGTTGGAGGAATAAATAACAAAATAGCAGGTAGTCTTTTATTTTTATTATGATGGCAACAAAAATTCTTAAGTAATATATTAGAAGTGAACAAAAGCTGAATATTGACTTTTTTTACATTTTTATTTGCATTGTAAATATATGCATTTTCATTCAAGTATGCTAAATGTTCTTTCAGAGTGAAGAAGAGATAGTCATGAAGGAAGTATGATTCCAAAAATCATAAAAAATTGTGTATCAATATATATTTTATTTATACAGCATGTCCCAAAAACATGTAAACACACTTTAATTACTGTCATCTCAATTTATGTTTCTTTCTTTTCAGCCAGTCTAAGCTTGAACAAAGAAAATTCATCTTAAAATGCTACTAGAAGTTTGAAAATGCAAATTGAAGTACAATCACTAACTTCATAATTATTCAAAGCCTGTATACATTTTAGGGGACACAGGGTATCCTAAAAATTTATACACACTTTAACAGCTTATAAATTATTTAATTTTATCTCCTTTTCAGGTTTAACTGATTTGAAATAATGCGTAAAGCCAGACTAAGCTCTGAACAAAGAACATTTACCCACTAGACTTTTTTTATGGGAATACATAAAAGATAAAGTTTACAGTACAAAACCAGCAACAATTGATGAATTGAGGATGCATAAACACTTAACAAAATGATTCTTGATGTTTGGGATTCCATTGCTTCAAGTTATCAACAATATCTGGACCAGAACAGTCATCAGTTTGAAAACATGTGTTGCCAAAAAAAATGTATCAATATATGTATACTTTTAAATTTTGTATATTAATAAACACTGACTTTAGAATCATTCAAAGTGAGTATTCATTTTGACACCATATATATATATATATATATATATATATATATATATATATATATATATAAAGTTATGGAGTAGGGGAGAGAGATATTTAGAGAGAGGGAGATCTATTTGATTGACCACTTTGCCCTTATAGACTGCAAATTCTGGGCCTGTTACCAGAGATTTTAGGGTATACAATTCAAACTAGTGAATAACTCTAAAATGTTAAGCAGGTTTATTTACTGCTCAAATGCGGGGAGACTTTTGATATGCAAAATTTCCCATTGATATGTTATGTTTATAATATGTTATGTTTATAAAATTTATACATTTGTCCATAGAACTTTTATTTCATAGAATAGCATTGTCTGGGACATATTTTTGAGATGCTGCTTTAAATGTTTGAAAATGCTTACTTCTTTCATTGTAAGAAGCAGCCAACTGATCATTGGTTATAAATCCAGCCTGACTGTGATACCAGAGATATGTGTAATTGAACTTGACTAGGCTTCTAAGTGTGAATGGAACATTTTGTTTAAGCAACTTAGTCAAAGCCCAACTCAGTCAAAGCTTAATATCAGAATTCTTAGGGAAAAATACGTTTATTTTTTCTTTCTTTTGAGTAGATTTATAGTTAGTCTCTTAGGATACTAACAAATAATTTAGAGTGACGTTAACTTAGCCAAAATTTGTAACATGCTTTAGAATCTATAAAGCCCATATATTACTTCATTTAATCTTCACAAAAACTGTTAGGCTAGAATTCTTTTATCCTGATTTTATAGATGAGAAAACTATACGGACAGTAAACAATGAAGTGGTAACTCAAGTGCATTTCTTCAAATCTAGTACTTCTAAATTATTACATTAACTGCCTTCCTCCAAACGACACACTTTCTTCCTTTAGGAGTGGCTAGAGTATATGCATGCCCTGACTTTTCTTTTTACAACTCAAGGAGAAAATCAGAAAATTTATCTTGGTATTTTATCTTTACTCTTCATTAACTTTGTCCATCCCAACTTTTCTTTATCTTCTCTTTTGTTTTCCACTATTTTTTTCACATTTTCTAAAACCCCTAGATGTACCAAGAGTGCCATATTTGTCCATCTTATCTATTCATAGATCACCAACTTCTATTTTATTAGCACTGTAGTTTCTAGCCCATGGATTTTTTTTATGACAAATCTGAAGAAAGTTTCTTTCCGTGGTTGAAAGATGTTTGGTCTTTCTTTCTCACAGGTTGACTGTTAGATTTGCATTGTACATTTATCAGGGATGCTCTGAATGGTACTAACGCTGACAGAGAACAAGCAGGGGCTGACAGCTTCACTCCAGTTACAGCTGATTAAAGGCTACCGAGGCCTGAGGGCCCACTTTCTGCAAGAGGACCACTAAAACCCGGCTGCACACTCTATTCTGGCTACAGTGGAAATGTCTGCATCTTGTGCTCGTATACAGAGTCATGCAGAATGGAAGCAAACAGTTTAATAGCATTTACTAGAGGAGACATGCATAGACTGGAAAATAAAATAAATCCACATACCAATGTACCCAAATTACAGGTGAGTTCTATACACAAACACAAAGACTGCATATAAACTTACAGACGTGCCTCCATTTCTAATGACACCCCTTAATGATTATTACCAACTATTATGATGCTAAGTAATTGCTGCACAAGAATATATAACAGTAACAGGCCTTACATTTGCATAGAACCTTCAAGTCCCCAAAATGTTTTTACATCTGTTATCTCATTTGACCTTACACAGTAATGGCACAAGAAGAGGAGTCAGTACCCCAATTTGACAAACGAGGAAATTAGGGTACTTCAAGTTTAGGTAAGTTTAAGAGCTACTGCATGGCAAAGCTGATATTTAATTATTTCAACTTTCCACTCTTGCTATTTCTTTAAATCTAGTGATAATAGTTCATAATTATAGACTGAGGTCATTGTCTGCAAGCATTAGCTACACTACAGAAACCACTTTGCTTATTATTACACTAGAGGCCTGGTACAAGAAATGCGTGCACAGGTAGGGTCCGGTAGGCCTGGCTAGTGATCAGGGCCGGCCAGGGCCTTCCAGCTGCTGGCTGGGGCCTTCCTTAGTTTTTCATTGCCCCCTGGTGGTCAGCACATGTCATAGTGAGCGACTGAACTCCCGGTCTTCTGGTTGAACTCCCAAAGGGACACTTTGCATATTAGCTTTTTATGTATTTAAGCTAGAGGCCCAGTGCATGAAAATTCATGCACTAGAGAGGATGTTCCTCAGCCTGGCCTGCCCCTTCTCACAGTCCAGGAGCCTTCAGGGGTGGGAAGTGACCCAGCAATCAGAGGAAGGCAACACCCCATCACACCTCTGCTGCTGCCACTGATGGCAGCGCAAGCCTCAGCCAGCCCTGGTTACCTAAGCCTCAGGTGGTCCTGAGCAGTTAGGCAGCCTCCATTCAAGGCTTGCCTGTGCCTAGGTCTGGCCCTGGGTGGCTGGGTGGCTGAGGGTACTGGAGGACTCTGGAGGCAGGCGTGTGAAAGGACTGGATCTGTCTGCCACCCCAGCAGGGCTGAGGGGACTGGGCACCACCATCTTATGGCTGTGGGTGCTGCCATCTTTGAGAGTGGGTCAGCCAATTAGCATATTCCCTCCTTATTGGCTGTGGGTGCTGCCATTTTTGTGACAGCATGAGGATCAATTAGCATATTTCCTCTTCATTAGATAGGATTATGCCAAATAAATGTTTATGCACCTATGACATTTGAAAATTCTAAGTCCCTTGAAGGCAGGGACTACATTTTCTGTGTGTGTGTGTGTGTGTGTGTGTGTGTGTGTGTGTTTTAATTTTTGTGTTATCATTTCTTGGAACAAATACATTTAATAACTACCTCCATATTGAATTTAAATAAATGAAAGAGTGTGTAAAAAGCAGGTAATTATGCGCTCACCCAGTGGCTCAGTGGGTTGGATAATTGTCTAGTATACTAAAAGGTTGTAGGTTTGATATCTGGTCAGGGCATTTATCTAGGTTGCAGGTTTCATCTCCAATCTCCAGTTGGGGTGGCTATGGGAGGCACCAATCTATGTTTTTCTCTCACATCCATGTCTTTTCTCTGTCTGTCTCTCTCTCTAAAAATCAATAAAAACACATCATCAGGTGAGGCTACAATAAATTTAAAAGTTACTCAAACAGATACTTGTATGTGCTCACTGTAGCATTATTCACAATAGCCCAAAACAACCCATATCCATCAAAAGATGACTATATAACCTAGCTAATGTGGCTTAGTGGTTGAATGAGCATTGGCCCATGAACCAAGAGGTCACCAGTTTGATTTCTGTTGGGGGCACATGCCCAGGATGTAGGCTGGATCCCCAGTAGTAGGGGGTGTGCAAGAAGCAGCTAATTGATGATATTTCTCTTTGATGATTTTATCTCTCTGTTATTTTCCTTCCTCTCTTTCTAAAAGAAATAAAAATATATTTAAAAGAAAGAAAGTGGCATTCATTAATTATTTCCTCCTTGATTGTGGGTTTTGCTAGGTTAAATATTTTTAAAAAACACACAAATAAACAAAATCTAGCATACACAATAAAATGTTATTTTGTTTTAAAAAGGAATACAATTCTGATACATGTTGCAACATAGATGAACCTTGAAAACAGTAGGCTAAGTATAATAAGCCATACACAAAAGAATAAATATTATATGACTTCCAATTTCATAGTCAACTTCTAGTGAATTTTCAATTTTTCACTGAACAAATATTCTCAGATAAAGCCGATACCTGTGTACTCAAATAATGGACTCTATTGATTATATGCCCTTAAATTTTACTTTGTATAAATTTTCTTATTTGAGGTGATATCTTTATACTTAGTAAGAGCTTAAATTTATTAATCCAATGGAAGTAATCAGGTAAATAATAATTACATGATACATAGTGACTAATTTGCTTTTTTTTTTTTTTTACTTTTAAAACAATTGCTTTTTGAAGCTTAGGGAATCTATTCTATCTAATAAAAGATTTTATATGTAAATTGTCCCTCACTCTGGAACAAAATGGTGGCACCCATAGCCACAAGATGGCGGCACCCCGTCCTCTCATCCCTGCCAGAGTCTGCCACTTCCAGAGAGGGCTGCAGCTGACAGCCTGCAGAGTAAGCAACCTGGCTGAATGCTTCCCAGAGTCCCACCTGACTCTTTATAAGAAACAAAAACAAATTCAATCCCTGCGGGCGATCCCCTGCCAGCTCCAGTAGCCGAGGCAGGGGTCTCAGCCTGGCTGCACTGCACAATCCCCTGCCAGCACTGGCAGCCTAGGGTTTCAAACACTGAGTTACACCAGCCAGGCAGATATGGAGGGATTTTAAATGTTTCTTTGTTGTTGTTGTTTAAATATATTTTATTGATTTTTTTTTTACAGAAAGGAAGGGAAAGGGATGGAGAGCTAGAAATATCTATGAGAGAGAAACATCAATCAGCTGCCTCCTAAAAACTCTCCACTGGGTATGTGACCCCAACCAAGGTACATACCCTTGACCAGAATTGAACCTGGGACCGTTGAGTCTGCAAGCCATTGCTCCATCTACCTAGCCAAACCAGTTAGGGCTGTCCAATATGTTAAAGAAAAAACCGTTTCTAATAAAGTGGGAATATGCAGAGGAGGGTATTTGGGGGTGACCGGGTTGTCAGCGGAGGGCAGTTGGGGATGATCAGGCTGGCAGGGGGAGCAGTTAGGCGTTGATCAGGCTGGCAGGATAGTGGTTAGGGGGTGATCAGGCTGGCAGGAGAAGCAGTTAGGGGCAATGAGGCAGACAGGCCTAAAATTTGAAAGGGATGTCTGACTGCCTGCTTAGGTGGGATCAAGCTTAAATGGGCAGTTGGACATCCCCAAAGGGTCCCAGATTGGAGAGGGTGCAGGTTGGGCTGGGGAACACCCCCATCCAGTGCACAAATTAAGTGCACTAGGCATCTAGTACTAATAATAGACAAATAAGTGAATAAACCATACCTCTGCAACACCCACAACCGATCAGGAGTATGCAAATTAACCCAACAAAAAATGGTGGGCCTGTGTTCAGCATGCATGCACATGCACTCAGGCAACGAGTGGCCCCAGGGGCAGGGCGGGGTGCCTGCAGTGTGCAAGCAGACAGCAGCTCCCTGCTTGTCCCTGGCCATGTCAGCTAGGGGGAAGCAGTCCCCCGCAGCAAATGAGCAGACAGCAGGGCCCCCACAGAGAGCAGGTACCAGCGCCTGCAGTGGTGTCAAGCAGGCAGGTCGACAGAGAGCAGAGAACCATGGAGAGCAAGCCTAAGCCATCAATATGATATTCCGAGTGCTCCCAAATTGGAGAGCGTGCAGGTTGGGCTCAGGGACTCACCCCGGTACACAAATTTCATGCACTGGATCCCTAGTCATTTTTATAAAAATACTTAATTTTAGATTTATACTAGAGGCAGTCAGACATCCCTCTCAAAATCTGAGATCACTAGCTCCTAATTGCTCACCTACCTGCCTGCTTGATTGTCTCTAAACGTCCTCCCCTGCCAGTCTGATATCCCATTTCCACCCCCTCCCCCCCACCTGCCTGGTTGCCCCTCACTGTCCCCCTCTACTGGCCTGGTTGCCCCCTCACTGACTCCTCCCTCCCTGCCAGCCTGGTAGACCCCAAATGCCCCCCCTTGCCAGCCTGGTCACCCCACACAGTCTGCTGCTCAGTCTTTTGGTTGCCCTGTCAGCTTGGCCACTCCATGCAGTTGTGATGGTCATTTAGGCATATATATATATATATATATATATATATATATATATATATATATATTAGTAAACATACATATTATTCTAGTAATAATTTGTGATTCTGGTTTCTGTGCAATGTGCCTTTTAATAAGTTCTTCAATGTAAGGAGATAACAAATGAATCTAGAATTTCTTGCTATTTTTCTTCTTATTTTCCTTTCAAGGATTCTGTATAGTTTTTACTGTGCACTCATTTGGGCCAAAATTAAAACTTTATAATATCTTCTCTCTTCTTTTCAAATGGTTGTTTTTCAAATACTCAGGTACCTTGTGATGGCATTTGTGACATTTATGCATTGAAAGGAGCATTCAATAGCAGAAATGCATTTCAGCTTCTTCCCAGCTGATTTTATTCTATACTAGTAACCTTCACACGAATCATGTGCCAGTAGCTTGCTGTAGCTTGCCTCAGCTGGACACCCGCCCACCACTGCTGGTAGCTCTCTCTACTGCTCATAGCTCCCTGACCTGCCCTTATGGAGCTCTTCAGATGCTGCCCCACCCTCCTGTAGCTCCTTCTGTAGCTTTTCACCACCCACTTTGTAATTCATTGCCCCACCTTCCTGCAGTTTCCTGATCTGGTCATTACGTGGTTGGTCATTATACCTCAAGACATAACAGATAATTAGCATATTTCTTTATTATTATACAGGATGGGTCATTTGACCATTTTATTTTGAAATGTTCATAATTTCCAAATGTTCATAAAGAGTGTATAATTTTTCAAATGATTTTGCTAAAATGATGAGTCCTTTTTTTCTCCATTGTTTAACCAGGAGCTTTTCATTAAACTATCCAACCATATTTTTGTCCTTAAATCTCAGCCTTCATGTATTAACAGCTGAGGTCTAATTCTCAAGGATGCAGATAAAAGCTCTGGACATAATCTTTAGAAGAGCTTAGCTTAATACAGTACTTATAAAATTCATTTAAAAGGGGAAATTTTTGCTTGTGGCTTGAAAATAATGCCCATAGAAACTGTAATGAGTCAAAGAAAAATAAATTGTGACTTCCCTTTATGTTAACTTTGGGTTTATTTATTAAAAAATTGATTTAGAGTGTTTTATTTTATTTCTTAATAAGAAATCTGAGAAAATTAAAACCAAGGTGTTTTAATGTTCAAACCAAGGAATTAAAAGTGATCAAGGTTGCCTGGCTGGTGTTTGCTCAGTGGTTGAACATCGATCTATGAACCAGGAGATCATGGTTCAATTCCCAGTCAGGGCACATGGCCAGGTTGTGAGCTTATTCAGTGTGGGGATGGGGAGAGGCATGCTGGAGAGCAGGAGACAGCCCATCAACAATTCTCTTTCATCACTGATGTTTCTATCTCTCTGTCCCTTTACGTTCCTCTCTGATATCAATAAAAAACCTATTTTCAAAAAGTGATCAAGGTTAATGCAAGGTTAATTGGACATCTCTATTGGAAATGTTCTGCTCAAGATCATTTCCATAGCATAAAACTGTCTCACTAACAGAGCTGCCTTGTGTACAATTCATATTGCATCATCAGCAAAAATTGAAAGTAATCACAATCAGGCCCATAATTTCTGACAATTTAAAAAATATTTCCATGGCCAGACTACCTTGCTTTACAAACAATTTCTCTTGTGGCAAAGTCAACCTTTGTTCTGTCCCATTTGTAGCTTCCTATGGGCTAATTAGGATTTTCCAAGGACAGAATAAGAAGTACCATCCTAGTTGCTGTGACAGACACTGTTGGAACCAATCATTATTTCTTTTCAGCTCCTCAACAACTCTGAAATGTAGATGGAGATTTCATTGTTCCTACTTTATCAATGTGAAATTAGTGAGGCTCAATAGATGGAAGATTTTTTCCCAGATAATATAATACCACTGACATAAGGGTGATTTGAATTCAGTTCTATGTAATGAGAAAGGTAAGCCAACACATGTTTGTGTGTATGTGTGCAAGCATATATTTTTGCATTTGTAACTCGTTGAATGATGACTGTATAGTAACATCTATTGGTTACATATGGTTTATGTGTTTATAAAAAAATATGTGGCTACCTTTTTCTCATAAGTAAAAAACAGAAAAAAATTCTTAACATTATAAAGTCCTCACTCTAATCAAATTATTGAAAATGGAATCCATTTGTAAGAAATCTACACATAAACACCACTTTTCCTGAAAATGTCTATAAACTGGATATGAAAACCAAATTGGGAAACATTATTTTAAAAGAAAACATGATGGCTCAAGCCGATTTGGCTCAGTAGATAGAGTGTCGGCCTGATGACTGAAAGGTCCCAGATTCGATTCCGGTCAAGGGCATGCACCTTGGTTGTGGGCACATCCCCAGTAGGGGGTTTGCAGGAGGTAGCTGATTGATGATTCTCTCTCATCGATGTTTCTAACTCTCTATACTTCTCTCCTCTTCTCTGTAAAAAATCAATAAAATATTTTTTAAAAAAGAAAAGAAAAGAAAAAGAAAACATGATGCAAGCTTGTGTTGCAAATTGTGTTCAAAGTATACTAAATGAACCTCTCTCCTAATAATGATTTACTGTCCAGTTACATGATTCAGTATTTCCATTTACATGGCAGAGGTGACAGTAGCTAAGCACCAGTGTACATGTCTACTTATTGTCTACTCATCCTCCTTTCCAATAATCTAGATTTATGGTGCATCTACCCTTTTCCTTCATCTGCAAGGTCCTGGGACATTCAGGTAGCCAATCTGCCCTTAAATATGTCTCTAAGGAAATGCTGGTGCTAATTAGTATTGGAATTTACAGCCTTCCATTTTATTGACTTGTCCTACTTTCTTCGATAATTAACTAATGAGTAAAGTAATGAGCTATGTTAGTCAGTCATGCTGTTCAATTAAACGGCAAATCAATTATTGAAAATAGTTTCGGACAGCTCTAATGTTGGCATGATGTGTGTGTATATGAGTGTGTGCATATTGAATGCAAGTGTAATTATGTCCTAGATATTAAAAGTCAGTCTTTGTGAGGATATTGTGACTGAAAAGGTCCTTTCTGACTAAGGTATAAACATGATATGACACCAAGATGCAAATAAGTTGTTAATTTATATGTCCATTCTACAGTTTGCAATTTTTCCTTAATGGACACATCACAGCTTCCTTGAGCTTATGTGAAATACATCACAAAGCACAAAGTACAAAGTAGATGTATATTAGAAGAGTTGGCAAAGAAATAGAAATCAACATTTTTAATTAAAAAAGTGTTGAGGTTGGCATGGTTGAAATGATTAAACTTTTTACTTTTTAAACTCAGGTCATTCATCTTAGATCTTTTCCCACTTACTCTTTAATCATATTGCAGACATCCTTAAGTTTCAAAAATGTTTCTAAAATGCAATATCTAAATATTTATTTGGCATTCATTCTTACTGTAAAGTGAGAACACATTCCTATACACACCCAATACACACACACACACACACACACACACACACACACACACACACACACACAGCTGGGAAAGGAAAAGTCTCTATAAGCCTCTGGAACTGTGCATCAGCTACGCCATCAAACACTTGCCATTTCTAATCTTTGCTACTTTCAGTTTCTTACTCAGTTCTTTAGGATGTGCCAGTCACCTGCACATCTTCTGTTAATATTATCTTACACAGGTAGTATACTTAGTATTTTAGATAGAACACCTCAGCCCTAACTGGTTTGTCTCAGTGGATAGAGCTTTGGCCTGTGGATTGTAAGGTCCCAGGTTTGATTCCTGTCAAGTGCATGTACCTTGGTTGTGGGCATGTCCTCAGTAGGAGGTGTGCAGGAGGCAGCTGATTGATGTTTCTAACTCTCTATCCTTCTCCCTTTCTCTCTGTAAAATATCAATAAAAAATAAAAAATAACCCCCATAGTTTTTCCTTTCTCTTGACCTTGTGGCAACTTGATATTGAGGCATACATAACTAGTTCAGCCTAGTGCATTTTTCAAACCATAACATGTCTTAGTTCACCATTCTTCAAAGCTGTCTGTTATAATACTGTAATGGACTATCCAAACTCATGCTAACCCATCACTATTTCTAAAAAAGAATCTTTAATTTGGGATCTGATCCATTCTTATTTTATCTTCATGGAAGACTGTTTTCAACAATATAGTAGAATAATTATTATGTTTTCTTTTAATGCAACTTATGAAGACTATAATTTTAAAGTTCTTAAAATCCTTAATAATATGTTCTTTCACAGAAAATTAGAGTAAAGCTTTAAGTGGTAAGACTTTTGGTAGCATGAGAGAATGCAATTTGTAGCTTTAAATATCCTCAAATTCTTTAAAGGTGTAAAGATGGTTTTTATCCTCTAAACTGCAGTTTAAAATCTTAACCTTCAAAAGTGATTAAACTCCATTATAGGAACAACAAAGCAAAGCAAATCAAAGCCAGGTCACAAAAGGCAACATCAAGTTTTTCTATCCAAACAGTTCTAATTCTGTATTTGTGTTCTTGCCTGAAATGAGGCAAGGAACACAAACATTCCCATATGAACCAAATTAGAATTTACATATGAATTACATTAGAAATATGAGCTCCATCAAGGAATAATTAGCACTGTCCTGGGTTATGTGAAGGCGAACTAAATTAAATAAGAACAATTTCAAAGGCAAGTTTTGTTTTGCCTCTTCAACTAAGCCAGTTTAATCAGTGATAATGACTGAAATAAATCCACTCTACCCAAAGTAATGTATAGCCTACCATATTGTGTGAAATGCCATAACTGACTTAGTAAATCACAATGTCAATGAGAAGACATCACTCATGATTCTTTGACATGGTTACTCTGTGCTTAATGCCAGATTTAAAAGTGGGAGGACTTTATCCAATGAGAGAGCCCAGTGAGAGCAAAGGTTACAAAAAGATTCCAGGGAGACATGAGAAAAATAAAGGAGACTCTCAAGATGACATTATGCACATTTTATCATGCATTTATTGGTATTGTTACTGGAGTTGTTTATGTTTGCAGAGGACAAAGACCAGAATTCCTTTCTGCAAATGGTGGTGCTACTAAAGCAACAGAGAAACTGAAATACTAACTGACATCAGCCTGGTGACATAGAAGTGCTTCAGCCACTAAACAGGGCTCTGGTTTATGAGTGCCTCCCCTAATGAGCTAAATTCCAGTGACCATAAAACTGAAATATAATTATGACATTAAAGATGCCTATATGTGAACTTAATTATTAATTAATTTAACGAGAGGAGAGGAGGTTGTAAAATTGCTAATTAAATGGCTCTGTAAAACTGCAGACGGTGGAGGATTTAGCAAATGATGAATCCCACAACAGTATTTTTGCTATATCAAAATTCTATTAATATACAGTATGCCAGAAGTACTAGTTGTAAAGTGTGCCATGAGGAATGACCTAAAATTCTGAAGGACAACAACCTTGAAGCTAATTCAGCCCCTGGGTTTGAGTTAGGTACTGGAGTCTGTTAATAAAGTCAGGAGGTCAGGGGATATAGCACATGAATCCAATGTGATAGCAGTAATGTGGTAACAAAAGGTGTTTTTGGTTATTGAGCCACTGTCTTCCATCTTGTCTTGGGGCAGGCAGGAGTGTTAGGTCTGACTTGCTTTGTATTAATCAACAGCATGAGTTTGCAAAAGTCTAATATTAATCCATCCTAAAAACAAGACAACACATCATATAACATGCTTGTGGAAATGCAATTCAATTGAGATGGCAATTCTTGGCAATTAATATATTAGAGTAAGCAAACATGGATTTTAGCATGAAAAGGTCTTAGGTTTAAATTCTGGCTCTACTCTATACCAGTTAAGAGACCTTGGAGGAGCAAATACACTTCTCTGGGCTTTAGTTTCTTCATGGAAAATGGAATAAATGTTCCCACAGTTTGTTTGAAGAATTGCAATAATAAAAACCATAGTGCACCTCGCACAGTACTTACTCGCAGAGATGCTTAAAAAAGAAAAAAGTGAAACAAAACGTTAGGTATTGAATTATAACTTGAAAGGGGCAATGTGTAAGATGCACACACCACACCATGATCTAATATGGTACCTTTAATTTCAGCACATAGGAAGCAGTATTCAACTAATGACCAGCTTTCAAGATAATTAATCCATCAGGAGAAAAATGTCCCTAATCATTGTCCAATCTAATTTAGAGGAATATTTATTGAAGCACTTTAACCCTGCTGGGGTCAAATATGAGCAGGAAGGATGACATTTAACAACACATTTCAAAGAATTGTTAAATGAAATTCAAGGTAATTAATATAGTCATACTAATTATTCATAAACCTTAAAATTGTCCTGATCAATATTCAAAGTAAACAGATTTTCTTATCATGCAAACATAATTAAAAATGGATTCAAATTAATGCATGATATTGTTTGAATTACTTAAATAAATCCAAAGTCCTTGCTCTTTTTTATTTGCTTATTATAAAGATTTTCCTAGTGAAATTCAATTATTTTAAAAGCCAGTGATATTATGAAAATAAGAATAATCAGCCCAGGCTTAACTGGTTTGGCTCCCAACAGATAGAGCTTCGGCCTGCAGACTGAAGTGTCCCAGGTTCGATTCCATTCAAGGGCATGTACCTTGGTTACCGGCATATCCTCAGTGGGGGTTGTTCAGGAGGCAGCTGATTGATGTCTCTCTCTCATAGATGTTTGTGACTCTCTATCTCTCTCCCTTCCACTCTGTAAAAATCAATAAAAATCTATTTAAAAAAAAAAGAATAATCAGCCCAATAGGGTGGCTCAGTTGGTTGGAGCATCCTGGTCAGGGCACCCACTAGGTTGCAGGTTCAATCCCTAGTAAGGATGCATACAGACCCAAATGATCAATGTTTCTCTCTCACATCTATGTCTCTCTCTCTCCTTTTCTCTCTAAGATCAATAAATATATCTTATATTTCTTGTGGATTTTAAGAAAAGAATAACAATGAATGATATATTGATTCCTAGAGTGGACTTATGATTAAAATGAAAGTCAGAAAATATTTTTTAATATTGGATTAAAAATTTCAAACTAATTAAACAAAGGAAATAATTTAACTCATTAGCTAAGTCCTTGATTGATATCATATAGCACAAGATGATATATCATAATGTGACATAACAGTAAAACATTTCAAAGACAGGGGAATGCCATTGTTTTTAAGTTTGAATACTAATAAGTGGAAAATGTATGATAACAAAAATCATTGAATTTGTAGTAAGAAAAAAATTAGAGAAATATTATAAATAAATAGGGGTACACATAATATTTTCGTCTTTCCTCTCCTTGCATACACATTGCACACATATATACACAATGATACAGAAATACTGGGAGATAAGATGTGAATGTCAGACTAGAGAGCATTTACTGTAAGATCAAAAAGGATCCAAATAATTTAAAAATCCTGTATCTATGTTTACATTTTGTTTCAACTAAGTATAGACTTTAGAAAGCATAGCTTCGTTCGGAATGACGTTGGGAATCATGTGCCGAAGGACAACAGTCTAATTAGCATATTACCCTTTTATTATTATAGAAATTCCACATTTTTGGCATTGCAAAAGTATAAATTTTTTCATGTATTATTGTTATATTTAAATCATTTATGTGCTTACAATTTTGAGTAACAAAAAAGGCCTCTTGTGTTTTTTAAAGTGAACATCCTGTACATGTAATGCAATATACTTTTCCCAAGTGATATAAATATCACCTTTACCCTAAACCATTGTATTTGTTGGAGTCCATTATTAGAGTATATTATTTTATATCGATCTATTCCATATTAATTGTTTGTAATTGTTATTATATGCAATTGTTTTATTATATATATATATATATATATATATATATATATATATATATATATATAAATCTTCATTGTATCTTTTTCATCACTGTATTTCATACCAACCTTTTTTGGACTGAAATGTTTTTGCTGCGAAATCAGCTGACAATTTTATGAAAATTCTTTTTCAGGTAACTATCTTTGTTTTGCTGTTTTTAAGATTCTCTGACTTTAACCATTGAAATTTTGATTATGATGGATCTTGGTGTGGTCATCTTTTGGATTTATTTTTGAGGATACTGTTTTAGCTTTCTGGACTTGTGTCTTTTTCTTTCACCAGGTTAGAAAAGTTGTTAGTATTTATTCATCCAAATAGTTTATTGATCCTATACTCTCTCTATCTCTTCTCCTACTGTCACTCCTATGGTGTGGATATTGTTACAATTTGTTTTGTCCCAAGAGTCTCTTAAACTATCTTCATTTAAATTTATTTTCTTATTGCTTCTCTAAGGGGCATTTTTTTCTACCTTGTATTACAAATAAATTATTCAGGCCTCTGATTCACCCCACCTACTCTTTATTCCTTCCAGTGTATTTTTAATTTCAGGTATTATATTCTTCATTTCTGACTGATCCCTTTTTAGAGTATCTATGTCAGTTTTCATTCTGTTGCAGTTATCACCAAACACTTTTTAGTTCTCACTAAGTTCCTTAATCATCCTTATAACCATGTTTCTGAACTCCGTATCTGATAAGTTGCTTGCCTTCATTATTTTTAGTCCTTTTTCTGGAGATTTCTTCTTTTATATGGGGTATGCTTCTTTGTCCCCCCATTTTTGCCTCCTTGTTATGTTTATTACATTTTATTAGATAGATCTGCTATGACTCCCAGTCTTGGAAGATTGGCTTTATGTACTGGGTGTCCCTTGGGAGAGTGTATATGCTCTATCTCCGCAGTATAGATAGTCTCCTTGGTCTCCTGACCTGGGTGCTCCAGGAATGTCCCTTGTGTTTGTTAAGGGACATTAACAAGCTGCACACCAATGCTGGCCATTACCATCACCAGGCTCATCTACTCTGCTACTGTCTTGATACAGCATGAAGGGGAGTTCTCCACCCAAGAAAGATGGCATCTGTGCTATAGGAGAATGACTCAGCACATGAATTCTGGGATCTGTCTCTTCAACTGTCTTCCCAGAACTAGAAATCCCAGACTCTCCTCATATAATTATGGTCCTATCTCCCGCCCTCCCCCCCCCACACACACTCCACTGGAGCCCAGAGTGAGTGGCTGTGAATTAAATTTTGTGCATTGGTCCTATTATAGGGTGCCTATGACTTTAGTAGATTCCTATTTCTTCCTGATTAATGGATTTCTCTCTGATTTTCACAGCCAGATGTTATAGCTTTTGTACTCTGGACTAAAAATCCCAGCTTGAAGTTGAGATCCTACACTTCTGAGGGGAATCCCCCCTCCTCCCAGCTGAGATATCCATCTAGAACCTCAGTTACTGCTCATAGGAGCAGGGCCAAGCCTTTTGGTGTCTCTGCCCTTCCTCCAAGTTCTATAATTTAGTTGTAACTTTAGTATGGTTCTCTGTGGAGGTGAACTGTAGATTATCTACTCTGCCACCATCTTGAATCTCTTTTTCAGTTATCAATTTTTAAATTAACTTTAGAAACCTATTGGATTCTCTTTTTCCCCCACTTTTTCAATTATCTCTACTGATTTTTCTAAGTAAATAAGATTATCTTAAAAAAATAATAGCTTTGCCTCTACTGTTCTAATTTTAAAGGTTATTTCTTTCCTTTCAGATATATTTTTAATATTAAGATGGTGACAGTGGACATAATTTCATAAAATTAAACTGCAACTACATGCAAAGGACATGTTAGACACTTTGAAGAAAAACAAAGAGTGCCTCGTTGATATTTGAATGATCTTATTAGAAAATTTATTACATAAAAGGAGAGTTATAAGTTAATAACTCTAACTTGAGATAACAGCTTTCAGTGAGATAGAAATGAAAGGCCATCAGAGTTTAGATGTGACAGATATATGTTCTCCTACATAGATTTGCTAAGTTTACATGGCACCAGTGCAATGTGTTACTAAGCCCTTAATGGTTTCATTTGAGGTCAGGAGTTCATATTCATCAAAGACTTGGAGGTTGGCTTGCTCATATACATAATAAGAATAGCAGCTTATGATGATAAAGAGAATGATTAACTCCAGATTTGATATTTACCATTGACACACATCAACTCAATAGTTACATATTCGGCCATCTTTTTTTGGATGCAGGAGCTTCCCTTCTTTATAAATTGTGTAGTTATTAACTAGGCTTTTCATGATTAGTAACATTTATTCATTTATTTGTTTTTCCTTGGTCTTTTCTTCCCTTTTTTCTGATGAGAGAAGTCTATGAAACTAGAATAAACTTCATTCCCTAAAGATCTGTTACTCCTGGAGGAAGGAACTATAATATTAGAAGAGAAGACCTTTTAAAACAGGAACAACAAAGTCTCATACAAGAAATGTTTCAGTTGATAAAAAAGAGAGAGAGATTAGTTCATTGAGTGAAATAAGCATGTTTCAAGTCATCATTTATTCAGATATTATAGACTGTAGAGGGAAGGAAATGGAATATAATGAGTTGAGACCTATATTACTTAAAGTGGAATAAAATGGATGTAGTATAGACAAGAGATTTTGGAGTTCTTAGCTCAGCTTTGTCACTGACCATTGATTCAATTTCCACATGTACTCCATTTCTCACAAATGTAAGCGAACATCCTTCACTTACCTTTCCTTGAAGGTTAAAGGGAGAATCAAGCATATGCATATTAAGTACTTTAAAAATAAATGACAAAAATTTAACCGAAGCAACAGACATTTTGAGTTACAACACATGTTGGTCTTTATCTATGGCCTACTGCCATTTAGAAAGAGAGTTTTGTTTGTGAAAGCTACAATTTTTTTAAAGGACATATGGGAACTCAATGCATTCTTCAACAAATAAAAAGCCAAACATCTGGTGCACTGAGTGGAGAGGGAGAAGAAGATAGGCTGCTTGGGGACACCATCTTTTAACAGTGCAGGTGTATATTGATAATCATTTGGCTAGATAAATGCTCTGCCAAGTCTGACTACATATTTCTGCTTTGAAGGAATGGTAAGTAATTGAGAATCGGTTTAAAAAGGCTTTGCTCTCCATTCCTAATTATGACATAAACTTTCTACATACCAGGTTGTTTTACATTTATAGTCCCGTATTTGTAATCTGAGAAGTGTTAAATCTGTTTCACTTTACAAGCACTTGATCCATCATAAGTTAAAGGTTGCATTGGGGAGGTGATGAAATGCCACATAAAATGGGTTCATAAAGAGAAGACAGAGTCCTTCTTATATAAAAGAGAATAATCAAGAGGAAGCTAATTAAACTGTCGAGTCAAGAAACAAATAGAAAAAAATTGGAGTTGTGAGATTACCTCATGATTACCTCCTTGTATGGTTTCAAGTCACATAGAATGTCATTAAGTAATGTAAGAAAGAAATGATATATCATCCATCTTCTCTATAAAGTCATAAAAGAGCATACTAGTGTTCTGATACAAATTTCAAATTTACCAAGGAATTTCAAAAGGTGTTTTATTTCAAACTTTATTGGATATGAAAAAAGAAGTATTTATCTTAGCTTAAATGTAAAAATACTTTCATATCACTATTCAAGAAAATATGTACCAAGGAATTAAAATACATTAATATATTGATTTGATGATTACAAAGTTCTGAAAATCTAGAATGCTAAATGAATGTAGGTAGACTCATCTGTCCATTTTGCAGTGCATAGGGAGTGACTTAAGGTACTTAAATAAGGAATACTGAGTTGTCTCCCTTTTTCAGAAAATATTGTACATAGCTGCCTTAGATCTTGTCAACAAAGTTTTCAAACTGGATTCATATGTGGTTAATAAGACAGTTTAAATAAATTTACATATTTTATTTTCCAAAATTGTAATTTTATTTAACATAAGCAAAATTTTCCACACAATGTCCAATCATTCTTCACACAATGGTAAAGCCTCAGAAAGATGAGTTAATTCTTTTTTCCAAAGATCTTCAAGTGGCAAAATGTCTTAACTTTCTTCTAAAATGATATTGCATGACATGGATGTACACAGGGACTTTACAGTAAAGTAGAACTGGATTTAAATCCTAACTCTACCACCTACTGTATCATTTTCCTTACATTAATTTTATTTACTAAAATGTTTCAATGAACTGATCATCCAGGGAATTCAGCCTACTGTTTTATTTCTCCATTTTTTTCTATGGTTTTAGTGATTTCAAGGAAGAAGGGAAATGGAGAGACAGAAACATGAATGATGAGAACCATTTATCTTCTACCTTCTGCAAGCCCCCTATTGGAGATCAAGCTCACAACTTGGGCATTTGCCCTGACTGGGAATAAAACCATTACCTCTTGGCTCATAGGTTGACTCTCAATGACTAAGCCACACCAGCTGGGCCAGGCTACTGTTTTTTATGCCCTACTGTAAACCCACTTCTACTTATGGTGTCACCGAGGAAGAAGAGCTGGATTCCATTCTCTGTGCTGAATTATTTCAGTGCACATACATTTTTATATCTTTCCCAGTTCTTTCTGTGTTGTCTTACTCATAGATTATATTTTATTATTTTCATGTATCTTTTTTCTTGCTTATTCATATTCTAACATTGATCACCTTAGTGAATATTTATTTTATCATACATGGATCCAAGATTCATAAAAGGATACAAGTGTATATACATATAACCAAAAAAAATTAGCAATCACAAATACAACAGCAATGACAAAGAGATGTAAACACAATCAATGAGACCCATAGCCAAAGTAAATTAAGTAAATCAGCCGTAATATACCCAGCTATAATAGAAGCACCTCATGCAGGCTGATCCACAGATTTCATTGGCATCTAACATACCAAGTAAATATTAAAAGCCTGTATAGTCTCCCTAGAAATCTCACACATTTATATTCTCTGTATTTGACAATAATAACAAAGAAAATAGAAAATATTTATATTGTTAAAAGGATATATTGACCATGAAGAAAGAAAAAGAAAGGAGTTCTTTTGATTTTCAAAATAAACAATACCTAATACTTATTGAATGCTTAACATATGGCATATATTTTGTCTTATTCTTTGTATTCATGATTTTATGACAGCTGTAGAGCAGCCCAATGAAGTAGATATAATTAACCCTATTCTAATATTTCTAAAAATTGGGTCTTGACTGAAATTATTAGCATAGCTAGTGGTTGAACTGAAATCAGAAGCAGGACTAAGAGTGAATGACTGCACTGACACAACTTTTTCCTTGAGAAAAATAATCATTTTTTTTAAGATTTTGAATAAAAGTTTAGAGAAAGATGTGTTTAAAATGAATATTATAGAAATAAACTCAATGAGGCTTTTTCAATATATCTACTTAGAACTTAGACTTAGCCAAATCTGTGAAGATCATATATGGTCTTAACTATTCCAGTTACTTATTTTATTTACCATTTCTCTGTGCTGCTTCTTTTTTTTTTTTCTTCTTTTTTTAAATTTTCTTTTAAATAAATCTTTATTGATCAGATTATTACAATTGTTTCTCCTTTTTCTCCCCCATAGCTCCCTTCCACCTGATTCCTACCCCACCCTCTGCCCTTACCCCCTCCCCCCACTATTGTCCTCATCCATAGGTTATACAATTTTAATCCAGTCTCTTTCTGCACCCCACACCCCTTTTACCCTGATAATTATCTATCCACTCCCTTTCTTTGCCCCTAATTCTATTATATTCACCAGTTTATTTTATTCCTCAGATTTTTAATTCACTTGATCTTCCTCTTCTTAAGTAATATCTTTCAGCTTTTCATATAATACTGGTTTGGTGGTGATGAACTCCTTTAGCTTTTTCTTATCTGTGAAGCTCTTTATCTGCCCTTCAATTCTGAATGATAACTTTGCTGGATACAGTAATCTTGGTTGTAGGTTCTCGCTATTCATCACTTTGAATATTTCTTGCCATTCCCTTCTGGCCTGCATGGTTTCTGTTGAGAAATCAGCTGATAGTCTTATGGGTGCTCCCTTATAGGTAACCAACTGCTTTTCTCCTGCTGCTTGTAAGATCTTTTTGTCTTTTACCCTTGGCATATTGATGATGATGTGTCTCCAAGAATTTTTCTTTGGATTCCTCTTGTTTGGGGTTCTGTAGGCTTCCTGTACTTGTAAGTCTATTTCTTTCACCAGGTGAGGGAAGTTTTCTGATATTATTTCTTCAAATATGTTTTCAGTATTTTGCACTCCCTCTTCTTCTGGCACCCCCATAATTCTGATGTTAGTGCGCTTGCAGTTGTCCCAGAGGCTCCTTACACTATCTTCAACTTTCTGGATCTTCTTTTCTTCTTCCTTCTCCAAAGAAGTGTCTTTTGGCTCTTTGACCTGATTCTTGTGTTCTTCCATTCTGCTGTTGGATCTCTGCATAATATTTTCCAATTTAGTCAGTTTATGTATACTTTTTAGTTGGGTCTCATGAAGATTATCGAGCTTTTCTAGGATATTCTTGCATAACCTTAGAACAGTAGTTCTGAACTCTATATCCTCCATCTCTTTTGTTTGAGATCTATTTCCTTAATAGAAAATAGATCTCGGCATTATCACTATTTTTCAGAGTTGGTAGGATGGCTTTGTGTGTTTGGTGTCCTATATAGCACAGTGGGTCAGCCTCCTCAGTTACCTGAGGTAGACACTCTTGGTGATCCCCTTTGTGGACTGCGTGCACAGCCTTGTTGTAGCTAAGTCTTTATTGTTGTGAATTGACCTTCAGGCCAATTGGATGTGGGTATCAGCTGTGTCTACTCTGGGATAAATTCTGTATTGGAGACAGTCTTATAAGATTAGACTTGAAAAACTGCAGAAGCCTCTGCTCAGCTTGGATGGGGCGGAGTCTCAGGGCTGAACTGACAGTCTTGGCTTCTGCCCTGCCCTTGTGCACTCGACTGAGTTTTCACCTGACTTCTGCCTTCCGCAGCTTCCCTGAGTTTCCGCCTGGCCGTCCCAGTTTCCCCAAGCAAGAGCGTGGGTGCCCCAGGGGCTCGCCCAGAGTTGGGCTGGTCTCTGTAGTCTGGAGCTTCTGACTCCTTCAGCTACAGAGAGGCCTCCACCTTGTACAGAGAGGCAGCGGCAGCCTCTGTGGTCAGACCTGGAGCTTCTGACTCCTTCCGCTACAGAGAGGCGGGGGTCAGACCTTAGGGAGTTCTCATTCACGCGTGCACGACTGTAGACTGCTGGCTGCGGCTCCGGTCCCCGGTCTCCCAGTCTCTGAGTCTCTGGGTGCCTTACTTTACAGTCCAGACTCCACCCGCATGAGCCTGGGACCACGGAAATTCAGCCGGGGTTGGGTTCAGTACAGTCGGAAAGGGTTCAGTGCAGTCGGGGAATTCCTCCCCTCCCGCCAGGCAGGCATTCGGCAACTGCACTTCCTCTCCACGCGCGAGCGTCTCCCTACCTCAGCGCTTTTCGGCTCCCAGTCCGATCCGTGAGCCTCTTTCTTTCTTTCTAGTTGTAGCTATTCCACTCCGCCAGCTTTCCTGAGGTTTTGGTGAAGTCCTTTTTGATTTTACTTGTTTTTTTAATTAAATTGTTGATGAGGTGGCAGCGTAGGAGACTGCCTAGGCCGCCATTATGGTTCCGGTCCTGTGCTGCTTCTTGCATCTTGTTTCTGTTTTCAACTATAGAATCCAAGAAGAAATGTTTTCTGTTACTAAGAAGCTCTAGAAGTTGTCATCTGATTATAAATTTGTTATGAGACTTACTCAATACCACCTAAGCCAGAATATCATTAGAAAACAACCTGCAAGGTTAAAAAACACAGTTTGCTGGGCTGCTAATCCCAGTTTCTGATTTACTAGTTTTGGTGTGAAGCCAAGTCATTCTTATTTCTAACAAGTTGTTAAGTGCTGCTAATGCTACTGATCAGGGACGATATATAAGTATGAAGTTCTTTCAGTGGGTCAGACTCTTGTGCTGTAATATTTCTAGGGAAAGGGCTCAAGGAGGGATAGCTTCTACCACATATCTATTTCATTTACTGGAGAAAAAACAATCTATCTAAGAAGTCTAGAGAAGTGAGCTTAAGTTTTATAGAAGTATAGTGGTTTCAGAAACTGTGCTGATAGTTACTAGAACTTTTCCCAATCCATTGACCCAGTGCTTTTATAGACTCTTGAAGAGAGATATTGAATTTGATCATTCAAAAGACCTAGAAGTACATACTACCACAGCTTAAGAAATATTTCTATGAATTCCTAGCATAGGGTGGATGTCCCAATAATTCCATAAGGGATGTATGCACAGGTTACCTAGGGTGTCTCAGCCAGAAATCTGACACGTACAACTCAAGGTACTTAATTAATAATCCTCCAAGCATACATTACACAGGAGACAAACATGCAATGCACGAAATCACTCACAGTTTATTTACCAGAGTCCTGGTGGGTTCCAGACCTCGGCAGGCCACCCAGGGATTCACACTGGCAGACACACACACACACACACACACACACACACACACACACACACAGAGTTCATGGAGGACTTTGCAGCTGCAGCTCGGTTTCAGTTGAGGCCTCTCATTCATGGCTCGTGATGGGTGCAGGTGGGGAAAGTGGAGAGCAACCTTCTGTGGAGGAGCAGAAGTAGCGTCTCTGATCTTCTGTGGAGCTTGTTCTTTTTGTGTCTTCGGTGCTCAGATGTGTCTTCAGTGTGTCTTATCAGCGGGTACCAGGAGCCTTGCTATCTGGTCTTATAAATGGGGTACAGATTACTTTATCTATTTTCTACATAAAGGCCACTCAAGGGTGCTTATCAATTTGTTTACATCACATTCCATGCTTTCAGATATCACACTTCAATTCCACACTTTAATACTTATTCAGTATTGTATTTTTTTCCTATTACTATTACTATAACAGTGGCTTAAAGCAGCAGCAAATTATTTCTTCACATTCTGTTGCCTTTTCCATTTTCTGACGGCAGTCAGCATTCCTTGACTTGTGGATGCATTACTCTAATCTCTGCCTCTGTAGTGACATTGCTTCCTCCTTCTCCTTCAGTTAAATCTCCCTCCATCTCACTTTTATTTTACACTTGTCATATAATTTAGAGACCAGTCAGAAAATCTAGGATAAATCTTTCCCTTAAAATTATTTACTTGATCATATAATTTTCCATATAGAGTAATATTTCTTCTTTTCTTATATAATGTAATTGTATTAGTCAGAAAAACTGAACCAGTAGAATATCTAATCTATATTAATAAAAGTCTAGGTGATACTCATGCCCTCATGTGATGCCCTCACGTGATCACAAGACAGCCACCACAAGATGACTGGCAGGGAGAGCAGTTGTGGGTGATCAGGCTGGCAGTGGAGGGCAGTTGAGGGAAATCAGGCCAGTAGGGGATGGTAATTGGGGGAATTGGGCCTGCAGGGGAGGGTAGTTGGGGGTGATCAGGCTGGGAGGGGAACAGTTAGGTATCAATCAGGTTGACAGGGGAGCAGTTAGGGGCAATTAGGTTGGCAGGCAGAAGTGGTTAGGGGCAATCAGGCAGGCAGGCAGGCAAACAGATAGGAGCCAGCAGTCAGACATCCCCTGAAGGGTCCCAGATTGGAGAGGATGCAGGCTGGGCTGAGGGACAGCCCCCTCCTTCACCTTGCATAAATTCTGTGCACCAGGCCTCTAGTTTATTATAAGAAATTGGCTCCATGATTATGCAGACTTGCAAGTTCAAAAATCTGCATGGTGAATTGGCAGGCTGGAAACTTAGGAAAACTAATCTTCCAGTTTGAGTCTGAAGGCAATCTGTTGAGGAACAAAGAAGAGTTGATGATGCAAAAGTGCAAAGGCAGTCTGCTGGAGAATTCTCTTTTATTCTGGAAATGTCATCCTTTTATTTTCCATTCAGACTTCCAACTGATTAGATGAGGCTCATCTCCATAGGGAGGACGATCTGCTTTAGTCAGGTCTCCTAATTTAAGTGTGAATCTCATCCAAAAACACCATACAGAGACTGTAGAAAGCCAATTCCAATATGTCAGCAGGGCTGAATCATCTGGAAATGGCTGAGGGCATTTCCCAAACCTGAAAAGGATGCATAAATTGATTTCTTGCTGCCAGACAGCTAAGGGCATTTTAATCTACATGTCATTGCCTCCTCCTGGCCAAACACCAGAACTGCCAAAGGCAGTGTCTCCAAAACCTGATAATCTGACAATGGGTTGTTTATACAAACCCTACCCTTTGATGTGCATATCTCCATCTTGCCTTGGGACAAATTGTGTTAATAAATAGCAAGGGGTCCTGAGACAAGGAGAACTTAATTCCTTTAGCTAAGTCTTCTCTGAATCCACATAATGCTTTTCAAAATTATGTTTCATCTCTGGACTCTTAATTTATGCACAATGCCTTCTCAGGGTTTCTGAATTCTTCTAAATGCTGGATCAAGACCACCTGCAAGAGACCTAAAATTAATCAGCACTGTAATATTTGCAGATTCTGATAACGAACACATCGATGTATTGGTTTTTTTTTTTGTTTGTTTGTTTTTTTTTTTTTTTGGGGGGGGGACGTGTCACCATTCAAATGCATTTCCAGAATGCAGAATGGTATAGAAAAAGAGCTTCCTATTAAGTACACTGCGTATTCAGTGGATCTACTTGCTTTGCATGATAAGATGACACCATGTGGCAAGAGGTCCTTAATCTGGGGAAACTAATATGGCCAAAGTTAGTGGGAGAAACTTCGGATCTGATGCTGCAGTTGGTCTACAGATTACAATTGATGCTCATCTCCCCTTTCTATCACCCATTTTACATTTCCCCCACTTTAAACAGCAACTGTGCTGAAGTACGTGCCTTACCAGCTAGGTTACCTGGATCTTCATCCTTGAGGTGTCTGAAACACTGGTCATATGGTCTTAGAATGAAGCAGCTTCATATGCCTTTTTCTCTGGCAAAATTGGCCAAAGGACTATCAAGAGCCAAACTAATGGATTATTTGAAGGCCAATATAGCTTTTGCCCCCATTGTGAAACAGCGAACCTACATTTTCTCAATGAGAGTAAATCACCCTTGCTGGGATGGAAACTCCTTTCCTTGACTGCTGTTCTCTTGGCATGAAGATACTGGAATGAATATGTAACAGTTATAGTTTAAAGTTTCTGAGACTCTGGCTCTTTATCCTAGTAAGATAATTTCCTCTCTGGAAATCAGGACTTTCAGCTCCATAGAGCCCAAAATTGCAGGAAAGGGGAACATAAATTGCTAAATAGATGTTTGGAAGTGCAAATAAGTAGAGTCCTTATGTCCAGACTTTTGTATTCTATCAAATTTGGGGCATAGTATCATATGGTGGTTATTGATTTAAGGTGCAAGCTGAAATATAGTAGCAACCATACTTTGTTAAAAACTGCTGTTTGAATTTTAACCCTTCTAATCTGGCTCCTGCACCTGATTAAACACAGGATAATTACCTCAGCTTCCAGGTGGAGACCTGGAGGCTAAGGCAATTTTCCTGTGCCTGGAACCAGGACTACAGGAGATTGATTCCCACTGACTCAGTAGCTTCAGGGGTAGAAACTGTATATAACCTTTAGAGACTAACCACTGAACTCTGCTTCTGTATTATCGGCTATCGCAAGATAGGGCCACATTTCAATGTCCAGCAGGATGTGACTGGGAATGACCCTGCTGGCTGTTCCCAGCCGTTAGAATTTAGAATTTAGAACAAAGGAAAATTCTTGTGGTTTAGGCCTTTAAAAGGACTGCCTACACCTGAAACAGGGTGCTAGTTTGGAGTCCACCTGCATGTGGTGCTCTCGCGGCTATCCTGGCCAGTTTTTCAATAAATCATTGTCTGCTTTTTTAAATCAATCATTAGCCTCCGGTGGTCTTATTTTGAACCCAGGGTTCGACCTCACAACAAAAGCTGCATCTGGAGGATGGCATCTTATCCTTTGTGGGTGTCATCTCAAAGCTGAGCATTAGGTATATCTGTAAAATGTTTTTCATTTGTCTTTTAAAAGTTTAATTTTAAAGGAATATTTCTAAAACTTATTATTTCTATCATATTAGTAAATTCTTCATGGGGTAGTATTTGATAGGAAATTAGATTCCATGATCATGTTCCCACCTCCTTTTGTGGATCTCATAGGGAATTCCATTAGACCAAACACACTGTAAGACCTAACACAGTGGGAGTGGCTGAATACCTGTGGGCAGAAAAGACAAATGAATACCTAGAATCTCTGTCAATTCCAGTCAAGATAACTTTATGCTATTTTCATATTAAGGTCAAAGTAATGAACTGGAACTAAGCAGCTAATTGGTCTTCTGATAGTGCCATGCAACATGGGGGTTCAAGGGACAGCTCTGGTCATTCAGAAGCACCACTAACAAGATTACTTTTGATGAATGGAAGCCCATGCTCTTGGACTTAGTATAGCTTCCATTTCTGCAATCATGGTTCTTCTATTCATACTACCAGATGGACCAGTGGCAGAGGATTACTGATGTGTACTGGCTGAGGCATTCTGTCTACCAGTTGTTTGGTGTCTCTTCATGGTGATCACCCACAGGTGAAAGTTAACATGTGATATAAAGGTTTAGGTAATCACACTTTGAGCCTACATCTTCAATATTTATCCACATGTCTCCAGCTCAGATCTCTAGGTCCTAAATCTTGCAAAATTAATACTTCCAAGGCCCTAACCAATTAGCTAGATCTTTTGCAAAGTCCCATGAGTTCATGCATGTCTTTATCATGGGTCAGTTCCTTCTCCATGCAAGGGGGATGCCTACTACACTATGTGAAGGTTTTCCTACTGGAAACATTTGCCTCACCTCTGTCTTTCATGACTGCCATTGACTGGAACAACAATGCAGCAGCAATACAATTTTTGGCTTTACTTCAATAACAATTAAATCTTTGAATCAAGTTTAGACTTTTTGTTCCTCTATCAGCTGGTCATTGGGGGCACTCACAATAAAATACAACCACCATCAATACAGCTATGGATAGAGGTGAAGAGTTGATTAGTTATATAAGGGACAGAGAATCCTAGTGGTCAAGTTTAATTGCATCTTCTGGTCTCCCTCAGGGGGGAAAAAATAAACGCAAAAACAAATAGAGTGTATGCCAGGAAGTTGAGCTCAGAAACTTTCTACAAAAAATAAAGTATATCAAGAGGTAACTTAGCAACCTCTTTATTATGACCACTGGATAGCACAAACTTTATATCTAGTGTAAACATTTTTTATTTATATAATTTTCTTTTAGTTCCCAAACTGGAAACATTGACTATATAAATAAGAACAGTTTATACTCAGGTGTTGTTATCAACATAACAGTAGATATGCAAAGAGAATGCATAAAATGTAATTGAACAATGCATCATCATTGGACAATAATTTTATTTAAATTAATAGCCAGTCAAGTTCTGATATACAAAAACTGTTTATTTTGACAGAAAATATAATCTATCTTTTTCATATTTTAACATTTCACTTAAAATATATAAATTAAGTTTATATTTATTTTTTCAATCTACAGAGGAAATACACATTTTAGAGAGAACTGTATGAGACTCTGGTTCCATAGTCTGATCCATCAACACCCCAACTCAAAAGTTCTTCATCATCCTGGCCTAAATGATTCTCTTCAACAATGCTAGCAGCCACACAGAGTGGGTAGGCACTGTTGTTTGTGGCTATCAGCTTGGATATCAGCCTCAACACCAAGTTTGGCAAGAAAGCCAAGAAAACATCCCACTAGGAAGAAAGAAATTACCTCCACTCTAAGAATATTTAGTTATTAGCTCAAAACATGACAACTCTTGGGGAAAAAGATACAATATGAATAAAGAACTGCATTTCAGGCTTTTTTTTTTAAGGAAACAAAATCATCATATAGGAATTCTTTAAAATGGATTTTACCACAACATAAAAAATAAATTTAAAAATTAATTCATACATTAAAATAAAAAATTAAATTTATTTTTCAATTATAGTTGACATGCAATATTAAATTAGTTTCAGGCACACAGCATTGTGTGTGACATTTATGTACCTTACAAAGTAATATGCTAAGTCTAGAGTCTACCTGGCACTATACATAATTATTATAATGTTATTGATTATGTTCTTTATGCTGTACTTACTTCCCAAGACTATCTTTTATCCCATTTTTAGAGAGTGGAGAGGAGGAGAAAAAAGTGGGGGGGAGAGAGAGATGGATGTGATACATCAATTGGTTGCCTTCTGCACTCACCCAGATAGTAAACCTGTAACACAGGTATATTCCCTTGACCAGGAAGCAAAACTGCAGTGTTCCAACCACTGAGCCATGCTGACAAGGGTCCCAAAACTATTTACAACTGGAAATTTGTTCTTCTTAATTCCTTCACCTTTTTCTCCCATTCCCCTCATACCTTATGTTGGTTTGTTTTTTTTTTTTTTTTTTTTTTTTTAGAATCCACATATATCATGTGAAATCCACATGTGAAATCATGTGGTATTTATTTTAAAATAATCTTATATTTATAGACTAATGTAAGCATACTATGTAGAATCTATGAACTTTTGTTATTAGCAATTGTATGCTACTATAGTATTTCCCTAATCTACCAAAAGCAAGAACAGCAATTAACTGGTGAGTACTGTAAATACTTGAAGTCATGGATAGTTTGAATAAAGTGCATCACCCACGTGAGAAACTGCACATTTCCAATAGACATATGAAAAGATTGTCAATGTGTAAAATTATCACAGAAATGCAAATTAAAACCACAATGAGATATCATTTCACTTCTGTCAGAATAGCTATCATGAATAGCTCTGAGGAGGATGTGGAGAAAAGGGAAACCTTGTGCACACTTGGTGGGAATGCAGATTGGTGTGGCAGGTATGGAAAGTAGTGCAGAGTTTCCTCAAGAAATGAAATCAGGAACTGACATTTGACCCAATGATTCCACTTCTAGAAGTATATCCTAAGAAACCTGAAACATAAATCAGAAAGTGTATATGTACCATTATGTTCATAGGAGCATGATTTACAATAGCTAAGATCTGGAAACAGCCCAAGTGCCTATCAGTAGATGAGTAGATAAAAAAGCAGTGGAACATGTACATAATGGAATACTATGCAGTTATAAAAAAGAAGAATATCTTACCCTTTGAGATAGCATATAGGAACCTGGAGAGTATTATGCTAAGCAAAATAAGTCAGAGAAAAAATGTACCACATGATCTCACTTATATGTGGGATCTAATGTACAAATAAACTGGTGAACAAAATAGATCCAGAGACATGGAAGCATGGGACAGACTGACAAATCTTAGAGGGAAGTGCGGGTGGTGAGGGGGAGTTTAACCAAAGAACATATGCATATATGCATAACCCAATGTACACAGACAATAGTGCAGAGAAGGCTTGGGGAGGACATGGGGAGGGGGTAAAGGGAGTTAATTGGGGGAGGGGGACATCTGTAATATTTTCAAAAATAAAGATATATTAAAAAATAAAAACAATAATCATATATTATTTTAGCATTAAAATATTTTTAAAAGATTTAAAACATCTGAAAAATCACTCAGGGCTCAAAACAAAATCATCTATTTTATTCTAGATTCATTTTGATTGGTTGTACCCATGAAATGGCCTCCATTTCCAGCCCATCCCTAAAGCATTGGGCAGTATGCCTCCAGGCCCACCCCTCTACTGCCAGAGCAGTTTCAGTGTGGGGCTGTGTCTCTATCTGGCAGTCAAGCCACAATCCTGAGTCACTGAGTGCATACTATATATACTATATGATCAGCACAGTGCCAGGAAGCTGCATTTTTTAAATGCTGAAATATTAAAAATATTAACATATATATATATATATATATATATATATATATATTAACATACACATACACACAGACACATATATATGTGTGTGTGTGTATGTATGTATGTATGTATATATCACTAGATAATAGTGGTAGATAATATATATATTATTTTAAAAAGTGGTAGATAATATATATATTCTTTAAAAATTCCTTACTGAAATTCTAGTGGTAGATAATGTGATTTTGTTCAGAATGATAGATCAATGTTAAATGGAAGACATGGATATCACTCAAGATTTTGTAGTGAGAAATTTGAGTTTCACAAAGTTTAAGGACTTGCTTCAAATCACACTTGTTTGTGACAAAAGTGAGACTTAGTTTATAGTGCAATTCTCTTCACATAGAGGTCTTGAAATACTTCTTTCCCGCCTTCAGTTATTTCCCTCAACAACTATAGACCATCAGTTGAATTTGAACATGCATTTCATATGTGAAATATGACTCTCTCTTGTTGAAAGGTGCTACTAATACTTTCTCCCACTGACTGAAATCAGAGATGCAATATTGCATTATTTCTACTTGAGAAATGGTAAGGAAATTTGTGGGTTCTCATTAAACTCCTTCTGGAATTTGGTGGGAAGGAAAACATCTTGAAAATTATATTTTATAATTTGATTCATGCTTTGGGGAAAATACATAGTTCAGATCATTTAGCTATTTAGCTATATTTTTGTAACAGCCTAAATATAGAGTTGGTGATCTTAAAACATGCTGATAGATGAAAGAGGAAAGGACTGATTAGTTGAGTTCTGAACCCATTTAGGTCTGAATACCAGTGGCAGGTGTTAGAGTGTGAAGTGGGTGGCCTGCACTGAGTGATTTAGGATAATGGGTAAGTAGGAGAAGGGAAATGTGGAAGGAAGAACAGGCCACTTCAGAATAAATGGCAAGTTATGTTTGATTTCAATACTCAGAATTTATTTTTTATTATAGTTTCATTTATTTTATAAATATATTTTTATTTATTTCAGAAAGGAAGGGAGACGGAGAGAGAGATAGAAATATCAATGATGAGAGAGAATCATTGGTTGGCTGCCTCCTGCATGCCCCCTATTGGACTTTGAGCTCAATACCTGAGCATGTCTCCACCAAGCAAGACACCAAGAGTAGAACTTTGACTTCCTGGTTCACAGGTCAATGCTCAACCACTGCGAGCATCACTGGTCAGGTCAATGTTCAGCATTTCAGCATTTATGAAATGTTTCTTTATTTCCTTACTTCCTTTTTTTTTTTTTTTAAACCTTCTAAGTGTCTCCATTAATCATGGATTCTTCTACCAGAAAGAGAACACAGCTGAGAGAAGACAAATGGCAGATAAGGCAATACTGTATACTGATATAGAGTTAATGCATTTTATTTTATTTTAATCCTCACCCAAATATATAAAGATATGTTTTTATTAGAGAGAGAGAGAGAGAGAGAGAGAGAGAGAGAGAGAGAGAGAGAGCCATTGATGGGTTGCCTCCTCTACATACCCAGACCAGGATCAAACCCAAAACCTAGGTATGACTGAGAATGGAGTCCATTAACTTTTCTTTCTTTCTTTTTCTTTCTTTCTTTCTTTCTTTCTTTCTTTCTTTCTTTCTTTCTTTTCTTTCTTTCTTTCTTTCTTTCTTTCTTTCTTTCTTTCTTTTCTTTTTTTCCTTTTCCTTCCTTCCTTCCTTCCTTCCTTCCTTCCTTCCTTCCTTCCTTCCTTCCTTCCTTCCTTCCTTCTTTCCTTTCTTCCTTCTTTCTTTCCATCCTTTCTTCCTTCCTCTTCCTTTCTTCTCTTTCTTCCTTTTTTTTTTTTAATGTCTGAGAGATGACACTGAGTAACCTGATCAGAGAGGGCTAGGGTCAATGTATTTTAAAGATAACAAACTCATTAATATCTTACACACCAAATTATGCTTATAAGTCCCTAAGTCAAAGGGGGAAATTATATACATTTAGAAACTGCTGAGCACACAAATCTCTATGTTCATATTACTTTCCTGCCATCTTCATTTAATATTATTTTAAAATGAAATCCTGAAAGATTTTTTTTTATCTCCCCTTACCTTGACCTACATATTCAATATAATGTATTCATTCAACAAATATATATTGAATAATTTGCAATCTGGATGATAAAAAAATCTGGGAGGAGAACATAAAACAAGAATTCCAATTTGGAGGCCTAAGCCTAAAATAAAATTGGATTAAACTTGAGGGACAGTGCAACTTCAGTAGACGATAGCCTTCCAAAATAAAAATTTTTAGAATATGCCAAAACCGGCTTGGCTCAGTGGTAGAGCGTCGGTCTGCGGACTGAAAGGTCCCGGGTTCGATTCTGGTCAAGGGCATGTACCTTGGTTGCGGGCACATCCCTGGTGGGGGGTGTGCAAGAGGCAGCTGGTCGATGTTTCTCTCCCATCGACGTTTCTAGCTCTCTATCTCTCTCCCTTCCTCTCTGTGAAATATCAATAAAATATATTTAAACAATTTTTTAGAATATGCTTTACCTATTAAACTCAGAAAAAATAAATTTAACTAAATCTATGTAATGTGCTAGTAAAACTTTACTAATAATTCATGCTATTCAGATTTTTTGAGTGAAATGTAATTGTGTGTGTGTTTTTTTCATGATATAAAGATGACACTGTAGCAGATTTTGTAGTCTTATAGTTTGCATATTTTTTATTTATTGAAAGAAATATAAACATTGTCAGGAATAAAACATATTGAATAGGATGACTGAATTCTCAAGAGGGCAATGCATTCTATTGTGACTGAGAATGAATCTTTACAGATGCTTACAAATTCTATCAAATACCTGTTCCTCAGACAGGTTCAGTTACCTGAACAAATGTATATATGTTTCATGTATTGGATTAAATTAAAAAATATGTTTTATGTTTAATAACACACATTTTGGAACTTCAAATACAATCTTAAAAGCTCTACTCATAGCTATCTGTCTATGATAGTATTTATTAAATAATTGGCAGGGATTAAAATGATTATTGATTACTTGGCATTTATTGCATGGTGTGATCAATGGGGAAAAAATCTATGACATAGACATATATTGAAAATCCCTGACAGGCAAATTTTACAAAATATATTTAACACAATACACCCAGATGAACCTTGAGGAAAGGTTTGCCTTATGAATGTGAGTGTGTTCAATTGTATACTAAATACACAATTAATCTCAAAAGGTTAAATTCATTATATACTTAACTTCATTTAATCTTCATGCTGACCTGCAAATTCAGTACTATATCTATAGTACACAGAGAAATAAACTCAAGCAACAAAATGTCATCCAGAAAGAAAACTTTTTTTTGGAAAAAACGAAAACAAACAACAAAACAAAACAAAACAAAAAAACACACAAAACACCTTTAGTATCTCTGACACTAAGAATAATAATTTTATTTTATCATGGTAAGTAGATAGGGTCATTATACTGCTGTTATCTATTCGTTGTAAGTGGGGTATATGAGTTTTTTTGTCTCTTCTAAAAATTATATGAATCTAAGGAAGAAAGCAGTGTCTCTTTAAACTTTCCTAACAAGTCATTTTATAGAAATGTTGTTTTTAATTGCACCTATTTCTGTAAATAGGACAAAAAAAATTCTTTGTTTTTTGAATAAGTGAAGTCAGTTTAGGGTCATTAATTTAACCTGAGCATGGTTTCTTAGTCCATTCAGACTCTTGTGACAAAATGTCAAAGACCAAGTGTCTTACAAACAACAGAAAATATATTGCTCACAGTTCTGGAGGCTGGAAATTTGAGATACAGGTTCCAGCATGATCAGGTGACTGTTCTTCCATGGTGCCAGACTTCTCAATGTATTTGTATATGGCAGGAGGAGCCAAGAATCATTCTGAGTTTGTTTTTTTTTAAGGCCACTAATCATACTCATTTTAAAAATATATTATATTTTATTGATTTTTTACAGAGAGGAAGAGAGAGGAATAGAGAGTTAGAAACATTGATGAGAGAGAAACATCAACCAGCTGCCTCCTGCACACCCCCTACTGGGGATGTGCCCGCAACCAAGGTACATGCCTTTGACCGGAATCAAACCCAGGACCTTTCAGTTCGCAGGCTGATGTTCTATCCACTGAGCCAAACCAGTTTTGGCACTAATCATACTCATGATGGTGCCAACCTTTATCTAAACACTCTGAATGGCTGCATCTTCTATTACCATCACTTAGACATTAAGATTTCAATATATGAATTTTGGGAGGACACAAATATTCAGACTACACGAAGAATGCCTACCAGGTTATGTTGGCAGAGCTCAGATGCCCAGAGTCTTGCTATTCTACTTCCTAGATCACTCATACACTGGTATATTTCTGTATTGAGAGAAAAGAGAGCTCCAGATATAATAACTTGGCATTACTGGATACTAAATTTGGTAGCAACAGATGTTGTCTTGGCTGATTTCTGTCTCCTGGAGGCCAGTAATTCTCACCTTGTGTGATAACAAGTCATATTGGGTGAGAAAGGTGAGGCAAAAAAAAAAAAAAAAAAAAGGAAAATTGAGGAATTGAGGGGAGTGGGTTGGGGAATGGGTTAAAAGGTGAAGGGATTAAGAAGTATAAACTGGTAATTATAAAATGGTCATGGGATGTAAAATACAGCATAGGGGAAAGTCAATAGCATTGTAATAACTATATGTTGTGGCGGCTATGGAGCTGGAGTGAACAGGAGGCTTGGGTTGCCCCTGGTGATGGAGGAAGCCAAGCTTCCTGCCCGCCCTGGTTGGCCCTGGCCTCCACTCAAGGCTACAAAGTTTCAATTATAGAAGTTAAATAAATACCAGATACCTGCTTCCATCCGGCCCTGGCCTCCGCTCAAGGAGGAGCTGGAAAAAAAAGAAAAAGAAAAAGAAAAAAAGGAAGGACTGGGAGCTTGGGTTGCCAGGGGGTGTGGCCAACCTGCAAACAGCCATCAACCCTTCACCCAGGCTGGCCACGACCCCCAGGTGGGGACTCTCACCCCATGGGGGCATGGCTGGCCTGCAAACCACCATAAGCCCTCACACAAGCCGCCCCATGCCTCAAGAGAACCCCCACTCTGATTTGGGACACCTTTCTGGGCAAACCAGCTGGCCCCCACCAGAGCACCAGGCTTCTATCTATACTAATAAAAGGGTAATATGCTAATTAGACTGGGAGACCTTCCAGATGTTTTGGACAAAGCCATAGTGGCGGGGATGAGGAAGAGGCGGTTAGAGGCCAAGAGGGGAGGACAGTTGTGGGTGATCAGGCTGGTGGGGGGCAGAGCCATTGGGGGTAAGAAGACCAGCAGGGGGGCAGTTGAGGGCAAGCAGGCCAGTGGGGAGGAATAGTGGGGGTGAGCAGGTCAGCGGGGAGGGGGGGGCAGTTGGGGTGTGCAGGATGGCAGGGGAGGCAGTTGGGGGTAAGCACACTGGTAAGGGGGCTTTTGGGGATGATCAGGCTGGCAGAGGGGCATTTAGGGGCAAGCAGGGCAGCAGGCAGAGTGGTTAGGGGCAATCAATCAGTCAGGCAGGCAGGCAGGCAAGTGAGTGGTTAGGAGCCAGCAGTCCCAGATTGTGAGAGGAATGTCCCATTTCCGGTTTGGGCCTGGTCCCTATAAACCAGCCTTCATCTGCCTGACCCCACCCAGGGAGGGACTAAGCAAGGGGCCCGCCTTTCCATTCTCCATCCTTCCATTTGTGACACCTGTCACCCTTGCCAGACCTCTCCCAAAGACAGTTCAGTTCAATCCCTGAATTTAAAAGGGTGTGTCAGGGGGGTGGAGGGGGGCGTGTTAAGCTTCACTCCAGTGCCCCCTGATTCCCAGTGACAGAACATCGTCTCAGAACGGTGGCCACAGCTGCAGAACATAGATCTGTTTCAAGAAAAGTTGGGAATGCCGACTTCCATATGAGCCCCTATTCCAAAATGTGGCAATTTATTCACATTGTGGCAAAGACACCTTCAAGAGTAACATAAGCGGGTAAAGTCAGGGCCAAACTGGGCCATTTCTTCATCCATTCTCTGTGAGGCTTGTGGGCAGAACCAAGTCTCAGCTCTTCGCAGGACACTGCTGGGTTTTTTTAAGCCCAATAGTCTGTCGCCATTCTTGTTCTTTGGGATTTTTTCATCATGGATAAAAGGATATGTACATTGGGGCAATCTTCTGGAGATACAATATTCCAGGTGCACCCATGTGAGGACGACAGCGCCCCTCAGAGAGAGGGAGCTGACAGATGGGGAGCAGGGAATTCTGAAAACCAAAGTGATGACAGAGATGCTAAACCTTGCCTTCACGTGTCTGACATCCCTCCTCAGGCGGCCTGCAGGCTGGGCATCTGCTGAACCTTTATCACTTGATGCCCTGGCAGGCTGCCCTGGGGGCCCTGCTAGGTGGTGTGCAGGGCTGCCTAGTCCCAGGGGGAGTCACCCCCTTGCCCCAGCCACTCCTGGTCCAGCTCTAGTACATGGGTGCTGGTCTTTGGGAGCCATACCTGGTTGGCAGCATAGTTGCCTTCCATCTGCTGAAACCTGTCCTCCACCTGGCCCTGGCCCCTGAGGCTTAGGCATGCCCAACGCAGGCCAGGACCTTCACAGAATGGCAGGGGAGCTTGCCCCTCTACAGCTTCAGGACCACTTCTGGATGTTCTGAAAGCCTTAAGCAGCCTCAAAGCATGGCAGAATCTCTCCATTCCTTTCAAGGGTGACCTTCTGGCAGTCTTTGTTCCTCAGAGCACGGTAGGTGAGCACCCCCACATCCTCATTGAACAGCTCGTTGGCTATGTACCTGGTGGAGCTGGCACCCTCGTGGAGCCTCACCTCCTTCTCCTTCATGTGGACAGAGTGTCCATGGCAGCGTCATTCAAGGAGAGGTCACTTTGCTTCATTATCTGGACAATTTCACCTGAGGTTAATATGCAGTGAGCACCCTGGGAACTATGTAAGATGTTTTGGGAACATCTTCTCAAAAAGCCTCCAGTTTCTTGTCATAACACAGGGCCGTGATGATGTGGAAAATCTTGTCTGGGGACAGGTTCTGCAGTCTGGTTAAGTAATCCTTCAGCAGAAAGCCCATGATCTGCTGGGGAGACTTGGACTGCAGAGGCGGGGGAGCTGGGGTGACCCGGCACACGCTCTGAATATCAGTCCCAGCCAGGACAGGCAGAGGTCAGCATGGGTAGCCGGGGCTCTTCCTAGCGGTGCTGGCAGTACCCTCTCGCACAGATTCCTTCTGACTCTCCAGGATGCTCAAGTCCACAGCTATCTTCATGTCAAAGAAAGTGTGCCCCAAGGCTTTTGAGAAAGCCACAGTCTTCTGGATGCATCAGCGACACTGAGGCTGAATTTAGCAGCAAAATATGGCAGAGACTAAGGACACAGGGACACTGGCAGCACCTTGTGCTGTGAGATATCACATTTCTTATTAAGGTTTAGAACATGGAGCAAGTCCTTGGTGTTCTGTTGAGAAACTTGGGCTCTGTGGTCACACAATTGTCACAGGCCAGGCAGTCACTCAGAAATATCTTGGCATCAGCCAACTCATGGAATTCTCCCTTCTTTCCTTTCTCCTGAAAGGACGTTCACTGCGGCATTCTCTTGGTCATCAGTTTTGTTTTGTTTTGTTTTGTTTTGTTTTGACTACATTCCTTCCTTGTGTAGTGTTCACACTTCATCTGGAGTGGGGGTTGGGGGATGAAGCTTGAGTTCACCTGGAGGAAGCACAGGGAGAGCAGACAGTCACCGCTGGTCGCTGTTGGCACTGCTGGTGGTATCCTTTCTTCCTTACGGAGCCTCTTGGGAGGGGAAGTGGCCACAGTGCTGGAGACCCAGGTCCAGGAGGCAGGTAGCGCTGTCAGGATCGTGCTGGCGGCGCTGATTCATTGGTGCCTGTCCTGTCCTCTGGAGATTGTAGCTGCAGTAATAATAAAGAAGCCAGCCCCCAGTTCTGCCCCACCTCCGCCACTGATTGATTGGAGTCTGAGGGTCAGGAGGAGGGACCAAGAGGCCTGCCTTCCAGCTGCTCATCAGTCCCAGCAATGCCACTCTCTGGTTCGCTGTTAGCCATCCCCTGATCAATGGAGCCTTAGGGCCCGGGGATGGGCTGGTCATCCTTTCGGTCTTTAAGGACCTTCTTGGCTCTTTATATATACATATATTTAAGGTAATGATGAGTATATAAATTTAACCTACTTTTGCTCACTCCTGTATATCATTGTTACATTTCCTGATATTGATAATTGTACTATGATTATATCATAGAATGTTCTTTGTCCTTAAGAAATGCAGACTGAACAATTTATAGGTAAAGGGACTTGCTTTTTTTTTTTTAATTTGCTCACCTTGTTCAGAAAAATAGGAATCTATCCAGCTATCACCATCATGTCTCGTCTATCTTACTAGTATATCCAGAAACATTAGAAGAGTGAAAGAGAATGACAAAGCAAATGGGGAAAAATGTAAACCAATAGTGAATATTAATAGTGAATGATAAAGGATATATAAAAGTAGATTTATGGATTCTTGAAACTTTTCTGTAATGTAGAAATAGCATCAAAACAGAAGGTTATGTAAATGATATAAAGTGGCTTAAGTTGTCTGTACAATGTAGGTGGCATTCTTTCATGAAAATAGTAACAAAGTCATTTGCTTTTTTATGTTTTTAAACCAGTGTTCTTTGCTCATGAGTTTGAAAGGAGAGCTTTTCATTTGTTTCAACCCTAACATTAACTATATTTATACTTTCATCTGTGAGTAAATGCACCATTTGATTAAAGGCTTATTTTTCATGTCTGTATGCTGTATGTGTGAACAGAACCCTTTCTCCATTAGTAACTTAATGACATGCAGACTTCAAAATTCAAGTATCAGACACACGTTTAATTGGATTTTTCAAAACAAAAACAACGCAGAAAGCTTTAGAAAAGTAAATACTTGTGAAAATTATTTGAATAGTAAATATAGACTGATACATGTAAAAATTACATGAAACTCTCAATTTTCTAGTAAAAGGTAAATAACTAAAAATGACCACAAAAGTACAGAACAATAAAATAGGAAGGCCAGGTAGTTTTCTGGGACAACTTTATCAAAAATTCAAGAAAGAGATAATACCTAACTTATGAACTCTGTTTCAGAGATTAGGAGAAGAAACACTTGAAAATCTCTAACATATGATCCAGGATAGTCTCAGTATCAAACCCAGCTCAGGACACAGTACAAAGAATGCAGGCACCAATTTACTTTATAAACATACATAGGTTAAATTAAACAACAATGTGGAAAAATAACTTTAAGTGAATTTGAAATATTAGAAATGTTCTAGCCCCTGATCTCTTCACAGGGAGGTAATTACATGGCTGTATGCATTCCTAAAATTGCATCCAGTTGTATACTTAAGATTCATGCATATACCTGCATGAAACACTATAACTCAATAAGAAAGTTTTTCAATGTTAGCGTGAATGAAGTGAGTGGTATAACACCTTTGCTAGTGTAACCACTTAATTTTATGATGTTTTAATATACATTTTCTCATTTTAGTTGTTTCATGGGATTTGAAAAAGGTTTTATCCCATTTCCTCATGAGTTCCTGTTAAAACCCATTTAACCTTTGCTCACAGGCATTAAATAGTCTAAATATACAATCCTAATTGCAGATGTTGAAAGACTGTGAATAAAAAAATCAAAAGGATGAAAGATGTTTCTTTAGTTTGTGTAAATGGCATTTTTGGTTTCCCCAAACTTTATTTTCCCTTCGAATTTCCAGTCTTTTATAACAGGCTGTATGGCATGGCAGTCTTCCAATGCACTTAAAAAGCTCAGAGGAGCCATTCAATGTATATTAATCTACTGTGAAAACAAATATCGTGAGTGCTTGCTCTCCTGCAGTCTCAGCCATTAACGTTGGTGGTTGGTATTGATGGCATGATCTGTGCACTGCCAGCACAAAGACTTGTGGAAGGAAACTCTCCCTAAACATTTCAACAGCTTTTGTTGTTTTTTTCTCCTGGTCTTGTGCACACGATACATTTGATATCGGTTACCTTCTCCTCAGTTGCAAATCTTGTCTTCATTCCTCAACTGATAGAGGACAACTACTATAAACCAACAAATGGTATTTCTTCTTGATTTATGCAGTTAGACCCTAGGATCTAGTAACACCAGAGATTATCTTCATGGTTGGAATGCATCACATAAAATGTAGTCAAACAAAGCAAAACATGCAGCTCTCTTTGCTTTCCAGCATTACATCTACTGTGATGTATTTTCTGAAAGCCACCCAAGTATAACTATTTATTTTAACTAAAGTAATCGAGATTAATGTCAGCAGCTATGACACACACTGTTTGCTAAAGAACACATAGAACAATTGCTCAGGGCAACCTTCATTAGGAAATCAGATAAAATTAGTAAAACTGATTCTATTTCAAAACTCAGCAGCAGTTAAAATTGCCATTCAGGAGCTCCCAATTAACACAATTGGTCTTGTTCACAATCTGCTATTGTAATCTCATTAACTTATTATATTTAATCATTGTGATAACAGCACAACAAAACTTATTTTATTTTGCATGGGTGGAGACCAAATTGGGTGTAGCCTTTCTAATATTAAAAACATATAGTCTTTGGAGTTTCGGCATCTGTCCCACCTTTTTTTTGGAATTATCCCCATCAAGGGTCAAATGTATACAGAGACCCCCTACTCAAGCAGTGAGAGGGCATTGTAGAAGCAGATTTGGCATTCACTGATAGGAGGATTAATTATATAGCCGATACAGTGACTCAAATCATTTTGTAATGGTGTTTGGAGAACTGACAGTTTATGTAAGAGAAAAAGAGAGCTTGAAGAGAAAGAAAAAAGGAGATAAAATACCTGTGATTAACTACTGCACCTCTCTTTGTTTGACTACCTCATTATATAAATGTGTTCTGAAGACACTAATTGCAAAAGCACAACATCTTTTTGTCCTTTAGGTAGTAGCAATCTGCACGTAACTAAAAAACAAAAATAATACTCATGTTTCATTGATACCAAATATTGCCTGCTGCAATGAGATTATATTCTATTGGTGGGAACTGGGGTGTAACAGCCAGCTACAGAAAGCCATAGGCTGCCTTATTTTCTGGCTGAAAATGCTGTGTGTTTTATGAACTGTCTCTATCTTGCACACCGGGAATGATTTTTGTGTCTAAGGCCATAATAGAATTTTCCTAAACGTTACAAAAATACAAATATTCTAACTAGTCAGCTTGTAGAGGTTACTTATTTTCCAGAAAGTTTGGCACCACATTTTACCATCAACTTGAAAGAACATTTGTTATTTAATTTTTACATTATGGATGCTTTCTGCAAAGGCATCAATAAAACTAATTGTGTTCTGTGAGAAGGAAAACAACAGAGGCAGTGTGCCAGCATACATGCAAATCCTTGTTCTTGGCAGGACCCTGTACAATTGGGAAGATACGTAAAGGTAAGCAGGCACAGAGAGCACACTGGGAAACCCAGAAATCCTTCCATAATCTCAAAGCCCCAGTAGGCTTTTTTTTTTTTTTGAGTGGTTGACATTAATTCTATCTTTTTAAAAACAGCCACTTAACTCCTGATACTATTTTAATGGCCATAAATAAATAAATGAGGAAAGGGGCCCTTATAAATCCCAGGAGAAAAAGTTAAATGAAAGTGAAAGATGGAGTCCTTCTGTGACTCTCATATTACCATACCTAAGCACTAAGAAGGTGAATGTTCATCATTATTAAAATCATTCAATTTGTGTCTTTAATTATAACTTTTGGGGGCATGAATGGCTCCAGAGAAATTAGTCTTCTATTTGCTCTATGAAAGAATTTAATAAGTAATACATTATGTTAACTGATTTTTAAAAATCCATTTAATTTTTCCCTGAATTCTATTTTAGGATGATGAGTTTCAGTATCATAGAAATTCCTGCCTAGCATCTCCTGCTTAGACTGTTACTTTTTTTTTTTTAATATCAAGGTCCTGGGCTTTGTATACTTACGGTTTGACTTATAAATTACTTGTCAGTCCTTCCTAATTTGAGCCATGGCCTACTTAGTCATATATTAATCAACTGCCATCTCAGATTCACTTTATGAAAATGCACACAACTTGTTTGAATGATGGTGTCAGATTGCCTCCAAGCCAGACTTAGCTTCCACTGGTGACTTGCTTATTTAGAGCAGCTCAGATTGTACAAGCTATAAATCTCCTCTTCCCTCTCCATGTGGTGGGATCTGTATGGGTTTAAAAACAAAAGAACTTCTGTAATTCTTTACATTTATTCTGATGACAATAGATAATTATGTTGAGTTCCCATGTGCTACAGCACTTACAAAGAACTTTAAGAATGTGGCTTTGTAAACACATGATAAAATTCCTCTACCAAATTCAAATAACAAACTTGGGACTTTAGGATTCAGCATCTTAACATTATGTCATTTTTAGATTACAGATGCCTTTTTATTATAGGCAGATTAAAAGTATACCCATCAGTATAAGTATGTATATGTTAAAGGAAAATATTGTTCTAACTGGTAAAGAAAAGATTTGTCTTTATCTTTATGAAAAAACAGTAAGGCATATTTTATTGGGTGGGGCATATCCTGTTGGATGTAGGGACCACTGCCATGGCATCTGCAGTGGGACGGAGAGCTTGGACTCAACTCTGACTCCAATAAGGACAAATAAGGATTTACAATGAAAGATGAGGTAGCAGTTGGTGGATGAAAAAGTACTAAAAGGAGACATCAGGAGTAAGGAGATTCTTGTTAGATCTACTCAGTAGAGTCCTTGTTAAAGGTGGGCCAGGGTGATCTGATATCAAAGGTGAAAGATTTCCCCTGAACTGACTTAGTAGGATTCTCTGTCAACTGAATTCTACCAAGACAGAGTGAGAAGCCAGGGTTAGGCCTAATTCAGCAGTGGGTTCAAAGGAACATGAGTAAAATAAGGTCAGGAAGAGTTTTTGTAATATATATATAATGGTGTCAGATTGCCTCCAAGCCAATCTTAGCTTCCACTAGTGCACTTGCATATTTAGAACAGCCCTCTCTCTCTCTCTCTCTCTCTCTCTCTCTCTCTCTCTCTCTCTCTCTCTCTCTTTCTCTCATACAGATTTATGTATGTATGTATAAATCTGTATGTGTATATATATATGTATGTATATATATGTATATGTATACATATATATACACACACATTTATAGAAGATTAAGTATATGCAACTTTCTGTATTTTGTATACATACACATTATATTATTTGGTAAAAATTTGCCAAATATGAAAACACTAAGTTTTGAATACTTAGAATGAAAAATAATATTGTTACCATGAAGCACTTATACAATCCTTATTGTGGGCCAAATCTTTTTGTGCAATGACTATTTTTTGTTTTTAAGCATTATGCTTAGTGTGTGATACCAAATACTTTATAAAAATGTCACAGGCAGGTAATTTCAGTATCACAGGGCAATGGTTTTCACTGATTATTATTGTTGTTGATGTTGCTGCAAAGAACTCCCATTAAGTGAAATTTTACTTGGGTGATCAATTTAAAAATATATAAAAGCAGAGTTTCCATATGTAAGGTGATGCTGGACCCAGAATGCAATTTTCTTCTCTCCCTCATTTCTGCTCACTATGAAACTTTAATGAAGAAAGAGTTTAGTGCAAATTTGAGAATTGCCATAATATCCACAACTTAATGAAGGTGCAGAAGGCTATTGAAGAAAAGGAAAAGGAATTTGATCTAAATACAGGGTTCAGTGGATGCTACGTGGAGAAGATTGTGCCTGAACTGGAGTAAGTTAACCAGAAGAATAAACAGTAAGATGCTATTAATGGCCAAGTGAACAGTATGGGGAAAGATTTGCAGATAGAAAACAACACATCTGGCCAACAAAAGAAACTTAGTATGAAATACAAAATTATCAGAATAATAGGAAGTGACAAGATTAATAGGAACAGAGGAAAGAAATTTTGGGATCAGAGATGCAGCTGAACACAATACTAAATAACTGAATTTTAGAATATAAACAATGGGGCTGTGATGAATATTTTTAGGTAGGGATATGGCTTGATTAGATTTGTATTATAGATAGGTAGCTAGAACATGAAGAATTAATTTAATGGATGCAAGGGTCTTCGCTAAGTAAAATTATAGAAGATTTAATGAGGTTAAATACCTAATCCAAGATCATAGAATTAAAAATTACATTGGCAATGGAAAAGCAAGAACAGACCTGAAAAAAAATTTAGGATATAAACTTAATTTAGCTAACAGTAAAATTAGTAAAGGATAATGAATAGCAGATTGGTGGTAGTGAGGAAGGGACTTAGAGATGTTCAGTTAACTTGCAAATATATTGAATTAGAGGAACTACCCTGTTTCCCCGAAAATAAGACAGTATCTTATATTAATTTTTGCTCCCAAAGATGCGCTAGGTATTATTTTCAGGGGATGTCTTATTTTTCCATGAAGAAGAAATCGGTACACATTTATTGTTAATAAAGGAAATTTATTACCTGTATATGGTACGGTAGTATGGTAGTTGTCAACACAAACCAGACAAACTGTGAATCCTACAGTATCAAGAATTTACTCATTTATTCAATGTCAATCATGTCATCATCTTCTGGAACATCATCATAACAATCCAATTCCTGAATTCCCTGATGAATTTCATGTGACTCCATTTCTTTCAGAATCAGTGGACTAAATCTCTCCTGTTTAGCAATAGCACTGTCTTTAAATGAGTACTTCTTGTCAAGGTAGCCTGCTCACAGTGCATTTGCAATGCAACTGTCAGTGATTTTCTCCCATGAATTCTTCACCCAAGTCACAACTTCTTGCAGTTTAAGTTTCACAAAGTTTCCACGCTGATTTCTCTCCATTCACACAGCAGTGACGTCAGGACTCAGGGTAATGTCACTGGTTGCTAGACGCCAGTCTGGGCGGCTCTAGGGACCAGTTTAGGGTAAATTAATTTTCATTCTGAGACAGAGCCTGGGGCCTTATTTTTGGGGAGATGCCTTATATTTCACTGAGAAGGAAACCTGTAAGTAGGTCTTATTTTTGGAGGATGTCTTATTTTCAGGAAACACGGTAGATATGTTGGCTATTCATATCTGGAGTTTAAGAAAACCATAAGGATGTGGAAAACAGATTAAGGACCCATCAGTATGCAACATACACTCAGACATAAGGCTATCAATGTAGCATGAGCTGGTCCTATTAAAACTATAATAGGAAGAACAGATTATCAAGACGGTTTCCTTAGTATTTCCCAGGTTGAAGGAATAAGGTAGATGAGGAAAATAAGTGGGCAGGGAGCTCCGAGGAAATAAAGAAGTGAGAATGACACTGAAGCCCAATGAAAAAGAGTCTTGAGAAATGGTTTGAACTTACCTTTTACAGTTTTCTAAATGTTCCTTAGACTTCTGTTCTGCTCTACTGTGTGTTTCTGTCCAGGTTCTAACTCATATTTTTCTTAAGTGGGTTTCTTCAAGCAAAATTCAATACTGTACCTGAGAAGAGAGTTACGATTATTTACCTCCAGATTTTCTAAGCTAACCTGAAGTTGCAAACCTTCTTAGATCTGTAGAAGAGCCTAGAATTGGTCTTAATTAGCCACAACAGGTCTATGGCAAGGTGTTCCTCTTTAGATTAAAATTTCTACTACTTTTCTTCAAATTGTTTTCACTTCTATCCATTATTCTCTGCCTGCACCTTCTTCACAGCTGCATTGGGGAACATAGACAAATTAGTCTATTGAAACTGACATTGGGTTACCATGATTAGTGATTAGGAAAATTATCCTAATGGGGAATATAAGATATTTTTGGGGGGTTGGGAGCTAGCAATCTGAATCTGTGCCAGTAACCTAATGTACATTCTTGATAGCCTATAAAGAAGTCACAGCCCCTTAACCATCTGGTCTAGGAAGACCTGTTATCCTAATTACTCCCAATTTACATAGGGGCCATAAACAAAGGTAACAGCTTAGTTACAGGGGAGGTCACTAGCACCACCCAGACCAGTATTTAGATACAATCTAACTTCCCCATTCTAGCTGACTCAGGGGGGGCTATGGAAGCCCATCACAAAAGCCTGGTAGTTAGGAAACAGATAAAAAAACAAAGAAACAGAAAGGTATAAAGGGAAAGCTTCCTCCATATTCAGGGGCTCAGGATTTGGAGAACTGATCCCTGAGTCACTGTACTAGTACATATGAAAATAAATGGGTTTATCCTGGAGTTTAAGAAAGTACTTCCTGTATATTTTTCCTTCACTTGGTAAATTCTGTACAGTTCTATATCGTTTGTAAAAAGACATTGTATATATTTTACCTTATTTATTCTAAACTTCTTTTATTTAGGTTGAACCATATAAAAGCGCCATTCTTGTAGGTCAAAAGATTGAGTATTAGCAATTTCATATGTTTCGACTTATTTTATGTTTCCAACTTATTTTTGTTGCTTAGTCTTTGAAAATAATAGGTAATGAAGACAAAGTACAAATATAAATGTAAGTTTTGCTAGCAAATAATTTTTGAATATGCTGCTCAAGGTCTTCAATGTATGCATCTGCATATAAACTATCAATCCTCTATGCAGTGTTTCCCAAAGTGTGGTATGTGTACCCCCAGGGGTACGGGAAGAGTTTGGTGGGGATATGCACTGCACCGTGCTTAGTTGCACCTATTTCTAAGTTCTCATGAGTCAAGTCAGGACAGTCTTGTGAGGCATGAGATGGTCCAGTGTGCAAATAAATGTTATTTGTAATATAACTTTTATTTATATTTTATTATGAATAATTTTATTTTTCATTTATTATTATTTTGTGTATGTACCAAAAAATAAAATAAATAAATATATTTTGATTGTTATTAAAATACATCCTTTTTTTTGACGAGGGTTACTCAGCATTATGAAAATTATAGAAAGGGTGCACATATGTCAGAAATTTGGGAAACACTGCTCTATTGCATGGTAAGTGTTTTACAGGTGAGCCAACTGCTTTTGTCCATATCAAAAGCTCTGAGGTCTATACCTGCCCCTTAAAGTCCCTAAGATATTCATCATTAAACTACTTCTAATAGACTTAGTGACTAAGAATAGCCAGTAAACCTCTCTAAGTGTGGACATCCAGAAATATTTTGCTCATTTGTTTATTCATTCAATTAATAAATAATTTTTCTCTTGTTCATTAGATTGATATCTATCTACTAGCTATGCTGTGACATTTAGTAGCACCTGGTCAATGCGCAACTGTAGAGTTTAATCTGAGCAGTTGTGTGCCTTTTTATTGTAAATTTATTATTACTGTTAGTCTTGAAAGGAAACAGGAAACAGAACAACAGGGAATTTTAAAGTAAAGTTTATTCCCCGGTAATGGGCAGAACCCATCACAGAGGTAAAGAGATCAGAATTGGAGGGGGAGGGGACAGGGGACCGGACCCAGCCCGGTTGATGATCAGCAACAGCCACAGCAGCAACAGCCTGGGGTCCCTTTTAAAGTTCGGAAAGGGAGGGGGGTTGGGCCCAGGGTGGAACAGGAAGAGGTAGGCCCCAAAGGCACTCTGGCCCTTGTTGATTGGTGGTTCAATGTCTTGGAGATGTCTCTGTGGCAGGTGCCAGTCATGTGTTAGCTCCACCCACCAGTTTGGGAGGGGGAGAACCTTTCACTGGTCATGTGTTAAACTCCGCCCACCAGTTTGGGCAGGGGGATAACCTTTCAATTACCAGATAATTTTTAATAATTTTCAATGGGTAGAAAAGACCTGGAATTTCCTTTACATTCAATTTCATTGCACCTAAGTGAACCAGCCTTTTGTAATTCCTAGCGTTTACTGAACTGATGGTCTGGGCCAATTTTGGCACCACCTCCCCACTTCCATTCCTCCAGCACTTGACATGAGTCCTCATTTTACCACTGTCATCTTTTAACTAGAGGTTTTTGTTGTCTGGTTGTTTGTTTGTTTGTTTGTTTTTTTATATTGCCACTGTTGGAATTTGGAGCAGGATAATTACTGTGAGGACTGCGCTGTGCTTTGCAGGGAGTTTAGCAGCATCCCTGCCTCTACCAAGTAGATACCACAGACATTCCCAAACCCCTGAGTCCTGACAATCAAAATGTCTCAAGATATGGCTAAATGTCACTTGAAGGAGAGACTATTATCACTTCCAGTTAAGGACACTGCTTTGGATTTAACAACAGCAGGGGTTTCTCATAAAACATGATTCAAGGGTTTTCCTCCATCTACATGGTCTAAGGCTACCAGAGGTAAACACCTCTTCTCATTTAAGGTTTCTTCTATTTGTCTATCTCTCCGACAAAGCATATGCTAGCCACAAGTGCTCCAAGAGGCTACAAGCAGTATTCATGCATAATCTCTTTATAATATATACTAGAGGTACTAGAGGTCTGGTGTGGTGCATGAGATTCATGCATGGGGTGTGTGTGTGTCCCTCAACCCAGACTGCCTGGTCTCTAATCTGGGACCCCTAGAGGGATATCCAACAGCCCTCTCACAATCCAGGACTGTTGCCTGCCTGCCTTCCTGATTGCTCCTAACTGCTTCTGCCTGTCAGCCTCATCACCCCCTAACTACTCCCCTGGCAGCCTGATAGATGCCTAACTGCTCCCCTGCCAGCCTGGTTCCCCTAACTGCCCTCCCCTGCTGGCCCAGTCACCCCTCACTGCCCTCCCTTGCCAACCTGGTCTTCTCTAATTGCCCTCCCCTGCTGGCCTCATTGCCCCCAACTGCCCTCTCTTGCAGTACTGGTCCTCCCTAACTGCCCTTTCCTGCAGACCTGGTCATCCTCAGCTGCCCTTCGTTCTGGTCTGGTCACCCCCAACTGCCCTCCCCTGCTGGCCTGATTGCCCACAATTGCCCTCCCTTGCCAGCCATTTTGTGTCCACATGGGGACAGCCATCTTGTGTGTTGGAGTGATGGTCAATTTGCATATTATTTTTTTTATTATATAGAATACTGCACAAGCTATGAAAACATTTTTAAAATGTAACTTTAGTAGAAACCAGAGGAGAATGATCCCATCTTCTGAATCAAATTGAATAATGTGGTTATATTATCTTTCTAGTATAGCTAAATATAGGGTGATTTTGAACTCTTTTGTGAGCAAATCAAGTTGTTCTAGTTTGCCATGTGTCAAAGAGTTGTTACCATGTCAAGCATGCTGAGATTATCTCTGTGACGGTAGATTATTGACAACTCTTGTTTTCTCTTTTTGTAAACAAATAAACAAACAAAAACAACAAAGTTGTTCAAATTCTAAGCTTTCAGAATACAAAGCAGTTCAGTAGTTTGCTTTTGGCAAGCTGGGGTCACTCTTCCATCTCAAAAATGCAACTTTGCACAGCTTCCTATGGGTATTTGGACTCCTGAACATCAGCTGAGGTCTACAGGAGAAAGTAGAGAGATAGCAAAGGAGAAGCCTTGATTCCCCTTCCTAGAATCTTGCACAACTAAACTCCTAAGGAAAACAAAATTAATTTGGAGTCTTTCAAAAATCTTGGCAAGTAAAATAATGCAACAGAACCCCAATTTTGGGACTGCTGTGATTGCATTCCCTAGTTAAACACCCTAGATATCAATACTTAATGGTATTCTCTAAGCTCAGTCAATGAAGAAAATAGGGCTGTTATCTATCAAAGCACATTTTCATTTCTGACAAGTAAAAAGCAGCATGGGGAATGCAGGAAGGCTGAAATGAAAGCCTAAAAGAAAACTCATATAACATCTGGTGTCCTTTATCCCCTGTTGGCCTTTCATAGTATGATATGATGAGCTTGCTCTGATTTAAGACCTGATGATTTGGATTGAAAAAAACAAGAGGAGGGCTCTCGCTGCAGCCAGGCTGGCAGCAAATTGGGATACAAAAATCTGCTGGAATAATTGGAAACACGACAGGTTTTTTTTTTTGTAACTGATGCCTGTGGCATCTTAGTTTATCCATCTCTCTCAGTTGAATTTGTAAAGTGCATTATCTTATTGGTTTTAAAGTTTCCATCGCACTTATTTGCAGGGGAAATGTGAGCAAATCAGTCATGATGGATTGCCTAATTTTCTGGGCTGAATAAACCGGTTTTATGAGATTGTTGATTCCTAGGTTATTAGTTAACAGAAACATTGATCGATTTTAACCTAACCAAAAGCTTATTAAATTATTCCATTTAAAATGTTTCATTATTGTTACTATAGTATTGGTAATGAATATGCTAATTAAATAATTGAGAAGGGTTTTATAAAGAAGTTTTTCTTTGCTTTTTCTATTTTCAATGCAAATGCTAAAATTGGCCTGAGCCACAGATGTTGGAACATTAGTAATTACTCAAAAAGAAAAAAAGAAAAGATTATCTTTGATCATAAAGCCAGAGGAAGGAGCAGAGAAAGGTAGTTTTCTACTTAGAAAATAAAAATCCAATTTAATCCATTGTAAATTTCTAATTGCTTCATTTACAAGATCCGGAAAACAAGGAAACCCAAATCTTACAGAGTTATATTTTTTACATTAAATAAATCATTTCAGGTTCATTGGCTGTGGAAGTACACTTGGTAATTAGGAAAGAGAAGAAATTTTATTTGTTAATCTGAACCTTTGACAATAGTTGTTTCAAGAATGCTCCAAATTTTAATGCTTCAATAAAAGCATTTTTAAAAAATTTCCTTAAAAATATAAAAAATACCTGACACATTTATTAATAAAAACAAAACAAAACGATGCAACCAGATTAAAACACCAAAGAGAAAAAAGAAAATCAACACCTTCATCATTTTATTTTCAAAATTTAAAACAGGAATTTTTAGGGATGAAAGGGGATAGTGACCAATCAGAGGTGATATCCAGGCCCCAGGGTCTGTAGCCTTTATAAGCAGTGGGGAAAGGGAACTCAGTGGGACCTTTCCCCTCCCCTCGTGGGAGTCCATTCTGTGGGACTCTTTCTTTCTCTGCACGTGGGAGTCTGTACTTGTTCTTCCATAAATCTCCACCTTTGCTATATGACCCTCTGTCTGTGGATTCATTCTTCGACTCCAGGGGACAAAGAATCTGGGTTCAGTCCAAAAATTCCCTTTCAATTTGAAGAGAAAGACATTAAAATAAAAGTTTGTTATCTTAAAACGGAGTTATAATAAGTATACCACATGGGTCAGGACTAATTAATATAAATTTAGGTATCAGTGTTGGGCAAAAAAAAAAAAAATGATTCTGTTCTTTCCTTTTTAAAAATCTTTCTTTTTTTTTTTTTTGTTCCATCTTTTCCATGGATTGTATCTTCCTGAATGTAAACTCTTCCCAGTCAGAATCACAAGTAAAGGAAGTAGTTCCTTTATAAAAGGAAAGAAGGGAGTTAAAAAACTTTTATGCAAGTCGACTTTACTGTGAAATGTTATCTTTTGTTAGTTCAAAGGTTCCCAAAGATATCAATTCTTCAGAAGTGCCCTGAGGTGCCAGGGATGTAAATTGAATACTTTACAATTTGTAGACTGCTCTTGCAGTAATGTGTATCTCCTCTGTGAGTGAGTGTTTGGGGATTTTTCAATTACTAGAGTCTGAAAACTCAGAGATTCTTTAGGGCAGAAAAAAGATTCTTCTCCGAGTTGAGTCACTGATGTTCAAATTAGCTGCCAAAAGCACTATAATGATCAGTGTTCCAGATTTCTCTAAACAGGAAAAAATGGTCCATTTTTGTCAGGGGGAAAATAAGCTCCTCTAACAGCATCCATGAATAACTTCAGGATGGGATATGTGATGGGTAAAAAGTGAAATAAATTGCTGATATGTGCCACATACAATAGACCACTGATATTTCTAAAGGACTTAAATGAGCTCCTCTATATTTGTTTAGAGTGATAGCTTAAGTATGGCCGTTAGGCTTACTGTTAACAGTTTTTTACAAAATACTGAATAAAAAATGATAGCATGGTATATGTGCATTTAAAATTAAGGATATTTCAGGATTAAATATATTCAGTTCAAAGTAACGAGGTGACTGAGAGTTATAATTCCAAATTTTCATCTAATTCTCCCAAACTTTTTTATTATACATTTCATCCTTCTATCTCCAAATTAATGGAATTGACTGATTTAAGTTTCCATTTTTTTCTTGTAGTGGAGCTACTAAGCATTAGCGAAACACATACTCTAAAAGTCAGTGTGAAGGAATCATAAAAAAAAAAAATGAAGAGAGAAATAGTTAACATGGGTACTTTCCATCTCTCTAGATAGGAATGGATTTGTGAGCAATAGCAGTCTGCATTAGAGAAACAACTACCGTACTATGGGATTTTTAACCAGCTTAAAATATGTCACCAAGTAGTCATCCCTTTCTTACTAAACAGAGTATTTATTTCAATTCATATGTATAAAGGTATTTATTATCATGCAATTTTAAATTCAAATACATGGTTCAGTATTGTTTAAAACAGCTTGTTCTCCTAAGTAGGTCAGCTATTTTCTGTGTGTTATCATTTGGTGCATGTTTCACATCCTTTAAAATTGCAAACTGATTTTTTTTGGGGGGAAAGCCACAAATAAAGCTTTATTTGACTGAGTTAGAACTATTCTTATGTCAGATGCTCAGGAAAACAATCATAATGGGAAGACCTGGTTTTATTCTACCAGAAAGGAAGGGATAATTATTTTAAGGCATTATGAACACTCTTCCAACTTCATACAACTTGCCAAATACTGGACATTTTCTAGCCTTGCTTTGTTAGGAAAAATAGATGGGATATTAAACCATAAGAAGATAAGATTAGGGTGAAATTGGATTTACATTTGAATACTTACCAAGTTGAGGAGTTGGTTTAAAATTTTTACATTTTGACTTTTTAAAAAATTGTTTTTATTGATTTTTTAGAGAGAGGAAGGGACAGAAAAAGATAGAAACATCTATGAGAGAGAAATAACAACATGGACAGGCTGCCTTCTGTATGCCCTCTGCTGGGAATCTAGCCTGAAACTCAGGCATGTGCCCTGACTGGATGCCAAACTTCCTTATCATTGTTAGAGCTGCCCAAAGGAAGTATGCAGGAGGCCAGAAGTAATAAAGAATTATAAATTTACTAGAGGCCTGGTGCACAAATTTGTTCATGCATTGATGTTCAATCATTGAGCCACACCAGCTGGGCAAAGTTTTTACATTTCTACTTAATAAACAATGAAAAACTCCTATGCTCTAGGCAACAAAATTCATATGACATATACATTACTCAAAATTCATCTTTGAGCTCCTTGACTCCATGGACTTTACTATGAATGCAATATGCAAGACAGAGCTAAGAAACAAATGAAGAAATAGATGAACAAAATATTCAGTCTTGGGAATTTGGGAAGGTTTCCCAAAGAGGAAGGGATATTTAAACTGAGGGGCGATTGTTAGGTCTGATTAAATAATTGAATTGATGCCCCCTCTCTTCTAACTGACTTTTAGACCACTTCACAATGGACATTCCCTTTCCCTTAGACCACATTCCACTTGCTAAGACCATTATCTTTTCCCTCTGGGCTTTCCCAGGATCCAGACCAACCCAGAGAGTTCCCACCAAAAAAGCCCACCTAGAGTTCTTTAGAATCTCTGACTCCCCATCTCTAGGGGCTGATGTCATTTTGGGGCTCAGCCCATCTAATTTCCAAATGACTTAATCTCCCTCTATATAAAAGCTCAAGTGACTGAATAACTGACCATCAGGGGGCAGATGCTCAGTGCACACCTTAGTCATAAACTGAGAGTCTTGAGTGTACCAGGTAATGATTTGAGATATTGCCTTTCTGTATTAAATTAGTAGATAGCATTATTTGTTTATTTGTTTTAATTAGAACAGATTGATAGTTTTCAACAATCACTTTAACTTTCTAAGTGCATTCAAAATTTTGAAAGCTAACAGAAGTTAGCTTGCTTGGAGGCTATTTACTGAATAAGTTATAAACCAATGACCAATTCACCAAAAGGCAAGTTACCAATTTTTCTGAATGAACCACTTTGCCAAACTTTCCAAATATATTCAAGAATATAAAGATGAGACCATCCATAAACCTTAGCTTTCCACAAATCTAGCACTGTTTATACTGAATATTCAAAAAAATGTGCCTTATATTAAGTATTTGGGAAATTGAAAAAAGTGGTTAAAGTTGTCATATTTTCTTTGGGCAAATGAAAATTATTAAAGCATATGTGTATTTCCCATATTGATCAGTAATTATGTGTATTTAATAGCAAGGTCTATTGACAGAATTTGGTCTCATATTTTATTAATATTTACCAAGTCTGGCTTAATAGATATTTAATGATGCAAAGTTCAAAGAAAATAAACAAAGAGACATGTCAGTTTTCTACTAGTAAAGCAGGAGTACAATCTGAAAACTATTAACTTTTTGTGGGTTTGGAAATTTTTACTACAAAATAATGTTAGCAGCCTTTTTAAAAATTCATTAAAATCCATTCTCATATTCTAACTCTGACCCCTTACATCTGTGCACCTACACTTAACTCATTCACATAGTAAAATTATTGAAAAGAAATATATATGTACATATAAACTGAAGGCGACTACATTATGCAGTCACAAATGTGGACCAGTAGTTATGTACTATGTATGACTCCTTAAAATGTATTTCCTGTATCAAGGGCAGACTGGTTTTTTTTATTTCCTTCAGTTTTAAATTCTGAAAATCACAACCATTTTCTGTACTCTGAAATTCGTGTGCAACTGGTATAGCATTCTGGTTTTGTTGTAAACACATCCTGCCAAGCAGTGCCAGGCTGTGTGAACTATGAGTAGAGCCAGAGCAGATGTGCTGAGCTAGCTGCCCTGACTCCTGGAGGGGCTAGGTCTCTCTCCCTGCAGTTCCCTGCCTACAAATATGACACAAGCAGCAGCGCACTGGTGTTTCCTGGCAAGAGTCCCATTCCTGGGGTTAGTCTCTGCTCACACCCATTAGGCCTCAGTCCCACCACCCAGGTTACTATAATGGAACACAGCAGAACAGGAGGTGGCTTTCAAGCATCTCAGACCACCGTGGTGTCATTGAGCATCCTCCAAGGAGGCAAGGGAAGGAAAGGAGGGTCTGGGGATGGGAAACCCCCGATGAATGTCAAGACTGGGCTGTTAAGGCCAAAGAGGCTCAAGCTCGGCAGCTGACCACTGAGCCCCGCGTCTATCTGCCCTTTCTCAGCCCCCGGCCGGGCCCCTTCCCCAGACCTCTGCCCCCAGCCTGGGCTGAGCCTCTGCCTCCCGCTGAAGCCGGCAATGCGCAGTGACAGAGAAAGAGCTCATCTATCTGTGAGGAAAGAAGCCACGCTGATGGTTCCCCAGTGGACATAATTGTGCTCATTACTGCCCATTTACATTTCATCACTCGATTATCACAAATGCCTCATTACTGTTGAAAAGGGTTTTCTGGGGAAGTGCTTGCTAACTATTCATTCCTCAGCTCCAATGTCACCAGACAGGCTGATTGGAAAGGGAGGGGGAGAGGAGGAGCCAGACCAAGAGGGGCGAAGGGTGAAAAAGGTCCTCTATCAGATTTGATTAAAGGCCGTGATTTAAATCGATATTTAATAAAGTGGCTGCTACCACATAACACGGGCAATTCCCCATGCAGTCAGAATCATGATTAGGAGCCCCTCTCTGCCTGCTACATAACTCAATTGGGTTTTGTGCGCTGGTCTGGCACCTGTGTCCCTCAGCACCGAGCCTCCAAGGTAATAGGTTTATGAGCCGATGAACAGAGCTGATAGGTTCTAAATGGATTAACTAGGTGTCTGCAGTCTGGTGATGAATACATCAGGAAAAAAAAAAGTGTGCATAAGCAGGCGAGTGATAGGGAGTGTTGACAGACATGGTGTGTGTCAGGAGCCCCACAGGGTAAACACTGGCTCTGTGCCTGTCATTCAAGTGCTCTCTCAGAGTAATGGGTGAAGATATCAGGCTGGGCTGCTTAACAAGCCCGCAGGTGCCAGGGAACGGAGGCCAGCGCTCCAAAGGCTTCCACCGGGATGGGCTGGCCCACCAGCTACAGGGCCAGCATAGGAGCGGTTATGCTCATTTGCTGTCCCAGGAATGGCAAACAGATTGAAATTCCTGGGCTAACTCTAATTCGTGATGCCTAGCGTGTGGTGTTAAGAAAGATTCCGAGGTTACATCTAGATAGAGCAGAAAACAATGAACAAATAGCACAGCAGGGAGGAATGAGATGTGATTTCCGCATAGTTGTCGTTTCTTTATTTCATTCCTAGATTCCTGAAATAGATCGGTTTGTATAGCCTGTGGTTTCAAGATGCTAATGCCAATGGTTGTACTACATCCATAGGTGAAAGAGATTATAAATAAAATTCAATGTAATAATCCTTATCAGGTGACCATGCAGTGGGTTTTAGGAGTATCTGTGAAAAAGAAGCTAATGTAAACTGTAGGATGCCATTAGGACCTGAGGACCCAGGAGAAACCACAGGTACTCAAGAAAAATCCCAGTGTGAAGCATGCTGAGAATCGCTGCTGGCACGGGGACAGGCGCACAAGTCTCAGAGGGCGACTGTGGCTGACCTGAAAGGGGCTCAATGGGCTCTGGGAACCCTTCAAAGTTCCAGCCTAAGTTCCCTTCCTGGAAATATATTTCATATGGAGGAGAAACTGCTGGAGATAAAATGGAAATATGACAGGTCAAAACAATAAAAAAATAAAGGAAAGCATATTTAAATAAAATTGCACATGTTTATGAGTGGGTGGGGAGAGAATAGACAAAAGAGATCTTAATAAGTAAGGTGTCATATTAAAAAGAAAATTTCAGCCGAAACCGGTTTGGCTCAGTGGTAGAGCGTCGGTCTGTGGACTGAAAGGTCCCAGGTTTGATTCCGGTCAAGGGCATGTACCTTGGTTGTGGGCACATCCCCGGTAGGGGTGTGCAAGAGGCAGCTGGTCGATGTTTCTCTCTCATCGACGTTTCTAGCTCTCTATCTCTCTCCCTTCCTCTCTGTGAAATATCAATAAAAAATATATATACATATATATTAAAAAAAGAAAATTTCACAAGAACAGAAGAAGAGAGATTTCCTGAGTAGCCTAGAAGTTTCCTAGAAGTTAGGAAAGCTATCTTAAAATAAATCTTCCTTCTAAAAATTAAGAAACATTAGTTTTATGTAAAAACAAGCAATAAAAAAGAATTAAGATCAACTATACAATATTATCTTAAGGAAAAAATGGATTATATAGTGAATGAAATTCTTATAGACAATGAATGTTTCTTAGAAAGGTATGTCTATAAAAAGAAGAAAATTATTACTAAATGTTTTTTTTAAAAGGCCTAAAAATCCTAAAGAAAGTGATAGGGACTATGAAATAATATCACAAATAAGAATTTTTAAAACTCTGATATGAGGTTACAGATCTTCAGAAAGCATTAGAAATAAAATAAATGTTTCAGAAATGAACAATAAACCAAAACATTCACAAAGTGAACAAATTTAATAGCTAATGTCTCAAGATATGGAAGAAAATAGGATACAAGTATTTAAAATAAAAATGAACAAAGATTGAAAAGGCTGAAGAAAAAGTGAAACATAGAAACTAGCCAATCAAAATCCTAACACACAGATAATAAAAGTCCTCAAAAATTAAATAAACTAAATCAGGAAATATAACAATTATAAAAATCACAATTGTAGAGAACTTTTCTGAAAATAGAAAGATTCAAATCAGCATATTGAAAAGGCATAATGCATTCCTAGAAAAATAAATCCATAATGACCAGAACTGACATATAATCAAGAAAAATTATTGGATTTCTAAAACCATTGGACATTGAAGAAAAAGAAAATCATTTGAATATTTAATAACTTATAAGAAAAAGAAAATCTGATTGTTATCATACTTTTGTCAGTTTTGCCAGAAGAGAAAATATTAATTATAAAATAACCAGGAATGGAAAATGTGGATAATAGATTTAATGTTTAGATATATAGACTAAGGACAAATTGCCATCACATGAATAAAATGGAAAAAAATAGTTTTCATGAGCTATTCCTTGGGAATGAATTAGAAAATAAATTCAGACCACAAAAATGAATATAGAGATATGAATATAAATACTAGCTATAAGTATTAAGTACATGATAACTAAGAGCTACATGTATATGCAGTGTAACTGTAATCAATATGGGAATAACAGGAGGGTTATATGCAAATTTATTTTAGCTGTTTTTAATTATCATAATTGCATTGTGGTAGCACTAGCACTAGCATCTCATTTTGAGGATATTCATGTAATAATACAATTCTGTATGTTCTGGCATATTAAGAATCAATATGGTGAGGGAACAAGGAGCTACTTTTTTAAGACAAAAGAGGTTATAAAACATGTGATAGTCCCACATTCTAAATGGAAAATCAATATGAAAACATGACATTTCTCTTAAAAGCAAATATTTATAATTTAAAATTCAAATGAGATATATGTGTGTATATTTGCACCCATATGTTTTCAATTTCAAAGTTAAATTACAATCTTAAGGTGTTTCCTTCACAGGAAAGGACTAGAGACAATGACCGACCAGTCCAGTAGCAATCCACATCTCATCCCCAGTGCCCCTTCCACATGGGCTTCCTGGAGAAATGATTGATTGCAAGTCTGGGGCAGAAAATGCGCAAGTTGAGGAGCCTGGGGCATGTTATCATTCCATTTAACAAGCAAGTCTTTAGAGATTATGAAAAGGATTCGGGGTTCTACTTGGGAAGGATTTTACTGGCAAGAAATTAGACAAATTAAGCACCAATCAGGATAATAACAGCAGTAGCTAAAAAGACATCATACATGTTAAATACATGAGTTTATAATCACACATAAATGCATCAGGACACACATCCTCACACACACACACACACACACACACACACACACACACACATACACATACACACACACAGCAAACAAGCAAAAAATACTAATGTGTCACTTTGGAAGATACTAAGAAACAGGTTATTTTAAAAAGAGTAAAGAGATAAAATCAAGAAGTTATTTTGCATTTCCTTTGCAAATTATATCCATTGGGAAAATAAAATAAATAAAAGTTGGCCTAAAATGTATCTTTGCAAAAGGCCCTCAGCAAAGAAAGTGTTTTAAGTTAGCTAACACCATAAGCATGAAGCATAATAAAACATCTCTAATCTCTAGTCTTAAAATAGCAATTATTTATTATCATGAAACTTAGAGTCAACTAAGTGTGGGCTGGCCTAGGCTGGACTGCAGAAACTGTATAGGTGAAGATATTGTTTGGGCATATGTCTGAGATTTTGCTGTCTGTGGATTCTTTTAAGATTTTATGGTTTCCTGTCTTATGTTTAAGTCCTTTATCCATTTTTTAATTTATTTTGTGTATGGTGTAAGTTGGAGGTCTAGTTTTATTTTTTGCATGTGTCTGTCCAATTTTTCCAACACCATTTGTTGAAGAGACTATCTTGACTCCATTGGATGGTCTTGCTTCCTTTGTTGAATATTAATTGAGCAGAGTGGTTTGGGTCAATTTCTGGGTTTTCTATTCTAATCCATTGGTCTATATGTCTGTTCTTGTGTCAGTACCAGGTTGTTTTGAGAACAGTGGCTTTGTAATGCAGCTTGATATCTGGTATTGAGATCTCTCCCACTTTGTTCTTCTTTCTCAGAATAGCTGTGGCTATTCCAGGTCTTTTTTTATTCCAGATAAATATTTGGAGAGTTCCTTCTAGGTCTGTGAAATGTGCCATTGGTATTTTAATGGAAAGTGCATTGAATTTATAGATTGCTTTGGGTAGTATAGACAAAAAACTAAAAACAGAACTACCATTTGACCCAGTGATCCCACTTCTAGGAATATATCCCAAGAAACTAGAAACACAAATTAGAAGGGATATGGGCATCCCTATGTTCATGGCAGCATAATTTAATTTACCATAGCTAAGATTTGGAAACAGCCTAAGTGCCCATCAGCAGATGAGTGGATTAAAATGTGTGGTACATCTACACAATGGAATGCTATGCTGCAGTACAAAATAAGGAATTCTTACCACTTGTAACAGCATGGCTGGACTTGGAGAGCATTATGCTAAGAAAAATAAGTCAGTCAGGGAAAGATAAATATCACATGATCTCACTCATTTGTGGAATATAAGAAACAACATAAACTGATAAACAAAAACAGATCCAGATACAGAGAAGTATCAATCAGAACATCAACCCTCAGAGGGAAGGTAAGTGAGGGTGGGGGTAAGAGGGAGAGATCAACCAAAGGACTTGTATGCATGCATATAAGCATAACCAGGGGTAAGGGCATGATTGGGGGAACAATGGGAGATAAGGACGCATATGTAATACCTTAATCAGTAAAGAAAATGAGTAAATAAATAAATAAATAAATAAATAAATAAGTGCCAGAGGTAATATATTGCAGATACCAAGGGAATAGAGTGGCAGCTTTTCTTTATCAGGCACCAAGTTTTCTTTCTGAGAGGATCTTCTCAGAGCAGAACTGTCACATACAGGGTGCAGGCTGGGTAATGCACAATCTACAGAGTTCTCAGAGGAATGCAGCACATATCTGGCATAAACAGAGGCTAGGCTGCTATGTCTCCATTACACTCAGGGCTTGTGGATTCTTCTCATTTCTCAGTGCAATATGTTACTGACACAGACAGGCCCTCCGTTCTGGAGAAACTTTTATTCTTCCCTCAAATCTCTTTGCCTTGAAGTCTGATGTCAATTCATACTATTGGAATATTTTGTAGAAATCTACCAAACTCACTTTTATTGAATATATTCACACTCCTATTTGATGTTTGCATGGTCTCCAAGAAAATACAAATATTTATATTTTAGCAAGTGTTCTTTGTGAATTTGTCTTGATCTTAAGTTCAGATCAGGAATCAGATTTATTCACCTTTGTATGCCAACAACCCATACAACATCAGTACAATATCAAACCCATAATGACCACTCGGTAAATGTGTTTAATGATTGATGTTTTGTAAATGATTATGTACTATTATTTTTAGTTCACTGCTTGGGTTCCAAGTATTGATACTTATTCCCTGAGAAACGTTCTTCCAAATTCTCATACTGCTCTTCTCATTTTCAATTACTGAGGAATATTCTTCCAAAGCTACTAGGAAGATGCACCATGTAACTGCTATGAATATTCCATAATTTGTATGTATACAAAATAATGTATATATTAATTTTGTGTTTTCTAATGTCCAAACTTACCTTTAGTCCATTTGATATCAATGATTGAATAAAAATAAAATGATATTTAAAGCAATGTTATTTGTTGATAGTGTTGTTTATTTGTCATCATTTTTGTTAAATACTACACTTATTTAATTTGTATGCCTTATCACTTTGGGAATATATAATTCTTATCTGCTCGAATACAGGTCAACTGTTAATATAAAAAAAAGTGCTAAATAGAAATCTACTTCTCTGTATCACAACTTGAATGGAAAGTGGACTCTGATTCACTATCAATTTCTGATACTGTTTTTAGTGGAGGTATTTGATGCTTTTGGCAATAAGCTTTTTGCAAAGACATCCAAGTCCAGAGTCGGAATTGTGTCTCAGCTTTTTTTGGTGAGTTTTGCCATACATGTAGCCAACATGTCTGAACTGCTTGCCATAAATGCACAGAAAAGACATAAGTGTTAACTCTTGCCAGCACAGTATAACTGCTCTCCTGTGAGTAGAGTTGAAAGCAGTAGTCAAGATGTATAGGGAAATTACATTAGATTTATTTACAGAAAGCATTTCTGTTGAACTAGCAGTTTCCTATTGTGTCAGCAATTTTCTATTGCATTTATTTGTTACTACACTACTTGGCAAGAGTGCAATCCTATTAAACCTGTACAATACATTACACAAAATTGTAATCATTTTCTATTTTATAAAATAAAAATAACTGTGAAATGTATACAATTGTGGAGTCTTTATACATTTTCAAAACAAAAATGCATAGTCCTGGGCAAGCTAGTTCCAAATGCACTTTTCAGTTCCTTTTTTTTTTTTTTTTTTTTACCTGACTTCCAATGTTCTCACTTTAGTTTATATGAACAATGACTTAGGTATAAGAATTAACTTCATGAATGAAAATGAATAGAATGAAAACTCTAAAATCATGCATTTTCCCCTTGGAACATTGGTTCAGCTATTTTCTATAAGTCAACAGTATGAAAATGTATCATTTTAAAACAATAAGCTATTGGAATTGTTCAGTGTTATATTTTACATTAATGTATTATCTTAGAATAAAGTTTAAAAGAAACACTTCTTTATGCTAATTGCTGGTTGCTCTTGCCGTGTTCTGGAGTGGGTCCTGACCAGCTCTGGCTCTGAGTCATTGAAGGAAGTCCAAACCCAGTAGCTAACGGGGTCTTTGATTAGTGTTGCTACATCAAAATATGTCTGGTATACTAAATGCTGTAGCAAGCCCAGTTTCCTATATGTCAACAAAACTTATAACATTCCCTCTTATGTCCCAGTAACTTGGCTTGACCTGGATGGGATAAGACTTCTAGTTGGTTTCCTCTTGGTGCCCATGTTCACCCCTGGAGCTTGAGTTCTTCTCCTGCAAATGTACTTCACTGAGCCACTGACCCATTGACTAGGGAGAGTTCAGGTTTCCAGTCCTTGCTTCTAAAACTATGTAACTAGAGAATTTGTGAAAATGAATTAAGGTTTTTGATTTCTTTTAATATCCTCACTAATAAAATAGACTAATACTGCCTTTATAATGATAATTTCATTTTATAAAGATTATAATAGATGTATATATTACACATAGTGTGCATGCTGAGGATTGAGTAAGATGTTGACAATTAGTAGTTTCTACAATGTGATGTGTGCTGAGTTTACAGTTATTGCTGAGGTGGAGATGGTTGATATTATTGATGAAAGATGGCAAAACATTGTACCCTGAAATATTGCATTTTGATACCTTGATTATTTTGGGCTGAAGTCATCTGAAACACAGCAAATGCAGGGAGAGGCTTTCTGTGAACTCCCCTCCTCTGCCAAGGACAGACCCTCCAAAAGGAACTCAGTTGCCATAGCTCTCCTGCCTGGAAGTTTCATCCAACTAAGAAAATTGATACTTCTCATGAGGAGAGGAGGTAAGAAGTCCACACCACACCCAGCAAAACTCACCTATTATTCTAAGGTCCCATTTATCTTCCTAAAAAGCATTTATTCTTTCTAAGACACCTACATGTCCCCTCCTTTTTTCTGTTAAGATGATACTTAACTATAAATTCTAAGCTACCTTGGATATTTACTCATTTTTCCTTGGGAATCTCCCACACATGCATGAGGTACCCATGTTAATAAACTTTATGTTTGTTTTACTCTTGGTAGTCTATCTCTTATTACAGGGTTCTCAGCTAAGAGCTCAGAAGGACAGAGGGAAGAGTATTTTTCACTTCTGCACTAACATCATCATCATTATCAGACTTTCAAGCTTCATATTCTATTATTTTTCTATACGTTGACAAAGGTCTCATTCTAAATACTATTGGAAGTTTAGAAAAAATGTGTATTTCAACTTTCAGAATCACTATTTCCTAGAAATCTTTGTTATTATATATGTTAATTATTATATAGGGGACTCATTCAGAAGTACTAGGAAAAGGTACTGCTACTTGAAATTATAGTTAAGCAGTATCTTATAAAATGAAACATACTTTTATCATATGATCCAGCATCATACTCCTTGGTATTCACCCAAATGAGTTGAAAACTTATGTCCACAAAAAACCTGCACATGAATGTTTATAGCAGCTATATTAATAATTGCCAAAAACTGAAAGCAACCAAGATATACTTAATTGAGTAAATAGATTTATAAATTGTGGCACATTCATTCAGTGGAATTTATAGTAATAAAAGGATAATATGATAATTAGACCAGGTCAACTGGACATCATCCAATCATCCAATTCTCCTTCCAGACAAAGCCACTGTAGTGGGGGCTGACGCAGAGGCAGTTAGGGGAGATCAGGCTAGCAAGGGATCAGTTAGAGGTGATCAGACTGGCAGAGGAGGATGGTTAGGGGCAATCAAGAATTCAGGCAGAGGCAGTTAGGAACAATCAGGCAGGCAGGCAGGTGAGCAGTTAGGAGCCAGTGGTCCCGGATTGTGGGAGGAATGTCTGAGGGATCCCTGATAGGAGAGGGTACAGACCAGGCTGTTGGACCCTTCCCCCCACCTCACACAAATTTTGTGCACTGGGCCTCTGGTACTGTAATAAAAAGAAATGGTTCATTGAGCTTTGAAAAGACATGAAGAAAACTTAAATGCATATTGAAAAGTGAAAAAAAAATTATCTGAATAATGAACATACTATATGATTCCAACTATATGAGACGATGAAAGAAAGAGGCAGTAAAAATATCAGTGGCTGCCAAAAGTTCAGAGGAAGGAAGGGATGAATAGGTAGACTACAGGGAAGTTTTAGGCCAGTGAAACTGTTATTCTGCATGAAATCGAAAAGTTAAATACATGCCATCATATATTTGTCAACAATCTATGAAAGTATAACACAGAGCAAACCATAATGTAATCTGTAAAATTTAATAGAAATGTATCAATGTTGCCTCATACATTGTACAAATGCAAAACACTAAAAATGCAAGATGTCAATACTAGAAAGAAGTGATAGGAGCTGAGGGGTATACGCAGGTCTGTCTGTACTTTAGACTCAAATTTTCTGTAAATTTAAAACTTCTCAAGAAGTCTACTTTTTTAAATAAAACAATTAAAATGTCAGTGACAAAGTGGCATAGACCCATTTTCTCTGGTCCTTCTCCACAAATCACAATTATGAACTCTGGCAATGGCACAGATGACAACCAAAGGAAAACTGTGAAAAGTGACTTGGTTTGGGACCTTAGAGTTGGAGTAACAGAATAGTGGGGTGTCTTTGTCCATCCAAAAGAGAAAGGCCATCCAGATATGTCCTTTCTTTTCTCCAAACCTAGCAATAGAAAGCATCCTAATTATACTTATCCCTCCCCTAACTCAAATGGAAGTTCCTCAGACAACATCAAACAAGCCTTACCTCACCACCAGCAAGGAAGATTGATTGGGAGTCCCACCAGAAATAAATGTCTAAAGAAGCTTTCCCTTTTGCTGACAAGTTTGAGACTCCCGTCTCCACTTACAAGATAACAAACCAAGATGAGAGCAGAAATAGCAGAAAAGACCCAGCTACAGCAGGAAGCCTCATCTAGGAAGCATGTTATTCCCTGGGGGCTGCAAGGTTCCTCCTCTGCCAAGAGACACCAAGCAAGGTAGCTGGGAGGCACATCTGTATAGAAATTCTGCATATTCTTTCCTTCTGGCTAGGCAACATTCTTTTCAGATGGTCTCAGCAGAGAGCAGCAGGAGCCACAACAGTACTAGGTAAACCAAGCAGGCCAAAATAGCACCACAAACACTCAGAAATATAAACTGCCATTGGAATCACAGCCTACAAAACTAGGACAAGATCCACATGCTAAATGTAAACATGGTGACTGCTTGCTAAAATAAGATATTTGAGCAGAACCCAGAGTTTCCCAACATAATAGATAACATGTACAAAATACAATTCAAAAACAAATGTCATGCGAAACTAAGAAAATCACAACTTGAATATGATATGACTTTCAATTGATACCAGTACTGATATAAATCAGATGTTGGAGCTATCTGTCAAGCATTTTAGAGAAGCAGGCATCAAAATGCCTCAACAATGAATTACAAACTGTCTTGAAACAAAAACTGAGAAAACTCAGAAAAGAAGTAAAAATTATAAAAAGGAAAAAAAAAGAAACAGTTGGAAACTATAGAATTGAAAAAAAACAATAACCTCACTAAAAGGTCTAAATAGTATATGGAAGATGCAGAGGATAGCATCAATAAATGTGAGGATAGAGCAATAGAATTTAATCATTTTAAAAGACAGAAATTAAATAATAAACTGTAAAGACATGGACAGAGTTTCAGGAACCTGTGTTACAATAGTGAATGATTTAACATGTGTATTATCAGAGTCCTAGTGAATAGGGCCAAATGAGTGTTTGAAGAAATAATGACTGAAAATTTCCCAAATTTGGTAAAAGACACAACATTCAGATCCAAGTAAATGAGCAAACTCCAAACACACTAAATCCAAATAAATACACATAAAGACATTGTAATTAAAGTTTGGAGACTAAAGATAAAGAAAAAAATTAAAAGCGGCCAGAGAAAAATTATGTCTACGTAATTTATATTTCTCATCTGAAACCAGGCCAGAAGAAAGATTTTTCAAGTATTGAAAGAAAATTACTGTCAAATATGAATTCTATATTTTGGAAAATCATTGTTTAGGAATGAAGAGGAAGAAAGACCAAAACAAAAAGAATTTGTCTCAATAGACTTAACTTTAAAGAGAAAGTAAATTTTTGGAAAAAGATAAAGTAATTAATTTTAAAGTATAAGAATAGAGGGATTAGTGATTGAAATAAAAATGTTAATGCTATAATAGTTCCTCTTGACCTGCAGTTTTGATTACACAAGGTGAACTGCAGTAAAAAAAAATATTAAATGGGAGATTCCAAAAATAAAAATAAAAAATTCATGTTTTAAATTGCCTCCTTTTCTGAACAGTGCAATGAAATCTCATGCCTTCTTTCTCTGTCTAACCCAATCCCTTTGGCCAGCATCTTCATAGGATATACACTCCAGCTTCATTAGTCATTTGGTAGCTGTCTTGGTTATCAGATCAACTGTCCTGGAATTGCAGTGTTTGTGTTCAAGGAATCCTTAATTTATAGAAAGATATGGAATATAGCCTTAGAATCTAAGGCTTAGATGGAATAAGCATAAAGACACCTACATGTTCAGTAAAGTTTTACAACCTCAAATTTTGCAGGTAAATAGATACCCAGAAAAGGGATTGCTGGATCATATTAAAGTTCTTTTCTTAAGTTTTTGAGGAACCTCCATACTGTTTTCTAAAGTGGCTATACCAACTTACATTCCCACCAACATTTATGATCATTCCCTTCTCTTCACAACCTCTCCAACACATTCTAGCAAGTGTAAGATGATATTTCATTGTGACTTTTATTTTCATTTGCCTTATAGGTAGTAACTAAGTTGAACATCTTTTCTTATACCAATTGGCCATTTGTATATCTTTTTGGGGAAAATGTCTGTTAAAAAGAATAATGGAGAGGAAGAGATACATCAATTAGTTGTCTCCTGCATGCCTCCTACAGGGATTTAGCCCAAAAGCCAGACATGTGCCCTGACAGGGAATCAGACCAGGAACCTTTTGATGTAGGGGTCAATACTCAACCACTGAACCTCACAGATCTGGCCATTTGCCCATTTTTTAATTTATTTTTTATGTTGAGTTTAATAAGTTCTTTATATAATTTGGATATTAACCCATTAGCTGAGGATTGTTTGTAACTATCTTCTTCCATTCAGTTGGTTGACTTTTTCTTTTTGCTTGCAAAGCTTTTTAGTTTAGTATATTCATTTATTTTTTTTTTATCTTTACTTCCCTTGCCTTTGAGGCCAAATTTATAAAATCCTCTCTGAGACCAAGATGTATAAATTTAGTACCAATGTTTTCTTCTATATATTTTATTATTTGAGATCTTATATTTACTTAGCTCTTTGATCCATTTTGTGTTGATTGTTCTGTATGGTGCTAAAAAACAATTACTTTCATTCTATTGCATATGGCTTTCCAGTTTCCCCAGCAACATGTATTTAAGATGTAAGATTTATTTACTTAAATTTCCTCTGAAAATTACAAAATGGTTGTTTTTTTATTAACACATACTTAATATATAATGTAATATATTTTGAGTGCATATTATATTGATTCCATATTTACATACATTTAAAAATTATCCCCATAATTCTAGTTAACATTTGTCACCACTCAAAGTTATTGTAATATTAATGACTATATTCACTATGCTATACATTACTTTTCCTTGTCTTATTTATTTTTTATAGCTAAAAGCTTGTAACTTTTAATCTCTTTATGGATTTCACCCACTGCAACCCCCCTACTCCTTCCTTCTCTGGTAACTAACAGTTTGTTTCCTTTATCTATGTGTGTGCTTCTATTTGGTTTTGTTTTTTTCATTTATTTTGTTTTTGAGGAGGCACATAAAAGTGAAATAATAGGGTATTTGTCTTTGTCTGACTTATTTCACTTAGCATAATATCCTCTAGACCTATCTATCCTTGTTATCACAAATAAGATTCCATTCTTTGTTATGTTTTATGGCTAACATATATACATAACTTCTTTATTAATTTATTGATGGGGCAGTAATTTACTTTTTTATGAAATTCAAAACCACATACTAAACTATAATTGAAACTGTTAACTTACATTTTGTCCTGTGACTATCTACTCTTTTCCCTTCAGTTGGTAGCTGATAGTATTTACTATTTAACAAACCATGCTTTTTTAAGGTGTTCTGAGTGGTTCGAAGTAGGAAATAAAGGAATATAATGAACCTACTCTGTTCTTTTTCTCATGGGTATTCTAGCCCAGTTCCTAAGCCAGAGTAGTTATGATTTGGCTGATTCTATACATTTCTTTCACTTTACCTTATTAACTTGAGCAGACTATTTATACAATAGTATTTAAATATTTAGATTCTTGACAATGAGTGAGTACATATGAATCTGTGGCTCAGGTTTTGAGCAATCATGAAACTATATTAATATTTTATCTTTTATTTTAGCTATCACCCACGTCTGTTCATTTTCTTTCTTGTGCTCTCAACATTTTATTAAACCACCTCCTCTGAAAGTGTTCCTCCTGAGCTTGAATGAAACTTCCACATTTCGCCATGCAGTGCCAGCCTGCAGTTGTTGTTTGCTCCTAGAACTAGCAGGGAGGTGTACAGCATCTGTGGTTATGGGATTTGGCTTTGTATCCCACAGAAGATTCCAGGACAGCTTACCCCACAGAACTCGTAGGTCAAGAGCAGCAATTAATCTCCAGCTTCAAAATCTCAATGCTATTACATTCAAAAATGAAGAGTAAAGAAAAAGAGGGGGAGGGAATATGTTGAGGAACCGAGGTTGGGGTACTCATTCTGTAAAATGGACTGCACCTGGGTTCTTGCTAGAGCACATGCAAAATAAAATAAAATAGTTTGAACTGAAATAACCAAACTCAAAAATTTGGGTTTAGGGTACAGTTACAATTGAGGAGATAATTACTTTACTTCATATTGGCATTATACTTTCTTAAAAACATGGAAATGTTCATTTAAACATTACATTGAATGTATTTTCAAACTTTTTTGATTATAGAAAAATATCCAATTATCTGGTAATACATTTCAATATCTACATAAAAACATCTTTTGAATTTTTATTCAGCAGATATCATTTTTTTCTTCTAAGTTCCTGACTACAAAATATAAGGACAGAAAACTTAAATTAATTAATTTAATTGTAAAATTCTATTTTTTATTAAACTGTCTTCTCTATAGTTAATTTTATGTTAAAAATATATCAAAACAAAATATATCCTCATTTTGATATAAAATATAGAAAAGAGTTTACTTTTTTATGAGATAATAAATGTCACGAATCATTATATTACCTTTAAGATATAAAAATAAAAATTTAACTTTGCCTGGATAGTATGCTTAAAATAAAAACAGGAGAAAAAGAAAGGGAGGAGGGATAGTGGAGTGTGGGAAGGAGTGAAGCAGAGGAGGCAGGTGAGGAAGAAAGAGGACAGACAGAAGAAAGGAGAAGGAATGACTAGGAGTAGTTGAAATAAAGAAAGAAAAGTTGAAAAACGTCTATTGGAGCATTATAGAAGAACTTGTAAATCAAAGTTAATGCTGACTATCTTTGGTATTGTGGTGTTATGGACGCATAAGGCAATATAAAGGTGTGATGTTTGGACTCATAAAGATCTACTGTAAAGTTACATTAATTGAAAACATTAGCAACAGGTGTTTTCCCCACTAAATATCTATCTTGCAGCATTAAAACTGCCAATCTAAATATTCAACTATTTTTCTCTTGTGGTGACTGTTTCACACCAAATAATAATTAGCACTAGCCACATTGATCCTATTTGCTTATATTTCTTTTACCTTAATAAATTGTTATGCAAAGCAAGGTGTGTGAACATATGTTTTTCCTATTACTTCTTTTATATATTTTTAAACACTTAGTCTGGAATGTTAAACCTCATACGGAAGAAATAACATATAAGTATTGAAGGTATTTGCAAACATATATGCTATGAATCATGTGCTAACATGATAATTGTTTCCACACACACACACAACCCACAACAAGAAGTATTAAAATAATTTAAGAAAAACTTACTGTAAATATTTGGACTTCTTTTAAAACACACTGTTTTGGCTAGTTGGTAAAGAAAAATTTAAATGTCTAAGTTTCTTTGAATGTTAAATTTATGCTAATAGCTTCCTTTTTTTTTTTTAAGAATCTCTTCTTAAACTCTTCTTAGACAATTGTGACATACAGTGTCCCCCAAAAAATAGAATATGGTGGAACACTAGGGAATCATTAACTAACTAAACTAAAATACATTTTCCCAGATCCTAAAAGTTAAAATTTTCAGGTTCTGAAAGAGTATGATGAAAAAAAAAAAATCCTAAAAAACATTCTATTTTTTCCGAATGCAGAAAAGGCTTGCAATTTATCCCTCCATCTCACATATTTGTTCCACTCACCTGCTCCTTATGTTACTAGGAGAAAAAAAAGGCCTTTGGGTCACCAATAAGAACAGTTTTAAAAAGGAAAATTAGAGCATGTTAACCAATAACATATGAAAGTACACACTGAGGGAATTTGAGCCAAGGACCCTCTGTGTCCAAAATGTCGGTTTTACCAAAATACATGTCTTTTTAAAGATATAGGCAATAGGACTACATTAAGATTTATAATATTCAATAAATAAAGCAAGTTTCTATATATGAAATTATTTTATTATTCAAGGGAAACATGGCATAATCGTTTTGAAGATAAAACAATATGTTTGACATTCTCATTTAGTTACTGAGATTTTAAAAAAATATATTTTATTGATTTTTCACAGAGAGGAAGGGAGAGAGATAGAGAGCTAGAAATATCGATGAGAGAGACACACGGACTAGCTGCCTCCTGCACACTCCCCACCAGGGATGTGCCTGCACCCTTGGTACATGCCCTTGACCGGAATCCAACCTGGGACCTTTTGGTCCGCAGGCCGACGCTCTATCCACTGAGCCAAATTGATTTCGGCAAGTTACTGAGATTTTTGTATGAGGGTATGTTTTACTTGTGCTTTTACTTCTTTTCACTGTGATCGGGACAGTTATGAGTACACAAAGGCTTAGAGAAAACACACTTCTTTTTGATAATGACAGTAAAACTGGCTTACATCTTAACATTAAGAGAAATATGAATTTTGACTAATACGGAAATCATATTCACCTTTTTTCTATAAAATATTTATTTATATCATAAATATACAAGAGCCCTGGTGAACTAGATTTGTGCACTGTGGGGGCAGGAGGAGGGGAAGGGGACTCTCAGCTCAGCCTATACCCTCTTGGAGTCCAGGAATCTTCCAGGGGATGTCTGACTGACACCTTAGGTGTGCTCCCTAAGCCAGTAGTTGGACATCCTCAACTCTGCTGTGGAGGCGGGAGAGGCTCCCACTACCTCCGCTGCACTCGGCAGCCATGAGCCTGGCTCAGGGCTTCTGGCTGAGCTGCACTCCCCCTGTGGGAGTGCACTGACCACCAGGGGGCAGCTCCTGCATTGAGCATCTGCACCCTAGTGGTCAGTGCGCATCATAGCGACCAGTCATTCTGCCACTCAGTCGATTTTCATATTAGCTTTTATTTTATAGGATGGTGTCATCAGATAGATATTTAGAAACTTTAATTTTTCTTCCCATCCTAACACCAGTCTTAGGCAAGTCTGTATAATAACATTTCTCACACTAATGATTTCTTTTAATATTTTTATCCTACAGAAACACCCCACTGATTTTTCCTAATTCTTTGGGAAAATGGTTACATAAACCAAAAGAAAGGGAGGACTAGACCCGGAAATGAAAAGTCTATCCTGATGAAAGTAGAGTTCATGAGGAATGTAATATTATAGTAATTTTGACAGCAGAAATATATAGATATAGTCAGCCAATTGCTCAGAGATACTTGCAAGTTTCTTATAGTCTCCAGTCCTTTTTTAACATCTTCATCTACCATCTTTAGCTTGTGGCTTTTGTTCTCCTGCTCACAATAAAGCTGCCTCATTTCCAGGCACTGTAGCTACATTCCAAGAAGAAGCAAAAATTGTAATGGCAAAAAGGTGTATGCGTGTTTGTTATCAGGAAAAATATATGTTCCAGAAGCTCTACCCAGTTGAGATCTACCCATTTCCTTTATATCTCATTGGCTGGAGCTGAGTCACAGGATCCCCACAAGCTGAGGGGAAAAATAAAGCATTTCTAATAGAATAAAATCAAGGTTATGTACCTTATGGAGAGTGGCTGTAAAGAGGTAAACTTGTATGTCCCCTCCCAAGAATAAGATTTCATCCTATTGACTGGCATTTGCATCAGCCATCATTCTCAGTCTTTGGGAAAGGAAAGTAAGAGATAGGCAAGGATGACTAAATGAGTGAATGAATTAATTATTAAGTTGGATATTTTGAGGACACAGAATATTTTTGCTTATAATGCTGCTATTACATAGCAAAATACTTGGATCAACATGGGCTCTGAGAACTTATTTTAAGAATTTAACTTTATAAGAGTTAGTGCACTTCTAAAACCAGCACACATTAGTCCAGACTTGTAGTTCCTTAAATTTAAAGTTTAGGGACAAGGCAGGGTTCAAGTCCCTAACAAAATGCTCATGTTATAAAAGCACAAATGGAAGCACATATGCACATGAATATCAACTTTCATGCTCCACAAGCTCCATAGTGACTGCTTTTGAAAAGCACCATGTTACTTACGGTAATACCTATTCATCAATATAAAATATATTTAGATGTGGCATATTTATATTTTTTGCATAATTTAAGCCTCATACAATATGAAATAGTCAATTTAATCCAATATTTATATTTATGAATTGAAGTAATAATTAGATAAATACATTTGATCTTAGTTATACTTAAAAATGATCATTTGTTTTGTTCCTCAAAAATTACTTTATTCTGATTTCAGCAAGCTGTAGAAACTTAGTATATAATCATAGGCTCATCATCTATGAACTAAAAACAGTATGTCTAATGAGTTAAGATGGTGAAATTATATAATCATTTATTAGATATATTATGGAATATTTGGTCATTATTCTTCTATCCACTCCCAAATCTGATAAACCTAGCCAGCAATATTTAGGCATTAATATACATGCTAATATTATAACATTTGACATATAGATTAATTAAAGAAGAAAATTAAAGAGCAATTTTTTTCTAGCTCCCCCATTCTTCAGACGAAAACCTAAAACAAACAAGGTTAAAAAAATTATCAAAGAATCTTTTGGTAATTTTGGTAGGAGCCAAAACTACCAGTGTTATGAACTTTTCTCTACACTTTATTTCCCCATTAACCACAAGAGTGTCTTGGGGTGACGGAACCTGGAAGTCAAGAAGGTCATTGGAGTCATCCTTTCCCAAGGTTTTCAACAATAATTAGACAAACGGGTAACATCTAAACTACAAATGGATCTCTTCATCCCCACGGGTGGCAGGATGGGGCTTGGGTCTCCCGATCCTGTGGACAAGTGGCCTACACATGTCAACAGACTTCTCTGTACCCTGAACAAATAATATAATCTTCTGTGGGTGCCTCGGCAGGACAACCTTTGGGAAGCAAAAGTCATTTTCAAAATATCTTCCAAGACAGAATCCACTTTATGTTATATCTCCAAATGGTAACCATCATTCCCCTTGGTCATATCTACTAAACAGGTAAGTGGCCAGAATAAGGTAGGCTTAGTACAAACACTTTATCCAGGTCCCTATCTTTGGTCAAAGCCTCTTCATTTATGGACTTCATGAAAGAAAAGCGAGGTATATGAATGTGTAAATGATCATGGAGTCTCTTCAATAGACCCTCCTTAAATTTAATTTACCTGAAAGATGATCCAAGATCCCCCCCCCCCCCCGGCTCCTTAAGGAATACCTTAGTCTGCAATGAAAAAAGCAGTATCAGTCAGCACACTGAAAGGTGATTCTTTAAAGAAATAGGGAAGTCAAACTGTGCCCATTGCAGTCTGCATCTCCTAGACTGGTGTTATCTCCTAGACTGGCGTGGTCTGCATAAAGGAGTGCAAACTCTTCATAGGCCAGAAAAATAACTCAAAAGGCAAGTGATCCTGCTGGTAGCTCATTTCAGTAACCAAGGACAGCATTAATACTTGAAGCACAAATGTGCTTAAGTTACTTTTATAAATTTAAAATTGAAGTTTTGTGCCCATGATTATGGGGAAAGAATACCTCAGATATACATCAGTTAGTGCTTGCTGCCCAATCAGCCACCACAGAAGCACCAGGGCCATACAGTAGTGAGTTTAAACATTCCATGAGGTGGATTAGACAGCTCCACTGCTGCTGCCTGTGCCCTGAGAAAGGCCCAGGGGTCAGTTTCTTTTCGGATCTCAGAAAGCCTGGCTGCGGAGACTGTGGAAATGGGTCTGCTCTTCGTGTCTCTCATCTTATCATGGCTTTGGCAGAGACTCAAGAGAGACCAAGCACAACTGTGCAAACACTTGTTAAGTCTCTTTGTGCATTGCAATTGCTAAATCCTATGGCTGAAGCAATCCCTGACTAATGCCAGAGTTAGAATAGGTGGACAATTCAAAATTAAGTGGCAAAAGGCGGGATTTTTAAAAGGAGTGTGAATTTGAGTAGTTTTTCAATTTGTCATAAAATATAGATTTCAATTACATTGCAAATCAAGACAATTCTACAGAAAAAAATACTTTTAATGTTTATTGTGTAAGAGCACAGTGAAATCACAAACCTGTAACAGGATAATGCACACACTTTACTTGTAGAAGCACTGTTCTTCCCTTTGTTTGGCAGCAAGAACCACATAACTACTTTTATTACTTATGTGCCTTAGTTGCCAAAAAAATGCAAAGTAAACATAAGGATTTTTACAAAAATATAATTGTGGTATATTTCTTTTCTTCCTTTGATATGATTTTGAACTTACTATCTTACATCTTTTGTTCTATGTAAGTTGATTTTAAAACATTTCATAAAGCTAGCAAAGTATATTTTGTAAACAGATAATGTCCTATACTATAATACTGTACTATCTCAGGTCATATCATGAGTTACTCATTGGCATTTTGACCTCTGGTGGAATAACCAGAATTGAGGTTTCTATAGGAATTCAACTGAGATAGCAGCATTACACACACTGAAGGCACATGTTCCTTTGTACTTTGATAACGCACCCATCTTTTGACAAAATATTGAGTCAAAAGTTAATCACCCAGGCATTCTTTCTGGAATTAAGAATTTATATTTACATTTTTAATTTTTGTTTTGTTGAGGGAGAATCAAAGTTTTACATCCCACAAAGGGTCTGCAAAACTCCTCTGTAACATTCAGCTCTGTACATGAGGAAATGTAGACATGTTAAGGCCAAGTGATTTACTTCCATCACTCAACTAATCAATAGCAGAGCGTGGAGGAGACCAGTCACAGGACTCGTTTAGCATGCTGAGCCTTATTAAACAACGTGGACTTATGTATATCTGATACTCAGCCTGAAGTCTTGAAATTGGACCACCACTTCTCACAGGTGGAAATGTGTGTACAAGGTCTGTTAAACATGATATATTCCTAATGTACTGCAATTACTGAAACACCTGTGTCATAGAACACACTCTGTTCTTGAGGGAAAATGTGTAGCTCATTCAAATAGTTTACCTCACATTTCTTTGCCCTTACCTGAGCCTTATATGATATAGTGGTTCCATGTTAGGGTAAGTCACAAGAACTATTTCTTAATTAGAGTGACTTGGAGGTGTGACTGCGTTGATTTGTGGGTTTTATTTTTCTTTCTTAGAATTTTTGCTAGTTTCAGTAGCCTGTTATGAAAGAACTGTGTTCTGACTGCTCTGGGAAAGACATCTACCTAAATTATCAATGAGAAGAAAATACTCCACACTGAAATAGGATTCAACATCCACTTAGAATCTGGAAACTTCCCACCTCCATTTTTTAGTTCAACCACACACTGAAGGCACATGCTGCCTAACAGGTGGAAATTGGTTTGAGAGAGCCATTGAGGGGGCAATTCTCTTTCCAGAACACACTCAAACCTTGGTGACACTAGTGCCTGTGTTTATGCAATTAGATAGGTTCAATCCCTGATTGTTTCTGGGTGATAAAAGAGTAAGTGGGAAAAACATAAATAAAGGATATGATGACATTACAAAGGTGAGAAGAAATAACTCTTACAAATCAATCCTCTGCTCAGAGGAAAAAACATTGTAGCTGTATTATTCATAGATTTAATGGCAGTTTTCAGATTTCCAGAATATTGTCTTATTCAACTGTCCTATATAAGTGGTATATTTATAATGCACCTAACTACATTCAATGAGAAGATATGAGAGCTTATGGCTTGCAAACAAAGTTAGAACTTTATTTTAGCAGGAGATAGAACACATTGATGTTGAGCTTATACTCTTTTACAGTATCTAGCAGAAAGATAAGATCACAGTTAGTGCATAAATAAAATACTTAGAAACATGAATTATTAGGCTGGACGAAAACTTAAAGATAATTTAGAATAGTAAATTCTGGATCCTAACCCATATAATACAAAAAAATCTCATGTCAAAAATTTAAAAAGTTACCTGGAGGAAAAAAAAAAAGAATTGTATTTATTACAGAAACACTTCGGCTCTGCCTGAGTGGCTAAGTTGGTTGGAGTGTCATTCTACACACAAAAAGGTATCAGGTTCAATTCTCAGTCAGAAAACATAGGCATCTTGAAGGTTCAGTTCCAGTCAAGGTGTGTATGGGAGGCAAGTGATCAATGTTTCTCTCTCACATCAATGTTCCTTTCTCTTTCTCTCCCTCCCTCTTTCTCTCAAGTCAATAAACATATCCTTGAGTGAGGATTAAAAATACAGCTACTTAGAAGAGTTAAATGTTGAACCCAGGTTTTCTGATTTCAGAGTTTATTTTCTACCTGTTTCCCTCATTCCATTGAAAAGGAAATGAAGGGGGAAAAAACACACAAAATTCACAGAGAAACGATTAGCAGAAGCTATCATATACTTCAAGTTCCTTAACATGCTTAAAAATATGACCCTCAACATCAAAAGGTTATCATTAATAGAGAGAAATTTTAATGATACATCATCTGCTTACAAGCAAATCTATGAGGACAAGCAAAACCACGGAACCACCATGGACACATTTCTTAAGGAGTGACAGCTCCTCAAGAAGAGCCTCAGGCAGGCCCTTCAGGGGCAGCTCCAGAGGAAGGATCTTCTAGATCATAGACAACAGCTCCCTGTGTGGTTCTGCCCTGAACACCTCCCACTGGGACAGGGTGTGTGTGTGTTTGTGTCATAGTTTTTAACAAAAAGATAAAAATAAATTTAAAAAATGTAAATAAAAAAAATCTTATAGAATAAGAATATAAATAAAAATATTTGTTTACAATATCTTTTCTTCTTTAAGCTCAGTATTATGGGAAAAGAGTCAAAAGTTAACAAGTTACAGTAAGCTAGGATTAATTTATTATTGAAGAAAGAAAAATATTTTTATAAATTTAGTGTAGCCTAATATACAATGTTTATAAAGTATATGGTAGTGTACAGTAATGTCTCAGGTCTTCATACTCACCACTCACTCACTGACTCACCCAGAGCAACTTCCTGTCTTGCAAACTTCATGTGTGGTAAGTGCCCTGTACTGGTGTATCAATTTTTATATTTTGAATTGTACTTTTGCTGTGCAATTTTAATGTTTATATATAATTTTGATGCACAAATACTATTGTACCAAAATGATCTACAGTATTTAATATAATAACATGCTGTACAGATTTGTAGCTTAGGAGCATACCATATAGCATAGGAATATAGTAGGCTATACCATCTAAGTTTGTGTAAGTGCACTCTATTAATGTTTTCACAATGAGGAAATTATGTAATGGCATATTTCTTAAACTTATCCTTGTCGTTAAGCAACATATGACTATACATATAGTTCCCATTAGTACCCACTCCCCTACTGATGGAGAATTGTCTATGTAATGAATTAATACTTTCTCAAGAATGTATTGCTTAGCAATATTTGTTGACTACTCTATCCATTCCCCAGTGATGTGTAGTGGAAGGTTTTCATAAGTGATTTTTTTTGCATAGATATGTAGTTTTGTTTCTAGGCTTTCTATTCTGTTTCAGTGTTCTGTATGCAAACTTGCAATACCATAATTATACATTTACTAGAGGCTCAATGCAGGAAATTTGTGCATGGAGGGTGGTGGTGTGTCTCAGCCCAGCCTGCACCCTCTCCAATCTGGGACACCTTGAGGGATGTCTTACTGCTCATTTATGCCTGATCCCAGAGGCCTGGACCAGCCAGGGTGTGCGGAAAGCCTTGTTTCTTTCATTGCCAGGGGTAACTCTAGCCTCCCTCTCTTTCCAGCACCATGGCTATTGCCATTTCTATTTGGATTTGTTTACCTTCTATAATTGAAACTTTATAGCCTTGAGTGGAGGCCTAGGCCAGCCAGCGCAGGCAGAAAGCTCGGCTTCCTCTGTTGCCTGGGAAATCCAAGTCTCCCTCCTGCTCTCTGTGGCTGTAGCCATCTTGGTTGGGTTTATTTGCATACTTACTCCGATTGGCTGGTGGGCATGGCTTGTGGGTGATGGTTAATTTGCATATTACTATTTTATTAGTTAAGATAGTAAGTCTTGATATCTGATAAGGCATTGTCCTTTAGATCCTTATCCTAGACTGTTGTGATCTTATTGATCTTCTATAGAAAAAAAATGTAATTAGACCACCTCAAAAAAAAGATTAGAATTTTGATTAAAATTACATTGATTTTAGAAGTTAATTTAGGTAAAACTTGCCTCTTTACATTAGTATCTTTTTATCTATAAAATTGTCTATTTATTTATTTAGATGTTCAATATTTCTAAATAAAGTTTTAAATCTTTAACACAAAGTCTTGCACATTTTTTTTGTGGGCTTGATTATTTACAATTGTTATTTATATACTGAATAATTTAAACTGTTTTATTTTAACTTATTGGATTATAAAAATTTGATTTTTTTAGACACATAAGTTTAGCTTATTAATCCTCTCATGAAAAGCCTGTATAATTATTAAATAATCTTTGCTCCTGTTTTTTTTTTTTTTTGCCAGCACCAACATTAGCCTTTACAGTCTCTCTAACTTTCTTCATTCTGTTCTTCCATTATTTTCTATGTTTCTTGATGTCTTCTTCTCATATAGGCCATGTCTTGAAAATCTATGTTTGAGTTCATTTTTCTTTGTGTAATCCAAGCTTTGTCTATTTCATTAATCTTTATAAAGAACCAACTTTTAGTTTTGTTGATTCTTGCCAGTTTAACTTTGCATTCTAATACAATTTTATTTTCTTTATTCTAATTTCTTTGGATTGGTGATTTGTTTTTTGTCTGTTTGTTTTTGCCAGCTTGTTGCATTGGAGAATTAACTAGTTTTCATCCCTCCTTCTCTAAAATTATATATATATATATATATATATATATATATATATATATATATATATTTGATATAATATTGTTATATAGACATTTAATTCTGTATAATTAGAGCCTTAAATATTTTAATTGTTATATGTAATATATAAATATATATGTATAAATATATTGTATATAATACTGTGTAATAAAAGCCTAATATGCTAACTGTCTGGTGGACTGATGGTCCCTTTCACCAATCAAAGCATAATATGCTAATGATATGCTAAGGCTGCTCAACTGCTCACTATGACATGCAATGACCACTAGGTTCAGATGCTCTGACCAGGAGATTAGCTTGCTGCTGGGGTCTGGCCTATTGGTACTATGTGAGACAGACTGGGATGCCCTAAAGCCCTCCCCCTGTTCTTCCCTGGCTGCCAACCTTCTGTGTCCCTCCCCGGCCCCAGTCATGCACCAGGGCAGTCCCTCAGCCTGGTCTGTGACATATGTCAATCCAGGACCCCTTGGGGGATATTGGAGAGCCAATTTCAGCCAGATCCAAAAGGCCAGGTCTAGGGACCCCACTGGCGCATGAATTTGTGCCTCTAGTATTTTATAAGATACTAAAGGCCCCAGTAAACAAGATTTGTGCATGGGAGGGTGTTGTCCCTCAGCCCAACCTGCACCCTCTCCAATCTGGGACCCCTTGGGGAATGTGTGACTGCAGTCAGACATCCCTTTCACAATCTAGGATTGCTGGCTCCCAACTACTCACCTGACTGCCTTCCTGATTGTGCCTAACCACTTCTGCCTGCCAGCCTGATCAACACTTACCCACTCCCCTGACATCTGATTGTCACCTAACTGCTCCCCTGCCAGCCTGATTGTCTCCAACTGCCCTCCCCTGCATATTCCCTCTTTATTAGATAGGGTTTTTTCTTTAGCATATTGGACAGTCTTAACTGGTTTGGCTCAGTGAATGGAGCATTGGCCTGCAGACTCAAGGGTCCCAGGTTTGATTCTGGTCAAGGGCATGTACCTTGGTTGGGGGCACATACCCAGTGGGCAGAGGGCAGGAGGCAGCTGATCAATGTTTCTCTCTCATAGATGTTTCTAGCTTTGTATCCTTTTCCTTTCCTCTCTGTAAAATATCAATAAAATATGTATTTTTAAAAAGAAACATTTAAAATTCCTCCATATCTGCCTGGCTGGTGTGACTCAATGGTTGAGACCCCAAGCTGCCACCACTGGAAGGGGATTGCACCCTGGCCAGGCTGAAACCCCAGCTCAGGCTGCCACCTCTGGCCGGGTGATTGCGCAGTGGGGCTGCCCAACCCTGCTGGCATGAGACCCCAGCCCAGGCTGCCTTCAGGGCAAGGGGATCATGAGTTTGGGTTTGCAGCCTGGCAGGCCTGAGACCCCAGCCCTGGTTGCTGCTGCAACTGGGGTATCGGGCAGCTTGGGTGCAAGGCCCTGCTGGTCTGAGTCCCCATCCCAACCTATTGAAGCAACTGGGGGATCGCATGGTGGGGGTGCACAGCCATGCAGGCCTGAGACCTAGCCCAGGCTGCCACCGGGGCCAGGGAATCCTGCAGCTTTGATGCTAGGCCCTGCCGGCCTAAGATCCCAGCCCATGCTGCTGCTGCGGCTTTGGTGCAAGGCCCTGCAGGTCTGAGACCCCAGCCCAAGCTGCAGCCACTGACCAGGATCACACCTGGCACTGGTGCCTCCCAGGCAGACACTCTGGCCTGCTGCCACTGGGTGGGGATAGCTGAGTGAGAGGCAGGTAGACACCCTGGACTGCCGCTGCTGGGCAGACTTGGGGACTCCGGCAGGGCTAAGTAGACTGGCCACTGCCATCTTGTGGCTATAGGTGCCACTATTTTTTTCACCCAGTGATGGTTAATTTGCATATTACTCTTTTATTGTATAGGATAGTTGAGATATGGAAGAAACCCAAGTGCCCTTCAATAGGTGAGTGGATAAAAACTATGGTACATCTATACAGTGGGATATTATTCAGCCATAAAAAGAATGAAATCTTACTATTTGTGACAGCATAGATGGACCAAGAGGGAATTATGCTAAGTGAAATATGTCAGAGAAAGACAAATCCCATATGATTTAAGTTATACTTGGAATCTAAAAACAATATAAACAAACAAACAAAACAGACCCATAGATACAGAGAACAGACTGATCATTGCCAGAGGGGTGGGAGGTTGGGTGACTGGGTATAAAAGGTCAAGGATTGAGAAGTACAAGTTGGCAGTTACAAAGTATTCACATGGATATAAAGTACAGCATAGGGAATAGAGCCAATATATTGTGATAACTATGTTTGCTGCCAAGTAGGGTTTGGAAGTTTCAGGGGGGAACACTGTTAAGCATATGATTGTATGACCTCTAGGTTGTGTAGTTGAAACTAATACAAAATAATATTCAATGTAAATTTTAAAAATAGACTTTATTTTAATAGCTAAAACTAAATAGAGGGTACAGATATTTTCCATATACCTTGAACCCCATAAATGAATAGCTTCCCCCATTATTAGCATCTTCCATCACAGTGGTACTTTCATTATAGTCAATGAACTAACATTGACACACCATTATTACCCAAAGCCCATACCTTACATCAGGGTTCAGTCTTAATGTACTCTTTACATCTTCAAAACTCAAAAATGCACGAAAACAGTATGTTACATAATATCCTATATTCCTTTTGTTTCCAGAGTTGGAGTTTTTAAATCATTAAATCCACCATTTTAAAAAGAAAGGAAAATAAGTTGCAGTGTCACTGAATATACCTTCAAATATTCCGTATATCAAGTTCTCTTTTACCAGAGGTTTATTAGGAATTAGAAGAGATAACATGTAAAGAAACAGGAAAAAGTGAAAGAAAGCAATGAGTATGAAACAAGAGACTTCACTGGTCAGCACAGATCTCAGGCAACCAGTTGGCCAGGGATGTGCAGTGTGTACACCCAACACATTCATCAGCAATAGAAATGCAGATCTCCACAGGCGCTAGTTGGGAATGAATTTCAAAGGTAACGGGTTCCTTTCCTATTTGGCTTAATGTGTTCTTGCTGAGCTGGGAGCACACTAGTCATCAGAGATAGATGAGGAAGAGAAAAATTATTCAATTAGATTGTTTATGATTGTTCCAACTTTTGTATCAAATGTTTAATGAAATATTTAGGGTTTTTATGCTTTGTGGTTTTTATTTTATTTTTTTCAAAAAATGTATATGAAAATATATTGCTTAGATATTTAACCAACATCTGAAGCTTTGTGATTTTTTTTTTTTACTGTTACATTCAGTTTAGAGCTGTGTAACATCAGCACCCAGGTCATCATCATAAAAAACAACAAATGAGTAGGATTCTGTCCATGAGCTAAACAAAACAAAAGCTCTGTCTGGGTAGGGGTAGAAAGGTAACAGTTAATGGAGGAAGCTTGGGCCAGCCTTCCTGAATTCAAATCCTGACTTCCCCACTTATTATTACCTGCTTGGCACTGAACAATTTACTTCACCTTCCTGTACTTAAGTTACCTCATCTGAAAAATGGGGATCATAATGGTAGCTACCTCTTAAGGTTGTTATAATAATTTAATGAGTTAATGACTTTAAAATGTTTAGAACAGTGCTTGTCATCTAATACATCGTCAGTGAATGATAGGCATAATTATTAGCTATTATGGAGAATGACATCAGAGCCAGATAATGCTACAAGATTTTTCTGGTGATGCCAAGGTCCTAATAAGAGAAGCAAGCAAAATAGAGTAATGAAATAGAGCATAATTAGTACATACTTTCTACAACACACTGTACTCTATCATCCTCTTATCATTATTAAATTAATTTTTAAAGTAGGGCTCCTTATTTAGTTTATATGACTAGTTCTTAACAATAGAAACTGACACACAGCTAGAACTCAGTTAATAGCAAGTGTATGTGTGTGCACAACGCAGAGGGGAGAGAAAGGAGAGAGAGGGAGAGAGAGAGAAAGAGAGAGAGAGAGAGAGATTCAGACATGAGTAACACAGCAGGTGAGGAATAATCCCCACAGAGCACTGTAGATTCCACTGAGATTGAATTCCTCTGTCTACACCAGCAGACTCATTGGCGAAAATCCATTCTTTATGACCTCATTCAGTTAGGTGGTTTTTCAATTATTTGATTCAAATAAAGACCTCTATTAATGCCTACATGCTGTTGGTTATCTCTTGGCATGCAAACTATTGAAAAAGAATCAGCTCCTGGTCCACATTAATTCACAGAGACTATTGTAAAGCATATTTAATGCTTTAAGTATATTTAATTGCTTTAAGAGTGTTCAGAAATGCTATAAAATGTATTTTATGTGCACATATTGATCATCTTTTTAATTAACACTCAAACGTTAAGAAATTTTGTGATGCTTTCTAAGTCTAGAAATGAAAATATGAGTATTCTCACTAACCACATTTCATGGCAGGTTATATGTGTTAAATTCAAAACTACAAATGTACATAAAAAAATCAGTAGCATTGTAAAATGATACAATGCAAATGCATTGAACATAAAAACATAAAATTGCTTTAGGAATAAAGGTTGGATATTTTATGGGGAGAACATGAATTTTGAATGCTTTTTTATATCTGGTGTTGTTGGATGTACAACATTAATAAAATTGATAACAAAGGAAATTTGAAATAATGAGGAAATTATACCTTCATGTTTCATTGTGAAATATTTTAATTTATTAAATAAAATACTATTTTTTAAAAAGAGTAATGTTTGGATGCTGCAGTGAAAATCCCACAGTGGCTTAGTAAACAACACAGAAATTGACCCTTCCTCATGTTGATAGTCTAGAAGAAGGTAACCTAAGAATGACATGGTAGTTTCATGGTGTTGTGGAAGCTGGTTCCCTCTGCTTTTCACTCTGCCAGCCTCAATGCCTGGCTTCATCGCCTTGTCTGAGATCGCCACTCCTTGCATTACATCATCTGAAAGGGGAGAAAGGCAGGACATGCATGTGGTCATTGCATTCCATAAGCTCTAACTTGGTCATGTTTCTATTTGCTGCTGCTGTTTCTTGTCCTGGCAAATGTCATCTTGAATCTGACTGTTCAAGTGCCCTGCAAACCACAAGGCTTCATTACCAATGGAAGAAAGTGAAACTGAATATTTAGCGATAATTTGCTATCTCTGCTAAAAACACAACTAAAAAAAAATATGATGAGTCTAGAATATCTATTTTACCTAGCTTATGGAAAAAATATATATCTGTAGTGTTTATAATAAATTAATTTCTGCTAAATTTGCATGATTGTCCATATTATCAGAATCTAAGTATTTGGCATTTGACCTCCACAAATACAGTTTTCATTTTTCAAATTAACCTTGTTTTTAATTTTGAATACACTGTTTTCTTTCTAGTTTTACTCTCTTTATGCATCAATGGAACCTTAATTACCAAATAATATAATAACATAAATGGCAAAGTCAAATGTTAATAATAACATGGTGATAGGGTTACACCCAACAATTCACTTTTATTTAAACACCACACTTAGTACTTTACACAAGACTAGACACATGTGTTAAGTAATGTATACAGCATCATACTTCAGAGAAATACAGGAAATTTGGACAAAGTCCAAAGTAGTATAAAAAGGATGACAGAACTGCTCCTTTGATAAATAGTAGAAGAATTGAAAGTTTTTAGAAATAAAGAGAGAACTATATGTATGTTTTAATAACCGTATTTACATCTCTGAAGTTCTTTTTTAGTTTTCTAAGGTGAAAACCAGATGTCATTGGCTCTTGATTTCAAATAAGAAAAGAATAAAAGGGAATACGGCAATAGTAAAATTATATAGACCAACAAATACTATAGTGATCCTGGAGATCATAAAATTCGGTTAAGAGAATATGGATTTAAACATAGGAAGACTTGCAAAGACTTCAGAACCTCTGGGTTGGGTAAACAGATATGTAGAGAAAGATGTACCAGACACACCACTGCTTCATTATTTCTCCATGCCTGAAACAATTGCCGAGAGATTCTGTAACACACTTTAAAGTCTAGGATAATTTAGATTCTGTCTTAATGAAAGAGAAATAGACTGAGAAAGGGAATTTTTTTTATGAAACTCTGATTGGGTTTTTAGTGAAATGTCTTGATATAACAGTGTTATAAACCAAAATGAAAATAATTTCTGGGGCTGTAGCTTTGAACACATTTTTTTCTCACTTGGAGACAGTTAGAATATACCAACTAACTCACTTCAAAAGAGTGACTACATTCATGTTTTTGTCCTTATTCTAGCTCACTTGTGTTTTTGTTTGTTTGTTTGTTTGTTTTGTTTTGTTTTGTTTTGTTTCTCAGTTTACATATATCTTAAAATATTCCAGGCCTAGACTATTAAGCAGGAATCACCAAATCTACAATTTTTCACTCAAGTTCCACTGGCCCCACTAACTTGCAGTAACATTTCAGGCTCCTCCAACCTTCCCTTGGCTGGTTTCCTCAGCTGTAAGTGAAGACAATAAAGCTGACCTACACAGACAGGTGTCAGGTGGCTCAAACAAATCACGATTTTAAGGGCACATGTTAATGCTATGATATAATATCTTGGTTCCTATTAGTTATAGCAACTGGTGAAATATGTCCACAGTCTCCTTATACTTCTATTTAAAACACAAGTTTACAAATACCAAAAATTTTGGAATGCATAAAGATTATGTGTAATTACAAGCGAAGCTCCGTCTGTGATTCTGCAACTGTTCTATACATTCATCTTATGATATATGATATTTGATGCTTTCAGTAAAAATCAAGTGCATTATAATAATAAGATTATAAAAGGGGAATGCAAGACATACTGATTGGTTCCTAATGTTATAAATGTTACTTCTTGAAATTTTTAAAACTTCAGCTTTTCTGTGTATCCAAGATAAACCAACATGTGTACACAGGGTCTCATAGATCAATGGATGACACAGCAGAGGTGAGTATATTAAAAACTCACGTTTGGGTCATAAATGCAAATGCACAGTGTGTCTGGAAAGCCAAGCCCCAATAAAAATGCTTAGTTTAACTTTTATCTTGGTGAATTTCTAAAATTAGCAAGTTTCTAATTTAATCCACCCAACTACGTCCATTTGCTTAGTCATGTCTTAGTCCTCTACTCAGTCACAATAATTTTTTTTTTCAGTAAGAATAAGATGGTTCAGCCCTAACTGATTTGGCTCAGTGGATAGAGCATCAGCCTGCAGGCTGAAGGGTCCCAGGTTTCAATTCGGTCAAGGGCATGTACCTTGGTTGCGGGCACATTCCCAGTAGGGGTTGTGCAAGAGGCAGCTGGTCGATGTTTTTCTCTCATCAATGTTTCTAGCTCTCTATCCCTTTCCCTTCCTCTCTATAAAAAATCAATAAAATATATTTTTAAAAAATAAATAAAATAAAATGTCAGCCCTAACCGGTTTGACTCAGTGGACCTTGGTTACAGGCACATCCCCAGTGGGGAGTATGCAGGAGGCAGCTCATTGATGATTCTAACTCTATCCCTCTCCCTTCCTCTCTGTAAAAAATCAATTTTTTTTTAAATATCAAAGAACTGAATGTAGTAACCTTCCTTTGTAATCTTCATTTCCCCGTGGCTTCCTGATTACATGGATCACAGTTTAGTCAAATAGCCATCAGTTTTAGGATCACAGTTTTAGAGCTGGAACCTACCTTGAGGAACATCAGGTTCAAGCTTATTTTTTTTTCAGTTTCATTGAGATATAATTGACATACAGCTATCAATACCTTATAAGTGTACCACATAATGACTTGACATATGTGTACTGATAAATGTTAGTTTACACCCATCTCCTAATTTAGTTAAAATTTTTCCCCTTGTGAAATGTTACTAATAAAGAATCTACTTTATTAGTAACATTTAACACACCATACTGCAATGTCATTAAACTTATCATTCCATATGTAAGGAAAGGAGCTCTGAGGGAGATTAATCTAAAAGTATATAATCCACCTTCAACTTTACTCATTCCAACTGATTCCATTACTTCTATATGTTTGGTTATGCTCTCTCTTTTCCAAGATCAAATCTATATTTTTCTTGTTGAGGTTCAAAGTTTTGTTGTCACCACTCACGAGCATGTCATCATTTATACACATAAGATGCTACAAACCCAAAATTGCCTTAACAATGAAAATTCAAATAAAAACATAGAAATTCTTGCGAACTTATGATGTAAGTATTGCATGCTGCTAATATACTATCTAAACATTAAAGATACTCCTAAAATATTTGATGGTACACTATGATTAAGACATTACACTACAAAAAAAAAAAAAAAAAACTTATGCAGAAGAAAATCCTAACTGACATGCTTTTGCTTTAAATATTGTGAAAACATTACAGCGGAATGAATTTTCGCAGTGGTTAGGTCAAATGCAATTACATCATAGCAACAGTGTGTTTTGCACAATTTAAGGCTTTGGCTGTTTTTTTTAGTCAGATTCTTCCTCTGATTCTTCTTCTTCAGCAGTTTCTAGCCAAGTTAGCCACTGATTCACCCGGAACAAAGCCTTGCCTCTCCCCGGAAACTCTTGGGTTATCTTTTCTTTCCAAGCCAAGAAAACTTCTTCTTCAAAAATTTCCATGTCATAGAAGTGAACAAAGAAGCGGAGTAACACGCCTTTGGGGGAGTTGCTGTTGTAGCAGCGCACCTGAAGAGCATAGAGGGCACTGACTTGTAGATCAACACGATCGTGAAGGAATTTCTGCATCACTGGCTTGAAAGAAAGAAGCAGTTGTTTTTCCTGCTCTAACTGTTCTTTGGAAGGAGCAGAGGAAGAATCTGTTTCATCACGGGGTGCGTTTACTTCACTAGAAATATACTGTAAGAAGCTAGTCATTAAGATGTTCACAAATCCTTTATCTACATGAAGTTTGGAAGAGATGTTATCTTTAATCCACTTATATATGGTTTGAGGGGATGGATCCAACTTTATTTCCTTCAATAGTTCCTTCTCTAATTTTAGAAGTGGGAATAAGAAACTCAGTCCCTTTCCTTCCAAAATCTCCAACATTTGATCCTTATTTTGATCAATTTCTGGGAGCATTTTCTGCATATTGACCTTGGGATCTTCTTTGCTGCCAGTTATCATAGGCTGTTTTAAGTTAGAAAACTGAATAGCAACACTGAATACTGTAGAAACGCACTTTGCTCAGTAATACTTGAGTTGTTGCAATATTTGATTATCCATTTGGTTGTTACAGAAAAATTCTTAACTGTAATTGATGGTTATTGCCATAATAGTATATTGCCTGTATTTCTACCTCCAGTAATGGGCTTTATGTGTTAGATTTTAATATCCTTGAGCCTGGGCAAGTGCACAAGTCTTTTTTAAAAAGAAACATGGTTTACTTGAACAAAACTGCTCAGTTTTGAGAGATCGTTAATGCCCTTGAAGTGGTTTTTGTGGGTGTGAAACAAATGGTGAAAATTTGAATTGGTCCCTCTTATTATAGTATTGAAATTAAGTCTACTTAATTTATCAAGTCATGTTCATGACCTGATTTTATATACTTGTATCTATCAATAAACATTGTGATACTTGAAAAAAAAAAAAACATAGGAAATTCTAATAAAACTTCTCTCTTACTTCACTGGTCATTATAACTCCGTAAAAGTTATACAGTGACATCAGCAAGGTTACAGGTAATTTTTTGACCTATAATTAGTGAGACTTTTTTATTCTAATGTATATTCTTTGCTTTTAACATGAAAAATATGTCTCATACAGTACTGTCTCATCTTTCATAAATGGTATGTAATTTAAAGTGCTACTGATGCCAGGGAAGTTCCCATAAATTAGGTAATTCCTACATAAATATATGGTCTATTTACATAAAAATGAAACTATGTTAAACTAAACTTTAGAAATTTCACACTGAATATTAAAATTCAATATTAACTTTAGTTATTTTTGTATTCATTGTTTGTTAGCATATATTTTAGTACATAAGTCTCTGATAACTGTTGTATGGGACTAGAGAACATGATGCAATATTAGAATTCCAATTCTGTCTTTGCCTAGCTCTGTGTCATTAGACAAGTTCTTAACCTCTCTGAGACTGGCTTTTAATAGCTGAGTTTTAGAAGCATCATACAGAATGTATATGAAACCTAATACATGTAATATATGTAATTAATAAACTTGCACCTGATGATTTACAATGTTAAATAAATTGAAAGTTTAAAAAATATCAACATCACTACTTTTAGCAATAACAAATATATGAACAATGTCCATTATCTGATAGGATCACTAATAATTAGAAAATATATTGTTTAAACCTTTGTATTTCTTTGGTATCAGTTATTACTTCCTCTTTTATTTCTGATTTTATTTATTTGAGTCTATATCTTTTTTCCTTGATTAGTCTGGTTAAAGGGTTTTCAGTCTTATTTATTTTTTCAAAGAACAACTCATGTTTTCATTGATCTTTTATATATATATATATATATATATATATATAGATAGATAGATAGATATAGATATAGATATAGATATCTTATTGATTTTTTTTACAGAAAGGAATGGAGAGGGATAGAAAGCTAGAAAAATCAATGAGAGAGAAACATCGAACAGCTGCCTCCTGCACAACCCCCACCGGGATGTGCCCGCAACCAATGTAAATGCCCTTGACCAGAATCAAACCTGAGACCTTCTACTCCACAGGCCGACTCTCTATCCACTAAGCTAAACCGGTTACAGCATTGTTCTTTTATATATTTTTATACTGTATTTTGTTTATTTAATATCTGATCTTTATTATTTCCCTCCTGCTACTCACTCTGGGCTTTGTGTGTGGTTTTTTTCAAGTTCTGATAAGTGTAAAGTTAGATTATATAGTTAAACTGTTTTCTTTTTTCTTGAGACAGGCCTGTAATGCTATGAATTTTCCTCTTAGGACTGCTCTCCCTGTGTCCTGCAAATTTTGCATTGCTGTATTCTCATTTTAATTTATTTTGAGGTATCTTTTGATTTCTTCTTTGATATCATTGTTAACCTATTCATTGTCTAGTAACATTTAGTTGGGCTCTATGTAATTGTGTGTTTTAAGTTTTCTTCTTTAATTTATTTCAAGTTTCATAGCAATGTTTTCTTCTTTAATTTATTTCAAGTTTCAGAGACAAACAATCACTATAAAATAAAAATAAAATGCTTAGGAATACATTTAACCTAGGATATAAAAGACCAATAATCAGAAAATTATAATATACTGAAGAAAAAAATTGAAGAATATACAAATAATTGGAAGAATATACCATGTTCATGGAGAGGAAGAACGAACATCATTAAAATATCTATAATACCCTAAGCAATCTACAAATTCAATGAAAGTCCTATCAAGATACCAATGTGTAATCCAAATTTTCCAAAATTTTATATGGAACCACAAAAGAACCAGGATAGCAACAGTAATCTTAAGAAAGAGGTACAAAGTTAGAGATTTCACACTACCTGATATCAGACTATACTACAACACTATAGTAATTAAAACAGCAAAGAAAGCAAGAACATATAAGGGGCTGAAGTTAGTCTATTCAATAAATGGTTTTGGGAAAATTGGAGAGATACCTGGAAAAAAAGACCAAAAGTAAAGAAAGTAGACTACCTTCTCACTTCACATACAAAAATAAACTCAGAATAGAATAAATAAAGAATTAAATGTTAGATTCAAAACCATTAAGATCCTAGAACAAAACATAGACAGTACACACTCATACATTTCTAGTAGCAATATATTTTTTTGGTTATATTCTCAGGAAAGGGGAACAAAATAAAAAATAAACAAATGTAATGACATCAAACTAAAAAGTTTTGCACAGAAGAAGAAATGACCAACAAAATGAAAAGATGAATGGGAGAACATATTTGCTGATACCTGTAATAAGAGGTTAATATCCAAAATTTATATAGAGCATATAAAACTTCAAAGAAACAAACAATCCAATTAAAAAATTAGCAAAGGAGCTATCAGTTCTCCAAAGAGGACATACAGATGTCCAATACAGATATGAAAATATACTCAATGTCCCTCATTATGAGATAAATGAAAATTAAAACCATAATGAGATATCATCTCATACCTGTCATAATGGCTATCATCAACAAATCAACAAACAATAAATGCTGGCAAGGATGTGGAGAAAAAGGAACCCTTGTATAGTGTTGTTGGGAATGCAGATAGGTTCAATCATTGTCAAAAACAATAAGTGCTTGCCCCAACAATTAAAAGTGGAACTGCCTTATGACCTAGTGATTTCACTTCTTGGAAATTATCTGAAGAAACCTGAAAAACTATTTTGAAAGAATATATGCATTCTATGTTCATTACAGCATTATATACAACTAGAGTTCCAGTGCACGAAATTCCTGCATGGGTAGGGTCCCTAGGTGTGGCCAGCAATCAGGGCCAATTGGGGTCTTCTACTGCCGGCCAGGGCCTTCTTTCATTCCATGCCATCCCCTAGTGATCAGCACACATCATAGTAAGCAATCGAACTCTCAGTCTCCTGGTCAAACTCTTGAGGGGACATTTTACATAGTAGCCTAGTATATATAGTATATACTGGATGCCCAGTGCACAAAATTTGTGCATAGGAGGGGGTATAACCTCAATGCAGCCTGCACCCTCTCCAATCTGGGACCCCTGGGAGAAGGTCAGATCAAATTTTGTGCACTGAGCCTCTAGTTAACTATAATCACTATGCTGTATGTTCAATTTCCACTTATTCATTCTATAACTTAAATTTTTTACTTTTACTAATATCTCCCCTTTTATGCCTTACTTCCTGGTAACCAACATACTGATATCTCTTTCTATGAGTTTAGCTCTTTTAGGTTCCATATAAATGATATCATATAGCATATGTCATTCTCTGTCTGACTGATTTCACTTAGCAAATGCCCTCAATGTCTAGTCATATTGTGGCAAATCACTAGATGCCATTCTTTCTTTTTTAAAAAAATATTTTATTGATTTTTTACAGAGAGGAAGGGAGAGATATAGAGAACTAGAAATGTCCATGATAGAGAAACATCGACCAGCTGCCTCTTGCACACCCTCTACCAGGGATGTGCCCACAACCAATGTACATACCCTTGACCGGAATCGAACCTGGACCTTTCAGTCCGCAGACTGATGCTCTACCACTGAGCCAAACCGATTTCAGCCAGATGCCATTCTTTCTGCATTTACAGCTATGTAGCTATGTCTATGGCTATATCTATAAACCTATATCAATCTATATAGATATTTATATTTTCTTTATTCATTATATTTTTAACTTTTAGGTTTTTTATAGAAATGTAATTGATTTTTAAAATTAACTTCATTACTTCACATTTTGTTTACACATTCATTTGTTCAGAGTCACTTAACTTGTTTGAATATCTTAGCTATTGTGAATAATGCTACAACGGACATGATAAAGGAATTATCTTTTTGAGTTTCTGTTTTTGTTTTCTCCTAGAAAAAGAACAATTAGCCCAAATTCAGTGGAGGGAAAGAAAAACAAACAAACAAATATTTGAGCAAAACAAATATTTTAGCAAAAGTAAATGAAATAGAGATTAAAGAGACAATAAAAAAGATGAATAAAAACAAGATTTTTTTTAAGATAAACCAAGTAGAAAAACCTTTAGATAAGCTCAGCAAGAAAAGAGAAAGTTCAAATAATAATATAAATGAAAGAGGGGACATTACAATTGACACAAAACTGATAAGAGTCTATGGTAAAAAATCATGCATCAACAAATTGGATGACTTATACTAATATTTTAAATACCTAGAAACATAAAAAATACCAAGGCTAAATTATGAAAAAAAATAGAAAATCTGAACAGACTTTTTACTAATAATAAAATTAAATCAATAACCAAAACCTACCAACAAAAGGAATAGACAACTTCACTTGTGAATTTTGCCAAACATTTAAAGGTTAATACCAATCTTTCCTCTTAAAATAAAGAAAAAAATGAACAAACAATACAACAAAAAACAAACTCATTTTAGGAGGTCACTGTTTCCTTGATGAAATTTATAGGCCAATATCCCAGATGAATATGGAGGCAAAATCTTCAGCAAAATATTGGCAAACTAAATTCAACAGACCATTAAAAGGGTCATACATCATGACCAAGTGGAATTTGTTTCAAGGATTCAAGGATGGTTCAACTGCCAAAATCAATCAATCAATGTGATTTAGCACATTAACAAAATGCAGAATAAAAAATTATATGATCATCTCAGTAAATGAACAAAAAGCATATGAAAAAAAGATCAACATTTTTTCAAAGTGGGTTGAGAGGAAATATACTCCAACATAACAAAGGCCATAATATGACAAGCCCATGGCCAACATCATGCTCAATGCTAAAAATCTGAGGGCTTGTCCTCTAAGATAAGGAACAAGACAAGAATTCCCACTATCCCCACTTTTATTCAACATAAACTTAGCCATAGTAATAATATAAGAAAAATAAATAAAAACATTGAAATCAGAAAAAAAATAATATTGTCTTTATTTCCAGATAGCATGATGTCATATATTAAAAACCCTGTACTACAACAAAAATTTTAGAATTATAAATAAATTTAGTAAATTTGCATTTCTATCCACTCACAATGAACGTTCAGAAAGATAAATTTAAGAAAAAGTATGCTATTTAGAATAGCATCAAAAACAATAAAATACTTAGGAGTAAATCTGACCAAGCAATTGAAAGCCTTTTATACTGAAAACCAGAATACACTGATGAAAGAAATTGAGGAAGACACTAATAAGTGGGAAAAAAATCCCATGTTTATATGTTGAATGAATTAATATTAAACTATCCATATCACACACAAAAATCTACTAATTCAATGCAATCCTATCAAAATCTCAACTGAACTTTTTACAGAAATTTAAAAAAAATCTTAAATTTGTATGCAGCCACAAAAGATCTGGAGTAGTCAATGAGACTTTGAGAAAGAAGTACAAAGCTGGAAATATCACACTTTCTGATTTCAAACTATATTATAAAGCTATAATAATCAGAAAAGTATGGAGTTTACTCAAAAATCTAAAATGGAACTTCCATTTAACCCAGTGATCCCACTTCTAAGAATGTGTTCCTGATTTCACCACTATGAAAGATGATGATCTATTATTGCTGTATTCTCCTAATAATGTGTCTCAGAACTATTCACTCAAAGGACAAAGGGAGAAGCATTTGTCTCAGCTCCCAGGTTCTCTTGGTCAAATTGATACAGGCATTGAGTCCTACACTTAAGGTGCATGTGTGAGTGCAGAGTGAGTTCACAGGGTTGTTTCTTACTGCCAAAATTAGAGACATTTTTGGACAAGAAGCAAGAAGCAAGGTCTTTGCAGGTGCCTCCTGGACAATGTCTATTTAGGCCTTATCACTGCAGCCTTGGTTGTAGTAAGAGATGGATGAGGGGGTTTAAAGGAATGCATAAATGTGTGCCAGACATGAAGTTATCACTATGTCTAGGTCTATTAATATTTATTATGAATTGTAATTCAAATTTTGACGAGGCTGTTAAAGTGTGGCCTATACATACATATTCTTGGGTATAGATTGGTATAGATAAAAATACTTAGACTAAATTTTATTTGTTGAAGCTAGCTCATATACTTTATTTTGCAAAATTTTCTATCTTGGTGAAAATGTTATAATTTTAAGATTATTGCTGAACAACAGGGATTGCAACCTATTTTTTTAATGAAGCTTGTTAATTACCCAAAAATGTTTATGATTTCATAATGTTTCTAAGGCTTAAAATATTTTTATCATACTTCACCCCTCTCCCTTCTATGATGAGATGTTTATGCCTGTAAATCCAACTTCTTCCTTGTTTTCTATTCCTGAACTGTACAAACAACCCCACTACTGTTGAATGGCACTTTATTTAGCTCCCCATTATGTTGAATTTTTCTGGGATCTTAGGGCTTCAAGATAAAATAAAACATACTTCTATGAAACATCTACTATGTCCTAAGCTCTGAATTTTTGCATACTTATATAAAATAGATTATATATAAATATCGTTGTTTAATCCCTGTAACAACCCTAAAGATAGATAGATATACTATTCATTTTGTGAATAAGAAAAATAAATTAGAGGAGATTATAATTCATGTAATTTCACACCATAAGTAAAAGCAGTGCTGAACTCCCTTTTCAGTACACCCTTGTTAATTCTTACAATTTGCATTCCTAACTTGCTACCTTATTAATAATTTATCTTTATTTTGTATTTTGATGCTTTAACATCTTGGGGTTTTGCAGACTTCAGAGGGACTTTCTTTCCAAGGCCTATCTCCTTCTTGGTCATAACAAAACACTTCTTTTAGAGCAGGGCTTTTATATGCAAATCACCAATCCAGAACCCATACCCCAGCCACTTCTTTTATGGGTTCTTAAACTCAGGGCCACTATTTCCCTACAAGAACTTTTGGTGGGGTAAAAGGAGGGTAGAACTTCCATGCATTTTCTGGGCTCATCATCCTCCGAGAATCTCTATGTGTTCACAAATTTGGAAACTCCTTGAATCTCATTGCTTACAATTGGGTTTTTTAATTTAAATACGGTTGACTAAATAATTGGCTAATGATTGACTCAAAGGCTCCAAGTTCCAGAACCTCTAATTGCATGGCTGATTCCTCTGGCAACCAGGCCCTATCCTGAAAGGAACCAGGCACCTCAGTAGCTTAAACACAGGTATGGTGGAAAGGCACTTAATTTAATTTGAATAACAAAAGATGGTTCTCTCACTCCTAATACTTAGGAAACTTCAAGGGTTTTAGAAATTATTGTGCCAAAAATCATGAAGAAAGATCAAAAACATATTTTTTATAGCGCAATATTACAACTTCCAATTAGGAAAGCCAATCAATTCGCATTCAAATGTAGGGTCCTTTCTTTCTAGTTAAAATCAAAGAGGATGTTTTATAAATTCTCTTTTGATACCATTGATTGGTTTTAGTGTCACTGGACCAGTTCTGTGCTGGAGGCTGGCCCTGCCTTATTAGGGGTCCAGGCTCTTGCCTTGCACTGGAGAGAATTCAAGTTATTCAAGGAGAGATACAGTCCAGGACCTGGGTCCCTGGAGACAGGATGAGGAAGGTTGAACAGCCTGATGTCCCCCTGGTTGCAATCTCACAGAACAAGGCTGCGAAGAAGTGAAAGCACACTTTGGAGTGGACATGGGCAAACTTAGGAGTGAGTTGTGACCTGGGTCAGTCTGTTCTTGGGATTTTATGTATTTCCAAAGGTAGGTGGTTTCTGAACTTTTTGGCACCAAATTCTGACTCTGCCTTCAGGTTGGCAGTGAGACTCATTCCGAATAACATTGTTCAGGAAGTGTCATGGTATTTGTCTCCTTTAATTCCCCCCCTCCACCCTGTACTGTGGGGTCAGTTTTCCACTATAAGGATTGCCAGGATTAACCGGCAGACCCTGAATGCTTACTCTGACACACATTTCTGTGAAAGTGAGGGCTCTGGTGAGAGGACCTACCTGCATATTGGCCTGTGATATCTGCTCCTCCTTCCTCATTCCACTGTTGTGAGCTTTCTCTAATTTCCTTCTATCCTGCCTCAAAGTCACTTAGAAACATAAATTTGTTAATGTATTTCTACAGGACATAATTTCAGTAAACTATCAAGCTCATACTATGTGTACATAATTGCTATGTGCTCTCCACAGTTCAATGTAGCTCAATCAAGTTTGACATGTCTCTGAGAGAAAAAATCACTTGAAGATTTTTATATTTTACTTAGAATATAGTTGATAGAAATGCAGACAGAATTTGACAGCAACATGCACAACAAACTAGAAGTTTCTTATTTCTTATTCATTTTATCGCTGTTTTACTTGTACTGAAAGATTAACTATAGTCCACATTTAGAAATTTTCTTAGATAGAAATGTTTCCAATGTAGCAATTAACAAAATGCTCTGTGGAATAGGGGTGTACTAGGATCCATAATTGTGGGGATAATGTATGCACTAGCACAAGTACTATATTAGTCAAATGCCTAGAAACCTGTTCCCCTCCATTTCTGGTTTGAAATTTACAGAATTATGCTCCCTGTAGTTCATTTGTAAACAATTAAACAAAGTGTGGGTGATATTCCAAATGCAATAATTTGTTTTTCACTAAAATTTTAGTAGCAAAGTTGACTTGAATAAAAACACTTCTGAGATAACTCAGGTCTCCACTGCTTTGATTTGTATACATTTCAGAGATAGGTTTGTTTAAATTCAGACAGGCAGGCAAAAGGAGTTTATGATTAAAAGGCTTTTTGAAAACTAAAGACAAAATTCTCATAGATGTAGGGTCAGAAGTGAGAGAGAAGTCTGAAAACGTTTGGTTTTATATTCTTAGACATTATATTCTGGGTAAAAATTATTTTTCAAAGATGAGGAAAATTCCCTCACTTAAAAAAGATCATAATGTTCCCCACGCAAATAGAAATCCTCATTTTATGGTGATATTTTATGGTAAATTAACAACGATAGTGTCATTCATGTTCACAATGCATTTACCTTTTAGCATATGGATTATTTATTCACCTCAAAGGAATTTCTGAGCACAGAAAAAGCAGAATGTGTTTTCAGAAGAAAATATCAATTTGTACCAAAGAGAGTATCAGGAGTTCAGCTTACAACTTTACAAAAGCTTAATAGACTTCTTATGCTATTCAAATATCTGATAGTCCCCATTTCAGTGTGAATCAATTCCCCAAACTGTCTGGTATACTGTGGGTAATGTGGTATACAAAGATATCCCTTAATTCCTTTGTAGATAGAAACTGAATTTAAAAGGAAACCATGATAAATACGCCTGTGTTTTCTATTTGGTGTGAGAGGAGAGTTGGGAGGAAAAGGTATGTGCACATATATAATCACACATACACCACCACTGAGATGACACAGGAGCCCGAATGTTTGGCTGTGGCTGTTCACTGATAGACAGTGTCCTTTAAACACATCATGGGAATAGCCCTCTGCACCAATCCCGGCATCTTAGGTAGCACAGAGAGTGAGCGAGTGAGAGAGGGCCAAAAAAATAGGATCAAGAGGATAGCAGTCATGGTCCCCAATAGCTACCCTGTTTCCCCGAAAATAAGACAGTGTCTTATATTAATTTTTGCTCCCAAAGATGTGCTAGGTCTTATTTTCAGGGGATGTATTATGCTTCCATTAAGTAGGTCTTATTTTCGGAGGTTGTCTTATTTTCGGGAAAACACTGTAGAGATACATTCTTTGTCATAGGTCACACAAAGACTTCTGAAGCATCAACCTAGGGACTTTGGAGAAAATATTTCCCACTAAGAGACAAGGTAATGCCTGATGTTTTGTTTACACTCTCTCTGTAAGTTTCCTATCACAGATCTCCTTCTCAGTCTTTCTGGGGGTTTTTAGCATTCTCATTCCTAAATCAAGTTAATCAAAATGGAGAGTGTTTTCTCATGAAAACATTGGTTATTTATTCAACCACTGGCATCAAAGTTGTCACATCATATCCCACAAATCACCTGAACAGGTTAGCAACACCAAGGGTAATGCTCTCAGAGCATCCTTTCTATGCAACACCTTCTCTTCCCTTCTAATGTCACTCAAGGACAGTTGGCTAAATGAATGTGATAATGGCCATAAGGAACCCCTCCTTTGTCTCCATAAGTGACTGAAAGCAGGGTCTCTTACTGTTGTTTTCTATTTTCTGAAGAACCTTTTAAAGGGTTTGGCACAGAACTTTTATTAAATGAAAAGGTTTAATTTTATTTTCAAATTTATGTTAAAGTATAATTCTAAGGAAGTGTTTCCAAACCTGAGTTTTACAAACCTCAGAACATTTCCAAAGGATATCATAATTTAAAATGTTTCTCTTGACAATTTTTTATTTATGTTTAATATTAGACTGTTTTTACATTGTCCCTTGAGAATGAGAAAATATTGCTGAAAACTTTTAAATGGTCTGCGATCTTTGTTTCATTATTTTGGAGAGTAAATGCAATTTTTAAAGTCAGTAAATTTTTTCACAGGCCATATATTTTCCGAATATTATGATGTGTAAATTGAGAAAGCTTATAAACTACTCCTAAAAGTAATCCTGCAAAATGCAACAATCTTTCATTATCATTAAAGGTCAATCAACTCATCTGGGATCATCAAATGTAACTTTAGAAGTTAGTCTCAAACTTTGTAGTTATAGTCTGTATTATTTCACTCACTTTATATAAAAAGTTCTTAACTGAAATACTGAACTCCAATTGATAAATCAACATATGAAGACAAGGCTGCCAGTAGAAATCTGGGTAGCTATAACTAGAATAGTATCAAATAACTGTTGCATATTATTCAATAGTGTGCTACATGAGTAAAAGAATGAGTAAATAAATGAACCAATGTAACACATGATACAGATTATAACCTTACTTAAGAATTGGCAACTTCAAAATTAAGTATTTGGAATAAGCAACTGCTTATATTCCTGATTACATATTTGAATAGATAAAGTGTGTTTGTGTGTGAGAGAGTGTATTTGTGTAGTGGTTTTGTGAAGTTTACCCTGCCTTCTGAAATAGATTTTCCAGGGCATGACAATTAGAAAGAGCACTAATAGAAATTTTAGAGTATTTGGCACAAAATAGACAATCATCCTCTGGATCTGCAAATCACAGCAAAGTGATGAACTCTCTGCCCACTCCTCTCACAGAGTATAAGGTGCATTCATTGTAGATATATGCATATACTTTGCAAAGGTATAAACTGAGGAAAGCCCAAGGAGATTTAATCTACTGCATCTTGAAATTCAAAGTTAATTGCAGTTGAACTTTATATTGACTAGAGGCCCAGTACACAAAATTCATGCACGGGGTGGTGGGATGTCCCTCAGCCCAGTCTGCACCCTCTCCGATCTGGGACTTCTCGAGGCATTGTTAAACTGCCCATTTAGACCCACCAAGATCAGGTCTAAACGGGCATTCGGACATCCCTCTCACAACCCAGGACTGCTGGCTCCCAACTGTTCACCTGCCTGCCTTCCTAATTGCCCCTAACCACTTCTGCCTGCCAGTCTGACCACCCCCTAACCACTCCCTTGCCAGCCTGATTGATATCTAACTGCTCTCCTGTCAGACTGTCCCCAACTTCACTCCTCTGCCTGCCTGGTCACTCCTAACTGCCCTCCCCTAAAAGGTTGATCACCTCCAACTCCCCTCCCTTGCAGACCTGATCCCTCTTAATTGCCCTCCCTTGCAGGCCTGGTGCCTCCCAACTGCCCTTCCCTGCTGGCCATCTTGTGTCCACATAGGGGCAGGATCTTTGACCACATTGGGGGCAGCTATCTTGTGTGTTAGAGTGATGGTCAATCTGCATATTACTCTTTTATTATATAGGATAGAGGCCTGGTGCACTGGTGTGGGCCAGCTGGTTTACCCTGAAGACTGTCTCAGGTCAGGGTGGGGGTTCCCTTAGGGTATGGAGTGGCCTGGGTGAGGGACCTGTTGTGGTTTGCAGGCTGGCCATGCCCCCTGGCCACTCAAGCCGAGGCCTTGGTATCTGGAATTCATTTACCTTCTATAATTAAAACTTTGTATCCTTGAGTGGAGGCCTAGGTCAGTCAAGGTGTGTGGAAAGCTTGACTTCCTCTATTGAAACCCAAGCCTAAACTGCTCTCTGGGGTTGCAGCCATAATGGTTGGGATTAATTTGCATACTCACGCTAATTGTTTGTTATGTGTAGCTGGTGGGTGTGACTTGAGCAGAGTGATGGTTATTTTGCATATTACTCTTTTATTAGGTAGAATACGTGATAGTACTCATTGCAACCTAGTTCAATCCAGCAGCATTACAATATTGTTTTCCTGTTCCCCCATGCTTAGATAACAAATATTACCCAATTATTAATAAACTTCCTAATTATTCTAAGCAGCCTTTTCTATTTTAAAAACAATAACATAATATGGAAAAAATGTAATAAACTGTGACCACTTGCCCAAATCAATGGACCATACAATCTTTTGCATCAAAGTTTCCAAAGTGCAGATGAACATTTCCTGAGCCATTCAGTCACGTCCTACTGTGCACAAATTGATTACCACTAGACCTGCTGTTTTGGACTTGAATTTTCCAGCCAGATTAAACACCATCATTACCTCGTCCTGTTTTTACTAGTTTTTATCTGATTTATAAGGTAGGAACACAAGAGAGGGAAAGTAGGTGAAGCAGAAACCTGCCATATATCTGGCCTCATTTTTGTCTTACCTTCTCTCTATCACAATTGCTCCCCTGAGAGCAGGCATCAGTGGTATGCAAATCTAATTGCAAAAGTAATAAACAAAACCCACGTGGATGTTTCTCTGGTAGTTAACTCTGTTAATGTCAGACTGACAGTTGTCTAAATGCCTAATCTCTCATTGAATCAATAGTAACACATTTCAGACATAGAAAAAGAGTTATGGGAGATTGCCATATCCAGATTGTAATAGCATTTTCAGAAGACTATTAGTATGTGCTAGCATGCTAAAAAAAACAGCCTACAGAACAAGATTTTTTGGTCCATTGTACGCTACAGTTTGATCCATTTAAATATTTTCATCAAAATCAAATGGCCATTGACTTGCTTATTTGCATAAAAACAAAGCAGGGAGCCTGGCAGTATCACACAGTAGTTGAGCTTTGACTTATGAACCAGAAAGTCATGGTTTGATTCCTGGTCAGGATACGTGCCCAGGTTGTGGGCTCAATCCCCATTGTGAGGCATCCAGAAGATGCCCATCAATGATTTATATATATATATATATATTAAGGCAGAGATAATCTAAAACAAACAACCTAATAATTGAAATTAGTACATTACAGTGATTCTCATAATAAGGTCCCCCACCAGCAGCAGCACCATCTTTTTAAAAAATATATATTTTATTGATTTTTTTACAGAGAGGAAGAGAGAGGGATAGAGAGTTAGAAACATCGATGAGAGAGAATCATCTATCAGCTGCCTCTTGCACACCCCCTACTGGGGATGTGCCTGCAACCAAGGTACATGCCCCTGACTGGAATCAAACCTGGGACCTTTCAATCCACAGACCGACGTTCTAGCCACTGAGCCAAACCAGTTTTGGCAGCAGCAGCATCTTGAAATGGCTAGAAATACAAATAAATCTTCCTGCTCCATAACCAGTCTCCTGAATCCCAAACTCTGGGGATAGGGCCATCCGTGTTGTTTGAACAAAACTTCGGGTGTTTCTGATGCACACTGAATCTTGAGAATTACTGCATTAAAACATATTCCCCAGCTTATAAGTAAAGAGGATCTCTTTTGCATCTCATTTTTTTCAAATTTGATCCAAGTAATTTCAAGTAATCAAACAACAAAAAAGAAAATATAATCAAACTATTATTACCAGTTTATATCTATTTTCTACTTGAAACAACATATTTTATTATGTCATTTAACAAAATGAATTCAAAGTAATTATGAAGATGAAATTTGTAAGAATAAATTATTTTTGTAATTAAAAAAGAAATAACTTGGGAATCATAAAAGATCTAGTTCAGGCTTCCCTTACATCAGAATCATTGATAATAAAAGCAAGATAATTCTTTACTATGGGTGGCTTTTATACACATTATGGAATGTTAACAGCATCTCTGACTTTTATCCATTAGATGACCCTAAATAGCACCCTCTTCTCCAAGTTGTGAAAACTTGAACTTGCAAATGACCCAGAAATTTGGGGTTGGCAAATTGTCCTTGGGTTAGAACCATTGATCTATTTGATCATTTTAAAAGTAGTTTTTGTTGCCCTAGCCAGCTTGGCTCAGTGGATAGAGCATTAGCCTGCAGACTGACGGGTCCCAGGTTCAATTCTGGCTAAGGGCACATGCCTGGGTTGTGGGCTTGATCTCCAATAGGGAGTCTGCAGGAGGCAGCTGATCAATGATTCTTTCTCATCATTGATATTTCTCTCTCCCTCCTCTCTTCCTCTCTGAAATCAATATATATATATATATATATATATATATATATATATATATATATGAAGTAGTTTTCTTTGACTTTAAAAATTATTAAAGATACATATTCCACATTGGTACAGAAATTTTGATATATGAAAGTGAGTTCTGACACCCTCAGACAAACTGATATGATAATGAACAACTGTGGTGTACTGGATGAGAAGTGGTTAGAGCTCAGCTGACATGACTTGTCCTCTGCTCTCTATTACTAATCTGTTTATATCACTTTAGGAAATTATTGAATCTGTTGGGGCTATTTTATAATATGTAAACTGAGGCTGACCTCTACTTTTTATATTACTATCAATTATTATGCATTGGTCATAAATAATTATAAATAATATTTAGCTAATATTTTTAAAGAATGATACTGAGTATAGGCATAATCTCTTTAACCTTTCCATCAACTCCATGAGAAAGATGTCATTTCCATTTTCAGAAGAGAGATACTGAGACACAATCCCATTATATAACTTGCCAACACTAAACAATAGTTCTGATTCTGGCCAGGGCCTCTCCCAATATATCATATCTATAGGAAAACACAGGAGACTTGTTTGGAAAGGCTGGAAGGAGGAAATTCTGAAAAAGAAAATTGGCTGATGTTGGAAACACCCCTGCTTATCAGAATTCTAACTTAGGGGAGCTGGCCAAAGGCGGCTACCACTAATTATTCCTTGATCTTTCCAAACAAGACTGTGCACATGTGGTCCCTTGGTTGTTTACCAGAATCTTCATGCTTAATCTTTAGATGTCTTTGCTTAAAGGACATTGCTAACACATGTATTCTCCCAAGATTACTTGCCCTACTGATTTTATCTAAAAGATAGACTTTATCTCAAGCTGCTAAAGACAACATTGCACATATATGGGTATAGGAGAAGTTGCTAGTTTTCACTCCACAAAATATTTATGGGAGCACTTTTGATTTGTTGGACATTGTGCTTAGTGCCCCAAGAAATGAAAATTTCTAGATCTTGGTTGCCCAGCTTAAAGGAGTTCAGCAGTCTGGGCAGCACACATCACCTAGAAGAAGACCCGTGTTGAACATCCTTTAAACATCTGGGAGAACAATCTAGGCAGTGCCCTGCTAGACAGTCCTTATTTATTTATTTATTTATTTATTTATTTATTTATTTTGCTGCCCTCCTAAGAGGCATATGTAGAAGAAAAAAATGCAGTAAGTGAAGATAATCATGAAAAGGTTTGCATTGGGCTTGTTTGCATTCTATATCCTCTTTCAAATGAAAAGCATCCTATATAATAAAAGAGTAATATGCAAATTAACCATCACTCCACAACAAAAATGGTGATACCCATAGCCACAAGATGGCAGTGCCCAGTCCTCTTAAACCTGCCAGAGTCCCCATGTCCACCCAGAGGTGGCAGTTCAGGTTGTCTAGCTGGGAGGTGCCAGTATCCAGTGCCATCCTGGTCAGTGGCGGCAGCTTGAGCTAGGGTGTCAGACCTGCAGGGCTTTGCACCAAAGCTATGGCAGTAGCATAGGCTGGGGTCTCAGGCTGGCAGGGCCTTTTACCTAAGCCACATGATCCCCTGGTCCCAGAAGCAGCCTGGGCTAGGGTTCTCAGCCTGGCCAGGGTGAGTTCCCCTTCCAGTGGTGGCAGCCTGGAGTTTCAACCATTGAGTCACAACAGCCAGGCAGATATAAAAGAATTTTAAATGTTTCTTTTTTAAAATATACATTTTATTGATTTTTTACAGAGAGGAAGGAAAAGGGATAAGAGCTAGAAACATCTATGAGAGAGAAACATTGATCAGCTGCCTCTTGCACACTCCCCTCTGGGTATGTGCCCCCAACCAAGGTACATGCCCTTGACCAGAATCGAACCTGGGACCCTTGAGTCTGCAGGCAAATTCTCCATCTACTGAGCCAAACCAGTTAAAACTGTCCAATATGCTAAAGAAAAAAACCCTAACTAGTAAAGAGGGAATATGCAAGAGAAGGCATTTGGAGGTGACCAGGATTTCAGGGAAGGGCAGTTGGGGACAATCAGACTGGCAGGGGAGTGGTTAGGGGGTGATCAGGCTGGCAGGCAAGAACAGTTAGGGGCAATCAGGAAGGCAGGCAGGTGAGTAGTTGGGAGCCAGCAGTCTTAGACTGTGAAAGAGATGTCCGACTGCCTGTCCCAGGGATTGGGCCTAAACAGGCAGTCGGACATCCAACAAGGGGATCCAGATTGGAAAGGGTGCAAGTTAGGCTAAAGGACACCCCTCCTCCTATGCACAAATTTCCTGCAGCGAGCCTCTAGCCCTATATAATAAAAGGCCAGTGGCCATAAGCATAACAACTGGAACAACCACTTGACCAGTCACCATGAGGTACACTGACCACCTTTTGGTCTCTCACCACCCCAGCCCACAGGCTCTGATTACAGCATGTGAACAGGGAACCAAGGCAAACCCAATTGAGTGGCGATAGGGCATGACAGGCAAGCAGGGGGAAAGACCCACAGGGTCCAGCGAACCAGAGCCATGTTGCAATCAGCAAACTGGAGGGTGGCAGCAGGGCAGAAGATGGCCCTAGGGACCATCACAGGCTAGGCCTAGGAACCCTACCTGTGCACGATTTCATGTGCTGGGCCTCTAGTAAGGAATAAAAATTCTTAGGTTTGCTAAAAGACATTTATTTACATTCATTGTCTCCAGAGGTCTAACTTATCATGGGTGGCATATATCTATCTATCACTTAAATAGTGGCCCACAGATCCTACTGGCTTTATTAAGAGGGATTCTCAGCTTCCAATTTTAACCCCACCAGGTATAGCTCAAGAGAACCTGAGAGGAAGTTCTTACCCAGCTACTTTTCTCAGGTGGTACTGAGGAAATGCGTTTATTCCAATTCATGAAAGCATAGCCAATTATTTCATTCCAATTTATTAGTGTCAAATTTGACCCTAGAAAGATATGAGGGGAGACAAGTAGGATCATGTAAATGTTTATCTACTTTATTAAAATATAATAATTTAAGAGAGAAACATAAATTTGTTCCACTTATTTATGCATTCATTGGTTGCTTGACTGGAAGTTAAATTGGCAACCTTGGTGTATAGGGACAATATTTAACCTACTGAGCTACCCAGCCAGGGCCTCAATATTTACTAGGGACAAGCACAATAAGTTGTTTATATGAAACATTATTTTTAGAATTGACTGTATTAAGGACTGAAAAAATTGAGGTGAAATAATTTAGCTAATTCATTACCAAAAATTAAGTTAATCACAGCCAATATTTCATTGACCTATTTATCATAAATCACATTGTTTTTATTCTCACATAAAAGCCACGTCGGAAATAATTTCAAACTAGTATTTAGCATTCCTCAGACTTTGATCTACTCAAAGTTCAGCAGAGCTTTAAGGATCCAATTTCTGTTTTTTGTTTGTTTGTTTGTTTGTTTGTTTGTTTTATTATTACTTTAACAAGAAAGATCCTGAAAACAACAACAGCACGATTACAGGTGAGTTTCAGTGGCTTTGTTTTATTTTTTCCAACTGAAGACAAACATTGTCACTCCATCTGTACACAACTTGCAGGAGGGTTGTGAAGCTCGGCTCCTGACAGTGCTGAACATGCTGTCAGTGTTATTAGCATTCTTCATAGCTGGCTGCTGTCTTCTGGGCAATTCTCTTTAATTTAGGTCACTAATTATATTATGAGATAGTTTGATGGTGGTATAATTCCTTTTGATGTTGTTGTTGTTGCTACTGCTTATATGAACTAATTCTAATTCCATAAAACACTGAATTCTAAACCCACCAAGGGAGAGAGGGTGGTTGGAGCAGGGCAGAGGGGAGAGGAGAAGAGGGAGGTGTGGTGAAGAGCCAATGGCGAGGCTGGGTGATGGGATCTGAGGTCGGTTTTCTCCTGTGCTCTCTGCTCCTCTCCCAGCGGGAGGGCTGAAGGCTGGGAGATCACACTGCACTGCTCAGTGTCCTGTCAGGGTTGAAATTATTTCCGACAGGCTCCCCAAACAAATGGTCCTTCCCCGAAGCAGCTTTTACACTAGTTGAAGCCTAATTTATAAAATAGATCATTCGCTTCAGTGATCCCATCTCTGATCCTAAGGTATCCAGTGCAGAGACCTCATTTAAGAAACATAAAGCGTTCCCAAACCCAACCCTCCCTCTTCCTCCCCAACTTCTCCCCCCGCCCCTCCCTTGAAAAAACAACTTGGAGGCTTTAATGATTATTGTTCAAAACAAATACGTTCCTTGTCACTCACCTTCATTTATAAATATCGTATTGTGTGTAAACCCATAGCATTCACTTGTAATGCATGCTTACTGATTTTAAATGTGTTTTAATGAAAACCAGCTCTGGAATGTTCTATTCTGAACGTGAAGGCGGGATGACTTTGTGTTCACCTGAGACATGCTCAGTCTGCAGTCCAGCCTGGTTCTTCTGCCACTTTGCCCACCATGAGAGCTAAGTGGATATGGAAACATGATTCAGAATTCACAGTGAATTTTCTGGTGGAGGAGGAACACATATTAAAAAGTATCTATAGTAGGGGCGGGGAACCTCTTTTTCTGCCAAGGGTATTTGGATATTTATAACATTATGCAAAGGCCATAGAAAATTATCAGCTTAAAAATTAGCCTGCTATATTTGTTCAAGCTTTTAATTAACTCACCTTTAATGCCTTGACAGGGCCAGACCAAATGATTTTGTGGGCCTTACCCACCCCTCATGTATAGAGTAAATTAAATATTCAGAAATTTGAAATATCACTTAAATAATAAAAATTAGACATTATTTAGAAAATATTCAGAAGAATTATCACTTAGGAGTAACAATCAGTCAATCTAACAGCATAAAATAAAAGGTGGCATGAAATCAGCAACATGATAGCATAAGAAATTCTACTGTTTGTCTCTCCCCAGAAACATAATTTTGAACAGCTATCTGCATACAAAAATACCTTAAGAAGAGCCAAGGATTTTAGGTGAGGGATGACAGCACCTGAGTGAAGACTGGAAATAGAAAGGAGGCATTGAGAAATGTAGGAAATATAAATGAACTCATCCCTATTACCCTTCTCCAAGCCCGGGCAGCCCAACTCAGATAAAAAATGAACAAAAACAAAAAACCCTCCCCATGGGAGAAAGATAATAAAATGAGCTTCTGACATCACCATGGTCACTGTGCACCAGGCCGAACCAGGTGGCACCTGTGACTCCAGGCCCCTGGTGAGTTCCATGAATCCAGACAATCTCATCCCGAAGCCTGCCTACTCCAGTGGCCTCGGGCACCGCCCAGGAACCCAGCAGCTTTCACAGCGGGAGCTCAGGAATCCAGTCCCCCTGGACACCCAGTACCTGACAGCTCCAGTGACCTTGAATCTGCATTGAATCCCCAGCCTTTAAATTTGCATAAATATTTCAGTGACACTTTTTACAGAAATAGAAATAACAATCACAAATTTTTTTTATAGAACACAAAAGATCCTGAGTAGCCAACGTGATCCTGATAAAGAACAAAACTGGAGGCATTGCAATTCCTGGTTTCAAACTTTAATACAAAGCTATAGTAATCAAAACAGTAAGGTATTGACATGAAAACCAAGATGTAGACTAATGGGACAGAATTGTGAGCCCAGAAATAAACTGTTGCCTATGTGGTCAACTAATTTTGACAAGGGAGCCAAGAATTAACAATGGGGAAAGGATAGACTCTGCAATCAATAGTTCTGGGAAGACTAGATAACCACATGCAAAATAATGAAATTGGACCACTCACAAAAAATAATTAAAAATGGACTAAATGGATATGAAAGTGTAACATTAGTAGAGGGAAACATGATGGAAAAAGCTTCTTGATCTTTATCTGGCAAACCATATGATACCACAAGTGCAAGCAGCAACAGCAAAAATACACAGGTGGGACTACATCAAACTAAAACACCTCTGCACAGCAAGAGAAACGATCATCAAAATTAAAAGAGAACTTATGGCCAAAACCGGTTTGGCTCAGTGGTAGAGCGTCGGTCTGCGGACTGAAAGGTCCCGGGTTCGATTCTGGTCAAGGGCATGTACATTGGTTGTGGGCACATCCCCGGTGTGGGGTGTGCAGGAGGCGGCTGGTCGATGTTTCTCTGTCATCGACATTTCTAGCTCTCTATCTCTCTCCCTTCCTCTCTATAAAATATCAATAAAATATATTTTAAAAAAGAGAACTTATGGAATGGGAGAAAATATTTTCAAACCATCTATCCAATAGGGGTTAATATCTAAAATAAGAAACTAATACAACTCAATAGTGAAACAGCAAATAATGTAATTTAAAAATGGGCAAGGGGCTTGAAATTTTTTTTTCAAAGAAGACACCCAAATGGCCACAGGTACATCAAGAGATGTTGAACATCAGAAATCATTAGAGAAATGCAGATTAATACTACAAATTTCATCTTATATTTAATAGAATAGCTATTGTTAAAATGACAAGAAAAAACAAGTGTGGGTGAGAATGTGGAACAAAAAGGGAATGCTTATTTATTGTTGGTGGGAATGTAAATTGGTGTAACCATTATAGAGAACAGGAATTATGTTCTTCAAAAAATTAGAAGTTTGGAATTTTCAGTTCAACCCCTTCTGAACTTTGAAGAAGAAAGAGGAGCTGGAGATTGAATCAATTACCAATAGCCAATGGTTTGATCAATCAGACCTATGTAATGATCCTCCATAAAAACTGAAAAGGATGGGGTTTGGAGAGTTTACAGGTTGGTGGACACAAACAGATTTGGGGAGAGTGGCATTACCAGATGGCATAGAAGCTTTAGGCCCTTTGCTAATACCTTGTACTATCTACCTCTTCTATCTGGCTGTTCCTGATAAACACATAACCTAATAAGTAAACAGGTTTCCTGAGTTCTGTGAACTGATCTAATAAATGAAACCCAAGAATTGGATATCCCCGATTTATAGTAAGATGGTCAGAAGCACCTGGAGTTTTTTGGCACCTGAAGTGGGGAGCACACTTGTGCTCTGAAGTGGGGACTGAGGCCTGAACCCTTGAGATCTGGTGCTAAATCTGGCTAGATAATGTCAGAACTGAGTGGTGGAACACCCAGCTGGTGTCAGAGTTACTTGGAGGTGTGGGAAAAGCTTACCCCCACTGGTATTGGTATCAGGAGGATTAACAATGTGGTAATCTCATGTGAATTGAGAGGAAGACAAAACAATATGTAAAAGCAGCAATAATCTGAATTTGAGAGCTTGATCCTAGTGAGGGCCTTTCATCTGGCCACTTCACCTCTCTGAGCGTCGACTTCATAGCTTAAAAATGACAGTTCAACTAATTGGTAACTAATGCTACTTTCAACTCTAATGTCTTACACTTCTTTAAAATCAGTTCTAAACTGAGTTTGGGTTAGAAATGTATCTTGACTGGTTGAGTTTGTTTGAGAATGGGGATTAAGCAACTTTATTCTTGTTGTCAATTCTCTGAACCTTCATATCTTTTGAAACATTTTTTCTGTTTACTTAATAATTGTACTCCTATGTTGCTAACAAATTCACGGCAATAAATGAGCCAAGCTAAAATAAAAGAAACAGAGAGTAGACACAGAAGTACTCTCAACTAGCTTGATTTTATGTAGCCTTGTTTAAGGAGAACTTCCAAATTCCAGCTGTGTACTATTTAAATGTCTCCTTAAGTGAAACTGACAGAGGGAGAATGGGATCCAATTAGCAAGAGTTTCCTTTCCTTGCATCTGATAAGTTAGCATCTGTGCCTTCTGATAAAAGCACTCTAATTTTTTGTGTGGCATTTGCACTATTCATTAGTTCCTTTTTACTACGAATAGCTGACTCCAAGAAATGCCTCAGGGCTACGATGAATTGTCAGGCAGGTGGTAGAGGGCACCACCGGAGAAGAAAGCTTCTACAGGTATAGATGTGGGTTTTCACAGTAACAGCATATATGGAAATGTGGAAATAAACTTTGTTAGTCACACCGGGTGTTTTAATAGTCCCAAATAATGGCCCAGTTAATATAATAAGAATATGTTAATATTGATAATAATGACAAAGTTTTTTTTACCAATTTGTACTTATCCTATGATTCCCTCATAAGTAGATTTAATATTTTACAAAACACTGTCCTTTTTTTTGTGACTGTGTGTACCTGTTTGGGGACAGACAAAAACTTATTTTACCTCATTCCCAAATGTCAAGCTTCCAGGTTATATTTTTGTTGGGGAATTCTCACCCCCCTCTCATTTTTCTGCCAACTTTTCTTGCTCTATCATGTCTGACAATGTCCTCTGCAGTTTCCATCAGTCAGCAAGGCCTCTATCCTTCTGTTTCTTCACATAAACTTCCTTTTCCTATGTGTTAAATGTATCCAAAAACACTAGTTTTCTTATAGTCAGTCTTTTTACTTAATGGCTTCTGTTTCTCACAAGTCCAACCCCTGATCATCATAAAACCAAAAGGTAATGTCTCTTCAATACCCTCTTCTCTTATGTAGCTTCTGAACCCCAATTATTTCTGAATACTCAGTCACTCATTCTCCACTACTTATTCACAGCATTTGGGGAAAAAAGAAAAATAAAGAAAACACCACAAGCTTATTCTAACTCTGACACAACTACTAAGAGATTTTGTTCAGAACTTTGTGTTGGAAGTATTTCCTTCCTTACCTATCTTATAGGTTCTAAACTGTAGTCCAAATCATCTGCCATTTGTCCAAGGGCAGATCTGCTACTTTTACTCATAGGGCTATTGTTACGGCAGGAGCACTGCCAGAAGTTGAGAGGTGTGTTCCCGTCACGCTCAGGCTCTTTGGCCGTCCACTACCATGCACTGCAATGTATCTCCCTTTTCTGATCATCGCTGACCAGACAGTGACCGCCATGTATGTTACCCCAAAAAGCATCAAAAGTACAAAAGAACTAAAGGAACTTCTTTTTAAATTAATAGTGATTTTACTTAAATATTTATAGAGTCCAGACCACTATGACTCAATCGTGAAGGTAAAGAATCTTCTATATTCTTGGCAGCACTAGAAGACTCTCATTCAAATTACCACGTAGTTATTAGTCAGGCAAATATAATTTTCCTACCATTTCAAAGCAAGCAAAGAGAAGATATAAAGTCACATGGGGGGTGAGATTCATATTGAAGGCTGAAACTAGCCAGAATGAGAAGCAGAATATAGTGCTTCATATAGAAGGTTCCAGGTCACTAATTTTAAAATGCAAACAAAACTGAAGATTTCTAATGTGGAAAAAAAATTTGTTAGCACTTCTTTTCTATCCAAAACAACTTTGAAATTGTACAAAAAAACACACACAAAAAAACAAAAACAAACCAACCAACCAAACAACAACCACTTCACAGCTCTGGAAAATGACCAAAAATAAACAACAAATAAAGAAATTAAAAATCATTGAGTCTGTTTTTACCCGGGTAGTCTTGCCTATGGATGTCCTGTTTTCCTCTTTTCTTGGTTCAGTTGTAGTGGTGATATTGAGGCTTGCTGGTTGTAAAAATGAGCAGCTTTGTTGCTTGAGGAGGCAAATTTAATTTGGCACAGGGCAAACATCGTACACCGATGGCACTGTCAATAAAAGCAGCAAGCTCAGTAGGAAAGAAAACAAGCTGACAAAGCAGATGGAGCCTGCTTAGGTGAGCAGCAGAACAGTGTTCTAGCCAAGCACTTAACCAGGAGAACTTGGAATCGGAGAGACATAGAGAGACTAAGCAAGTTTGCTACACAAGCCTGCCTCATTAGGAGGCTGCTAGACATTTTAATGTGAATCCTAAGCCACAAGCAGATCTGTCAGGAGAGGATGGAGGCCTTATTGGAGTGAAGTGTTTGAACACAAGATCTGATCAATGATTGTCCAACTCCTTAGCTACACAGAAATAAGTATGATCTTTAGGATTCAATTTAAAACATAAAAATCAAAAAAAAATTTAAAGCTGAACAGAGAAAATGTGGCCACACATTGTAGGTGGAGAAAAACCACACTGTGGCGAGTTACTAAAAAACTTTAAAAACCCATGGGGGGGAAATAATCAGAATCTGGAGTATCTGCAATAATTACCTAAATTTCAATGTGTTCAGCCAAAAATTATAGGATATGCACTCAATAGAAAGTGGGAGCCATACATATACCAGGGAACAAGTAACATAAGCTGTCTGTGAATGAGCTAAAATGTTAGTGTAGCAGATAAAGTCTTCAAACAGCCAATATGTTTAAAAAATATGATGATGATGATGAGTCAACAAATAGGGATCAAAATAAAAAATGGAAAATTTAAAATGGACGAAGTGGATATCCTAGAGTTGAAAAATACAATGATTACCTGAGCTCACAATCCAGGACTGCTGGCTCCCAACCACTTACCTGCCTGCCTGCCTGATTTCCCCTAACAGCTTCTGTCTGCCAACCTAATCATCTCTAACCATCCCCTGCCAGCCTGATCAATACCTAAATGTTCCCCTGCTGGTCCAATTGCCCCTAAATGTCCTCCCCTATCTGCCTGGTCCCCCCTAACTACTCTCCCCTGCTGGCCATCTTGTGGTGATCATCTTATGTCCACATGGGGAAAGCCATATTGTGTGTTGCAGTGATGGTCAATTTGCATATTAACTCTTTATTATATAGGATATATATATATATATATATATATATATATATATATATATATATCTTCATGACCAGTGTGTTAAGTGGTTAGAGCACTGGCAGTCTCAGATATGATTACTGTTCAGAAGCACGTGCCAGGGTTGCAGGTTATAACCCAGCCCCAGTCAGGGCACGTGCAGAAAGCAACTGATCAACGTGTCTCTCTCACATCTATGTTTCACTCTCTTTCCCCCACCACTACCTTTTCTCCCTCCCTTTCACTCTAAAACTTAATGAGAAAGTATCCTCATGTGAGGATTAACAAAAATATTAACAATAAGATTCAACTGTCTATAAGATGAATGTGATTGAGTCAGAGACACACATGAATGAAAAATAATAGAAAAATATATATCACATATAAATTGTAGCTATAAGAAAGCTGGTGTATCATATTAATATCAGAAAAAAATAGACTAAGTCAAAAATATATTTCTAGGGATGGAGATATTATATTGTGATAAATGTGTCAATATCTCAGGAAGATACATAATCATGAAAATACCCATACCTAAAAGAAGAGCATCCAAAGTACATGAAGAAAAAAATAACAGAAGTAAAAAATAAAAGACAATTCAATATTTAGAACCAGAGTTGAATGTCTTACTATCAATATTTAATAGAACTAGAAAGAAAATAAATGATACCCTCAACTATCATGAACTAATTGGCATTTACAGAACATTCTGCCCAGAAACAGCGAAATATTCTTAAACAAAACAACACATATAAAATAGTCCCAAGCTAGACCAGATACTAGGGTATAAAATAACTCCCAATAAATGTAAAATGATTGAAAGTATTCACAGTATATTCTTCAACCAGAATGATATAACATTAGAAATGAACAACCAAAATACATTTAGGACATTCCTAAATGTTTAGAATTCAGAGAGTGTACTTTTAAGTAATCCATCAAAGAAAAATACAACCAGAATAAATTAGAAAGTACTTTGAAATAAGTAAAAATGAAAACTCATATATCATAATTTGTATTGCATACTAAAACATAGATGAATCTCAAAACCATTATGCTAATTTAAAAAGCCAAATACAAAAAGAACACGTTGAGTAATTCCATTTATATATGTCCAGAAACCCAAATTTATAGTGATAAAAGCAGACTATGAATGGCCTTAGGCTAGCGGTAGACTGGCAAAAGTCATGGGAACTATTTGAGTGATAGAAATGTTCTAAAACTAGACCTGATAATAGTTGTTAGATTTTCTAGGAATAATTCAATTGCATACTAACAATGGGTCATTTTTTTTGAAATTATACTTCAATGAAAGCTGTTACATAAACAATCAAATTTATTTTAAAAATTAACATGTGGTCAAAATCTGGAAAATTCATTTTATGAAAATTTGGCATACTTTTGTTCATTTCTTAGAAAAAAAATTAAATTGATAACAAAATGTCCAAAGTTACAAAACCTCATCTTTCCCAGGTTAAAACACAGTATAGCTATTGCATTCTAAGCATTCAAAATGGTGACCAGCTGTTATGTTTCTATGTGAATGTATAGGTAGAAGCTTTCTTAGCCAATTAATTTGGAACAGTATTTGACTAGCTGCTTGAAAAAAGTTTCCTTAAAGTGGATATAAAGATTGAGTCAGCCGAAGCTGGTTTGGCTCAGTGGTAGAGCGTCGGTCTGCGGACTGAGGGGTCCTGGGTTCGATTCAGGTCGGGGGTTCGATTTCCTTAGGTTAGCCATATACAATTTGGCTTTATTAAGGTAAAGCATGAACTTGTGCATTAATTCTAGAAACTTATCCTAGATTTGTATTAAATGTCCTTATATGTGACAGCAAAAAATTAAGGGTACTTATTTTCTAGACTTAAAAAAAACAACAGCCAAAACCGGTTTGGCTCAGTGGATAGAGTGTTGGCCTGTGGACTGAAAGATCCTGGGTTCAATTCCAGTCAAGGGCATGTACCTTGGTTGCTGGCACAGTCCTGGTGGGGCGTGTGCAGGAGGCAGCTGGTCAATCTTTCTCTCCCATCAATGTTTTTAGCTCTCTATCCTTTTCCCTTCTCTGTAAAAAATCAATAAAATATATTTTTTTTAAAACAACAGTAAATTTTTTTTCAAAGACACACTTTTTTTAAACATATGGTTGCTTTATATTCAAGTGTCTTCTATTTACATAATACTCAATTAAAATACAAAATTATAATAAAAGTTAATATAATTAACAGTTATAGATACAAAAATATGAGACAAGTCTAGGCATGAGCAGGTGGAAGCAGAGATGCATGAGTTTCAATTAATCTATCCAATAAGGTAAATGGATTTACTTGTAGCAAACATTTGAAAATGATATTGTCACATAGTTGGTTTCCATACCACTATCACATGTTCTCTCTGGAGCTCATTTATTTTTTCTAACCCTCACCTAAGGATATGTTTTTGTTGATTTTTAAAGAAAGAAAGGGAGAGAGAGATATATAAAGAGACATCGATTGGTTGCCTCCCATATGTGCTTCAACTGGGATTGAACAAGTATGTGCCTGGACTGGGAATCAAACCTGCATCCTTTTTGGTGTAAGGGACCATGTTCCAACCAACTGATCCACTGGCCAGGGCTCTGTGGAGATCCTATTTAGCCATTTTCTTGTGTAAGTTCTGTATTGCCACAATGATGCTTCCTAACAACTGCAACACATCGATACCATATGAAAACAGTGTTTATTATTCACTCATCTGGAGCCAGCAGGGATAGCGGCTGATTTATTGATCTTGATTGAGTTCTTGATGCTGTTGCCTAGTCTCCAATGACCTCAGTTGATTCAAGTGGGACAACTCAGCTCTGCTCTGAATAGACATCAACTAGCAAACTGGCATTAGCGAGTTCCCAGTGGAAAGTCAGGGGAGCAAGAAAGGGAAAGATGAATCACAAATTATCTTTAGGTTCAACATGTGTCACATTGTCTAAAATTTCATTGTGAAAAGCAAAGAACGTAGCAGTGCCCAGATCAAGTTTTGGCAGAATTCCCCCCTCCCACACAATGGGAAGAGCAAAGGGCAATATTGAGGTTGTGAAGAATAAAGAACACATTTATCAATCGATCACTATGCTGGGAATAAAGCTCATATGCATTACCTAACATCCTAGACCCACAGCCCCCTTTCCTCTTAAGTTATTATAATATCTTTCAACTCTCTTTTTAATACTAACTCCTATTGCCTCCTATAGAGCTTTGGCTATTCTAACTCAATCTAAGCACACTTAATGAATAGATCGTTTTATCTGATTCACTTTTGCCCTTCCCTGAATATACTTGTCCAGCCTTGATATGATTGTCCTTTCCTCCAAGTGGATTGATTTTCCATGGATTCATTTCTTTCCCCAAGACCTAGGTACTTGGTCATTGCTAGTTGAAACTCTCTTGTTGCCACTGCTCTCCCAAAATATTTTCTTGGGAAAAATTAAACACAAATGAAACCAAATGGCCACATATTCCACTACTATGCCTGAACTAATTATTGCTTCTGGAGGCATTGGTGACTAGCCGTCTGCAAAGAGATGTGCTACCTTTTCACATTTTATTGCTATGAACCCTCTTCCCGGCCAAATTCTACATTTTTCTAGGAATTATCTTGCATCTATATGTGGCCATGTCACTGAGGCTGTCCAAAGGAATAAAATCAATGTGCCATTTCTGGATAGAACGACTAAGAATGTCTTCTGTCCCTGCCCAGGTAGTTCAGTTGGTTAGAGCATCGTCCAAATAAGCCAAGGTTCCAGGTTCAATCCCCAGGCAGGGCATCCCTCTAAAAAGCAAAAAATAAACTTCAAAAATGTTTAAAAGAAAATGTCTTCTGTGATTATCCAGGCTCATTTTCTTTCCCCACATGTTAGCTGGCTTTAGGGAACCCAACAAAAGACTCTGAGACCCCAAGGATGATAGAGCCTCAAGGTAGAAAAAGCTTGAGTGGCTGAAGGAACATGAGAGAGGTCACCCACCCATGAAGATACCATGTTGGAATCAGTTTAAGCAGCAAAAATATTTACTATGTTAAGCCACTATGGTTTAAAGGCAGACTTTTTCAGTAACTTACGCTACAAACCTTGAATAATTGATATATATTAGTGTAATTAGACCTGTGCTCTACAATTTCATTGGAACTCACAATACGCTTCTGCAGTCCCGAACCAGGTTCCTGACATTGTTCTTCAGTCCTGGGGGACCTCTTAGCCATAGTGCTGCGCCATTGTTTCTCTCCTCGCATCCCAAGCTTCATCCTCCACCCCCCCCACCCACAGCTCCATCATTCAAAAGATAAACTCGCTTTCCTTTTCACTAATATAAAATTCTCCCTTCTTCCTGTAAAAAAAAGTACATGTGCCAAGAAAATATAAGATGTGCCCAGTATTATAGTGGTTCACAGTGAATCAAATGTTCTTTGACAAGTGTATAAAGACACCAGGAAAATACAGCCATGTACCAATTAACTAGGGGGAGACATTCTAAGGAAAATGCCATTGTTCAAACGTCATGGAGTCTATACACACAAATCTACTAGTGGAAGCCTCAGCTTACTACACACCTAGGCTCTGTGGTGCAACCTATTCTCCTAGTCTACACATCTGTGCAGCATGTTACTGGACTGAACACTATAAAAGCAATTTCCACACAATGGTAAGGATTTGTTTAGCCAAACAAAAATCTAAAGTAAAAATATGGAATACAAGAGAAAAGATGATACACCTGTATAGGACACTTAACCATGAATGGAGCTGGCAGGACCGGAAGTTGCTCCAGGTGAGTCAATGAGTGAGTGGTGAGTGAATGGGAAGGCTTAGCACATTACTGTGCACTAGTATACATTTTACAAACATTGTATATTTAGGATCACTAAATTTATATAAAACATTTTTTCTTTCTTCAAATATAAATTATTCTTAGCCTTATATAACTGTTATACTTTATAAACTTCTTTTAATCCTCACCAAGGATATGTTTTCCACTGATTTTTAGAGAGTAGAAGAGAGAGGGAAAGAGAGAAATATCTATATGAGAGAAACACATTGATTTATTGCCTCCTGCAGGAGCCCTGACCAGGGCCCGAGCTGGGGAGGAGCCTGCAACTAAGGTTCCTGCCTTTGACAGGAATTGAACCCAGGACCCTTCCATCAGCAGGCTGATGCTCTATCCACTGAGCAAAACTGGCTAGGGTTTATAAACTTTTTTTTATTTTTTAAAACTTTTTGACTCTTTTGTAATAACAAATCTTAAAAGATAAACACATTGTACAGCTGTACAAAATATGTTATTTATATTCTGATTCTATAAGCTTTTTCCCATTTTTAACTATTTGTTTTTTTACCTTTCAAATGTTTTTGTTAAAAAACTACGACACAAACACACACACTAGCCTAGGCCCGCACAGGGCCAGGATCATCAGCATCACTGTCTCCCACCTCCACACCCTGTCCCAGTGGGAGGTGCTCAGGGCAGGAGCACACAGGAGCCGTCATCTCTGACAGCAGTGCCTTCCTCTGGAGCTGCCCCTGAAGGACCCACCTGAGGCTCTTCTTGAGGAGGTGTCACTCCTTAAGAAATGTGTCCATTTCTTAAGCACAAGAATTCGCTTGGTGTGCTTCTTTTTGTCATCATGGATTTGCTTGTAAACAGATGATGCACCATGAACATTCCTCTCTATTAATAAGAAGCTTTCCATGTTGGATTCCATGTTTTCATACATTTTTAAGGAGTTTATTGAGGTCAGCAAAAGTTTTTGTCAAATTCTTCACTGTGAATTTTCCTTATGGCTCTTCTTTTTCTGAAGTTTCCTTTTCTTTTGCATCTTCTTCAGCTATGCATTCCTGTTGTGGTTCCAACCACTTTTCATTAGTCAATTCCTCAGGAACTACCTCTAGCAGCTCCTCAATGTCATCATCACTCACATGCAGGTTGAAGTTGTTTGCCATCTGAATCAGGCTTGCTGATTTTTGACAAATCCTTTGAAGTCATGGACTAAACTATTGAATGTCTTCTTCCAAATGCCATTTGTTTACTCTTTGTTGATATCACTTTATGCCAAAGGAAGGTCCTTGATGCAGTCGTAGACACTGTAATCCTTCCAGAATTGTATCAGTGTCTTCTCAGTACCGCCCACATTTGCAGCAATAGCAAAACAAAGGTCTCCCTTAAGTAGTAGGTCTTAAAAGCTGCAATAATTCCTTGATTTATTGGTTGAATGGAAAAAAAAGTGGTCTTTGGAGGGAAAAACACCAATATAATTTGAAGATAACCAATAAAAGGAGGATGTCTTGAAAATTTATGAATAATAAAAAAATATTGAAAGATATGTTATACTTCAAATAGTAGTCCTCTATTTCACTGGCAGGGCAATTCAGGAGGGCATCTTGGAAGAGGAGCTGGGTTATCCATGGCTTCTTATTGCCCTTGCAGCACACGGGTAGTTTCTGATTTCCAAAATGCTTGAGGGCCCTGGGTTTCTCAATCTGCCAGATCACAAAGGGTTTTACTTTATCCCCTAAAACATTGCCCTCAAGCAAAACTGTTTTTTAGTTCTTGAAAGCCTTGAAACCTGACATAGGCTTGGCCTCCTTATGGAAGAAAGTACTTCTAGGCATCTGTTTCCAGAACAGGGAGTTTTCATTCATTCCTCTGGCAACTAATTTCCCCCCACAATTAGCTTATCTAAAGTTTGCAAAAATTATTTTGCTGCCTTACCATTAGCACTTACAGCCTCACCACTCACTTTCACATTGTGTCATATATAACAACTCATGAATCATTTCAGCCACCCAGAGCTAGCAGTAAATTCAACATTATAGTCAGGTCCAGACTTTTCTTTCAAAACTGCAAACAAACTTTTTGCTTTGGCCATGATTATCATGCTGCTGAGATGGATAAGCTTCTATATCTTGTCTTCAGTCCAGAGTATTAACAGCTTTCCCATGTCTGCTATAGGCCCCTCTCAAGTTGGTTTAGTCTCATTGCCAAGGAAGCAGAGACCTTAACATCTTTTGTCATTTTGTTCTTCAAGGCTATGGTAGAATGGGATATAACTGACTGGCAATCAACAACCATCACTGATTTTTCACCTTCCTAGCCCATAATCATGTTTAATTTTGTTTCCAGTTCAGTCACTCAATGATGCTTCTTACTGGCAACTTTATCAGTGAATTTTATATGCTTAGAGCCTATAATAAATGAAACAGCATGAAATAAATTAAGCACAAGAGAAAATCATGCAATTAAGACACTTGGTAGCATCAACCAGTACACCAAAAGACTGAGGATGGGGGTTTAGTTCCTGGTCAGGGCACATACCTAGGCTGAGAGTTCATTCCTGGTAGGGTGAGAAAGGGAGGTAGCTGGTCAATGTTTCTCTCTCACATTGATCTCTCTCTCTCTCTCTCTCTCTCTCTCTCTCTCTCTCTCTCACTCTTTCTCTTCTCTCTCCCCTCCTCCTCTTTAAGTATGTCCTCAGCTGAGGAATACTAAATAAATAAATAAACTTTTTTTAATAAAAGAAAATATAGAGGCCATGACTGGTGTGGCTCAGTTGGTTGGAGTGTTGCACTATACACTAAAAGGTGACTTCAGTCCCTGTTGAGGTACATTTGGGAAGCAACCAGTTGATGTTTCTCTCTCTCTCTCTCTCTCTCTCTCTCTCTCTCTCTCTCTCCCTCTTCTTCTCTCTAAAATCAATTTTTAAAAATGTAAACAATTAATTAATTAATTTATAAATCATAATAAAAATTCATCACTTGAGAAAAGTCCATTTGTTATAAGATGGCATTAAATTCTGTAACTAAGGCATACAAAGCCCTTAAAATTTGTTCAATCTGTTTTTAGAGGGTAATCAATCTATAAAAAAATGAGTACTTATCCTATTATAAATGGATTCCAAAAATATTCCCTAATTAGGAGAGACAAGAAACTAGATTTTAGGGGGAAATATATATATACAGTTTAACAGCCCAAATCCAACCAGTATTCTTCTATATTGCTAATTTTCTTCACTGGGGGAAATGAAATTTGGTGTCAGCATTACCAGAATTTAATAATGAATGAATATTGTTATTTTATTCCTGGAAAAATTTTGCATTCATTTTAACAGAGAAACATTTATTCTCTTTGATTATGATGGTACTCATCAATTTTTCATTTCTCTCATAAGTGCCCATGATAAGGATAATGAAGTTGAGATAGGCAATTCATCACTCTCTGATAAAGATTTGTTGAGGACTTCTATTATTCTAGAAACTCACCCTCATTTATCCAGTGCAACACTAATATTAATCGCTTTCCTTGTCTTAAATTTTTCTTCCTCTTTTAGAAATTGATAAATGAGATGATGTACATAAAAGTGCTTTGTAAACTCCAAAGTGCTACACAAATGTTAGGTATTATTATTTAAAATTATGATGAATGGTTGGCATTTAGAATGGAGCTTTTTGTTTAATAATGATATCTAGTTCTTCTCAATTGCTTGGAGGATCAACCAAAATGGCTCATTGATTGGTAAATTAATGCTACACTCTTCCTTTTGTACTAGCATAGGTTTCTGATATAATCATTTTTTTCTGCCTTGAAGATTCTATGTGGTACAGAAAAGATAAAAACATGGCTTTTTAACATTTCATGACTCTGCCAGATAAAAGTGCACTACTCTTTGGTTGTTCTTCTTAATCTTCACCCTAGGATACTTTTTCCACTTTTTTGTTTGTTTGTTTGTTTGTTTGTTTGTTTTGTTTTGTTTTGTTTTAAGAGAGTGGAAGGGAAGGAGGAAGGGAGGGGGAGAGAGAGAGAAAGACATCAATATGAGAGAGACACACTGATCAGTTGCCCCCTGCATGTGCCCGACCAAGGCAGGGGATTGAAACTGAAATTCAGGTATGTGTGTGCCCTTGACCTGGAATTTAACTGGCAACCCCTCAGTGCCTGAGATAATGCCCTAACCTCTGAACAACATGGCCAGGGCAAAAGGGCACTCCTTTTAGACCTGTTTCTCTGAAAACCCCCCCCCCATATTTTAGTCTTTTTAAAATATTTTTGACACTGATGGACATTAAAATGCTCTATTTAATACAATCCCATTACTGAAGAAAACTATTTCATAAGGATCTAATCCCTAGAGCAACCATGTCAAACATGCAGCCCATGGGCTGCATGTGGCCCACAATGAACATTTTTGCAGCTCAGCAGGAAGAAAACATGAATCTTATCATTGCTCTTGTTCTTTTTTAATAGTATACTTTTTGAAATAAACCTACATTTCTAGGAAAATTGAAGCTTTTATTTTTTGTGTGGCCCACATAAACCTTGTTTATTTGGCCCATTTTAGTCTTTGAGATTGACATGCTTGCCTTAGAGTATCTTGCTGTTTATCTAATTTTTTCTTTTTATCCTCACTTGAGGATATGCTCATAGGTTTTAAAGTGAAATGGAGAGAATATATATACTGATTTCAAAGTGAGAGGAAGAGAGAGGGAGAGAATCAACCCAGGAATCAAACCAGCAATCTTTCAGTGCACGGGATGATGTTCAACCATCTGAGCCACTCTGACCAGGCAACCGTGTTTTCTTTATTATATTGTTACCAGAGGGCATGTGCAGGAATTCATGCACCAGTGGTATCTCTCATTCTGGCCTGTGGCATCTGGCCAAAACCAGCTCTCCTATATCCCAGATGGGTCCCAGATTGTGAGAGCGCACAGGCCAGGCCAAGGGACCTCAGTGGTGCATGATTGGGGCCAGGGAGAGACACTGGAGTTTGGCCAGCCAGGGAGGGATCACAGGAGGGCTTCAGGGTGTGTCCAGCCCCTCTCACTAAGTTCTAGCAGCAAGCTAACCTACCTATAGGAATGTCTTCCCCCTGGTGGTCAATGCACATCATAGCGAGCAGTTGAGTGGCTTAGCTTATCATTAGCATATTACATTTGATGGTTGAACTGCCAACCAGTAGACTGGACACTTAGAATATTAGGCTTTTATTGTATAAGATACCATCTTAGTTCAGCTTTACATACATACAATTTAAGAGGGAAAATTTACTCCATTAAGTATGTACCTATTTACTCCATTAAGTATGTGTCTCTGGCAATTATATTATACTATTGGAAATTAAAATAGAAAAAGTGATATTATTACATTAGCAATTTAAAAATCTTTTATAATAAAAAGCTAATATGCAAATTATCCCTTCAGGAGTTCAACCAACTGGGAGTTGGACTGCTCGTTGACCACTAAGGGGCAGCATGAAATGACAGAGGGCCTTGGGCAACAGCTGGCAGCTGAGGGAAGGAAGGCCCCAATCAGCCCTGATCACTGGCTAGGCCTAGAGACCCTACCAGTGCACAGATTTCATGCACTGGGCCACTAGTGATATGCAATCTAATAAAAGAGTAATATGCAAATTAACTATCACTCCTCTGCACACACAGGCCGCACCCACCAGGCAATGAGGAGAGCGTGAGTATGCAAATTAACCCAACCAAAATAGCTGCGGCCACATAAAGAGCAGGAGGGAGGCTTGGGTTTCCTTGGCGATGGAGGAAGCCAAGCTTTTCGCACAACCTGCCAGGCCCAGACCTCTGCTTAAGGTCTACAAAGTTTCAATTATAGAAGATACATAAATCCCAACAGAAATGGAATCCGTGGCAGCCATGGAGCTGAAGAGAGCAGGAGCTAGGGTTGCCCCTGGCAATGGAAGAAGCCAAGTTTCTGCAGCTCTGGCCTGCTTTGACCTCTGCTTAAGGCTACAAAGTTTCAAGAAGAAAGATAAATAAATTCCAACAGTAATGGTTGTCAGCCACAGAGCAAGGAGAAGGCTTGGTTCTGCTCCAGGGTACAAAGTTTCAATTGTAGAAGATAAATAAACCCCAGAAATTAGTGCCTCCATTTGGGTGGCCAGGGGGCATGACTAGCTTGCAAACCACCACAGTCACCTCACCCAAGCTGCCCCATGCCCCAAGGAAACCCCCACCCTGATCCAGGACACCCTTCAGGGCAAACCAGCTGGCCCCCACCCATGCACCAGGCCTCTATCCTATCTAATAAAAAAGTAATATGCAGATTGACCATCACTCCAACACACACGATGGCTATCCCCATAGGGTCAAAGTTCCTGCCCCATGTGGACAAAAGATGACCACCACAAGATGGCCATCAGGGGAGGGCACTTAGGGGTGACCAGATCAACAGAGGAGGTAAGTTGGGAGAAACTAGGCCTGCAAGGGAGGGAATTTGTGGGCAATCTGGCCAGCAGGGGCAGGCAGTTGGGAAGGACCAGGCCTACAAAGTCCTGAGGGCAGTTGGGAGCGATCAAGCCTGAAGAGGATGACAGTTAGGGGTGACCAGGCCAGCAGAAGAGGGAAGTTGAGGGCAAACAGGCTGGCAAGGGAGCAGTTAGACCTCAATCAGGCTGGCAGGGAAGTGGTTAGGGGGTGATCAGGCTGGCAGGCAAAAGTGGCTAGGGACAATCAGGAAGGCAGGCAGGCAAACAATTGGGAGCCAGCAGTCCTGGATTGGGAGAGGGATGTCTGACTCCCCATTTAGGCCCAATCCCTCGAGGGGTTCTAACTGAAGAGGGTGCAGGCTAGGCTGAAGGACAACTCCTTTCCCCCTCCCCCTTGTGCACAAATTTCATGCACTGGGCTTCTAGTATATAAATATAACTACTTAGTAAAAATGACTATAAAACTATATTTCAAAATGGGACTTTTTCTATCTAAACTTTTTTTTAATATTTTCATTAAGAAAATTATGTCCTATATAGAAGTAGAATGTTTTTTACTTTTTAAATGTATTAAAATAATAGTTTACTGTTTTTTAAAAAAATTATGGTGAATCTCTGAAAATAAAACAAAACAAATAAACAATCCATCACCTAAAAGCAAACATATACATGATATATTGTAGCAAGTAAGAAATTGGAAGTCGGAGATTATGTACCTGAACTGATCCTTGAATTATCCTTTTATCTCAAGCAAATCCACAGATCTTTTTTCCCCTCTATTTACCGTTCCTTAAACCTTATAGTCACAAATTGGCAGCAGACACTTGATTGCATGCTGTTCATGTTTTGCTCAGTCAGTAAAGGATTCAGGCAGATGCCCAAGATGGCCAAAATTCTGAGAGGTCAACTCAAAAAGATGATGAAACCAACAAGAGATACAGCAGTTGCCCCAACTCATCAAGCACAACAAAATTCAGTATAAACATCTGAAATAATTTACTGATATAGAAAAGGGGATACTCTCAAATTTAGGGGAAAGTTTCCAGATCAGGAGAGCTGGACACGCAAATCTCCTCTTCCAGCAGCTCCTCAATGGAGAAGGGAAGGGCCCCCGGGAGGACAGCAGCTCTGTAAACACGAGAGGGCAGGGCATTTTCAGAAGGAAAACTTGACAGCTTTCCTTGCTTATGATTTTTTCCCCTTTCTCCTTTTCAAACATTTCCCCTAAAGATTAGGAGTGTCAGACACATTGACATGAGTCCCAGCAAGCTGACCCATAGAGTTATTAGAAAAGGAATTCCACCCTGTGCCCCACCCTTTGGTCTCAAAGCTAGATCAGATGAAAGGAGTCTCTGTTTACTTCTCCATCCTTCTAATTTCTGTAAAGAGGGCCATCCCAAACTATCTCCCAGGGGCTGCTACCACTGACACTCAAGAGATTGCCCCAGGCACCATGGCACCTTCTTTGAGCTGCTCAACACTAATGGATTAGCTCTCCCTAGCGCAGGTGGCAATTTAACAGGAGTCCAAACCTTCATACTAGTAATAGTGAGAGACCACTGAAAATTACTTCAAAGACCATATGCCTAATGCAGAGCTAAGAAAATGAATGGCTTTCTAAAATGCATATCTACTGCTCAGCCTCCTACCTACATTTGTTCACCAAAGGAAGATGATTATGGGTGTAGTGGGAATGACAGGAAGAAGATTAATACAATTGCAAAAATTAGAAAAGGAGCATATTTTTATTAGTTCTGAAATTATTGGCTTAAAGAAAAACATGAAGAAGAAATTTAAGGTCCATATTTAGATAAAGACTGATTGTATTAAACTGTTTGCATAAAAATGTTGGTAAATAGGGTGCAACACATATACCACAATATTTCCTAACTTAGACAAAAAGCTCACAAAAGAATTCAGAAAGCTGATGAGTCAGATAGTTAGACAGAAAACAGATTAGTTGAAAGACAGATTAGAGATTGAAAAATGTCTTTAAAATGCTGACAGAAAATTCTAAATTACAGGATAATGCACATAAAAGTGCTTTGACACATGCAAGAACAAAATGTAACTATTATTAGAAAGTTAATAATTAAAAGAGAAACAGTACTCTGTATACTGGTTTTTATGTATGGATGCATATAATACTATGAACTATCACAATATTTCCTTGGTTTTTCAGACATCAGATTCTGCAAATTTAGCCTCAGAAATAAAAGAGATTTAGGGATTGATTTTTTTCTTTTAATAAATAAATATCAGTGCTGAAATCAATGGAAAAGAAGATTTTATATATATCATGCCTAGCTGAAATGTTTAAAAATGTCAGCTCTGTCTTACATTTTTTAATTTTAATCTCATGCTAGCTGACCAATACCTAAGTAAGTGCAACTACTAGAAATAATTTTTTTTTAAATGGAACAGATGTGAAAAACAAAAAAAAAAATAACAAAGGAAATAAGGAGTTTTGCATAAGAATAAATAAAGTCTCGAAATGCTTCCCAGTTAATATTGACTAAGATTTTCTTTATTGCATAAGGTAAACACTTGAGATAAAAATACATGGTGTCTAATAAGATGTTTGGTATCATAATTCTTTCTATAAATATACAATTTTTATTCCTACTCCTCCAATAAGACTGAATGGTTCTTTATCAGCTAGGACTTTCTCTAGTACTAATTTTTAAGTAAGTTGCATCATGATTCTTATCATATGCAAGCAAAATCATCCTAATGGGTTTAATAATGAGACAAGAAGGACCTTCGTGCTGCAATGAGGACCTTTGGGTTCCATTGTCTTTTTTGTTGTTGTTGTACCTCATTTGTCTTTCGGGAACTAGTTGTGTTCCAGTTACAGACAAAGCATTTTTCCAGACATGATCCAACACAGATCCCACAGTCCTGCCCAGGTTTGAAACTGGAGTGCTTATTTATGAGGTCCGTGGGCATGTCTGTGACTTTGGCAGCAGAAGGGAAACATGCTGGGGGAAGGACTGGTTTGATACTAACAGACCATCACCCAGCTTTGTGAGCCTGGGTTGGTCATTTCATTTCTGAGACTTGTTGAAGGAGAAGTAGGGGTGGATTTAATTTCAAAAGTATATTTTAAGATTAACATTGTATCATAAGGTCAATTGTATCTTAATTTCTAACACTCTTGTCATATTTTATAATATCATTACAATCTTATATAATTTTCTATTAAAATTTTCTTCATAAATGAACTGAGTAGTTATGAAATGAAATATTTCAGCTATTTTTTGTTTTTCTCTTTTAAAGGCAACAGAATAAAGACCCTCTAAGTTTGTGACTCACTGCAAGCCAAACACCAACTTTGTGGCAGATTGGACAAAGGAAACCAGGACTCTTAACTTCCTACTCAGTGTTCTGAATAATATGCTCAGTCACGTACTTCATACTTCCAGAAATAAATTGGGTCAAGAATATACATAAATAGCCCTTGCCAGTTTGGCTCAGTGTGTAGAGCTGGCCAGACCTAGGGACCCTACCATGTAAGAATTTCATGCACTGAGGCTCTAGTCATAAAGATGAAAGGAGATAATGCAAGTAGAGTGCTTAGCACAGGCGTGTTTGTTCTTCTTCCTATTGTTCACATTGTTCCTATTGTTATTTTTATACATCTATTTCTTCTTTTCTCCCACAGACAGACACATGTCCTAATCATCTTTATATGCCAGGCCAGAGGAAATCAATTAGTTTTGCATTCAGTAATGCATAATCATTCTCTGCCTCTACCAATAATTTTAGATGTTTTCTTTAAGTCAGTAATAGCTCCTGCTCATATATCCTGGTTGTGTTTCCCAATTTAATGTGGGACTCCGATATGGCCCAGATTGGCAAATACCAGGGAGATGAGAGAACTGAAAAGGAGCTCACAGATTTTAGAAGTAAGCAAGGAAAGAGGTGGCTCCAATAAATGACAGTATTTAAGAACTAAGTCACTGGAAAGATGCTGAGATTTAGAAACCACAGAGAGGGGACTAGAGGAGGTGGGATAATAAAGAGCCCAGGTGGGTTTTATAGCTATGAAATGCCTTCCCATGCTGAGATGGCAACACACTGTGGGAGTGTAGGATTGGAACCTCCAGGGCAGCCTAGAGCTGTAATCTATCCCAAGCTTTTAGTGGAAGCCATAGTGTAAGTCAGGTTGTAAATGAAAAGAGAATAACTGGAGAAAAATGATTAAGGACCAAGAAAAAATATTGCATATAGGAGTTGGAAGGTGAAGAAAAAATTGATTTTTCAACAGAGCTACTAAGCACTATGTTCAAGGTTTATATAGGTACTTCATGGTTGTAAAAAATATTGGGGATGTAGTAAAAAAAAGGTATTATATCTTAAAACATTATTAAACTTAAAATAGTTCATGGAAAAACATTATCAATTTCTAGTTTAATTTAAATGCAGTTTTTCTTCCTCTCAGGTAGATTCTTTATTATCCATGAAAGAAGTATTTAGTCATTCTTACATTTAAAAAAAATAAAGTAAAATACTTTATATGCATTCTGATGTTTTAAATATGCTTATTTATTGATATATCCTACTCTCCATCTTTCTTTATTCCTTCCATATCAGGCTGGGATACCATGGTAGTCAATACCTAGTTACACCTCCTTCTCACTGAAAACTTGCCTATACCAGCATCACTTAGGGAACTTTTGAAATTCCTGATGCCCAGTTGCCATTAAATCATATTGTCTGGTAGTGGAGGCCGGGTTTTGGTTGTGTTGTAAGACCCACAGGTGATTCCAGTGTGCAGCGCGGTCTGGGAAACACTGTTCTGAGGAAAGTGTGAGTGAAGGAAGTTCTGCATTTGTTGGAAGTCTCAGCATGTGCTTTCTAAGGAAGGGCTAACCAACATTTCAGTAAATGATATGTGAGCTTCCAGCTTGGGTTGGATCAGCCGTGGGCAAACTACGGCTCACTGTTCTATCTGGCCTGCGGAGCCAAAAGAGCGGAGGGTTCTCTTGCTCTCCCCTCCGCTCCTTCACCAGCAGCCCAAGATGAGAGTGCCAGCATGGTCAGGTTGCTTTTGTTCCGGCCCTCCGGTCCAGTTTAAGAACCCATTATGGCCCTCGAGTCAAAAAGTTTGCCCACCCCTGGGCTAGACCCTTGGTCAGCAAACTCATTTGTCAACAGAGCCAAATATCAACAGTACAACGATTAAAATTTCTTTTGAAAGCCAAAAATTAAACTTCTAATGCCACTTCTTCAAAATAGACTCACCCAGGCTATGGTATTTTGTGGAAGAGCCACACTCAATGGGCCAAAAAGCCACATATGGCTCGTGAACCTCAGTTTGCCCACCATGAGGCTAGACCATATTCTGGTTCATCAAACCTATGTGGAATCATTAAAATCTCAAACGAATATATTGCCTTATGTAACAAAAGTAGTTGCAGAGACTTTAAACTATCCAGACTTAGGAAAAGTAAACTAATATCTGACCTTAAGAAGTGACTGTTCTGGTTTGGAAGATGAATAGCTACTACTTGACTTTTACAAAAGTATTAAGATTATTTATTGATACCTCTATGACAAAGTTTAAAGACCTTCATAGAATTTGTTTTATCTAGAATTCACTAGAAATGATTCACGGTAAAACACAATAAATCCCAGAAAATTATATTTTCTCAGTAGCATATGGAATTTAGGAGAAAGAAATTTTTATTTCAAATACCGTTAGAATCAACCTGGGTCAATAGGTAAATATCAATGCCTCCATTGATTTTGGTTACTTTTCTTTTTTGAGAGGTGGAACAAATATATATTACTTTTAAAAATATATCTTATTGATTTTTTACAGAGAGGAAAGGGTAGGGATAGAGAGCTAGAAACATCGATGAGAGAGAAACATTGACCAGCTGCCACCTGCACATCCCTGATAAGGGATGTGCCCACAACCAATGTGCATGCCCTTGACTGGAATCGAACCTGGGACCTTTCAGTCCGCATACTTACACTATATCCACAGAGCCAAACCGACTTTGGCTATATTACTTTTTCATATATAAGTCGTTTTGCAAATGTTGTCTTTATTATTACTTACTTACTTATTTATTTTTAAAATCTTTATTGTTGAAAGTATTACATACCTATGTCCCCTTTTTAGCCCATTGACGTCTAGCCCACCCCCACTCCTTGCTTTCACCATCCTATTGTCTGTGTCCATGGGTTATGCATATTCTCTTAATCCTCACCTGAGGATATTCTAAGACAGGAGCTGGGGAGAGGAGAGAGAGAGAGATCAGTTGCCTTCCATACATGCCCAACCTGAGACCAAACCCACAACTTGGGTATGTGCCCTGACAGGGAATCCAGGCAGAAGCCCTTTAGTGAGAGGGGGAAGCTCAACCAACCAACTGAGCCACTCCAGCCAGGTGTGATTTTCATTTTTAAATTAACACTATACTATAAATATTTTATGTTTCTTTCTCTTTTTTTCATTTTAAAAAACATTTTAAATAAGTAATGCCTGACATACAGGCAAGCCGTCATTTAGTTTTTAAACATTCAGTTGTGATACATCACTTTGTTTCCAATTTTTTGGCATAATAAGCATTACAATAAATATATTTTAAGTCCTTTATCCTCATTTTAAATTATTCTATTAGGATAGATTCCTTGAATTATGATAAATCCTTAGGGAAGATAAAGGATATAAACTCTCTGATGGTCCATATACTTATTGACAAGATATTTTTTCAGAAAAGTTGTAGAAATAAAACTTTCACTAGTATTTGATGAGTATATGTCTCATTCTACCCAGTCTAACATAGATTATTTTAGCTTTAAGTCTTTGTTAACTGCACTTCTTTAATCCACATGTAGTCAATTATTAGTGGTTTTAATCATGGATAAAGTGATTATAACATCCTGCTTTACCAATATATTTAGAAAAAGAAAACTGACAATCTTCTATTTAATTACTTTTTTGAATTTTGGGAATTAGAAAAAAATTGCCAATTAAAAATGCAAAAGAAAGTATTTTTCTTTGTTTGAAACAGGATAGTGATAGCAATTTTTGTGAATGAAGAAAATAAAAGTAACATGAACTATATATTCTTCTAAAATTTTGGGGGGTTTATTGTTATTGTACTTAGTAAATTAAAGCTCAGATGCTTAAGTAAGGTTTCTAGGATTTTTCATTTACTGGGTACCATCAGTGTGAGTCACCATCAATTTTGACCTCAAATTCTATGTTCTCTTGATTCCATAATTTTAAATAAGTAATGGTTTAATCTTATTTTCATGGTGAAATATAATGTGGGAATTAGGGATGCCATTACCCTATCAAAGGGCTACCTTCATTGCAATAAAGTGTTGAAAACCAAAAATACTATAATGAATTAATTATTGAACAGTAAAAAATAATTGCCTAAAAATATAATATGAAAATGTAATAGGGCAAAAGTAAGTGTTTTCAATTTTATTGAGTCACAAATGGTTTTGCCATTAATTTAGATAAACCAGGTCTATTTTAAGTTCATTTTTTAAAAAATATCAAATACCTCTCATAAAATGCCAACTTATATCACATAAAACTTTGATGTTTGATATTTATAAACCACAATAAACATGAATGAAATTGCTATTTTAAAGTGTATAGAAGTGTTATTGTTATTTGTTGATTTTTTGTTTCAAGTAGCAAAAGTAATAACACTGAACTTCAGTACTGAGCCAAATATTCCTGTTTTAAGAAAAATAGTTTTTTATTCAAATATATTTTATGTCAGGAATATGTAGATATTTGTGTGTGTATATATATGTGTATTTAGATTATGGCCTGAGATATGTTTCCTACATGTATACAAATGGCATACATCTCTAAGCATAAAAATGGAAAAATTGTGAAATGTTCACTTACAAATCTATAATAATAAAAGTATAATATGCTAATTAGACTGGACATGCTTTCGGACAACCTTCTGGACAAAGCCAGGGCTGCGAGAGAAGCCTCGGTCTCAGGTGCCAGAGGGAATCTGGTGCCTGCAGCCAGGGAAGGAAGGCCTACTCTTGCATGAATATCATGCATCAGACCTCTAGTATATAACTAAATGGTTTTATTTTCTATTACAGATGTACTTATTTATAGGTTATCTCAATGCTATGTAAGGGATGCATATATACATAACTGTTTATTCTTTGACATTATATGACAATAAATAAGGCAATTTCTCCCTTAAAAATAAGTGTTCACATTTTTTTGAATTAAAATTACTTTTTTTAAAAGATTACAAATAGATGTGAAAATAAGTGAACAAGTATCTAAGATGTGTGCATTATTTATAAAATCTCTAACAATACTACTTGCCACAAAACATTTAAATCAGTAATTTATGGATGGTCAGTCCTCCTTGTCTGGTGTGGCAGACAGAGGCCGTAAGCTCTCCCTGGTTGGAGTGAAGGTGATGTTTTCCTGGCGGGGCTGTGGTCGCTGAGTCTGCCTGTCCCTGCCCTGAAGATCTGTGTACTGGGCTGATGTGACATTCTGTCTTAGGAAGTCAGGACAGCGCAAGTTCAGTTTATTAGATAAGGTCTTCATTGTGTTTTCCAAAAACAAAATTCAGTTACAAAGTATCTGTTTTAACACTCAGAAACACACATCTTGCTAAGGTAGTGAGCTAAAAATATAGAAAGGTCAGATGGGATCAAAGGTACACTTTTCGTTTTCTTTTTTCCTTTAGCCAAAATGTGACTAGTAACATTACCGAAATTATTACGTTTTACCACGTTTCTTGACTGCTGAAGGCCCCCAACCTCACAAAAGTGTTGAAAAAGAGACAAAAGAATCAGAAAGAAGCTCTAAAAGTTAAACATGTGTACTTTAAGAAAAAGACTGCTATCTATTTAACTAACATGTCACCTCCTGGAGGGCCAGGTGTTCTTTAGAAGTTACCTATGTAAGTATTGATACATCCAAACATCGCATGAGTTGACAAGATAATGTGGTAACAGGAGCTTGTCTGAGGGAAAAAGAAATATGTGTAAAGACTTGTTTACCACTTAGTCTCCTGTTTAAGAAAGGACCTCACAGAGCAGTCTTTGTTCCTGGGTAGGTAGTATGGTGCCTTTAGTACAAGTTACTGCTTGTAGGCAATTTTACTGTAATTATTTGTTGTTCATTGTTAGATGTGCAGATTAGAAATGATATTGGCGCTTCCCAGGGTATATTCACTCACCACACGTGGGCCACATATTAGATGTATTTATATTTAGACATGGCAGGGCTGATTTCAGAAAACAAAAAATAATATTGTAAAAAATAGTAAAAATATGTTTATCTTCCAGTGTATTTGCATGTTTAAGAACTATAAATAAATATATAGCTATTTATATAATTTTATGCAGACCCATAGATTTGTTAGAATTGTTAATGTAATTAGGATTATTTTTTTCCTTGCTATTGAATATTTCCTTGAGAAAAGGATTGATTCAGTATCTTTAAAATGCTTAGGAATAATAATTATTGCATACTCCAGAAAAAAAATTAAATGAGTTTAATAAAAGTAAATATATGGGCCCAAGTATCAAGCTTTTATTGTTTAACCAACTGTAAAGATGGGCCAGAAAGTACCACTTCAGAGGGGAAGCTGAATGAGCCAATCTACCATGGACAGTGCTCACCACTTATAAGGAACTTTTGTTAGGAAACCACTTTACCTTGCAATCTGTATATGGTTCATTGGACATTTTTAAGAATCAGACAGAAAAGCTTGCCAAATATAAATAAAATAAAGTACTTGCAAGTTTTAGAAACTAAGTGTGAAAATCTACTCTCATAATTTGCTATAATTCACTGAATTGACTGGCAAGTGATAATAGCAAAGAGAAACTGAGACATCTAGCCAGCCTTGAGGAAAAGAGAGAGTGGGATACACAGTGATTAGGAGGATTCAATATAAAGTAAAGTGGGAGTAATTGTCCAGATTCCACCAACACAAAGAATATATTTCACTATGAATCCATTTGTTAAATTCAGTGATTTCTTAAGTTAGTTTCCTTTCTAGTTGTCTATTGCTATATAACAAATCACTCAAGTTTAGTTGCTTAAAATGATGCTTATCTTACCTAATAATAGACAAACATGTAAATTGATCATATCTCCACTATGCCACCAGCCAATCAGGGGTGATATGCAAATTAATCCAACATAGATGATGGTTAATTTGCATACATAAGCGCCCCAGTAAAGGAAGTGGGCTGGATGCCTGCTTTTTTGCCCCATGCCCACTCTCACAGGGCTGCTGGGCAGCATGAGAAGGTGGGGCTGGAGCGGAAAAAGGCGGCTCCTAGAGTGGAAAGAGGTGGCTCCAGGGCTGGAGTGGAAAGGCTGTGCCCACAACCAAGAAAAGGAAAGCCCATTCTAGCATGAAGCTTCATGCATTGGGCTTCTAGTTTTAATATATATTATTAACTTCTGGGTTGTCTGGGTTTAACTAGGTGGATTTTTTGTTCCTGTGGATTTTTTTATTGATTTTTTTTATTTTTTACTTGGAAATCTTAAGATGTCTCCTGCACCTACCTGGTTGGCAGTTGGTGTTGGCTGGCTGCTGTGAGCTCACATGAACCTTTTGAGAATGCCTTATTTTTCTTCCACTTGACTCCTCCTTGGGGGTTGGGATTCTCTTCTAGGTTCCAAGGAGGAGCATTCAGAGAAAATACATCCCAATGTATGAAGGCTTATCAAGCCTCTGTTTGCGTTATGCTTGCTGATATCGTGTTGGCCAAAGCTAGACATCAGGCCAACCACAAAGTAAATGTGCACATGGCATGAATAAAGAAGACATGGATGCTTTGGGAGACTCAAAAGTAACTGTGTTTCACTGTTTCCCTTGTGATTATGTAATTTAATATGGGGTCGGTGTCAAAGTAGATTGGGAGGATTGGGAGGGGACAAAAGGCTTGTAAGAATATAGTCCTAGCTGGAAAACACTTTCAGACTGATTCCATGGGGATCTCTGAAGCTAAATTTCACACAGAATTAGTCCAATCCTCAGACAATGGGGCAATTTGACTCTTATAATGAAGCCAGTCAGTTTTCATCTGAGGTCAGCTCTACACTTTAAGGATAGTTATGGGACATAGCTTCCCAGTGAGACAGTTCAGGCCAATTTTCTGGAGAATGGGGTAACTTCATTATTATCACCTAAACCCTCATAGTTGTTGCAACAAGAAGTACCTCCAACATCCTCTATAGATGTTCATTTTCAAAAATTGGCTTTCAGCCGAAACCGGTTAGGCTCAGTGGTAGAGAGTCGGCCTGCAGACTGAGGGGTCCCAGGTTTGATTCCGGTCAAGGGCATGCACCTTGGTTGCAGGCATGTCCCCAGTAGGGGGTGTGCAAGAGGTGGCTGATGGATAATTCTCTCTCATTGATGTTTCTGACTCTCTATCCCTCTCTCTTCCTCTCTGTAAAAAATCAATAAAATATATATTTTTTTAAATTGGCTTTCATGTTTCCAGGGATATTGATCACAATAATCTTGAGTCCACAAATACTTGTAAAAGTGTTGTTTAATCTACGTATTAACTTTCAGATTGAGTAACTAAGTACTACATCCCTAACCATAGCAAAGTATTTTTATGAAGCTGTCTTATTATCATAGTCATGCTATTTTTAATCTCTAAGTTTATATATAATTATATTTTTGTTTATAATAATTATTATTATTTTTAAGTGCACCCTTCTAAGGGGCATAATTTGAAGATAAATCTTTAAAAGCCCAATAAGATAAGAATTGGTTCATGAAATAACAAATTGAAAATACAATTTATAGGAATACAAAGTTTTAAATTCTGAAAAGGAAAATAATAGCCAGTAAAAATGAAGGAAATTTTTTGTTATCCCAACAGGATTAAAATAGGAAGAATAATCCATGATATATTTATTAGATTTTAAAAAAATGTCGTTATTAGAGAGATCATAAAATATATAACCAACTTGAAGAAATAAAAAAAAGATTTTGGATGGATGTATAGGTAGATGAGAGATAATGATGATGATGATGATAATGATAGATGATAGATGATAGATACGTAGATAGATGACAGATGATAGAGCAAGCTAAGAAGAATGCAAGATGTTCATTGAAAGCTTATTATCAATATAATTTTTATCTTTTCATTTTCATCATTATAACATAAATATTTGTGTCCCCATTGCCTGAAATGATCTAAGTAGTCAATAAGTAACACAAAATATCTCTTGGTAAAAAAATTAAAACTATGTAAATATTTGAAGAGGTAAAAATATAGACATTTTTTCTTAGTAAAAATTAATAAATAGAGCTGTGACCAGCAATGGTCCTAAGTATAACAGTTCTCCTCTTGGGAAAATAGGGAGCAAATAAAATAGGCAAAAATTGGCTAAAATTTGTAGATTCATGAACATCAGCAAATCTGAAACAAGGTAAATATGGAAAACCACCACTAAGCACATCACAATTAAAATATTTAAAAAATAAATCTTGAAAAAATTCAGAGAAACGTAAGAAATCATTCAAAATGATGTTAATTGCTGGTTCAGGTTGAAGGCAGAGAGGTAAAGAAGGGGACAAACGGTGATGGATGGAGACTTGACCTGGGTAGTGAATGCACAACACAATATATAGATGACATGTTGTGGAATTGTGCAACTGAAATCTGTATTACTTCCTTAACAAGTGTCACCTTAATAAATTCAATAAAAAGTTAAAAACATTGAGTATATGACTTCTTTAAAAATATTAACTACTAATTTAAAAACATGGAGTCCAAAAGACATCGAACACCATTTTTAAAGCACCAAGAAAAAAAATAAAGAAACAAACAATTGAATTTTATAATCAGTGAAATTATCCTTCAAAAGTAAAAGTGAACTAAAGACCTTTTCATGTAAATAAAGATAAAATAACTAGGATCCCAGAACTTATACTATAAGAAATGGTAAACAAAGTTCTTCAAGTTGAAAAGAAATTATACTGGACTGAAACTCAAATCATGAAAGAAAAGCAAACATGAGATGAATTATCTGGATACATTTAAAACACATTTTTCTTTCAATTTATTCAAAATAGTAGATTTGGGGGCAGAACCGGGGCCTGCGGCGCAGAGGCCGGGCCAGGCCCCTCTCCAGGGCCGGGCGGCGCCCCGAGGTGTGCTCCCTCGTCTCGGGGCGGCATCTGCTTGTCCTGGAGGAGAAGGCGGCTCCGCGCTGGGTTTGCATCTGAGAGAGAAGCTCGGCCCTCGAGCTTCTCCGCCAACTGGAGGCGGACCGGCCCCCGCGCCCAGAGCCACGGCGTCCGGAGAGTCTCTTCATTTGAAAATTGGGATCAAAACAATATCACCTCTTGGATCATGAAGTTTAAATGAGGTAATATGTGCAACAAAGCCAGCAGACTGTCTAAAATACAGAATATGCTCAATTATTATCATCCCAAGTGAACAACTGGACAAGTGAACAACTGAACAATTGAACGTATGTATAAAGTATATGAGGAAAGTCAACGCCCCCAAATTTCTACAAAGATGGTGATGGTTCCAACAGTTTCAAGACTGATCCGGAAATGCCCATAAGTGAAGAAGAGGCTCCTCTGGATTCCTCTTCATTTGAAATGCAAATTCTGTCACAGGATCCCAATTTTTCTATAAATAATTCAGAGATCCTACCAACTTGTGGTTACAGGAGAAGGTCCAAGTTTCTAATGTTACCTCTTTAGGTAGAAATCTATAAGTACCTGTTGGAAATACCCATTAGCCCCCTCCCAGCTTCAAATTTATTTAGAGAAATTAAAAATTCCAACTCTTTTCTTAGCCCTAAACTGAAAAAAAAAATAGTAGATTTGATTGCTTAAAGCAAAAATTATAATATTATTCCTCCAAGTCCATAGTGACTGTAGATGCAATAGTTATAAGAAGTACAGGGTAAATGAGGGGCAGAGAGTGGAGAAACACACCTAGACAGCCAGAGGTTCTCAGGACTGTGAGGAGCAGTACAGGGTTAACTCTAACTTGACCTTGAAAAGTTAAGGTGCATATTACCATCCTGTGATTTCCCACGATAAAAAAAAAATAATACTAAAAATAATACCATTAGATAATATAAAATTGGTTTCTGAAAACATATTCAAATAATCCAGAAGAAATAAAGAGAGAGAGAAAGAGAGATATAGAAGAAATGAGAGAACAAAAGCAGAGGGGAAAAATAGAAAATGTTATATATTAATTTAAAATACAAATAATTATATTAACTGTTTTTTATTTAATTTATTGGGGTTACATTGGTTAGTAAAATTATATAGGTTTTATATATGCAATTCTATAATACATCATCTTTATTGCATTGTGTGTTCACCACTCCAAGTCAAGTCTCCTTCCTTCACCATCTATCCTCCTTCACTCTCTTTTACGCCTTCCACACTTTCTGTCTCTTTCTAGCAGCCTTTAAGATTCTTACTTTGTTCTTGAAGTTTTCCAATTTAATTATGATGTTTCTTAGTGTTGGTCTTTTGGGATACATCTTGATTTGGATTCATATGTGCTTGTTGGAATTTTGTGGCTTTTTTCTCCCCCATCATAAGTAATTAAATTTATAAATGATTATAAAATACCATTTATAAGTAATTATAAAGTTATAATCATACCTTGTAAATAATATCCTACATAATAAAAACCTAATATGCTAAGTGTCCAGTTGTCCAGTTGTCTGTTCAACCAATCAAAGCATAATATGCTAATGATATGCTAAGGCTGCTCAACTGCTTACTATCCTGTGCACTGATCACCAGGGGACAGATGCTCAATGCAGGAGCTGCCCCCTTGTGGTCAGTGAGCTCCCACAGGGGGAGCACCACTCAGCCAGAAGCAGGGCTCACAGCTGGCAAGCTCAGCGGTGGTGGTGCAAGCCTCTCCTGCCTCTGTGGGAGCACTAGGGACATCCAACTGATGGCTTCAGTGGCCTGCTACCCATGGGGAGCGGGCCGAAGCCATTAGTGAGATATCCCCCAAGAGCTCCCATACTTCCAGAGGGCGTACGACAGGCTGAGGGGCCCCCACAATCCCCCAAGTGCAAGAATTTTGTTCACTAGGCCTCTAGTTAAATAATAATAAACTAATATTATTAAAAAATAATGAAAATCTATACATAAACTCACACACACACATACACACACATGCACGCCCATGTGTACATCCACACACAAGCATTTATTATAGAAGGCCAGGTATTTTCACTGGGGAATTGTATCAAACATCAACAGAGGACCAATCTTGCACAGTTAGCATGGCTCAGTGGTTGAGCGTCCACCTAAGAATCAGGAGGTCATGATTAGATTCCTGGTCAGGGCATATGTGTGAATTGTGGGCTTGATCCCCAATTTGGGGCCTGCAGGATATAGTTAATCAGTGATTCTCTTTCATTGTTGATGCATCTATCCCTCTCTCCCTTTCCCTTTCCCTCTCCCTTTCTCTCTGAAATCAATAAAAATATTGTGTGTGTTTTTAAAGAGTACCAATCTTAGCAAACTCTTTCAAACAACTGAAAAGCTCAATTACTTCTCAACTTCTTTTGTGAAAAAGAAATCATTCTAATTCCAAAACTTGGAAAAGATATTACAAGAAAATAATACTATAGGCCAATAACCTTTAGGACCTTATTAATGAAATATTAGTAAATAGAAACCATCTATGATAATATGTCATGATCAAGTGGAGTCTATTTCAGGAGTTCTGTGTCAGTTTAACATTTAAAATTAATCAATACAATTTACCATGTTATCAAAATAAAAAAGAAGAATTATTTGATTGTTTTAATAAATACAAAAATATATTGATAAATAACAACTTCCAATCATGTTAAAAACTCTCCATAAAATAGGATTAAGAGGATTTTTTTTTTAATTTGATAAAAGTAACCTATAAAAAAACTTCCCATAACATTTTACTTAGTAATGAATCTCTGCACAAATTTCCTCTAAACTTGGGAATGAGAAAAGAATAAACATTTTCATCATTTTTATTTAATATTTAACCAGATGTCCTAGCCATTATAATGAATAAATAAATAAACCAAAGGCAGAAAGATGAAAGAGAAAGCAATAAAGCCCTCTTTTATCCACAGATGGCATGATTGTTTACATAGAAAATCCTAAGAAATCTATAAAGGGTCTTTAAAAACAAATTAAATTTAGTATAATCCTGGTCAGTGGTTAGAGCTTCAACTCTCAAACCAAAGGGTTATGAGTTTGATTCATGGTCAAGGTCACTTACCTGGGTTGCAGGTTTGATCCCTGGCTATAGAAGGACCCTTGTTGGAGGTAACCAATGAATGTGTCTCTCTCACATAGATGTTTCCCTCATTCTTCCCCTCCCTCCTTCCTACTCTCTAAAAGATCAATGGGAAAAATATCCTTGGGGTGAGGATTAACAACAACAAAAAAATTAGTATAGTCACGTTGTCAAAAGTTATTCAATAAAAGTAAATTATATTGATATATAGTAACAGAAATATTTGGAAAGTAAAATTTTAAAAATAATTTTACAGTAAGTTCAAATTTCTAACATACATAGGAATAACTAAAACAAAACACATGCATGGTCCTTCAGTAAAAGCTCTAAAACAGTACAGAGAAAAAACTTAAAACAGAATAAATGGAGAGACATGACATGTGTATAGAATTGAATTATTAAAATTAAGATGAATATTTTACCTTAATTGATATATAAACTCAGTGCAATCCTTCTCGTAATTTTTTGTTAATTTTTGAAGGATTTTTATAGAAACTGACTAATTAATTTAAAGTTGATATGAAAATATAAAAGGCCTGGAATAGCCAAACAATCTTGAAAAGGAAGAACAAAATTAAAGGAATTATACTACCTGAGTTTAAGATTTACTATATAGCTTCTGTATAAGACAGCATGGAAATGGCTTAAGTAACTAAAACTAAAGCAACAAATAAGAATATAGAATCCAGAAACAGAGCCAAGAACAAATAGTCATTCCATTTTCAACAAAGTGCCAAAGCAATTTAATGTATACAATAAAGTCTTTTTTCAAAAACCATGCTTTAATATAGAATATTCATATTTTTAAAATAAACCTTAGTTCCTACCTCACCTAATATATGAATACTCATTTATGATAGATCAATAAATACTCATTTATGGTAGATCATAAACTTAAGCATAAGAGCTGAAATCATAAAGCTTTTAGAAAAAAATAGGACAGTGTTTTTATGACCTAGGGACACTCAAAAGTTTCTTAGGTGAGTCATAGAAAGCAAATATAAGATAAATTAATAAATTAGACTTTGTTTAAAATAAAACAAGTGCTCCTCAAAGACATTGCTTAGAAAATAAATAAATATCAAACACTAGAGAAAACTTTAAAAATATTTAACAAAGAACTAAAATCTATACCAAGGTGGGGGTGGGTGAGAAGAAATCTGCACTGGGTCTCTAGTAGTATATAATTCCTTTCATATAAAGTTATGAAATAGGCAAAGATAATCTATGACTTTAAAAAGTCCATACAGAGGAGGAGAAAATGGCGGAAGAGCAGATGGGCGGTTTCTGAGTCTTGTCCCGAGGAAGAGAGAGAGAGCAGCTGAGGATCGCGCTAGGAGTGCTCGTCAACAAGCCAGGAGACTGGCAAACACCAGAGGAAATTTGGGGTCTGCTGATCAGGGAGCCACCAACAGTTGACCACCCACAGCTGGGTCCCTTACCAGAGATACTTGCCGGCTCAGACGGGAAATCTCGCCATCTTGGAAGGGAGGAGGTTCGAGTCGGAGGCCTGATTATCCCCAGCCCCAAGGAACACCAAATGAACATAGTCGGCGCGAACCCTTGATCTCAGAGGAGCTCAGATTTCGCAGCGATCCGGTGGGTGAGTTCCCCTCGGCCCGGTAGTTCTGACTGAGTTCCACTCGGCGCAGCAACACCCCTCCCCCTGCGCACCAGCTCGCGCGGCGCACAGAGGCTGAGGGACTGGTCCGGGATTTATAGGAACCCCCAGGCTTCTCAGCTGAGGCGCGCCTGTCTGTGGACAGGGCTCCTAAGACTAGGGATATCTAAGGAGCAGCACAGCTGGATCTGAGTCCAAGTAGCCGCAGAATTACAGGGGAGTGCAGCCAGCTCCGGACCGCCCCACCCCCAGCCATCAAAGACACAGAGAAGGGGAAATAGCTAGAAAGGCTTTAGAGTCCTGGAAGTCATCCAGAAACACTGCCACCCAGAGGCTAAAGCACATAGGGTCTCTAGATTGGCTTAAAATTCAGGTCTTGTAATCAACACGGAGGAACGGTGAAACACAGTGAACTGCAACTACCGCCCAGACTGGGAACAGGCGTGCGAGACATAGCAACACAGAAAGTGAATGACCTTCATTACTGCAAATTTTGTTTAATTTTTAATTTTCAATTTTTATTTTTTTAACTGTTGAATTTTTGTTTTTTACCTACTTTAATTGCAAAGTTTACTCAAGAAATTTTTTTCATCTGCCATCACTAGATTTTACCTTTTTAATTAATTCATTTTTATAGGTAATCAACATTATTACTACTACTATTTTACCTTTTTATCTTTTTTATCTTATTTTCTTTTGTTTATTTTTATTACTACTTTTTAAGTGTCATATTATAATCCTTTTTTTTTGCTTTCTTTTTTTTTTCTTTTTTCCTCTATTTCTTTTTTTCGCTATTTCCCCCTTCGGGGTTAATATTCTAAAAACTATTCATACCTTGCCTTCTCCAACGCTCTATTCTATCTCAAACCTACCTTTATGACATCTCTCTATTCCTAACCCTTTACCTTTGGTGTCCTGCTTATCTTAACCCTTTACTGCTATAGATTTTCCTTACTCTTTCTGTTTACCCTCTCCAAAATTTTCACCTGACCTGTGTATATATAATTCCCAACCCCCTGCTCCAATCCCATTCACACCTACCTTGTCACTGCCCCCCCACCAAAAAAAAAAAGCCTTCTCTCTACCCCTTTGTTGTTGTATGTTGAATGCTAACTATATCAAAGGTTTATGCTTTTTTTTGTGTGTGTAAGATTGGTTTGCTTATTCTTTTTATTGGATTGTATGTTCTTGTTATCTGGGTTCTAGACACCTTTATTGGAGGATATTAATATTGCAAACACATTTCTGTCCAGTGCCTTGTGTGTTGTACCTGGTTGTGTTGTATTTTGTGCCTTTAAATCAAAGCAGGAGGGAGAGAACTACGTTACCAGGCACCCTATAAAGAGAGATCATGGGGAGACTAAGAAACAACCCGCCTGTGAAAGAAAATCAACCATCACCAGAAAATGAAGTAAACGAGTTAGAGGCAAGCAACCTACCAGAGCAAGAATTCAGAGTAATGATCATAAGTTGGCTAAAAAGAATGGAAGACAAATTTGACAATATGAATAAGACCCAAGAGGAAATGAAGAAGACCCAAGAGGAAATGAAGGTGACCCAAGAAGAAATGAAAAATGACATCGCTACTATGAAGAACTCAATAGAAAGCATCAAGAGTAGACTAGATGAAGCAGAAGACCGCATCAGTGAGCTAGAAGACAAAATGGAAAAAAATACCCAATTACAGCAGTTGCTAGAAAAAAAAAAAATAAAAAACAGGAGGAGAGCCTAAGGGAGCTTTGGGATAATACAAAACAAAACAATATTAGAATAATAGGGGTTTCAGAAGGAAAGGAAACTGAGCAAGATATGGAAAAAGTATTTCAAGAAATAATGACAGAAAACTTTCCTGAGATAGAGAAGAAAAAACCAACACAAATCCAAGATGCTCGAAGGGTCCCCAACAAAATGAACCCCCAAAGATCAACACCCAGACACATTATAATTAAACTGGCAAAAAACATCGACAAAACCAGAATCTTAAAAGCAGCCAGAGAGAGACAGAAAGTTACATATAAAGGAAACCCCATCAGACTAGCAACTGATTTCTCAACAGAAACTCATCAGGCCAGAAGGGAATGGGATGACATATACAAAGTCATGCAAAGGAAGGGTCTGAACCCAAGAATACTGTACCCCGCAAGGCTGTCAATCAAAATTGAAGGTGTAATCAGGAGCTTCACCGACAAAAACAGACTAAAGGAATTTATCTCCAACAAACCAGCAATGCAAGAAATGCTAAAGGGTCTACTGTAATAATAAAGAAATAGGAAGTGAAGAAGGAACACAGGGGGATAGAATAAAAATGGCATCAAATACCTACCTTTCAATAATTACTTTAAATGTAAATGGTTTAAATGCTCCAATTAAAAGACATAGGGTAACAGAATGGATAAGAAATCAAAACCCATTCATCTGCTGTCTACAAGAAACCCACCTCAGAAAAACAGACGCCCACAGACTAAAGGTGAAAGGATGGAAAAAGATTTTCCAGGCAAATGGAAACGAAAAAAAAGCTGGGGTAGCAATACTTATATCTGACAAACTAGATCTCAAAGTGAAGGACATAACAAGAGATAAGGAAGGCCACTTCATAATACTAAAAGGTGTAATCCAACAAGAAGAAATAACCCTGGTAAACATATATGCACCCAATTTGGGAGCACCCAAATACATAAAGAAACTGCTGGAGGACATTAAGGGACAGATTAATAGCAATGCAATCATAGTAGGAGATTTTAATACTCCATTGTCACCTCTGGACAAATCATCTAAACAAAAAATCAGTAAAGAAACGTCAATTCTAAATGACGTATTAGACCAGATGGAATTAATTGACATCTTCAGAACATTTCATCCCAAAGCCACAGAATATACATTCTTCTCAAGTGCACACGGGTCATTCTCAAAGATAGACCACATATTGGGACATAGGCAAAGTCTCTTCAAATTCAAGAAGATAGAAATCTTATCAAGCATTTTCTCAGACCACAGTGCCATAAAATTGGAAATCAACTACAATAATAATAAGCCAAAGAAATTAAACACATGGAGACTAAATAGCATGCTATTGAACAAAGACTGGGTTACCAGAGAAATCAAGGAAGAAATCAAAAACATCATGGCAACTAATGACAATGAAAACACAACAATCCAAAATCTATGGGACACAGTAAAAGCTGTTTTGAGAGGGAAGTTCATATCCCTACAAGCCTATTGCAAAAAACAAGAAAGAATGGTAACAAATTATCTTACCCTACAACTCAAACAGTTAGAAAAAGAACAGCAAGAAAGGCCCACTGTAAGCAGAAGGAAGGAAATAATAAAAATCAGAGCGGAGATTAACGACATAGAGACCAAAGACACAATACATAAGATCAACAAAACCAAGAGCTGGTTCTTTGAAAGGATTAACAAGATTGATGAGCCTCTAGCCAGGCTAACCAAGAAACAGAGAGGACCCAAATAAACAAAATTAGAAATGAAAGGGGTGAAATAACAACAGACCCCGCCAAAATACAAAGGATTGTTACAAAATACTATGGACAACTCTATTCCAACAAACTGGACAACCTGGAGGAAATGGACATATTCCTAGAAAAATACAACCTTCCAAAACTCAATCAGGAAGAATCTAAAAATCTCAATAGACCAGTAACTTGGGAAGAAATTGAAACAGTCATCAAAAAGCTTCCAGCAAACAAAAGCCCAGGGCCAGATGGCTTCACAGGAGAGTTTTACCAAACATTCAAGGAAGAACTAAAACCTATCCTCCTCAGACTTTTCCAAAAAATTCAAGAAGAAGGAACACTGCCAAACTCCTTTTATGAAGCCAGCATCACCCTAATACCAAAACCAGATAAAGACAACTCAATGAAAGAGAATTACAGGCCAATATCCCTCATGAACATAGATGCCAAAATCCTCAACAAAATTCTAGCAAATCGGCTCCAGCAGTACATCAGGAAGATCATACACCATGACCAAGTAGGTTTTATACCAGGAATGCAAGGATGGTACAATATTCGCAAATCAATAAACGTGATACATCACATAAACAAATTGAGAGATAAAAATCATATGGTCATATCTATCGATGCAGAAAAGGCATTTGATAAAATCCAACACCCTTTCCTGATAAAAACTCTCAACAAGGTGGGAGTACAAGGATCATACCTCAACATAATAAAAGCTATATATGATAAACCCACAGCCAACATCATGCTCAATGGGCAAAAACTAAAACCATTCCCTCTAAGAACAGGAACAAGACAGGGATGCCCACTCTCACCACACCTCTTTGACATAGTACTGGAAGTACTCGCCATCGCAATTAGACAAGAAGAGGAAATAAAAGGCATCAAAATCGGAAAAGAAGAAGTAAAGCTGTCACTATTTGCAGATGACATGATATTGTACATAAAAAACCCAAGAGACTCCATCAAAAAGCTAATAGACTTAATAAACGAATTTGGCAATGTAGCAGGATACAAAATAAATGCCAAGAAATCAATGGCATTTCTCTACACCAATAGTGAACTTACAGAAACAGAGACTAAAAAAGCAATCCCGTTTACCATCACACCAAAAAAATTAAGATACCTAGGAATAAACTTAACCAAGGAGGTAAAAGACCTATATGCAGAAAACTACAGGACACTGAAAAAAGAAATAGAGAAAGATGTAAACAGATGGAAGAACATACCATGTTCATGGATTGGTAGAATCAACATCATCAAAATGTCCATACTTCCCAAAGCAATATATAAGTTCAATGCACTCCCCATGAAAATACCATGGACATACTTCACAGACCTAGAAAGAACTCTCCAAAAATTCATTTGGAACAATAAAAGACCCCGAATAGCCTCAGCAATCTTAAGAAATAAGAGTAAAGTAGGAGGAATCTCAATACCAGATTTCAAGCTGTATTACAAAGCAACTGTTCTCAAAACAGCCTGGTACTGGCACAAGAACAGACATATTGATCAATGGAATAGATTAGAGAATCCAGACATCAACCCAAATCAATATGCTCAATTAATATTTGACAAAGGAGGCACGAACATACAATGGAGTCAAGACAGTCTTTTTAATAAATGGTGTTGGGAAAATTGGACAGATACATGCAAAAGAATGAAACTAGATCACCAACTTACACCATACACAAAAATAAACTCAAAATGGATACACGACTTAAACATAAGACGGGAAACCATAAAAATACTAGAGGCATCCACAGGCAGCAAAATCTCAGACATATGCCTAAAGAACTTCTTCACTGATACTAACCCTAGGGCAATGGAAGCTAAAGAGAAAATAAACAAATGGGACTACATCAAAATAAAAAGCTTTTTTACGTCAAAAGAAACCATCAACAAAACAACAAGAAAACCCACTGTATGGGAGAACATATTTGCAAACGATATCACTGATAAAGGTTTAATCTCCAACATCTACAGACAGCTTATACAACTCAATAAAAGGAAAATGAATGAGCCAATTAAAAAATGGGCAATGGACCTAAATAGAATCCTCTCAAAAGAAGACAGAAGGAAGGCCAAGAGGCACATGAAAACATGCTCCAAGTCACTAATTATCCGAGAGATGCAAATCAAAACAACAATGCGGTACCATCTCACACCTGTCAGAATGGCCAACATCAACAAAACAACAAACAACAAATGTTGGCGAGGTTGTGGAGAAAAAGGAACCCTCGTGCACTGTTGGTGGGATTGTAGGTTGGTGCAACCACTGTGGAAAACAGTATGGAGCTTCCTCAAAAAACTGAAAATGGAACTCCCATTTGACCCAGTAATCCCACTACTAGGAATATACCCCAAGAAACTAGAAAGACCAATCAGAAAGGATATATGCACCCCTATGTTCATAGCAGCACAATTTACAATAGCTAGGATTTGGAAACAGCCTAGGTGCCCGTCAGCAGATGAATGGATCAGAAAACTATGGTACATCTACACCATGGAATACTATGCTGCCATAAAAAGGAAGGAATTCTCATCATTTGCAGTAACTTGGATGGAATTGGAGAGCATCATGCTGAGTGAAATAAGCCAGTCAATGAAAGAGAAACACTACATGACCTCACTCATTTATGGATATTAAAGATCATTATAAACAAATGAACAGAAAGATTGATATAGTGACAGTAAAACAACAGGCAGTCTGTCAAATGACAGCGGGGGGGGGGAGGGTAGGGAGATCTGGGGGAGATAAGAGATCAACCAAAGGACTGGTATGCTTGCATATAAGAATAACCAATGGACACAAAACTCTGGGGAGGGAGGGCATCTATGGGGGGGGGGGGGCAATGATAAGCTATGTATACAGATAATACCTTAATAAAAAAATAATTTAAAAAAAAAGAATGTGTAACATTTCAGATTCATTTGATAAAAATAATTGCCAAAATGAAAAAAAAAAAATAAAAAGTCCATACAGTGGTTACTGCTGAAGTAATAGGATAAGATGCCATTAAAAGGGATATGACAGAGTTAGAGAAGCATCAAACAGACCGTCAAACCTCAGAGGGAAGGCAAGGAAGAGAGCAAGGGAAGAAAAATCAACAATAGGATTTGTATACATGCATGTGAGCATAATGAATGGATTGAGACACAGAGGGAATGGGGGCATGTGTCAGGGGTGGGGGGTGGAAGGGGCTAGGGAGAGGTCAACGGGGGGAAAATTGAGACATATCTAATACTTTAAACAATAAATATATTTTTTAAAGGGACATGGGGTGATGTTCCTTTTAATTACATCTATTTTTTTTACTGGATTAGGGTTACAAAGATATATCCTATATAATAAAAGGCTATTATGCAAATTGTCCTCTCAACCTGGAGTTCAACCAGGAGTTCAACTGGGGGACAGGGCTGGTCAGCCACCATCTGTGGCCCCTTCCTCTGGCTGGCCTTACCCCCAGATACCTCACCCATGCACAAATTTATGCACTGAGCCTCTAGTACATTTATAAGAAGTTAGTGAATAAATACTTAAGATTTTTATACTTTACTGCAGCAAATTTTACAACAAAATTAAAATGGTAAATAAATATTAAATTTTACTGAAATAGATGCTGATTATTTAAGGCGGTAGCACTAATTTCTACAATTTATTTTGAAATGTATCAAAAGTAACAGAGTGATGGATAGGTGGGAGATGGGTAGATGGGTACATATATGATAAAACTACTACAGTAAACTATTAAAGTTAGGGACTATGTAGTGAATATAAGCATCTTCACTTTCAACTTTATTTTATGTTTAAAATCTCCATAGTACAGTGTTGGAGAAAATGTCTTCATCTGTTCATTTCACTATCACATTGCTTAGGTTTCTGCCCTGAGAATATTAAATGAGTTAATATTTGGAAATCCATTAAAAGAGTGTGTGGCATATAGCAAGTGCTAAATAAACGGGATTTTTCTATCTAATTTAGAAAACATTTTTGAAAAATACTAAGAATATCAAAGCATATGTTATCACACCACAGTGTATCTGTAAATGAGAAATTATTAAAAGACACTTGTGGCCAAAACCGGTTTGGCTCAGTGGTAGAGCATCGGTCTGCGGACTGAAAGGTCCCCGGTTCGATTCCGGTCAAGGGCATGTACCTTGGTTGCGGGCACATTCCCCAGTAGGGTGTGTGCAAGAGGGGGCTGGTCGATGTTTCTCTCTCATCGACGTTTCTAGCTCTTTATCTCTCTCCCTTCCTCTCTGTAAAATATCAATAAAATATATTTAAAAAAAAAAGACACTTGTGCTGGGAGAAGTAATTCCAGCAAGTCTAGAACTAGCTTGCATTGTGTTGCCCATGTGCCCTCTCAACAAGGGTAGTGCTGATTCCTAGTGTTGCATTGCAAGCATGGGTCCAGGGGATGGTTCGTGTGAGCTTGTTGGCACTGTTTATTATAACAGTAAGACTGACGATTTACAGCTGGTCTCAGTGAGACTCAGAGAGCTCAGTTGTTAGGCTGCTTACCTAGAAAGTATATGCATGTGCAACTAGCAGGGTATCAAAAACTATAGTCAAATCTGTATTGTGCTCCCTGGTTCAAGCTGTGCCATGTACAGTTCAGTAGTTGGTGATTCCAGAGAGAAAGCTCCTTTGGCAATTTCCTCACAGAGGGAGGGCAATGCGCTCTCCCCGACTCCTCCTGGCCCCTGCCTGTGAGGTGTCTTTGGCTGTAACTCACATTTTTATCTAAGGCTGCAGTTATAATTTATCCTTTTCCTACAATAAACTGTGGGTGTTTAGACAGGTATCTTATCATTTGGGGCTTTCTTTAGCAATAGCACCTTGTCTAACTGCTACCTGTAGAGCCATACATTAGTATAACTTGAAGTACATTATGTCATACATTCTTATGTCCTTTTTAAGAAAAGAGATGGTAGAGACAGTCATTACCATCAGTGGGAGCTCTGTTCAACAGATTTCCATGACATGAGAAATACTGGATCAAAATACCTCACATTTAATAAAATGGCTTTTTACTAGGCTTTTTTGATTTATGCAGTTTTAACTAGTAGTTGAAAAATGAGGTTTTGAAAGCCCAGTAGTGGATATTAAACAAAAAAAAATCAAATACAATTTTTTCTCTAATTAGTTTCAAAGCAACACAATAATTTTTAAATTTATAAAGACTCAAAAAAGTAAACCAAGATTTTAAACTCAAAAACTTACCTACTTTGTGAGGAATATTGGGAGGGGCATTTTAATAATATGCAAAAGTGAACTGTGTGTATGCATGTGTACAGGGTGTAGACACGTTTTCTAAACAAAATGAAAAAAATATATATTAATTGCATATCTTGACTTGGGGAAGTGATACTCCACCTTCATATTGGTTATCCACTGTACTGTTAGCATAAATCAGCCTTGAGAGACAGTGGACTGTGGATGAACTTTGTTCTTTTATACCTTTAAAATTCTAAAACAGCAATCACTACATATTATTCCAAAATAAAAACGTGTTCCAGATAATCACTTACTAGAAGAAAATACTGAACATGAGGATAAAAAAATGAAGTAGTATGCATATAAGATGTTAACAGATAAAATAAAATAGAAATCTGGGTTGTGAAGGAGTTGGTCAGTGGTTTCTCAACATTCTGCAAAACACTGCCTCTCTAAGATATATATTGGAAAAAAATGTTCTGTGTGATTTGGACAACTTTTCACGGATTATCCAACTCCCTGTTCCCACCCTAGGAAGAGTCACTATAAAAAGAGATGGAATAAAGCCACAGAGAATCGCTGATGTAAACAGGACACTGCTTATTTTTGTTGACATGCAGTAATTTAACATGCTATCCTCTGCTGTTATTCTTTAACTGATCATGTTATCCCTCAGTTAACCCCTTTTCCCAGAAGCACTATTAATGTATTAAGTGCAACACACCTTGGGGAGAGCTATATATCCCAATAAAAACAACTGTGTAATTGAGAATTTCTGGAAAATGGTGATTATTCATGAAGGGGGCAAAAAGAGAAAAAAAAAATCATTCTTAACAAGATTTTTGGCCTGACTTAGCCTGAACAAAAATTCCTATTTTTTACCTTGTTTGCCTAGATATGAATCTTACCATAAGACTATGGAAAGCTCAGTAATATGGCTTGAATTCCACATATTGTTAAAACTTCTTAAAATCACCCAGAAACTATGAACCATCTCATCTTTCCCATCAAATCACAAGTTAACAAGAAGAAATAGGAGTTTCAGAAGATAATGCAAATTCAAAGTATGGGTTCTTACCCTTCACTACAAGCCTGGGTTAATCAAACTGTTGGCTTAATAGTACTTAGGTATATCATATTAAGTATTTTATTTAGGCTGTATAGTTTTAAATGTTCAACTATATAAATAAAACTTTATAAAAATCTGACGGGAGGTGATTTGTAGAAGAGAGACTTTGCAGTATGTAGATCAGTGAGTCATAAGCAGTGGGAATGTAGGAGCACATATCTCACTGATACATACTTAAAAAAGTAGGAGGAGGTAAGAATTTTAGGTATTTAAAAGAAAGGAGGTAAGAGAGTATTGAGGAACATTTCTGTCAGGACATAACTATTTTGGGAATCACACACAGTTCTCAGATACTGGTGAGCTTACTATGCACCAAGCACCTCACATGATCCTATTTATTTTCCATTTCAGATCTCCAGGGGTCTCTTGGGCATTTAGAATTAGTCTCACCAGAATTATTGCCGATAGTGGGCTGCGACCTCAGAGCCTTTCCCACCAGTAGTACATTAGACATAGCAGCTTTAAGGACAATGGAGGTCATTATTAGGTAGCTCCTAAGCAAAGAGCCTTTGTTCCACTGGTTGGTGTTTAATTGCTAGATGGCTGTGCTTAATTGCAAGACGGCCTGTATGTATTAGAAGAAAGGTCATATTGGTCAAACATTTAGATAAATCATCTGACCAACACTCATAGAGCACCGACAACTAAGAGTTTACTAAGTAAGAATCAATTGGCAAAAGGGGACACTCAGCACTTGTGAGATCTGGAGCAATCCTGTTTTCTAGAATTCAGTTTGCCACCTGTGTGGTAGTGATGGACTCTGGCATCACTCCCAAACTTTAAAACAAACACACAAACAAAACAAAGCAGCACAAAACAAAGCACTAAAATGGTATTGAAATCAGGGATCTGTGTGGGAAGGAGACTATCTCCCTGCACTGACAAAGGTGGCACTCTGCCCTTTCTCAATTGGACAGTGCTAGTTTCATTGTAACAGTCTATAATCCAGAGCATAAATCTCATTCAAAAGATCATTTTCAGTGTGCTAATTTATTGTGGTCACTTTAGACACACAGTCTATTCTCTGACTTCACAGGAATACTAAAAACAATTGGAAAAAATCCCCACAAATGTTTTGTAAGCAGCTGAATTTATTGAGGAAAGAAGAGAGGGATGAAAAAAGTGTTTTATTCTTCTTAAATATTCTTAAATCTACATAAATAGATGCAACATAGGTACTAGATGTGGATAATTTTTCTAAAAGGTAAGAAAAACTGTTCTACCTTCTAAAAGGCAGGTAAAATAAGCTTGTCTTCATTACAGAAAAGAAAATATCTGATCGAAGTTTGCATCCTAAGATACAGTACAGTGAAGTTATATAGGTCAGAACTTAATTTCATGCTGAATGTCCCAGATAGAAGCTGTATGGGGGAAAGTTAGCTCAGATGTTTTGTTTTAGATTCTCAGTCAAGTCTTAGATCCCTTTTTTTCTATCTGATGTGACATCCTACCATATAAACCACCATCATGTACTGTAAACCACCAAACACAGCAGGAGACCATGGCACCCCTGCATGAGACGAATAAACAGTATTTTGTCAAACTTCCAAAGTTACATAATACACTGAAAAACAAACAAACTTGAATGGCATTTGGGAACTTAGGTTGATCATCAGTAGTGTGCAGCGGGCACAAAATATTCTGTAAAATGACTGCTTTGAATTAGGACACTTATGAAAGCTTAAGGCTGATTAATTGCTACTATATTCAAAGACTTTTGAGATATATTTCTTGGAGCTGTGGACCAGAATAGAATAGCAAACAGATTAATTAACAATGATGTTTTTGTTTCCACAGGACCAAACATAGTAAGTGAATTCTACATGAACAAAGACTCTTCCCAGAAGAAATGGTGTTGCAAGATTTTAGTCAGGGACACTGCTATTGGCCAATGCCCAGACGTCTGCCATCAGGAAGTTAGAAGAAGAAAAGCAACTTACAGAGGTCTCTTTCCCTTACCACTGCTCCAGGCTCAGAGAGCTCCCGTGTTATTTTGAAGTGGTGAGGCTCTGTTAATTGGACAATCCAAGTTTTTTGGAAACTTCCTTTTGAAGGCTATGCTGACTCCAAGAATATAAACTTTTTCCAACTTTCAGTGAATGGTGTTATAAATGGGGTTTGATTGGCACCCTGTCAGAATTTCATGATTTTTTTTTTCCCATCCACCATTTATTTTCAGACCCTGGTATGGCCATAGTGAAGGATTTCCCATCAGCAAGAACAGAGGATATGAGGTAAAGGAGAGTAAATATTTCCCTTTTTCTGAAGCCTGGTCACATTTAATCTGAATACAATAAACAAGAGTGAAAAATTGTTATAGATTCAAAACAATGCAGCCTTTCCAAATCCATGTTGGAATACTTTGAATATCGATACACTCAGATTACCTTTTAACTCATTTGTTCTTTTATCCTGATATCCATTGTCTCACATGTGGTGAATAAACAGGCATTTATCACTTGCTTAAAAAATATATATATATATATATATATATATATATATATATATATATATACAATTCTTTGTGTTAAGGAGAGAGCCAGATTTGCTCCTTACATAACGGATCATGCTGTTTTTCTTGAATGGTACTTTTAAAGATATGGATTTTGTTAGCTTTATGATAAATGTATAGAAACACAATGGACCATACTCTGAATGTTAGAAGATTGCCTTTTTCAAATGATTTTGCAAGCATTCGATTAGTAGTTATTGGCCTATAGTCAAGTAATACTTGACCTATGCTAATGTCTTGATTTCTTCAATAGCAAAATAAAATGAATAATTTACAGCATTTACCTACTTTGTAGGAATATTTGGGGGATCATGAGAAAGGTGACTTGTGCTCTTTTTAAGAATCAATACATGTTTTGATAAATTGTTAAGTCACATTATTCAGATGAGAAAATAATAACAAAAAATCTTCATGTAAATATTTCATACCTTAGACATTTTAATTGTAGCAGTAAAGTGCCTGTGCATGGGTGACTATGTGACCATTGTATGAAGTTGCTTTTATGCAAAGAAACTGTAATTCATACTACTGAACAAGTAATTTAATATTTTAGCCTCAATGGCTTAAAAATAAATAAAAACATAGTCATATTTAAATTATTAAATAATAAAAAATTAACTATAGATATAGACATTCTTTTTATATTTATGTGGATTTTTTAATTTTTTCTTAGGCCTATATCCTGGAACAAAACAATAGTAATCTCTACTTATATTACATCATCTTTATTTATTTTATTTTATTTTATTTTATTTTATTTTATTTTATTTTATTAAGGTATTATCTGTGTACATAGCTTACCATTGCCCCCCACCTCCCCACCTCCCATTCATGCCCTCCCTCCCCAGAGTTCTGTGTTCGTTGGTTGTACTTATGTTCATGCATACCAGTCCCTCGGTTGTTCTCCTATCTCCCCCCAGGTCTCCTTCCCCTCCCCGCTGTCATTTGACAATCTGCTTGTTTTATGGTGACTATCTCAGGACCCTATGAATAGAATCTGCTCCTCATTTGGCAGTCTGCTTGTTTTATGGTGACTATCTCAGGACCATATGAATAGAGTCCGCTCCTCCTCTGGTTTTCAACGCCCCTTCCCCTGGGTCCCACTGCTTCCCCTGGGACACATGGTTCGCCCGGGGCACACTGCACCCTGGGACACACGGCTCACCCAGGGTACACAGCCCCTCTAGGGTGTTGGGGTCGCATATTAGAGGCGCCGTGCTAGCTCCTTGCTAGCATGGCGGGCAGGCTGGGACAGCTGCAGTTGGGCTGAGATTGTTACAGGCGGGGGGACCACCTTCAAAGGTGTCTTGTTCGGTGTGGGAGCAGAGCAGCTGCATACATGGAGGCTAAGTTCTGAGGTCGCCCACTCCCTGAGCCCAAGGCATGGTGAGCTCTGTTCTTGGTGGATTTCCTTTATTCGTGGTGGCAGTGGCGGGTGGCGGTGCCAGGTGCAGCAGTGACGGTCGCTCCTGTGGTTCAATTACCACTGTAGTTTTAAAGTTCACATGGCGGTGGTGGCGAGAGCTTCGGCTCGGCCATGCGACATCGGAGGAAGGGCTCGCCTGGGCGGCTAATGGAAGGCGCCGTGCCATTTCCTCACCAGCGTGCTCCATCTCCCTCCCAGCATGGTGAGTGTGCTGGGAAGATTGTGGGCGGGCTGTGATGGCTGCATGGGGAGAGTCCGCCCTCAATGGTGTCCTCTTTGGTGCGGATGTGGAGCTGCTGTGGATGCAGAGGCTAATTTCTGAAGCCACACTCCCTGTGAGCCCGGGGCGTAGTGATCTCTGATTTCAGTGGATTCCCATTCTTGGGGGCGGTGGCGGGTGCGGCAGCGATGGTAGCTCCTGTGGCTCAATTTTCCCTGTAGTTTTAAAATCCGCATGGCGGTAGTGTCTGATGCTTTGGCCTGGCCATGCGAGAGCGGAGAGAGGATTCTCCTGGTCTGCCAACGGAAGGCACAGCGCCAGCACAGCGCGTGCGAAGGCCTGGCAGAGCAGGCCTCGGGCGGTGGCAGCGGTGGAGGCCGAGGGATCCTCGGGTGTGGTGCAAAGGCAGGGCCGAGCTGGTCGCGGGCGGTGGCAGAGAGTCCCCGCGATGTCTTAGTCTTTCAGACTTAGTGGAATGCTTCCCCTGAGCCAGGACAAGCAGCACCACCACAAATATTGGCCAGCTCAGTGCTGCCCCTCTACAGGTGACAGTAGGGGCATCCTCACCTCGGTAGGCCTTTGCTCTTGGAGGTCTTAACCAGTGGAAGGCAGCACGGTACAGAACTGCCCCACCTTCTCAGTCCTCCGCTATATTACATCATCTTTAAACTGATATTTGAAAAATGTATTAGCTTTTTTTCAGTTTAAGGGAAAATAAGATGATTATTTAACTTCCCCCAAATCAGAATGTGATTTAAAGATTCAAAATGGGTCTCCTGAAATCCCTATTCATTAAATGGTCAAAGTGGCAATTTGATGAGGTTGTATGCCATTTACATTACCTTGAAAGTCCTGGATTCTTTCTTTTATGATAAATTAAATGCCTGGTGCCTCCATATGCAGTCAAATGCTCTTCTATAGATACACTATGATTTTAAGATACAAAACCCCATGCTATGGCAACAATTTGAATGAGAAGTAAAAAAAAATTGCTTGCTATAGTTGTCACTAGTTTCCTCTTACATAAATAGAATATCTAAATCATAACATTTTAAGCTACAACAGCACTTTTGAAAGTTCAAATTCTCTTGATCTATAAAAGTAATTTATGACTGCACAGTAGGCAAAACAAAGGTTACCAATCCATGGCCCAAATTATTAAATAGAAAAGACCAAGGTGGGCATAATTATTTTTACATTTCTGACAGATGCAAGTTTTCACACATTTGTGCTTAACTGAATGAGGGAAGGGGTAGGTGAAGTGGATTGTCACTGAGACGTAGGCACACTTGTAGAAATTGCTTGGTGGAATGCAGGAATGAGTTTTGAACTTTCACATATAACTCTCTATATTGAAAATCCAATATGTAGTATACACACTGAGTGGCCAAATTATTATGACCACCCCATCAGTACTTCATTCGTCCACCTTTTGCCTTCAATACTGCAGTGATTCTTCTTAGCATTCACTCCGTAAGATGTTGAAAGGTGATTTTAGGAATCTGACACCATGCCTGATGAATAGCACTGTCCAGTTCTGTGAGATTTTTAAAAAAATATATTTTATTGATTTTTTTACAGAGAGGAAGAGAGAGGGATAGAGAGTTAGAAACATCAATGAGAGAGAATCATTGATCGCAACCAAGGTGCATGCCCTTGACTGGAATCGAACCCGGGACCTTTCAGTCTGCAGTCCAACGCTCTATCCACTGAGCCAAACCGGTTTTGGCCAGTTCTGTGAGATTTGATGGTTGTGGAACCAGCTGCCTGATGGTTCTTTTAACTTCGTCCCACAAATGCTCAATTGGATTGAGATCTGGTGATTGTGGGGGCCACCTAAGCAAGGTAAAGTCTCCCTCATGTTCTTGAAACCACTCCTGCACGATACGAGCACCATGACATGGCTCATTGTCTTGTTGGAAGAAGCCATCTCCATTAGGATATGCCATCAACATGATAGGATGAACTTGATCAGCAACAATACTTAGGTATGTTGTGCTATTCAGTATAACAATACTTAGGTATGTTGTTCCACATGAATTAAAGGGCCCAAATCATGTCAGGAAAACATGCCCCAAACCATAACACTGCCCCCACCAGCTTCAAGGGTTGTACTCATGCATGTGAGGTGCATGCTTTCATCCTGTTTCTATAAAATTCTCACTCTGCCATCTGCATTATGCAACTGGAAACGTGATTTATCAGACAACATGACTTTTTTCCAATGCTCAACTGTCCAATCCTTATGTTTCTGTGTGAATTAAAGATGTTTTATCTTGGTAACTGCAGACAGCAAAGGTGTTCAAACAGGCCTTTGGCTTCCATATCTCATACAATCCAGTGTACGGCTAATTTGGCTAATTTGCCTACAAACGTCAGCTGGTCATAATAATCTGGCCACTCGGTGTAAATGGAAAAAAGAACCTGCTCTGCTTGTTTTTACTTAAAATTATATTTGGTATGTAACTGAAGCTTGAATATTTATTCCAAAATGTAGTTTTCAATGAGGAGTCATTCATAGTTTGCAGGTTACTTCCACTCTCTGTCTTCCATTTTCAGCATCCATAAAGGATGCAGGCTGGATTGTACCCTGTTGAAGGTCTTTCCAGATGTAAAATTCTGTATTTTTATTGGAATAAAGTTTAGATTAATTGATGAAGAGATACATATGTGATAAAGGACTATAATAAAACATTAAATTTTAAACATTCATGATTAAATGTTGAAAAATATAATTTTTATGAATAATAATCTACAATGAATGATGATGTATAAAAATGAAGACCTATTTCCACAATACTTAGTATTTATATTGACATTTGAAATGTAATTGAATTTTTTAGCTTTATTGTATACATGTAGTTAAGAAAGAACTTCTAAGCTCAGCAAACTGATTAGTGGAAGCAAGTTTTAAGCAAGCCCTTGATTGGTGGAATTAAAGTTCAAATTAAACATTAACATATATTTCCCCTTCATGAAGTAGTCATTTCTACTTTGGACATGTATCAAATGTGAACAGCAACACAATAATGACACCATAATTTTTTTTAATCACTTTACAAAGTTGTTTCACATATGCTGCCTCATTTAATTAATAAAACTAAAGAAAGGTATACAGGAAATATTACCTGTATATTAGCAATGAGGCCTCTTGAGACAGAGGAATATTTTGACATACCCAAGGAAATATGATGACTTAACAGAATCAATAAAAATAGAACAGCTAAGGGTCCAGATAGTCTATGCCCTACTGAAATGGTGGAGTCTCTGAAAGAAAACAAGATACAGATTTTACTTATAAACAACTAGCAATCAAATTGGTGAGCTAAGATTTTTATGAAGTGGCTAGAAAATAAATAAAAACATAAGCAAATGTTACTGTGCTTATGTAAAAGACATATCTACAGTAAAAAAAATTTCAAATTATGAGGAAATATTGTTGTTACTTTCTTTTTTAAAATATATTTTAATTGATTTCAAAGAGGAAGAGAGAGGGAGAGAGATAGAAACATCAATAATGAGAGAGAATCATAGATTGACTGCCTTCTGTATGCCCCACTTTGGGGATTAAGCCCACAATTCTGGCATGTGCACTGGCCCGGTATCAAATCATGACCGATGGTACATAGGTTACTGCTCGACCACTGAGCCATGCCTGCCAAGTGGTGTTACTTTCAAATGACCAGGCCTAGACTTTCAGATGCTTGGGTCAATTCTGATAATTTTTTATAACAGTTTTAGGCTTTATCAATATTTTTCCAATCCTCTAGCATATCTATACTAATGAAAGGGTAATAAGCTAATTAGACCGGGATACTTTCTGGGAGACCTTTTGGACATCCTTCCAGACAAAGCCATGATGATGGGGACAAGGCAGAGGCTGTTAGGGGTGATCCAGCAGGCAGGGGAGAGCAAGCTAGCCAGCCAGGGATGGCAGTTGGGGGCAAACAGGCCGGCAGGGGAGAGCAGGTGGGGTTTAGCAGGACAGCGGGGGATAGGGGTAGTTGGAAGCAAGCAGCCCAGTGGGGGAGGGAAGTTGGGGGCAATAATTTCAGCAGGGCTGGGCAATTAGGGGTGATCAGGGTGGAAGGGGGAGACAGTTAGGGTTGACAGGCTGGCAGGGAGAGTGGTTAGGGATGATCAGGTAGGCAGGCAGGTGAGTGGTTAGGAGAAAGTGGTCCCAGATTGTGAGAGGGATGTCTGACTGCCAGCAGTTGGACATCCCCCAAGGGATCCCAGATTGCAGAGGGTGCAGGCCAAGCTGAGGGACACCCCCTCCTCAAGCACAAATTTTGTGCACCGGGCCACTAGTAGTATAATAATATGATAATTACTTCAATCTTCAAAAAAGTGGATCTTTTCATGGTTCACTTATAAACTTGACTACTCACCCCCACCCCAAACCCATTTGTACTTAGGACTACATAATAAAAGTTCATATATGGAAGTTCATGGTCCATCACCATGAGTTCAATCTGGTCAAACAATTCTTAAAAGCAACATCCCTATAACTATATCTGTACCAGTATAGTATAAATATTTACATGTTTACAGTGACTTTAAACAATGCAAAGCTATAATAACAGAATGTAGACAAAACAAAGAAAACAATTTCAAACAGACAACAAAATGTGGTTTTGGATTAAGGAAATTAAATTATATGGTTTGAGTTCATTTTCCTGTGTTGATACAACCCAAAACTGTCAAAACATAACTTCAATAAAATATGTTTTTCCATTGTGTACTTTAATGAAAAGGATACAAATAGAAAAATAATAAAATAAGATCTAAAGTGTGACAAAATAAATTATAAGATTGATTCAAATTGTTTTGTTAAGATATAATTATAATAAATTTTGTTAAAAAATAAGGTAAGGGCCGAAACCAGTTTGGCTCTGTGGATAGAGCATCAGCCTGTGGACTGAAAAGTCCCAGGTTCGATTCCAGTCAAAGGCATGTACCTTGGTTGAGGGCACATCCCCAGTAGGGGGTGTGCAAGAGGTAGCTGATCGATGATTCTCTCTCATCGATGTTTCTAACTCTCTATCCCTTTCTCTTCCTCTCTATTAAAAATCAATAAAATATATTTAAAAATAAGGTAAGGTAGATTTTTCTCTGGTGCTTTTATGCAGACTTGATTTTAATAGTCAACTATCTACTTTTTTCCTTTGGTCAAAATAGCAGAACATGTTATTCTATCTGAACAAACAATGGTATACAATCTATATGACTCCATGTATTATAATTTAGATGAGTCATATGTAATTATAGATCATTAACACAATATTTAGCATGAATAAATTATTTTGAATATGACAATAAAAATTCCTTTAAAATCAAAAGACATGTTCAGGCTCTAAAAATGCCATTCCACATTTATACAGGAACAGCAATCCTAAATAAAGTCACTAGCGATTTTTCTTTCCTTTTAATCTCTTCTCTAATCCGTAGCAGAGGTAGGATGTCGGCACCTTAAAAATCTTAAGTAAAGGCATTAGTTTTCTCATTCCCAATCACTTTAATTGAATGTGCAGTGTGTGTACAGAACTGTAATTCTGTCCAGAGGTTGCTTGTCAAGTCATGTTTTTATTGTAATTACCTGATTTGTTCAGGTTTAATCGTATTTACTTTTGAAGGTCAGCTGTCCTGCTCAGACATGGTTAGTTAAAGTAGGGGAAAATGTGTAACACCCACAGGCAGAAAGCCTAAAAAAAAAAAGAAAAGAAAAGAAATAAGGTCAGGAGTATAGTCTTCCCGTTTGGACAAAAAATAAAGTGAAATTGTCACCTACAAATTACTATAAATCAACAGATTATGTTTTTTACTTCATTACACTTCATATTCACTTTTTCCATTTGATATTAACATAATTTTGCAGGAAGATGTATAGTTCTCCATTGATAATGCAGTTATTTTATTCTTGTTGGATTCCGATGATGATGAATTATTCACAATTGACATGTAGGACATCAAGATGAGAAAATGGACTGCACATCTCCTCTTCCTAGTGTCCACTTACAAAACTTATTTTAAGTGAATTTTCTATCATATTTCTATCTATGAAAATCTTCCCAAATTCATACCCTTGACACTTGATTAAACTTTGGTAGGAAAGAGGAATTTTAATATTATGACTCGACCTAATCTTTGAGATTATTATCATAATCATTTAACATCAATTATAGACTGAGGTGATAGATATTAACTAAAGTTATTTTGGTAATAATTTCATAACATACACAGGTCAAATAATCATGATGGACACTTTAAATTTATACAGTGCTATAGGTCAATTATCTGTATATATAAAAACCTAATATGCTAAGTGTCTGACCGATTGGTTGACTCTTTGGTCAACATCTCAACCAGTCACTATCATGTGCACTGGTCACCAGGGGGCAGATGCTCTGATTGGTAGGTGAGCCTGTTGTTGGGGTCCAGCTGATGAGGACTGGGTGAGCGGGTGGAATCTGCCCTGGAACCTTCCTGCGGTCCCTCCCTGGCCAGCCAGCTCCCATTGGCCCTAATCGGAACTGAGTGAGATGGCCCTGATTGGCCTCAATCACCATCCAGGTCGAGGGACTTCACCCAAGCATGAATTCATGCACCAGGCCTCTAGTAGTAAGATAAGGTTATTAGTATTATAGAAAAATAATATAACCAATATATAAGAACCTGTAGTAGGATCTCGTGGGTAATATCTAAGACAACTGGATACTTTTGTACAAGGCAACTAGGAGATAGCCTACAAAATTGTAGTCTAAAGGGGAACCATTGATTAGAACACACTAGCCACCATGATATTCAGTTGTCTGTTGCTACATAACAAACAACCTCCAAATTTAGTGGTTAAAACATCAACGACTGTTTTATTATATGTTTTATATTTTGGGAAATTGATTGGGCTCCAGAGGATTGCTGTGGTTCTCTAATTCAATTGCAGCCTGAAAATAACTGGGGCTAGAGATATTTCTCAGACAGATGTCTGGGACCTCAGTTGAGCTGTCATCAAGAAAGCCTACATATACATCACATCTACATATGACCTGACTTCCTAGCATGTTCCATGGCTTCCAGGCAGAAATTGTATTCTTTTATGACCTAGCCATGGACACATCATCAGAGTATCACTTCTCCTACAGTTACAGTCTGACCCTTACAGTGAAAGAAACAAGGACTCTCCCCACCTCCCTTCTCTAGAGGAGGAGTATTAATATCTCACTGAAGAAGAGCATGTGGGTTGCACCCATCTTGGAAAACATAAACTATTGCTATACCAAGCTCTGAAGTTGATCAGGATTGTATTTTAAAGTAACTTCCTATCAGATAGTCCAAGTAAGCATTGATTAAAGGCTACAGGAGGTACTTCCATAGCTAATAAAAGCTACGTTGTTCAATAAATTTGGGGGGATTATATATGAATATTTTAACCTTACTAAGGACTTCCTTGTAGTTTTATTTCTTTTTGTAATTATGATAGATTTTGCTTTATTTATTTTTGATGCTACATTATTAGATACCTGTAGGCCCCTATAGGAAGGTATTCTATCTGCTTAGTATTTACTTTCTTTATCCATATTAACTCATTTTACCTTAAAATATTTTAGTCTGATATTAATAATTGCTATGGTAGCTTATCTACTATTAGAATGTTCTTGTTTTAACATATTTATGTCTTTTATTTCAAGTATTTTAGGTAATTCTGTTTTATGTGTGTCTATTCAAGAACATAGAACTGGATTTGCTAATTTAAGTACCTTTTAAAATCCAAGCTAACATTCACTTTCTTAACTAGTGAATTTAGATCTTTTTATTTATTGTAATTATGTTGCATTTAAGCTTATATTTAAGTCTTTTGACCTTTTTTGATTGGATCATTTATCTTCCATTCGTTAATTTTTATGAGTTCCCTATAAATTTTGGAGATTAAACCATTATCGGATGTAATATTAGCAAATATGTTATCCCCATTCAGTGGGCTCTCTCTCTCTCTCTCTCTCTCTCTCTCTCTCTCTCTCTCTATATATATATATATATATATATATATATATATATTTGATTTTTCACACAGAGGAAGGGAGAAGGATAGAGAGCTAGAAACATCCATGAGAGAGAAACATCGAATGGCTGTCCATCGAATGGTTGTCTCCTGCACACTCCCCACCAGGGATGTGCCCGCAACCAAGGTACCAATGTACATGCCCTTGACCGGAATCTAACCTGGGACCTTTCAGTCCACAGACCGACGCTCTATCCACTGAGCCAAACCAGTTTTGGCTTCTCTTGTTGTTTTGTTGATGATTTCTTTTGCTGTGTAGGAGCTTCTTATTTTTATGTAGTCCCATTTGTTTATTTTTTCCTCAGTTTTCATTGTCCTAGGAGTTGTGTCAGTAAAGATATTGCTATAAGATATGTCTGATATTTTGCTACCTATTGATTCTTCTAAGATTTTTTTTATAGTTTCTGTCTTACATGTATTTAATCCATTCTGAGTTTATTTTTGTGTATGATGTAAGTTTGTGGTCTAGTTTCTTTCTTTCTTTCTTTCTTTTTCTTTCTTTCTTTCTTTCTTTTTTTTTTTTTTTTTTTTTTTTTTTTTTTTCATGTATGTGTCCCATTTTTCCAACACCAGATCCATGGATGGACCTGGAGAACATTATGCTAAGCAAAATAAGCCAGTCAGAGAAAGATAAATATCACATGATTTCACTCATTTGTGGAATATAATGAACAGCATAAACTGATGAACAAAAATAGATCCAGAGACATAGAAGCTTGAATAGACTGACAAACCTCAACAGGAAGGCATGGGAGAGAAGGAGGGAGATCAACCAAAGGACTTGTATGTATGCATATAAGCATAACCAATGGACACAAATAGTAGGGAGCAGGTGGGGAAGGGTTAACGGGGAGGGAAAGGAGGCATATATAATACTTTAAATAATAAAGAATTTAAATTAAAATGCAACTAATTTCTGGGTATTTATTTTGTATATTGCTACTTTACTGAATTCATTTATCAGTTCCATCAGTTTATTGCTGTAATATTTAAGGTACTTTATATACAATATTATGTCATATGCAAATAAGGATACTTTTACTTCTTTCTTTCCAATTTGGATGATTTTTATTCCTTCTTCTTGCCTGATTGCTGTGACTAAAACTTCTAGTACTGTGTTGAACATGAGTGGTGAAAGTGGCATTCTTGTATTATTTCCACTCTTAAGGGAAACACTTATAGTTTTTGTCCACTGAGTATAATGTTGGTTATGGGTTTCTCAAAGATTATTTTTAAGTAGAGGGAACTCAGTTGGTTATAATTCCAGGCCTATCTGATTTCTCAACTCACTTTGTTCTTGGGAGTATGAGCTGACTCCCAGATGTTCTCCTGGGGCCCGCCCAAGTTGCCACAGAAAATAAACATATTGCTTTTTCCTTCTTGAAGTAGTTTCAGCACCTACAGAGGGGTGGTATATGGGGAGGTTGTATACATTACTAGATAGATAAATCCAACAGATACTGAATTACATGTATATAGTCCATTTGGCTTTTATATGCATGTTTCTAGATTAATCTTTAACAGTAATAAAGTTTATTTCTGAAGTACATGTGCCACATTTTGTTTTACTTCCTAATGCATTCAGATGTGGTGGATGATAGGAGTATTCCCTGCATGCTTTACAACCTCAGTATCTCAATTTCAGTACATGCTAAAGTTTTGCTAGAGCCAGTGATAACTGTTGGCCTTCCATACCAGATGAGAAATATAAAATACAGTTAAATAAATTTAAAAGTTCTCCCTGAAAATATAAGTTTTACTTTATAGAGCTCATTATCAGCATATTTCACTACATTGAAAAGAGAAACCTTCATGTGGTATTGGGCAGAAATTTATAAGACTTTAGCAACCTATAAATGATAGCATTGTTGATTATTTAAAAATTCTATCCTCTAGTAAAATATGATTACTTAACTTATCCTCTTCTTGGCATCTAAATTACATTTTTCCAACTTTGGAATTTTTCTCAGAGAGGAAATAATCCTGGGATATTATTAAATGAGATGTCAACTTGATCTAGCACTGGCTGAACTGACTGAAATAGGTATTGAAGTACTTCCACTATGAGTTAGCACTGTCAACTGAACTATACACCTGAGTTGCTGGCCAACTATTTTTAATTATAAACTGTTGTAAAACCAATTCTACAATGTACCACATTCATTACATTCACTTTTCTTATAACAGCGTATAATAAAGGGTATCAAAATAATTTAGACATTTACTTTTTTGTCTTGCTGAAACAAATCTTCATGGTCAAAACTGACAAAACTTGGGCTAGTGTTTTGACTTTTTAAAACTATTTTAGACATAAATAATTTAATATTGTCAATATTTTAATTTAGTTTTCAGCAGCTACAGGAGAAAATCACTTATATATCACATGATGGTGTTAAGGAAAAAAACCATTGAAACCTGTAAAGAATTTTTGTGAGTTTATTTGAGCCAAACTGTCAATTGCCGGGAAGCAGAACCTTAAAGGATTGAGATAATGCTCCCGAGAATGGCCAGTTACATTTCTGTATTTATACATTGCAATCAAAGGAGGGACATAGATGGGTTACATGAAATTCATTGGTGATGGACTAAGGAGGCGGGAGAAAGCAAGCCTGTGGGAAACCTCTGGGATAGGGTAGAAAGTGAAATGATGGACATGAGCTTCTTTTACAGAGATGGATACAGGACACTCCAACACAATTAACAGTTGACAATTAACTTGATAACAATAACAATGAGGGAATGTCTCAGGGCCACTTGTTGTGCCCTCAGGGGTCCGGGGTAAAGAGGAAGCTACAAGTTACTCAGACTTCTCACAGATAGGTTATCTTAGAGACCAGAAGGCAAAAGGGCTCAGTAAAGATCAAAGTTGATCTTTGTCTGGGAAAATATTGGCCTAGAAAATGACTGCCCACTATAACCTGTTGGTAGTAAGATATTTAATTTTCAAACCATCCTTTGTGGTTACTTTAGGTCTCTGAGTTTGCAAGACCGCCACACAGGCCATCCCTGTGGCTCTTTTCATTCACAATGGCATGGGAAACTTTTGACTTCTGACATGACTGTAAAAAATGAAACCAGTCAAGTCTCTGTGCCTCTGCCTGAGCTGTTTCCTTGCTTGAATACGCATTTCCTCTTCAACCACTTGGGGGATAGCTACAAGTATTTGAATATTTGTCATTCTGAGGCCTTTCCTTACCCCTCATTGCTATTCCTGGTAAAATTAGATTGCATTCTCCTTTCTACCACTATTGTACTTTTTCCATATGTCTACCATTGCACATCATCATTATAATTAACATGCCTCATCTCTCCTACTAAATGCTAAGCTCAAGATAAAGAGTTTTATTTTCTTGTTTCAGTGTTTACAATACCTATCACTCACAGTGCCTGGCCTATAATTATGTGGTTAATGAGTGAGTAAATGATTAGATGGGTGGTGGGTGGGATGACAGTATTTGTTAATAAATATATAGCAGCCTAGAGTCCCCAGCACCATTCCAAACCCCCACTCCCTCATATTAAGAGAAATTTTAACTGAATAATTAAATAATTGCAAAAATAATAGAAATCTTTTCTTTCCTGTAAAGAATCCTTATTAAGCTTATACTTGACTATAAAAGACTATTTAAGAGCTAATGAAGGCTTGAAGTATGTATAATCTGACTCAATATTTTGATAGATCTCAAATCAATTTATTTTTGCATAAGCCAGCATTAGTATATGTTTTTAAAAATCTGTGTCCAGATTAATATATTTAGTTTTTCTTAACACTACTAATAATCATCAGATCACAAGTTGGTAAAAACTTTATATATGTATGCTTTTCTCTGATATGAAATTAAATTCACAAGCTGCATTGCTTTCTTTTTGCACTGATAAGTCAATTGAAATATGTTTTGCTAGATTATATTAAGACAAAAGGCCTGGTACATGAAATTTGTGCACATGGGCATGTGTCCCGCAGCCCAGCCTGCACCCTCTCCAATCTGGGACCCTTGAGGGATGTCCGACTGCCCGTTTAGGATAAAGCCTAAATGGGCAGTCAGACATCCCTCTCACAATACAGAACTGATGGCTCCCAACTACTCCCCTGCCTGCCTTCCTGATTGTCCCTAACCACTTCGACCTGCCAGCCTCATCACTCCCTAACCATTCCCCTGACAGCCTGATTGCCCCCAACTTCCCTCCTCTGCAAGCCTGGTCACCCCTAATTTCCCTCCCCTGCAGGCTTGATCACCCCCAACTGCCCTCCCTTGAAAGCTTGGTCCCTCCTAATTGCCCTTCCCTGCTGGCCATCTTGTGGCAGCCATCTTGTGTCCACATGGGGGTAGGATCTTTGACCACATGGGGGTAACAATCTTGTGTGTTGGAGTGATGGTCAGTTTACATATTACCCTTTTGTTAGATAGTATAGGATAGTTATTATAGTATTTTGAAATTTTTGTTATGCCCCCAATGCAAATAATGTTGGGCTTCACAAATGTGCTTTTTAATGAGTATTCTTTTATAAGTCTATAATTGAAAAATAATAAGATCCTACCACAATTATTCAGTTTAATATATGGTTTTATGTTTGTTTGCTTGAAGGATGGAAGAAAAGGACTAAAGCAAGAGCCTGATTACTATATAGGAAAATTCTCATGGGCAGACATTTACAATCTTACTTTAGCCAGCACATGTTGGGATACATTACCTTGCTCATACTCTACATTCAGTAAATCAATGTTTTGTTTTGTTTTCTTGTACCAGTGTAGGATTCTATTGGTCTCCACAGGCTTGGTCTTCCAACCAAATGAGCACAAGCTGTCATTCCCTGCCTTGCTTCCATCCACAGTGTAATCTACACTGTTCCCTATACTGTCCTCACCAAACCCTCCGTATCTAAATATAAAAGACAGCAGAGGCCTCGTGCAGAAAAATTCATGCTCTTTGGGGAGAGGGGGGTCCTTCAGCCTGACCTGGACCCTCTCACAATCCAGGACCCCTCAGGTAGGGTCCCTAGGCCTGGCCTGAGATCAGGGCCTACTGGGGCTTTCCTTCGCCGGGCTGCAGGCAGCTGGCCGCAACCCCACCACTGCCACTGCTTGCCATCTGTGCAGCACTACTCCTCCTCCCCTGTCACTGGTGGCCTCCCTCTGCAGGCAACAGGCTAGGGTGCAATGGCGTGGCTGGCCTGGGCCTCCCTCATTCTTTGCTGAGGGGCAGGGCTAGCCCTGCTAGGGGTCATCTGCCTACCTGATTCCCCCTAACCACTTGCCTCCTACATGATCACCTCTAACCACTAGTCTGCCTACCTGGTCACCCCTAACTCCTCTGCCTGCCTGCCTGCCTGACCGCCCCATACCTCTTGCTTAGAGGTGGGGCCAGCACTGCCTTCTGGTGGTCAGCATCCTGTCATTACTGGTTAGTACAACCAGGGTTTTTATATATTAGGATGCTTTTGCAAGTCTAATGTTTACAACATTCACATCCTATTAAACTTATTAACATTTTTAAAACCTATGTAGCAATATTTAAATTAGCATTAAGTTGAACCATCCAAAATATGTTTACGTCTATTTAACATGTAAACATTATTAAGTATAATGTATGTCATAAGCTGTGGCAAATGGGAAATCTTCATTGATAATAATTTGCTAATCAACTGGGAATCATTTTGGAAAAAAATTTCAAAACAATACTTTTAATATTTTGCACAAACTTAAGTGTACCAAAACTTTTAAAATATCTAGCAAATATTTTTTAAATTAAGTAAAACAAAATAAATCATCTTTATACATAAATTATAAGTTTGACAGTTCACAAACCTTAAACTTTTATATCTTATTACACTATTTGGGTTAATTTTAACTGAAACATAGTTTTTGCTTTAACACGATAACATTTCCCATTAGCATTATTATTTCTACACTTTCACTCTCTCTGTTAAATACTGAAGCCAACATTATTTGCAGCAACTATTGCACTTCCCTTGGGGATTTGTTTGCAAGTCTTTCTCCTTATCAACTCTCTATTTTAATTTGATCTTATTAATTTCACTCTTAAGTCAAATGATTTGGCAAAGGAAGAAAGTCAGGGATAAGAGTTAAATGGTAATAACAAATATTTTGAAATATTTAAAAGTCAAGACTTTTTAGTCATTTTTTTCCACATGTGTAAGACAAGCAAATACACTTAACAAAAAGCAACAGTAAAAAGTCATTGTACTAAACAGAGACAGTCAACAGCTGGTAGAAAATGGAACTTTGTAAAGAGACAATAAAAAAGAAAACTAAAAAGGCTTCCCATTGCTTACAGTAGGCCACCGTAAACCCACTGCTTTTGGAGGTCATTAAAACATCTCCAACAATTTCCCAAAGATTTTTGGATCAAGAGGCTCAAAAGAAGATTTTGCCAACCACTACTTTCCTTTCATTGTATTTCATGAGAAATTTTATCCACATGTTTCTGATTCACTTATATTTAAGTCATTAAAGAGTTCTTGTGCAAGAGCTATTTGATTTCTAAGAAATCATTTGAGCTCTTTATGGAAGGCTGCTCATTTTCTTTGAAATAAGTTTTGCATAACTGAAAATACTTGACTTTATGTTCTAAACCGAGCTTTTAAGTTTTTGCACAGTCATAGAACCTTAGATTTTTAGAATAGATATTAAATGTAGCCTATTCCAACATCCAACCAAAATAGAACATATCTTACTATTCTTTGGCAGATAAAAATATTGGTTCCCGGAGGAACAAGATTGCCGTGTTAGGTAAACACTCCTAAATGGCTGCTGGACACAACAAGTCCAAGGGAAAGCAACTATAAAACAAACATTTATCTCCCAGGAACCAAACAAAAGCTGGCTGAGAGGAAGCCCAACATCTAGACTGAAACAAAAGAGGAGAATCCAGGACACAAGCACTGAAAAACTGAGGTAGGGAGGGTGTGGATGTGATAAGGGCTGGCAGCAGATCCAGGCTGGCGAAGGGCGATGCTTTCTTCAACCAGAGGAGAGACGAGCGCCCGATCTCTCTGAAACCCAGTTTCTAGGGAGAGGCTAGGCGCTAGACTGTCTGCCATCAGGTCAGAAAGTGAGGCATGTTGCTTGCAGATCTGGGACTGTTTACTGTGCTGTGGTGCAAGACTCAGGGAGAGGCAGGGATGCCAAAAGGAGGCAGTGGAGCAGCAGCCATCCCTGTTGGCCACGCTCCAGCCTAGTGACACCATGAGACTCCACTCTGAGACTCCGCCCCTCACAACACATCCTAGCTACAGGCATCGGACTTTGCATATGAATTGCCCTCTCTGTTGCAGTTTAACAAAAATTGCAACCTGGGGCAAACAGATGCAAAGAGGACAGGACTGTGGTTCACACTGTAGCTCTCCTGAGACAATACTGGCCTCGGACACTAGCTGAACTGTACCCCATTGAGACCCAGAAACTAGATTTCTAGTGCTCAGTTTCAATCCCTCACACCCATAAGTAACACATTTGGGAGACAGTCTCAGTGAGCACCAAAACCCCACTGAAACAAGGTGTCTCTCCAGCACAGCAGTTCTTCCTTGATAAACACAGTGGATCCTCACAGACAATTGGCCTGGAGGTCAATTCTTCCCAGAGTACCGACAGCAATCAAGGCTTAATTACACCAAGACTTTGCACTAAGCCCACAAAGGGATATAGCAAAAGCAACCACCTCAGGTGATTGGAGAAGCTGAGATACTGACCCCTATAGATCACTGACCACACAAAGCCTCTCCATCAACACAGGCAGACAGCCAAAATGAGGGAACAGAAGCATGACACAAATGGGAGAGATGGAGGAGAGTGAGCTACTGGAAAACACAGTTCAGAATCACATTTCTATAATTACTCAAGAATCTTCTAAAAACATTTGAGAAATTTGATGAGACCCCCAAGAAGCTTGTTGAGACCTTCAAGGACCTTAATGAGAATACAAAAAAAAAAAAAAATGGAAAAGGACCTGCCAGAAATTAAACATACAAAGTCTGAAATAAAGAATATACAGAAACCAACTATAGATCAACATGCCCCAAGAATCAAACCAAAGAACTGGTATATAAGAAGGCAAAAATCACCCAGAGAGGCAAAACAAAAGAAGAATCCAAAAGTGTGAGGATCATGTAAGGAGCCTCTGGGACAGCTTAAAACATACCAACATCCGGATTTTGGGGGTGCCAGAAGAAGAGAGCGAGCAGAATAGTAAAGGCTTAATTGAAGAAATAATGACAGAAAACTTTCCATACCTGGTGAAAGAAATAGACCTACAAGTTCAGGAAGCACACAGGACCCCAAACAGGAGGAATCCAAAGAGGAATACACCAAGAAACATCATCATTAAATTGCCAAGAGCAAAAGACAAAGAGAAAATCTTACAAGCAGCAAGAGAAATACAACTAGTTACCTACAAGGGAATACCCATAAGACTATCAGCTGATTTCTCAAGAGAAACTATGCAGGCCAGAAGGGAGTGGCAAGAAATATTCAAAATTATGAACAACAAGAATCTACAACCAAGATTACTCTACCCAGCAAAGCTATCATTCAGAATTGAAGGTCAGATAAAGAGCTTCACAGATAAGAAAAAGTTAAAGGAGTTCATCAACACCAAACCAGGATTACAGGAAATGTTGAAGGATATTCTTTAAGAAGAGGAAGAAAAAGAAAAAGGTAAAGGTAAATAATTATGAACAGCAAAAAGGCATCAAATACATACCTAGCGAATCTAAAAATCAAGAGAATAAAAAAAAATCTGAAGAACAAAATGGACTTGTGAATATAATAGAATCAGGGACATAGAAAGGAATTGGACTATTTACAGGGAGAAAGGGGTCTGAGGGGTGTCAGAAGAGATTGGATGATAATCTTACATCTATGGGTGAAGACAGTTTTGGGGACAAGAATGTGGGGTGGGGTTGGGAATCAGGTGGAGGGGAGCTAAGGTGGGGGGGGGCACCTGTAATAATCTGAACAATAAATATTTATTTAAAAAATATTGATTCGTTTTTGGTCATTTTCAGTGCTAGGGAATTCATTACTTTAGAAGAAATCTTATCAAGCTTCATCCTCTCCTTTATCCTGTCACAATTATTTGGCATTCCCTAATATAAGGCTAAATATGGTTATGTGTGTGTGTGTGTGTGTGTGTGTGTGTGTGTGTGTGTGTGTTATGACTTAATCTCTTCCTTGAGTGGTTTCTGTTACCTTATCTTTAGTTTGATAATTTGTACATTTACCTGATCTTGAGAAACTATCTTAAGTTTAAATATTAGTTTATTTTAAAGAAGCTTCATTTGATTTTTTGTTTAAACATATGATAGAACTAGACATATATTTCACATTAATATTTTAATTTAATCCATATAATACCCCTCAAAAATACTCATGCCCCAACTTACAAATGGGGAAACTAAATTTCAGAAAATTAGTTATTTTTTAATTGGGGGAGGGGGAGAACATGTTGTCATATGACTGCCTATTTAAACCAAAATCTTATAGACTCCAAAGCCATAGCTCTTTCTCCTACATTGAGCCAAATTTCAATTTTCTCATAAGGTCTTTGTCCACAAGAAACAGGTATAATAAAACAAACAGTTTATACACCTACACATTTTACTGCTTCAGAACTAATTACAGTACACATTAGGTAAGTCACATAAAAACACTGTTTTTGTCAGTCAAAATTACTCATTGTCTACAATTTTTATGACCCAGTTTAACATATAGATATACTTAACTACATGTTTGCATTAAGTTTTGAGATAATTTTTTCTGGCAATTCATATAAGGCTGAGTAGAATAACACACTTGCCTATATTAAAATGAGTGTTTTTGAAAATTAAGAGAAGAGACAGCAGACATTTATCTAGTATAAATACTTAAATAATTAGATACATCAGCCCAGCCGATATAGTTGGGAGCCAGAAACCAAGAGGCCGGCCACCAGTTCAATTCTCCATCAGGGTACATGTTTGGGTTGGGGGCTGGATCACCTGTGGTGAGGGTGCAGAAGGCAGCCAATCAATGATGTTTCTCTCTCATCAATGTTTCTACTTCTCTATCTAAAAAAAACATCAATAAAACATATATTTAAAAAAAGTTACATCAAAATGTAGCTACTTAAGCAAACAGATAATCAAGCTCAAGTGCAAATTAGGTAGGTGATATCAAGCTTCAGAATTCTTTCTCCTTTGAATTCATTTTATTTTTTGAGAATCAATTATGCGCCAAACACTGGGTTCAGTCTTTCAGATATAGAGATGAATAAGTCATTGTTTCCTTTTCAGAAAGTGTCCAGGGTTTTTGATAAGGATTATTCTCTCACATTGTGGCTCAAGCATTTTTATCCACTCTCCCTGGCTCTATTTCTTTCTTTCTTCTTATTTTTTTTCTTCTTTTAAGTATCTCTCAATCCTCTTAATTCTGGGGTGACCCAATAACTTTTTAGTTGAAAACGATACTTTTCTCAGTTCCTTTAAAATATATCTATGTGTAATATTTTTGTTTTCTGTTTCTAATTCTATAATGGCAGTAAAATCTCTTGGGCAAAAACATCTTTTATAGGTAAGTTCTTCATTCCAATCTTGAGTTTAATATATATTATTGTTCAAATTAACTGACCTTAATAAGCAACTCTATTTTGTCTTTAGACCATATCATTTTTTCATAATGAACTTTTCAAACAAATATATGAGCATTAGAATATGTAAAAATATTAGCAAAATATTATTCTAATTGCTATAATTACTAAACTATGAATGCTTAAAGATAATTTAGTTATAGTCTTCACCCAAAAATTATTGAGTTCCTACTTTATTAGGAACAGAAGAGAGTTACAATAGGAATTTTGAGACAATCATACATTTCAAAGCCATTTTAGGGAGAAGAATTGGATACTATGAAAGAAATTAAGCAACAACAGTATATACACATAAATAATATATATAAAGTGGTAGATTTAGTTGATTATTAAAATGATCATTGTAATTAAAACCAGGAATGGTTATTGTTGAAGGAAGCATAGGCTATGGCTTGGCAAAATGCAAAAGTGGATCATTTTGGTATTGTAGATAAAAATTATAAAGTTGGAGTAGTTATATTTTATAAACAATGAATGCAGATTGAGGTATTACAATAGGTTAAAAATTACAATATCAACAAGAATTATAGAATCAAAAACATAGTATAGAAAGTGCTATAGATGTTACATCATCCAGACATTATGATTTTATAGAAAATGACTACATAAGGGATCAAGGATTTTCCAGGTGATTTCTCATATATTTGGAATATGGTTCCATGAGTCAAAATTCTGCACTCCAGGCTTGTTCCATTGGTGTGATTTATGTTGGTTTGTTTAGGGTGTGTGAGGGGAACAGAAGCTGAGTACAAATGTGAGCCTTTGAAGATTTATACTATAGCCATATTGGCTAGTGAATTGCACATCATTGCTCTATCTGTATGTTACATCAGAATAGATATGTGAAATTCTTGAAATAAAAAGCTGTCTATGAATGAGAAAGTAATATATTACCCATTATTCTAAAAGTTTATATTTAAAAAATCCAAAGTGAAATTTCACAACTAAATTCACAGGTTGTAAATGATGAGTTTAAGTGAGAGTCAAAACATTTGATTGTGGCTCATACAGATTTAGAATCCAGACCCCCCCCCCAAAAAAAAAAAAAAGTAAAAAGGTTTGCAATGGTTCTGTTATTGATCTTGAGTTTTAAATAGAGGTAGGATGTATGAGTACATATAATATAATCGTAAACCAAATCAAAAGCAGTACTATTTGTGAAACCATAATACTGTTTTTTCAATGTATGATATCAGGATTCCAGAGCTCATTAAAAACATATAGAAGGACCCATAATTATTTGAGAGCTTTGGCAAGTATGCTATAAAAATATTACAACTGGTTTAGTCTTAGAGCAGGGAGTTAAAATTTGAGCAAGTTCTCACAGTATCTTAAAGCTGATATTTTTTTTTACTCCACCATAAATAAAGGTAAATACATCTTACTTGAACAAGAAAGTAAGGTAGAGAATTATTTTTATGTATGTACTATTAAAATCACATAGGATAAGCTTTTTACTATATCTTTCTTTTCTCACAAAATGTATTCTCATGTAAAAAGTAAAATTATATTCATAGCATAAGACTGATTAGAATAATTTTTAAACTATGGAGAAAAATAAAAATTAAGGTTGAGCGATTTATATTTTTATTTAGTTATTATTTACAAAATCTCAAACATAAAATCTCTGATAAAATTAGAATCCAAAGGAAAACAAAAGAGAATAAAAGGAAAAGGAGGAGCACAAGTTGAAGAAAATACTTTCCTTTAAAATAATCATATTCTGTTTACAATTATATTATTGGAAACATAGAGACAAAATGAGAGAAAATTCCAATTTCTGGTCTAAAATTGAAACCTTGTGTTTTATAGAGATGTAATTGAGGCCTGAAGCCTCCTGTTAAGTTATTGTGTAGGTCTAAGAAAATACCCGGGCTCCAGAACCCAAATTCTAGGGCTCTTCCCTTATCACAGGGCTCCTGCCTGCCTGGTCACACCCTTACTCTCCCCCTCCCCCACCCACCCCCGCCAGCCTAGTTTAAGGTGACCAGATGTCCCGCTTTTGGCGGGACAGTCCCGATTTATAATAATTTGTCCCCAAATCGGGACTTTTTAAAAATGCCTCGGGATACGGGATAAATTGTTAAAAATCGGGACTGTCCCACCAAAAGTGGGATGTCTGGTCACCTTAGCCTAGTCACCCCTCACTGGCCCCCTGCCAGCCTAATTACCCCCAACTTCCCCCTGCCAGCCTGATCACCCCTAACTGCCCCCCTGCTGGCCTGGTTGTCCCCAACTGCTCCCTTTCTGCCAGCCTGGTTTACCCTCATGGCTCCCCAGCCAGCCTCGTCACCCCATGCAGCCTGCTTGTTCAGTCATTTGGTCATCCCTCACTAAGCCCCCTGCCGGCCTGATTGTAGGGTGTGAGGGTGTGAGAGTTAATTTTCATATTATATCTTTTTTATATAGGATAATCTTCTTTACAAGTAACCCATGGACAGAGTAGGGAGGTGAGGGCATGTGCTAGGGGGTGGGAATGACCAGGGAGAGTACAATGGGGGGAAAAGGAGACATATGTAATACTTTAAATAATAAAGAATTAAAAAAAGAATAGGGTTCCAAACTCAAGAAATACATGAAGTCATTTATGTAACAGGTTCCTTGTGCAAGATGCAAGAATACTTGACTTTTGACTCAACAGTATTTACCCAATTAAAATATATATGAATTATCATTATAAAATACTAGTATTTATTTTTTGAGCACATAAGTTCTGTATTGCACAGCTCTTTATTTCTAGTTGTATTACAGCACTCTTTAGGATTAAGTTGTACCACATAATGGTTGTACTTACATATATTGTGAAATAGCTACCACAATTTTATTTATTTTTTAAAATATATTTATTGATATTTTACAGAGAGGAAGGGAGAGAGATAGCTAGAAACGTTGATGAGAGAAAAACATCGACCAGCTGCCTCTTGCACACCCCCTACCGGGGATGTGCCCGCAACCAAGGTACATGCCCTTGACCGGAATCGAACCTGGGACCTTTCAGTCCGTAGACCCACGCTCTACCACTGAGCCAAATCGGTTTTAGCGGCAGCTACCACAATTTTAGTTAATATTATCATCTCATATAGATACAAAATAAAAGAGAAAAATACTTTTTTCTTGTGATGAGAAATCTTAAGATCTACCCCCATAACAACAACTTTCATGTACATCACAAAACAGTGTTAACTACAGTCATCATACACTAAACATCTTAACACACATATTAATATTTATTAATTGAATCAGAAATGTAAGTCTAATTTTAACTTTTGCAATTGATTTGTCTGATGTGATATTTTTGTATATTTATTTATTCAAGGGAGCAATCACTATACTTCAGAAAGTCTTCCTACTGTCATGGTCATGTATCAGTGTTCAGGTAAATATATTGTCCCTCTTGATTCTCTGTAACTTGACAAAATATACATCATTTGTTGTTTATATCCTTTATTCCCCTTCAGTATTTCCCTTATTTACTTTTTTCTCTTTATATGTCTACATTCTTTATAATGTTTGTATTTAGTATTTTAATTCTTCAGTCAGAAATGTCTATGCTTAATCCCATGATGCCTTGAACAGCTTTCTCCATTTTGTTAGATCGAATCATTGTGATTCCATTCTGACTCATAGAAAGATAACAAGTACAGGTGAGACCGATAATGTTACTACTACATGCTCTCTTAATAGATGTTAAGAATATAACCCCTGCCCCCAACTCAGAGCTTGGAAAGTTAACTGCAGAACTCATTTTGAGATTCTTTCACAAGAAGGAAAATCCACTCATTCCCATTAAAAGAGTTTGTGAAGTCCTCATATGCAACTAACATCATGTGAGAAGAAAGAAAGGATTAAGAATATCATAATAAGCACAAAAATAGGGCCAATTTTCACATTACACAGCTAAATTGGAAAGGAAGGAAATAAAAACATCAGTGGGTAAATTTAATGTAATTGGAGAATACTGTAGTCAAAGTAGTTTGTTTGCTCTAATCTTGTACACGATATAAAAATGTTGTTTCAAATGGACCCCAGCTGCAAGTAATCACAGTCAGAGTCTAAATGGAATCAACAGTGATGATTTGGTAGAAAGACAAATGCCATGTAGCTCTTCTTGGAGAAAATAGACAATCAACAGTCCCAAATATTAACACATGAAAAATGTGCTACAACTCTGAAAATTAATTCATATACTAAAATTAATGAATTAGATTGATGAAAAAAAATGTTTCCTGCTCCACAGTTGTTTTATTTTTAAACTAGTGTTCCTGTGCATAGATTTGTGCACATCGAAAGGAAATTAATTAGAAGAAATATTTTAATATTGCCACTTGCCCTTTTTTTATAATAGAAGTGTCAATCAAATTCACAATCAACAATGACAGATTAAAACACGCCTGTGTGGTTGGCACCAGTGAGTGCTTTATATGCTTTATACGTATTGTGCATACACAAGTCAACTTAGCCATATATATATATATATGGCTATATATATATATATATATATATATATATATATATATATATTTGCTTAATTATACCTGCTTTCTGGTTTAGCTAAACTTTTTCCAGCCCAGTGAAGCACCCCAACTTCTCTTTCAAGGAACATAGCAGTAATTATCAACACGAAGCAGATTATTATTGCAGATCACACAGGGAGAACAAAGGGTAAAATATTTAACTGCAGCAGTGTTTGACTATATTCTGTACAGTGAAAAAACCTGAAGTCATTTTCAACTTCCACCAATTCTTACTTCTTTTCAGTCGGGTCAAGTTTCTAAACTTTCTAAATCTCCATTTTCCCGCTAATGAAAATAAAATAGGAATCTATTGCATCTCTTATCTACCCACTCCAGGACTTCTCTGAGGATCAAATGAGATGAGGCATATGAAAAGATTGCACAAACATTTGGTTAAATTGTAAAATGTTTGCACCTGGCTATAAAACAAGTAGAGTTCCTGGGCTGAAGAAACTTCAAGGAGAGTAATCACTAGGGAGAGGAAGCTGGGCATTGTTAAGTGACATCATTACTTGGTGCCCAAAGCCACAGTTTTCGGGCTGGGCTAGGCTGTGGGCCACATTTTGTGCCATGGGGTATCAGCAGCATTGGCTGCAGTTTGGTGAGGTGTCATTCCTATGTGGTGGCATGGACGTATATTTCACTTGGGGGAAGCTGAGTGTTGGTTTATCAGCACTAGCTCCATGGTGCCATTTATTTTTAAATGGCCAGTGCACATCATGGGAGTTCCTACATTGAGTGTCTGCCCCCTAGTGGTCAGTGTGCATCATAGTTACTGGTTGGATGGACACTTAGCCTTTTATACATATACACTAGTAGCCCTCCACATGAATCTGTGCACCAGTAGCTCTCTGCGGGACCTGGCTGCTCTGCACCCACTGCCCAGAATCTCTCCCTGTCCCAGAGGCCCATCTGCACCCTGGCTTGGGTAAAGGTCCATCCGTGGCTGGGAATGGAACACTTGCCTCATTGCCAGGACAACAAGGCAACCCATACCAGTAGATCATTCTGTTCCTGCTGTCTAGAGGCCTCTGCGGCCTGGGTGGAATGCTTGCAGGGTGATGGGGGAAGCAATTGGGAGGCCTCTGCTGGCACTTGCCTTGGCTAGCTTTGGGCCTTCAGGCTGGGGGCAGCTCCTGCATTGAAAGTCTGTACCCTGGTGATCAGTGAGCATCATAGCAACTGGTCATTCCACCAGTTGTTCTGCCATTTGGTCAATTTGCATATTAGGCTTTTATTATATAGGATTGTTGAATAAATTATTGGATTTTTAACTTTAAAAAGTATTGATATAATAAGCTCCAGGTACACTTTCTTTTTTATTTTTATTTAAAAATATATATATTACTGATTTTTTACAGAGAGGAAGAGAGAGGGATAGAGAGTTAGAAACATTGATGAGAGAGAATCATTGATCAGTTGCCTCTTGCACACTGCCAACTGGGAATGTGCCCACAACCCAGGTACATACCCTGGACTGGAATAGAACCCGGGACCCTTCAGTCCGCAGACTGACACTCTATTCACTGAGCCAAACTGGTTTCTGCAAGGTACACTTTCTTAATGATTAGCTAGGACTAGTTAATTGTTTTTAGATTATTTCTATTTTAAAGAGAATGACTTAAGGACCTGGCAAATTCTTAAACCATTTATTCTAAAACACAGAGATAACCAATATATCCTCAGCTTAACCCCTTTTCTACTATCTTCTGAGGTAAATTTTGCAAAGATAAATGAACCTAAGAATAATGCAGTGGTTAAGAGCACAGGCTTTTAAAAAAATATATTATATTGTTTTCATAGAGGAAGGGAGAGGGAAAGAAAAATAGAAACATCAATGATGATAGAGAATCATTGGCAGCTTCCTGCATATTCTCTACTGGGGATCAAGCCTTCAACCTGACATGTGCCCTTGATCAGAACAGAATCCTGTACCCTTCAGTCCACAGGCCAATGCTCTATCCACTTAGCCAAACTGGCTAGGGCAAAAGCACAGTTTTTGTCAGTCTGAATTGATAAAAAAAAAAAAAAAAAAAGATCTACCACTTTCTAAGCATGATCATAATCTCTCTGTATTTCAACCTCCCTAAATGGACATAGTAGTTTCCACTTCTTTGACTTGTGAGAACTAATGCAATGATTTTACTATAGTGCCTGACACATGAAGTTGCCCCAAGTAGTAACTTCTCTTCCTGTCTGAGTGATTTTTCCAGCAATAATGGATAAAAGCTAAAATAGAAATGAAGGCAGAAATAAGCATAATCCATGTGTAGAAAGTATGGTTGGTTCTGTGAAAGGTGTTTTATAATGATATGCAAAATTCATGGTAAACTTTTTGTTTAACTGTGCAGGTAATAAAATGCTACAGACAATATTGCACTGCATTAAAAATTAAAACAACATTATAAAACTAATATACTTTACAGAATAGCTATTCTCATCATGAACAACTTCTTTACATCTTAAGGTCTTTACACAATAAAATTTTATATCAAATTTCTTTTAAAAGATATTCTCCTAGAGCATTTTATTGAAATAATAATGAAAAGCCATAAAATGTACAAAATTGGTAGCCTGTCAGTTAAAATGTGAATAGATATTAAACTAGAATTAAAATTACATCAGATAAAAAACATCTTATTTATAGAAATGTTTCTTACAGATAATTTGAGACTTTAATTTCTTTTTTCATGTGAGTAAAATAAAGTTGAAGGAGTCTAAAACATTCAGACCATCAGAATTTAACTTTTAATATGAGATAATTCTTAATTCCTAATAGTATCTTTAAACATTTCTTGTTTGGGGTTACTTATTCCAAATAGATTGGGATCCCCTTCAGTACTGCTCATATTAAATAAATTTAAATTCATTTACATTAACATAACAAGAAGTTATTTTCTAAGCCCAAAGAGCTAATGTCTCCTATTTTAATGTAGGAACCTGTCCATGGCTGGGGATCATGGAAGACCTAGTCATGTAGCCACTTTACTATTTGGACATAACTCATTAAACAAGTTGTACCAAAAAAAAAGAAAAAAATGAACAAGTGTGTTCTACTGAGTCCAAGACCCAACATACAGGATATATTTCTATGCCTCTGCTTTTCAAAACAATTTGGAATGGGTTTTCTTCATAATATGGTGCAGATATTATCACATATTATCCCAGTCAACCCTAACAATTTGAAAACATGTACCAGAGAAAAATAAGGTCAGGGTTTTAAAACTGGGAAATGAAAGTAGCTCCTCCAATATGAAGTTTTAAAAAATCAACTACAATTTGATAGGAAAATGATTTCATGTTGGTGTTTGCCACTCAAGTGTTTCTGGATTTATATATTACCTTTAGAAGTACTATTTCTTTTTGCTTACCAAAAAAAAAAAAAAGGGGGGGGGGCAAGAGAAAGGTTAACTTGTGGAAGAATGTAGAGGAATGGGTGACAGCAATAATGAAAATAGAGGGAGGATGGGATAAATGGCTGACTCTCCCTGGTCCCTGCACTAGAGAGAATGCATTAAAGAGCAAAACTCTATAGAAACAGGGAAGAGCTTTAATTCTCAAAACTTATATTGTCCTATGTCTTATGTCTAGTTTCCTTACAATTCAATTCTGGAAGCCATTTCCTACTCTTTCCACTTTCTCTCAGCTTTAAAACATGTCAGCCTCAAGAAGGCTAGGAACTCAGATTTTGCCTACGCTTCAGAAATGTCTTTCTTAGTTTTCACAGCTGTGAAATGGGGCTATAATAACTAGCTTGTAAAGCTAGTTTATATATATATCTGATGATGGTAAAACACTGTATAAACATTAATTGCTCTGCCCTATATTAGCGTCTGCAGTTTTGTAGTTGTACCTGCGTCTTGCTGAGGAGAGGTCTTGTTCACGGCTCTGAACAGCAGAGCTCATTCAGGGGCCCCCTGGGAGCTATGTGGAAGTTGTGAGCTTGATCGGCGGAGGTGTATGTAATACGGTCGTGTTAACTGGGCTTTGAAAGAGATTTCTCTACTATTCACATGGGTTGTGATTATAGCACTCCTAAAACACGTTTATATTCCACTTGTGACTATAAATTCTAATGCATAGAACGCGTCTAATATTTCAACTACAACGAGGAAACAATGAATTTCTAAATGGTATATTGGAAGCTTCGGTTTTTATACTGTGAACTATCTCCAATTAATAAGCATAAATGACCAAACCACTTAAATCATGAAGAGCAGATACAGTGTTTCCATGCCCCAGAGTGATGAGATGACTGGTATTAAGCAAATAGGAAGTTATTTGTTGTAAAGAGACTTTAAATTCTTAGCTGAGAGGAAAACGTAGTGTCCCAAACATAAGGTTATATGTGGAATTTTAAAATACAAATTTTTGGTATGTATGAAAAAATATTTTTAAAGTTTCAAAAAACTTTCTGTGTACTCCATGATGCATAACAGAGATAGATTTACCTTAAATATATATATATATATATATATTTAATATTATTATTTATATATATTATATATATATATATATATATATATATATATATATATATATATATGGAACTTCCTTAAAGATTCTTAGTAGAAAGAAAAATATAACCTTCAATTATTACTTTGCAGTTTGTCAAATAATGAAATTGTCTCAACTTGTCTAGGCAGAAACAAACTTGTATTTCAAGAAGATAGTTAAAAATAACAGGGAAAAAATGCAATCTGTAGGCGTTATTGTATACCCCTGTATCCAGAATGTAGAGTTGCGTGCTATCATCCTTGGATACAATTCTGAAAAATCAAGGTGCATTTCGTAACTCCTTTGTTTAATGTGTATGGTTTTGAAACTTGCCTTGCCATCCATGTTTTTACTTGCTTTCACTTGCCTTTTACAATGGACAACTAAGAGAAGGTTTGTGCCACCTGAGTGGCAGGTCACAAAACTAATTTAAAATTACAACAGTGTGGTGGTTGCAGGGGAGGGGGAAGAAGGGAGAAAAATGAAGGTAGAAGAGGGTATGGGGGATAAATGAGGATGTACAAAAATAAAATTTAATAAAGAGAAAAAAATTACTACAATGTTTTATTAATGCCACTCAGTGCTGTTGATGAAAAAATAATTGCTCCAAATTAATATCTGATAGATTAATGTGTCTATATATTTCTAACAACCTAAAATGTATATATATATATATATATAGCCCTATCTGGTTCGGCTCAGCGGATAGAGTGTTGGCTTGTGGACTAAAGGGTTCCAGGTTCGATTGTGGCCAAGGACACACGCCCTGATTGTGGGCTCAATTTTCCCTAGTAGGGGGCATGCAGGAGGCAGCCAATCAATACTCTTTTATCACTGATGTTTCTATCACTCTATCTCCCTTCCTCTCTGAAGTCAATGAAAAAAAATATATATATATATATTTAAATGTACTTAGGTGTAGCATCTATAAATTTTCTATAGCAAAGTAAGTTTTTGTTTCTGAAGCAATTGTGTGGCATAAAATAATATTTTTATCTATTTCTCTCACTCATTTATAATAATTAAGTATAATATGCAAATTGACCGAAGTCTGAACAGCAGAATGGCCATCCAGACAGCCTTCCAGACGAAGGGTGGGCAGCAGCCAGGGCTGCACAGGCATACTCTTGCATGAAATTCATGCCTCGGGCCTCTAGTATAGAATAAGACAATACGTATTTCTGTGTTCTGCTTCTCCAGTAATATTATTACATTCAGAAATGTCCATGATCTTCAAGCCACAACATGTATTTTTCACAAAAATTAGGAGACTCCTTTAATTCTGATTAAGGAGAAACATCACCATTGGATTGAGTAAAACCTGAATCAGTTGAAAGTTGAAATGTTAAAATAACTTTAATATATTTTAATGTACTTAAAATTATACTTTTGTTTGGTTAGTGTGTCTTCATTACTTTAAGCTGTGGTTTCAAAACTTAGAATGTTTTTTTCTCTAAATGAATAAAACAGCAAAACCATATGATCTAGTGTAGGCACAATCTACTGTAGACCAATAACTAGCAATTATGTTGTTGTTGTTTTTTTAGAAATGTGTGTGTGTGTGTGTGTGTGTGTGTGTGTGTATGTGAGATCTATTTTATCTGTTTATTATTTATGTAAAATATTATGGCATATAAGATTATTTCAGAATAAAATTTTCTCTGGTTAGATTCTGACATCTCAAATGTGAAATAATCCTTACTTAAGTTACATCTTTTTATGTATTATATTATGATTACTTATAATTATAAAAATATACTATATCCTAGATATATGGTTTACGTATCAAAACTTTGCCAAACTATTCACGTATTTATTTCTAAATGTAGATCCACATTTCCTTATATGAAATCCCTGTTGCTAAGTGTGTTTTGGAACTTTGATTTATTTTTCATACATTTTTAAAAAAGTAACACAGATGCCCTGGCTGGTGTGACTCAGTTGGTTGAGCATCCTCCCATGCAGTAAGAAGTTGCAAATTCTGACTTCCCATCAGGGCACATCCAGTACGGGGTGAGCAGAATGCAACTGATTGATGTTTCTCTCTCATGGATGTTTCACTACCCCTCTCTCTTGCTCTATCTCTAAAATCCAATAATAATATAGTTTAAAAATACAAAGGTAATACATAGCATATATTGTATATTATATTACAAAACACCCTCAAAATCATCAAAAAAACAACAACATCCTGTTATTAAGCATAAGACTATATCTAAAGGTGAGGTATGAATGATTACCCCCAGCTAAAAAAAAAGACTAAAAATTATTTTCACATCAAGTAATTTTGCTGCCAAATTTATTTATATCAGGTAAAACTTGGCTACATAATGTATATGAATATATGTACATTAATTAGGGATGTAGACAGTGATGAACTTACTGAATTATTTTTTCTTCCAATTTTAGAGAACATAAATCCATGTGTTAACTTTCCATATTGATTAAAAAAAACATATTAAAGACACATCATGCATCTAGTAGGGTGGTTATGTATTCCCATAGGCTATCAAGAAGTAACTTGCTAGGAGGAAAAAAGATTACCTGAAATCCTTGTGATTTTTGTCATAAGAAGTTTTAACACAAAAATCTATGTATATAAAATCCTAATAAGAAAATAGACTGAATGGCTGAACAACTGAACAACCAAACAACCAGTCACTATTACATGTGCTGACCACCAGGTGGGCACACACAGAACATGGAGGGCATTGGCTGGCTGTGGTGGGATAGTGGAACGGGTGAGTGGGGGCACCAGACCAAGGCAGGTTGCCAGTTGCTGTCATCAGGGTGAGCCTTCGATGGTTACTGAAAATTCTTTGCTCCTGTGTGCCACATTCCCGCCTGGCGCTTACACCTGCTGCTGGTGCCAGAGCTGCTACTCACACCTGCTGCTGGCGCCTGGCACTGGCCCTGATCACTGGGCACCATCAGCAGGTGAGAGTGCCGGCTGTCAGCCCCAGTCGCCCCTCAGGGCTTTTCCACCTCCCCCTGCTCCTGAGGGGCAATTGGGGCAGCACTTGTAGCTAACATTGGCTGACAGCACCAGACCTTCTCGCATCTGCTGCCAGTGCTGGCCCCAATTGCTCCACACCATCAGCAGGTGTGAGCTGGGTCATTACTGTCAGCACAGGAGGCAGGGAACCAAGGGCCACGGTAGGGGGGGCCGAGCGGGGATGCACAGGATAGACTGAGACCCACCACTGTGCCCACTGCAGCCTCGAGGCCCACAGTTCTTTTCAAGATGCATGAATTCATGCACTGAGCCCCTAGTGCTTTTATAATTTAGGTGTTTAGCAGGGGTGCATTAAAACAGGCTTTTACTAAAAGAAAACATTTGTCTTCTTTCAAATTTACTGGGTTGATCTGTAGTTATAGAATAATTACTGCATTTGCTGAATTACTGTTTTGGAGGTAGATGGTCAAATCAGGAAGTGCCGGCAGAATTAGCAAAAACTGTGATTTCCTCTCCTCTCTTCTTTCTTCTCTCTACCCAATTCTTTCCTTTCCTCTCTCCTCCTCTCTTTTCTTTCTTTATCTCATCCCCCACCCCAGATAGGCTAATTTATTAAATGGTGGTGGGTAACTTCAGTAGGTAGAAAGGTCCCAGGTATTCTCCATATGTTTCATACTAATGATCACACTATCAATATATCAGTCAGTTGGTAGTCGATTGCTAATCCCATCCTGCTTTCTCCGAAAGCTCCCTGAGGGACTCAGATAGTCTTCCCACAATGATAGCATCACTCACTTCATGATGCTGACAGGTAGTGGTTGTAAATTGCAGCAGGCTCCAACTTTTATAGTTGAGATAAAAATCAGAAGCTTTCTAGTCCAAACCCTAAACTTTTCTGGTCCAAAATTGTATTTTGGAGAGATTAAGATGCTTGAAGGTGAAATGAGAATATGTTTTGAAAATATCAAGCTTGGAACTGTGAAGTTTGACCCTCTGCAATCTTACTACATGTGATGCTGCATACTTATGTCAAAAATTCTCTAAACCTCAGTGACTGTTTAAAATGGGCCTGGTGATACTTCAAAGGGTGTCTGTGATGATTAAATGAGATCATGGAGGGGAAAAAGCAGTGCACAATGGAGTGTGTAAATTCACGGCTGTTATAATTTGTATTAGAAATAGCCATGTTCCTCTTAGGTGACAGAATTGTGATGATAATTTAGGTTCCTTGACATTTAGGCCATTTTTCTTTTTTAGTATTCCATATTATCTCACATTTACCTGGAGGTAAGTGATAATATAGCAATGTACAATTATAACTGCTGAGAGATGGAGTTTATTTTACATCATGGCAAGCCTCAAAAAGTATAAGCATATTTTTAAAAAGTCTAATAAATTTATTAAGGTAAAACATTAATGAAGCTTTAAGAAAAATTCTGGGCAACCTACAAATTTATATATAAAATGTCAAACATTATTATAACTTATTTTAATCCTACAGACTTGAAAATACTTTGTGAATAATGTTTGTACCAAGGAGAGTTTTGTAAATTAGAAACTGAATTTTGTTGAGTTTTTAAAGCAATATTTCCTTAAGAAGAAAGCAGGATTGGTTTTTCAGTGACACAGAAAATTCCTATCATTTTCACTTTGTTCCAAAATTATATTAATGAAGTTTTTGTCATGGGAATAAATTAAAATGGGGCATACAGCATGTGGAACGTTGTGGTATTTCTGCACAATGCAATTTACAAGAAAACAATCTAATTTAGATGATATCACTGACTGAGTGTTTGCCCAGGGGTTTACCTGGAGCCCATATGAAACCTCTCAACATGACTGGGTTCTTTCATTCAGTAAGAAGCATATGATTTAAAAAAAAAATTAGAATTTCTCAGAAGGAGTTTATGAAAGGATAACTTATATTTAGATTAGAGTGGGCTATTTATTGTAGCTATGTAAATTACACATTATATTTAAGTCCTATTTTCTGACAGAATGTAAGTAAGTTGAATGACTGATTTAAAAACAAAACAAAACAAAGAAAAAACAGATGTTCTAGCAAAAAGTACTCAAAACAAGGACTTTAATATAAAAATATCAAGGCTTTAGGGACTTCTGCCTCACCTTCTGTCTCATATATGTGTGACTTTCTTATGTAAATGGTATAATACACTGTTATATAGTATGTAATTTAATAACCGCAGTAAAAATGGATCCAAAACCAAATCACGTATTTGAATAAATTAAATTCAGATATAATTATATACAGGCAATATTAAAATAGAAGAATTTGCAAGAAAGCATTTATTTATGTTCAATGAGTTATAAATATTAAAAGAATAGAAATACCTTTTGAAATATTTCTAGGATTTGTAAGGTTGCTTCAGTTTTTATTGTGGGCATTTTCACATAGCAATTCAAATTGTGAAGGGAATCTACATCCATCACACAAAAGTATCTTCAAAAAAGAAAAACTTGTCTATTCAGTGTATCCAGAAATTAGAATCTTTCAAGATGTGTCCTCTTCTTCAGGTGTTTTACAAATAAAGACAGCAAATAAACCAAAGTAACCAGTGTTTTGTTCCATATTTTACTGTAATAATTTTTACTAAATTAGTTTAAGTTTTTTAATGAAATAACTTAATCAATAAAGAAATTAAAAAAATAAAATAAAATTCTGAAACCCATATTTATCACCTCTTAGAAAACCCTAAATGCATCCAGGACAGGCTGCAAATAAGTGGCCATGGGGTGTGGGTGCGGGAAGTGAGGGTTTTAATTAGCATCTCTATTCAACAAGTTTCAAGGTGATTGTTCCTTCCTCGGGTTCCATAAAATGTAAGCCTTCAGCTAAATGCTCCAAAGGAAACAGAACCACCTACTGGGTGGAACAGTCAATATCACTCTCTCTTCCATTTTTCTGCTTTTACACCCACATTAAAACAATAATAAGAACAGCAGTTTCACCCTATACTTCCAAAAGATAGTCTTTATTATCCAGCAATAAAAACCAGGAGACCATAGGAGCACAGAAGCAGCAGGAAAGAGCAGGCCAAGATGGACACAGAACGGAAGGGAGAAGAAAGCCAGACTGCATCCCGCGCTTAGGAAACACCCCATAGGAAACCGCACAAGTGAGGCATTCCGCCAACTGCCATATGCCCCGACAAAGATACCCACAGCAGCGGCGCGCCCAGGGAGCTGTTTCATCATTAGCCCCTCGCCCAGCAGTGGTGGAAACTCATTTAGCCCCATGCTGGACTTTCATTAGGCCAGACTCGCATCAGATGGTCTCGTGCTTGGGCTCCTGAGCAGTGTGGACCCGGACTGGGGGAGCAGCCACGTCTCAGCTCCGCGGGGAGCCCAGATTGCAGCGTTCCTCTCCGGCAGATGCCAGGGCCGCACGCAGCCCTGTGGGGAGGGGGCGAGACACAAGGCCATCCTTTATGTTTGCATTTTGTGACATGAAACCTTTGGGAAAGGGGGAAGAAAAAGTAGTAAACCCTTCAAGTTTGTTTTTAAGTGAATTCTATTGAAAATAAGACGGAGTGAAGAAGATCCAGGAAGCTGAAAGCAAAGAGGAAATGCTAGGGATCTGCACGTGGAGCCATAGCAAGGAGCTGAGCTGACACTGCAGGTTTTTTGTTTTGTTTTTTTTAAACCTCAGCACTGTAATAAAAAGTCAACGAAGCAAGGGATGTCAATATAGTCTACTAACAATGATGCAAAATTTGAGAGCACTTTTTTCTTCTTTTTGAAGTTATGTTAAAATATGCAAAATAGAGTAGTATTAAAGTTGAATAGACACTCATAAGAAAGAAACATTTTTTAGAAAAATAATGTTAAGATTACATAAAACTAGTGATGCATACATACTGTGCGTTTGAGGAAGAGTTTTTAAAATTGAATTTCAACTATTTTTTTTTGTTTTTAATCAGAAATAATTCTATCAAGAAATATAGAAGAAAGAAATAAGACAGCTGATGCTGATTCCCCCCCCCCATTGGCTTTTTCAAAGAGAATAAAAAAGTTCAATATTTGAATCAATTATTATTTTAAAATCATTATGTTGCTATGCTTTATTATATTATGTTGTATTTTCTGAAAAAAATTTAGAAATATAATAGAACCAAAAATATATATTCTTCTGTTAATTTTTAAAATTTTCTATGAATTATAAAATAAACAACAGATGATCTAGGAGAAACAAAAACTTTATTTTTATTATTTTATTTCATTCATTTAATTAGTTTATTTCATATCAATATAAATATATAGACTTAGTTTTATAGTAATATGATACATTGATACATTAAATAACAGTTGTGCAAGCTATTTATACTCACTTGCTCTTCTGCTTAATATCCTGAAATGTATCTTTTAATTCAATTTATATGAAAGCAGTAAATTGAAAAGCAAAGAGTTTCTGAAAAAGAAGCAGAGTGCATTTTCCTAAAAAGCATCATATTTTCAAATGGAAAACCTATTTAATGCACATTTAGAAGATTTCTAGAAAACATTAACATATTACTTAACAACATAAAATACCTGTAAATGATACTCTAAACTCTTCATTTTGGACAACAAATTGGGGTAGGGGGTGGAATAGTTATCAGTTTCTCATCTTTTTAGAAATGATTGGCTAGTTATTTCTAAAGTATTCTGTTCTCTTTCTTCATCTTCTCTTGGAATGAAGTGTGCAGATATCTTTGGATCAGTGGACCATAGGGAGCTTTCTTTTTTCCTGTGACGCTCCTTTAGGTAGATTTCTCTCCAGGCATCTCTGTTGCTGTTTGTCAATGACACGAGGCTTGTCCTCATTTAATCATCCTTGTTCATGTCAATTTATAGACGCGTTAGGAAGCATTCTTGCAGATGCTTTCTTTCCCAAATTAATAATAATAATAATAATAATAATAATAAAACTGTTGACATTCTCATATATTTCTCACTTACTTAAATAGTAAAATTGTTTGAAAAAGGAAATATTTATGTTACTACTAGACTAAATGCTGCAAAAATATTGCAGCATTGCTTTTTTTAAGGGAAAAATAATTACATGCATACATGCAAATATGATACAAAGCAATAACCCAATCAAAAAATAAATATGAAGCTGCAATTACTGAAATACCATTGACAGTTTAGGACAAAATTTCTCTGGTTTTTATTTTCAGAAGTAGAGTTAGTATAGGAATCTATGTGAATGTGTGTGTGTGAAAATAATTACCAAGAATATACACTAACTGTCTTGACTGCCTGGATGTTTCAGCTGCATCTGGGGTAGTTATTGCCAGAGACAACAATTTAGCTGCAATGCTAGCAAATTGGGCCAAGCCTTTGATGCACCACAGGTATTCCAAAGTTGAGTACACATGTAAGCCCTGGAGCAGGTGGGCTGTGTTGAAGCGCCACCTACTGAAACCTTGTGTTCCCCAGGCCTGCGTGTCCAAGGCTGGCATTTCCTATAGCATTGGCAAAACTGGTTCAGGGGAAAAAACACAGTACAAATGGAATCCTATTTTTGGCAAGCAGGGCTCTATAAGTGTGTCAGCTTCAAACTTTACCGATTACAGAATTTTGTCTATGCTAATGCATTTGTGATCTCCCTTTTCTATAGAAGAATAAAAACCAGGAGAACATCAGCTTTCTTGCTCATTAACTGGGTCTGATATAATATATAACAAGAAGGAAGGGGAAAGAGGAGGATGGGACAGTTTGGGATGCATTTTTCACTTTTGCAAGTTTTTTTCTGAATGAAGTAGATCTGAGTAAAAATCATAAAAGCTCACACACAGCTATAATACATCATATTGTCTGAATGAAGATGATTAATTTAACAAATAGACATAATTGCATCTTGTTCAATCAACTCACTACACCCATATTTAAAACAACAAAAAGAAAAAAAAGTGCTCAGGAATTACTGAATATTCTCTCTCACTTTACAGGTGAGAGTAAACTTGTCATCCAGCAATATTACAAATGGGGAAACTAGCTTTAGCAACTGACCCTGAAATGGGCAGATATATTTTTAAAATATAATTAATATTTATTAATATATAAGGTTTTAAACAAAATGCCATGCTACATGTGGATATTGGTTAAATAAAAATGTTTTCTTTATAAAATCAACACCTTAAAAATATAATAGAACATTTCTTCTACAAACAAGGCTAGACCTTCATGGGAAAAATCATTCAGCTTGAGAGCATATGCATTTCTTTCTGTATAATTTAAGGGCATATTGTTTTGTTTTGTTTTCCTTCTGACCTCAATTTTTAAAGTTATGTAAGAGCAAATCTATTTTTCATAGAATCATATAATGTTTATTTAAATAACAGACAATTATTTCTAGCCTATTCTGACAGTAATATAATTTTCCAAATAAGGATAATTTAATATATATTTTAAAACAACCAAAATAAAGGTTCCCAGGCATGATATAGTCTTATAGTTCTCTCTGGTAAATATATGTTTTCATGATATATTTAGGAGCTGTGCAGAAGTCTATGTAAGTAGGAAGGTCATTTATATATTTAACTACAATAGCAACACATTTACATGGCCTCCTTTTAAGACGGCAATCTTTTATTCTGATGACTTTTAGCATCATTCTTCCAAAGAAAATACGCCTTGTGTCACTTACTCTCTTTTCCATAAACAAGCATTGTCTTTACACCAGATAGGAAGTTTAATTGCCAAAGTCAAAATTAAGTCATATTAAATGATTGGTTTAAAGCTACAACAGTGTAACATTAATTTTGGAAACTAGCTTACTCCTTTCCTCAAATGTAAATGTACTATTAGGCATTATGTTTTCAATGTAAAAAAAAACAACATCACAAAACTATTATTAGACTAAATGCTGCAAAAATATTGCAATTTAAAGAATTAAAATATTTATTCACATTTCAGGGATATTTCTACTTTATTTTAGGCCATTGTCCTTAAGAAAAATTGAAAGTTGTATCCTTAGTGGTTATAGCCCTAGCAAAGACTGGGGCTCACTTCTGTGGCCTTCATTAACTTATTGGATTTTAAAAAATGGGAATACTTTTCCTTATTATCATGAAATTAGGGTAATGACCATTATTTCTCTTAGTAAAGCTATAAAAATAGTATCCTTCAGTAATCAAGATTTTTAATGAATCATTTCAAAACCAAAATTTCAGTACTTTTCTGAAAATTCAAATTTAATTTTTAATTTAATTAATGCAAAATTACATCTGGGAACATGTACCAAGGTGTGGGTAAATCTGCTCTATCTGAAGAGCAGCATCCCCCTAGCTGCTATGGCTCAGTGAATAGAGGGTGGGCCTGTGGACCAAAGGGTCCTAGGTTCGATTCCTATCTAGGGCACAAGGACACATACCTTGGTTACCTGGTGGGGGCTGGAGGAGGCAACCAGTCAATGTGTTTCTCTACCTTTCCCTCTCTTTTCTACTCTCCCTAAAAATCAATGGAAAAAGTACCCTCATGTGAAGATTAACAAACCAATAGACAAAAAAAGAGAAGTGTCAAAAACAATCATTTTACAGTTTTGTGGAAATTACTGACTTAGAACTGGTACCAAGCTCAGAATTCCACATTATCCAAAAGACAATTTAAGAAAATCATTTGTTAAAAAGAAGTCTGCATTCTACAACGGAATTTTATTTTAAAGCTTTCCAAATATTTACCAAAATAGAAACAACAAACAAACTAAAAGGCCATAAAAACCTCAGCCCTGTAAAGAAGACCATGTTACTTAGTATTAGAAAGAATGAACCCCACATAACAAGAAATGTTCTCTCATTTAATGGAAGCATCTGGTTTTCAGATCTGCCCTTGCAAAGGAACATAGTGATCAAAATACGCCCGTCTTTCAGGCCATGTAATGGACACCTATAATAACAAAGCACAAGAGTACAAATAGAGGAATGAAATAAAGGGGACTGAAACAAGATGGCGGCCTTGGTAGTCTCCTAAGCTGCCACCTCATCAACAATTTGGAAAAAAAACAACAGCTAAAATTGAAAGGGATCACACCAGACCCACAGGAAAGCTGGCGAAATGGGATGGCTACAACTAGACACAAAGCAAGGTGCCACTGCTGCCATGTGGAGTTTAAAACTATGGTGGAAACGGACCAGCCAGAGATGCCGCCGCCTGGAATTAGGGAAGCCAGACCTCGCTCCACCCCGGGGCCAGGGAGTGGGCCATCCCGGCCGGCTTGCTGTGGGGGAAAGGGAGCCGATGCCGGGCCTCCTCTGTGCCTTTGGCTCCTGCCCAGACGAGATGCCTTTGAGGGCGGTCTCCCAGCCCACAACCATCTCAGCCCGCTTGCAGCGGTCCCAGCCCACCGGCAGTGCTGGTGAGGAGATGGCACAGCGCCTTCCATTCACGGCCCTGGAGAACCCTTTGCCCGTCAGGCCCACCACCGCAGGGCTGAACCGGAGCCTCTGCCGGGACCCCAAGGAGGGGCGCCGCTGCCGCCATGTGGATTTAAAAAATACAGTGGAAATTGAGCCACAAAAGCCACCGCCTCCACCGCACCCGCCGCCACTGCCGTGAATGAGGGAAGCCCACTAAGAACAGAGCTCACTCCACCCTGAGCCCAGGGAGTGGGTGGCTTCAGAGCGTGGCCTCTGTTCCGCCGAGACTCCTTGGAGCGTGGTCTCCCAGCCCGCAGCTGTCCCAGCCCGCCCACCGTGCTAGCGAGGAGCTAGCACTGCGCCTCCAGTTTGAGACCCCAGCGGCCCAGAGGGCCGTGTGCCCTGGGTGAGCCGTGTGTCCTAGGGGGAGGGGCGGTGTGAACCAGAGGAGGAGCGGATTCTATTTGTGTGGTCCTGAGATAGTCACCATAAAACTAGCAGACTGCCAAATGAGGAGTGGATTCTATTCATGTGGTCCTGAGATAGTCACCATAAAACAAGCAGATTGTCAAATGACAGCGGGGAGGGGAAGGAGACCTGGGGGGAGATAAGAGAACAACTGAAGGACTGGTATGCATGCATATAAGTACAACCAACGAACACAGAACTCTGGGGAAGGAGGGCATGAATGGGAGGTGGAGGGGGGGAGAGCAGTGGTAAGCTATGTACACATATAATACCTTAATAAATTTTAAAAAAATAATTTAAAAAAGAGTACAAATAGAATCACGAACATATTGATACAATGGGTTAGCCTTTATCTTCTACTATGTCTCAAACACCACAGGGCTCATTCAGTAATCCAGTCCCCCAGCAGAATCCTGGCTAAATGGGCCTTGCCTCATGTTGCAGGGTCACCACGCTATCTTGTCTAACTCCATCTCAAGCAAATTCCAAAGTGGAGAGCACCCTGATCCGAGGCCACGCTAGCTTTTTGTCCATGCAGTGCGAACATGAGATTCTGAAATAAGTGCCAAAACCTGTCTATCTAGTTTAGAAGCAGGGTATAGTTAAAGGGTTCTTTTCATTATTAGGAAGTTATTTGATATAACTGCACTTTCTTTACAAATCTCAAGGTTGGCTTGTTTGCATACTTTACTAAAAGATTATACAATCAGTATCTTTAAGGGATGGTTCTAATTTAACTCATTCTGGATTTCATTTAAAGAAATCTGGAAGGACTTCCAAAGCAATGCGGCTTTTTTCAGAGAAAATGAAAAGTATATCTTAAATGGTATTTGGCAGCTAACATCCCCTTAACAACACCACTGCTAACTTGTTTGTAAACTATAATTCCCATTAACTGGACAGAAGTGCCCAGTTTTCTCTCGAGAGGGTCCTGTCAAGCTCAGTGAAACAAGACTAGTACCAGAGTTCACATAGCAAACAGGCCAAACGGTTAAGCATTTAAAACAGGGGTGTACATAGATGGCACCCATCAAACCTAATTATGATGTGGGGATTTTTAATGCTCGTCTGAGGATATGCTTACTGATTTGAGGGGGGAGGTAGAGAAAGAGAAAGAAACATCAATGTGAGAGAGAACATAGATTGGTTTGCCTTTCCACATGCCCCGACAGGGAAGCAAACCCACAATCTAGCTATGTGTCCTGACCAGAAATTCAACCAGCAGCCTTTCGGGTATGTGGGACGACACTGCAACCAACTGAGCCACAATGGCCAGGGTTATGTATGTGCTTTTAATATACAGCCTAAGTCAAGGCTCCGGGGAACTATAAGAAATTGAGGGTCAATTAATATTGATTAATAGAAGAGTCCTAATCAGAAGATACATCCCTCTCTGTTTAGCATCTCTATGTGCATGTGCCAGAATTGCCTTAGACCTTTGTATACATTACTTTATTATATTTTCCAACCTACTCTAAAAATGTTAAGCCATTTTATAGATAGGGAAAACGATGGTCAGAACAATTAAGTTTATTTAACATTAAATAACTAAATAGTAACAGATATCTGGTTTAAATCCAGATATTTCTGATTCAAAAGTCTCTGCTCCATTTATAATTGCCTTACAGGGCATTTAAGCATGGTCTATAGCCTGGATTATCATACTCTATTGGTTAAATATTATTGATGCAAATAATTTGATTCTGATATTTTTTAATTGTGAAAATTTGTGTCTTAGAGTAAAAGACAAAAGAGTAAGTAGGTTCTTCTCTATAGGTCAAATTTGTCTATGTTCTCTATAGATAAAATTTTACCTAAAATTATTACCTTTTCACTTCCTACATGCTTACAAGAAATTGTTTTTCTTTATAAAATAACAAAATATATATTTACTTAAGAATACAACTTTTCTGTACTTATAAACAAAGCAAGAGAGTCTTATAGTCATACAAAGACCATCACTCATTGAAAATACTGTAAATATAAAGAGAAAAGCACGTTAACGTTTGGTAATTAACCTAAAAAAATCAACGTGACGTTTGTTCACAGTCATTCGTGTTACTTTTTAAAACTTCAAAGCAGCAGCACAAATGTTTGTCCAGAGTTTCCAATTTTAGTTTTAACTGTGGTTATTTAGCTTGTAAAGCACAACGCTGGCCTAATTTTCAAGCTCTAGACCTTATTAGTGAACATATTTCCATATTTAGAACCTCATATTAGTGCTTGATTTTTCACGTACCTAATTTTTAGTGCCAAGCTCCTGATTTAGGTTCTTAAATGCATATTTCAAGCAGCCAACTAGCTCTTATTGTAATTGGATTAAATTGTCAATGACCTATCATAAAGTAGATAAGATATGCCAAAAAATGTTAATTTAAAAGTTTAAGTTAGTAAGGTAGTCTAAATTTATTTAACTTATTTAAAAATGTTTATTATTTTTAATTTAACTTTTTTTTTCAATTACAGTTCACATTCAATATTATTTTGTACAAGGGGCCTAATGCACGGATTCATGCAACCTGAAAGAAACTAGGCGGCGAGGCTACAGTGGGCACAGAGGTGGGTCTTGGCCCATCCTTCATGCCCTCACTCTGGCCCCCGGTCCCTTATCTGCTGGCAGCCCTGCTCCCTCTGCCGCCACTCACACACACTGACTGTGCTGGCCCTGCTTGCACCCGCTGACAGTGTGGAGTGATTGGGGCCAGCACCAGCAGCAGTGAGAGTAGTGGGTGCTTCCTCGATCACCCCTCAGGAGTAGGGGGAGGTGGAGAAGCCTTCAGGGGCAATCTGGGGCTGGCAACTGCCAATTACACCTCCTGATGGCTCTGAGCAATAGGAACCAGCACCGGGTGCCAGCATTGGGTGTTAGTGGGGCCAGCACCAGTAGCAGGTGTGAGTGCCTGGCAGGACCACGGTGTGTGGGAGCAAAGAATTTTCAGTAACCACCAGAGGCTCGCCCCAATGACAGTGACCAGCGGCCCACTGTGGTTTGTTGAACCCGCTCACCTGCTCCACCATCCTGCCATGGCCTATGCCACCATATTCTGCACTCCCCCACCTGCTGCCAATGCCCACCATGTTTCCTGCACGCCCCCTGGTGGTCAGCACATCTCATAGTGACTGGTTGTTTATATATATTAGTTTCAAGTGTATAGCATAAAGTAAAATGATTATATACCTTACAAAGTGCCCCCATGATATTTCTAGTACCCACCTGGCACATACATAATCATTATAATGTTATTGACTATATTTCCTATTCTGTACTTTATTTTATTTTTTTAATATATTTTTATTGATTTTGGAGAGAAAGAGAGAAGGAGATAAATATAGAAACATAAGAGAGAATCATTGATCCACTGCCTCCTGCATGCCCCACACTGGGGATAGAGCCTGCAACCAGGGCATATGCCCTAACTGGGAATCAAACCATGGTTCATAGGTCGATACTCAACGACAGAGTCATGCTGGCTGTGCTTCTATTCTGTACTTTACAGCCCATGATTATTTTGTAACTACTAATCTATAGTTTTTAATCCCTCACCTTTTTCATCCAGTCTCCCAGAGCCCCATCCATCAATCTGTTCTCTGTCTCAGTGATTCTGTTTCTGTTTTGTTTGTTCATTTATATTGTTCTTTAAATTACACATATAAGTGAGATCATATGATATTTTTCTTTCTCTGATTAACTTATTTCACTTCACATAATACCCTCTAGATCCATTCATGCTATTGAAAACTATAAGATTTATTTTTTATGATCCAGTAATATTCCATTATACATGTGTATGGAATAATGAATTTAGGTGTGCATATGTTCTTTTGAATTAGTGTTTTGGATTTCTTTGGATATATACCCAGAAATGAAATCAGTGGGTCATAGGGCAGTTACATTTTTATTTACATTTTTAATTTTTAATTTAAATATATTACCATAATCCTATAAAACCCTAAAGCCATAATTATTAATTGATTAGGTTTATAAATTAGGCTACTAAATTAGTGGTTCAAAATTATACCAATGATCTTTTTCTTGAATTTAGAAACTTTATATTTATAATAATTTATAATAGCTTTGCAGCATAAAATATTAGGCAATCACTCAAGTTTTCTGTTATCTTAATACTTTGATTATACAATGTCAGAACTAAAGTTAGTTTAGGAAGCAGCAACCTCATCCTTTCATTTTATAAATGAGGTCTAGTGACTTGCTTAACATTACACAGAGAACCCATGATTCTTGGTTTCAGGTTTCATGGGCTTGCTATTTTTGCTGCATTTAATTTAAAGATGAATACATAATTGTCATACTGCACTAGAGTTCTCTAACAGAACTATATTTAAGAGTCATTTACATATTTACACTAAAAGTCAACTCTTTTCAAGTCTGGATCTAAATACATTTGAGAAACAACTTCTATCCAGGGTGGGGCAAAAGTAGATTTGCAGTTATTCATATGGAAAATAATACAATTATATATATATAAAAGCCTAATCAACCGTTAAACCAAACAGGAACAACAGTAATGACCAGTGGACCAGTAGCTATGATGTTCACTGACAACTAGGGGGCAGGCACACAACACAGGAGCTGCCCCCTGGTGGTCATTGCACTCCCACAGCCAACCTCTAGTGACCAGCTGGTAGCATCTAAGTCCAGTATTCATTCCTGCCTCAACTGGCCCAGTGACTGTTGCCTCCTCTTCTGATCCCGCCCGGACTGGGATGGGGAACCAGGGGTAGATAGCAGTGGACACAGCCCTTTTCCCAGGGAACCTAGGGCTGGCTCCCTGCAAAGGCCCAGCTCTGATCACCGGCCAGGCCTAGGAACTCTACCTATGCACAAATTCATACACCAGTCCTCTTGTTAATAAATAATAATATAAGGATAAATTCTGTGTTTTTCATACTTGCAACTGTAAACTTACTTTTGTATTTACAGATTTAGAGCTAACTACTAGGAATAGTGTTGATATAAATAGTAGTTATGTGTGAACCCAGTGAGGGTTATGACCACCACCCCCTCTCCCCCATTTTTGTATTATGTATCTGGTTTACCTGCAGTATGCTGGAAACAGCAACACTGAAGGTAGTTTAATACTAAGATTAAAGTGACATTCTGACCTACCAGTGTGGCTCAGTGGTTGAGCATTAACCAAGGAACCAAAAGGTCACTGGTTTAATGGTTCAATTCCCTGTCAGGGCACATGCCCAATTGTGGGTTCCATCCCCAGTGGGGGTGTGCACAGAAGGCAGCCTATCAATGAAGTTCCTTTCTCATTAATGTTTCTATCTCTCTATTCCTCTCCCTTCCTCTCTCTCTAAAAAACAATAAAAGTATATTTAAAATAATAATAATAATAATAAAATGTCATGCCCAACAAGGAAGCACTCTGGAAAATTAGAGCCCTGAAGGACTTCCTGACGAGGAGAAGGGGCAGTGAGAATGTGGAGAGAGATACAATGAAGGCATCTGATTCAAGAGAACACCTGAAAGCAAGAGAACCACATCTCCAAGATCAACAAGTCAAAGGAGAGGACTTTCCTTTAGCGCTCTCGTCCCAACCTTTTGCTCTCACAAATAAATAGAATTGTAATTCTTCTTTGCTCCATGTCATCATCCTCTGTTTGGTGCTGCTTTCTGTTTGCATCCTGGAATTGCTTGCTGCTGTTTTCTCCCAGCACTTTCTCTCTCAGACAAGGAAAGGGACATGAAAAGGCCATCTAGATTTGTGTTGCCACAAAGACACCTACATTCCTAAGTAAAATAAAAAGCTGGTTCTCCTTCACCTAGAGCATGTGCATTCTTCAACATCAGAGAGTTTGTGGGCAATGCAAGGGAAAAGCTTCTGCAGGGATTTATTCCTAATGTCATATCAGAGAGAAAACGGATGCAACTGTATACTGTACAATGTATTGACTTCTTCAGTTAGAGTCAATTTGTGATGTAAGATTTAGAGATGGAAAGTCCTTGAATACTATGGAATATCTCCTCTGTGAAGCCTTCTCTAATTTCCCCAAGGAGTTTGTGCTCCCTCCTACCACATCCCACCTCTTTTCTTCTAACAAATAGGACAATGGTCCCATTTATCTAGCACTGACTAGCTGGTAATTAGCTACTCACAAGCCTGCCCCCAACACAATTAACCAATGACCCATTGCTCATTGCGGGCAGGCAGTTTATCTCTTCCTCTATGATTGCAGGTTCTGTCTACCTGAAATACCCATTCTCTCCCACCCAATCCCCATAGAAAATAGGCATTTGACGAGAAGCCCACCTCCAGCAAGTGTGTGTGTGTGTGTGTGTGTGTGTGTGTGTGTGTGTGTGTATTCTTTTGTTCCCTGACCCACACACCCCAAACAGAATTAACCACATTCCAACCTGTTCAGTGTGACATTACAGCACTTTCATAAACTACTTAATATGGAGCCTGGACACATTAGACAGCATTATAATTTTTTTTAACCTCCTGGTTTAATTATCTTGGGGTATTTAGTATAGAACATAATGAATATTTAATAAAACAGAACTAAATATGAATTAAATTGAGCACTTTCTTTTACTAATGCTTTTATCCTCTAAAAGAAAAAAAATAAGAATAAAGAGAACATTCTAAATTTCAGAGAAAAAAGAAATAAAAATTAAAGAAAAATGTTTTAAAAATTTGTTATTAAATTTATTGTGGTGACATTGGTTAATAAATTATATAGGTTTCAATTGTATAATTTTAAAGTTCATCATCTGTATATGGCATTTGTGTTTCTCACCCAAAGTCAAATCTTTTTTTTTCATAGAAATTCTACCTTCATCTGTTAATTTTTACTAGAGGCTGGGTGCGTGAAATTTGTGCACTCCTGGGGTAGGGGTCCCTCAGCCTGGTCTGTGCCCTCTTGTAGTCCGGCAGCCTTTGGGGGATGCCTGACTGACCTGAAGGTGGAAGAGGCTCCTGCCACTGCCACTGTGCTCAGCAGCCTTGAGCCCAGCTTCTGGCTGAGTGGCGCTCCTCCTGTGAGAGTGCACTGACCACCAGGGAGCAGCTCCTGTGTTAAGTGGGACCAGGCCTAAACTGGCTCTCCAACATTCCCCCAGGGGTCTTGGATTTCAAGAGAGCACAGGCCAGGCCAAGAGACCCCAGCTGGGAAGGGACTACAGGAGGGCTCCAGGGCATGTCTAGCCCATCTTACTCAGTCCCGATCAGCAAGCTAACCTACTGGTTGAGTGTCTGTCCCCTGGTGGTCAGTGCACCTCATATTGAGTGATTGAATAGCCTTAGCATATTATTAGCATATTATGCTTTGATTGGTTGAACGGCCAACTGGGCAACCAGATAATTAGCATATTAGGCTTTTATTATATAGGCTTACTAGAGGCTTGGTCCACAAAAATTGTGCACGGGTAAGTCCCTAGGTGTGGCCAGTGATCAGGGCCAATCGGGTTTCCTGTCTCCCTGCCTTCCTGTCTTCCTGCCTTCCTGCCTCTTCCTTCCATCACTTCCTGTGTGCCACTACCATGAGGTTCCCTACCTCCCTACCTCCCCTCTTCCTCCTTCCCTCAATGTCCATGCACCGCCAATGCACAGTTCCCTACCTTCCTGCCTCCCCCTGCCCCCTCTTTCCCATGCTGCCTGAGTCTGCTGCCACCCACCCAGGGAATGGGGATATGGAAGAAGGCCACAACCCACAGGTTGATACTCACTAGCAGTGTCACCTAATACCATTGGACAACACAGATATTTACCTTACAATTCATAACAGTAGCAAAATTATAGTTATGAAGTAGCAATGAAAACAATTTCATGGTTGGGGCTCACCACAACATGAGTAACTGTATTAAAGGGTTGTCCCATTAGAAAGGTTGAGAACCACTGGACTAAAGCATTTACATCTTAATTCTATATCAAGTCATTTAAAAAAAAATGTTATTTTTGTTTCTAATTATTTCCTAACATCTTCATTAAAGTGATTGGACAGAAAATGTTTTCTTTTTAATTACATATTTACCTTCTGATAAATTTTCCATATTTAAAAAAACACTTTAGCTTGGGTTTGGCTTAGTGGATAAAGTGATGGCCTGAAGACTGAAGGGTCACGGATTCAATTCTGGTCAAGGGCATATATTTTGATTTCAGGCTCAATCCTTGGCTCTGGTCAGGGAGTGCGGGGGAGGCTGCCAATCGATGTGTTTCTTTCATATCAACATTTCTCTTTTTCTGTCTCTCCTCCTCCCTTCTACTCTCTCTAAAAATCAATGGAAAAAATATCCTCAGGTGAGGATTAACAACAATACAAAATAATATTCAAAATTTTCTGCTTTAAATATATTTTTATTTAAAATACTTGTGAAATTATTTCCAACTATATTATTTGGAGTATCTAAATTAATTATTTTATTCATGTCAGTAGTTAAGGAATTCAGTGGTGAATAAAAGCAAATACAATTATGTGAATGGGCATATTTCTTTTGACAGAGAGGTTTAGATTGAGCCACATAGCTGAGGACAGCATTTTGGCTCTGAAGTTGGTCAAATGGTCTTTTTATGATATTTTGCTGGCTTTGGAAGAGGCAGTGGTAGAGAAACTGTAAGATATGAATCTAACCCCTGTATCAAAACCATCAAAAAAACAGTGGAAAGATAAACCATCTAATAAGGATAGACACTGTAGGGGGAAATGCGACTTTACTGTCTGCAGGGTGCTCTCTGGGTGATGATAAAGAAAATCATGGAGGTTTAGGAACTGTGGATCTAAAGTTGATTTATTACACAGTCAGATTTTTTTTGCACAATATACTAGCTGTAAATGCATAAAAAACCTGCAGGACTTCTCTGGAAATGTTTCTGTATTGATTTCATCCTTGCTTGAGTCAGATATGGATGTTTCCTTTTATGCAAAATGCTGATGTGTACCGATTTGTGACTGGGTTGGTGCCTTTAGGAATTCTCTGTAGGGTATGAAAGTAACCATATTGTAACAGTTTGAAATTGGAAGAACCTCATTTTCCATTTACTTTCACTTACTCAGCAACAAAACACTAAAGGCCAATGACAGTCCTCCACCCGCCTCATTTCAGCTCCAAAGATATTCTTTGACATGTATCCATTTCCTAGACCTTTTTCTTATTATCACTGCATTAAATCTTCTCTTTTTCTAAAAATAATTACTTTCTAGAGCCCATTTTTATTTAGCATAAAACATTGATTTCAAGTGAAGACAATTACCAGGTAATGGTTGTAACACATTTTGAGTTATATTGGTTTGAAATGCCTCAGATACAATGCTATCCAGAGGGTTAAATATAACAGCAGCATTAAAGTTTACCTTTGAATAAAATGCATATACATATTGTCCTTTTTCAGAAAGGCTTTTGTATTTTTCATGTATTTTGTGTATGATTGATTTCTAGGACCTGTGTCAATGTTTGTGTACATCTGTATTAGTCCTTGTGCACTGTGGAAACTTAGTAAGGCGATGCTGTTCCAATCATAACTCCAAATTTGCAAAGTGGAACTTGCCCTGGGCTTTGAAAGTCCATAGGTCATGTCTTGAGAAAGGATTTAAATGACAGGCTAGTGCACTGATGTTATTTATGTTAGTTCCATATGCCCACTGTATAGTAGAGTGTGGCTGAGCCTCTCTGTAATGGATGCTGATGAGTTGAATATATCTAGGCTCATGGACATTGTGTGTAGTTCTGAGATATTAGGGCACAAAAATAAAATAAAAATAAAAAAACACTACACCTTACAATGAAGAAACTACCTATAAGTTTCTAAGCAACAAAAATTTATATATCTATACTAATAAAAGGATAATATGCTAAGTAGACTGTGTGGACCGGCCATCTTCCAGACGTCCGACTTCCTTCCAGACAAAGCCATGGTGGTGGGGGACGAGGCAGAGGCATAGAGGTATTTAGGGGCGCTCAGTCCCCAGGCTGACACTCTATCCACTGAGCCACACCTGTAAGGGCTTAATTTATTTTTTAATATTTATATATTCTTTTAAAAAATTCTTTATTGTTTAAAGAATTGCATGTAGTATTACTTCTGTCCTTTTCCCTCCCTGGTCATCCCCACCCTCCAGCACATGCCCTCACTCCACTACTGTCTGTGTCCATTGGTTATGCTTATATGCATGCATACAAGTCCTTTGGTTGATCTCTTTTTCACCCCTCCACCCACCCACCTACCCTCGGAAGTTTGATGGTCTGTTCAATGTTTCTATGACTTTGGATCTATTTTTGTTCATCAGTTTATGGTGTTTATTATATTCCACAAATGAGTGAGGTCATGTGATATTTATATTTATCATTTGGGGTGAAATGGTCTGAAGATGTCAGTAAATTCCACCTGATCTACTGAGTCATTTAGATTGATGTATCTTTGATGAATTTCTATCAAGAAGATTTATCCAGTGATGTCATCAGATGTTAAAATCCCCTACTATGATTGTATTGCTGTCGATCTCTCCCTTAATATTTTCCAGAAGTATTTTTGTTGTTGGTGGTGGTGTTTTTTTGTTTGTTTGTTTGATTTTTTATGTATCTGGGTGCTCCTGCATTGGGTGCAAACATGTTTACCAGAGTTATAGCCTCTTGTATCAATCCCTTTAGTATTACGAAGTGGCCTTTTTTATCTCTTGTTATGGGTTTTGCTTTGGGGGTTATTTTGTCAGATATAAGTATTTCTACCCAGGTTGTTGTTGTTTTTGTTGTTTTGTTTTGTTTTTCACTTTCATTTGGCTGAAAAAATATTTTTCCATTCCTTCACTTTCAGTTTGTGTGAGTTGCTTGTTCTGAGGTAGGTCTTTTGTAGATGCATATATATGGGTTGTTTTATTATCCATTCAGCCACTCTATGACTTTCAATTGGAACATTTAGTCCATTTACGGTTAAGGTTATTATTGATAGATATTTGTTCATAATCATTTTTATTCTTTATGCCTGTGTTCCTATTTCCCTTTCTATTTCTTCTTTTTACACCAGTCCCTTTAGCATTTCTTCCATTGCTGGCTTGATAGTGATACTAGGTGTATTGGTTAATAATGAGGATTTTTTTAAACAGATTGAGTTATACATATGTTGATTTATATGTGATTTGATCTCTATGCTATTTTGTTGTATTGACAGTAACCTTCAAAACTTTATGTCAAATTTTCTGAAAGTGTTAACATCATAGATATTTTTACATGCCAAAAAAAGAGTATTTGTGGGAAGTTTTAATTCATTACTTTATTTTGAAGAAAAGTGCTGCTAAAAGTTATCATATACTTTGGGAAGCTTATGATGAATATATTCCATCTCAAAGTACTTTTGAACACTGGTTTAAAAGCTTTAAAAGTGATTATTTCAATGTGATAGACAAAGAATGTCCAGGTCAACTGAAAAAGTTTGAAGACCAAGTATTACCAGCATTATTGGATGAACTCAAAAACAACTTTCAGAAAGATTAAATATTGCTCAGCAAACAATTTCCCATCATTTATAAGCAATGAGAATGATTTTGAAAAATTATTTTATTGATATTTTGCAGAGGAAGGGAGAGAGATAGAGAGCTAGAAACATCGATGAGAAAGAAACATCGACCAGCTGCCTCCTGCACACCCCCCACCGGGGATGTGCTCACAACCAATGTACATGCCTCTGACCAGAATCAAACCTGGGACCCCTCAGTCTGCAGACCTACGCTCTACCACTGAGCCAAACTGGTTTCAGCATGAGAATGATTTTAAAGCAAGGAAAATGGGTGCCACATCAACTGAATGAAAGACAAATGGAAAACCGAAAAGCCATAAGTAAAATGTTGCTTCAATGGCATGAAAGAAAGTCTCTTTTGCATTAAATTGTGAAAAGTGAATTTATTTTGAGAATCCCAAATGCACAAAATCATGAGTTGATCCATGTCAACCATCAACATGGACTGCAAGGCCAAATCCCTTCGAAAAGAAGGCAATGCTCTGCATTTGGTGGGATCAGGAAGGTGTGATGTATTATGAGCTTCTAAAACCAGGTGAAACCATTCATACTTATCCATACCCATAACAAAAAATCATTTTGAAACACACTTTGATAGTGGAATTTTCAGAATGTGCCAAAAGACACAGAAAAGTAATTTTTCTTTATGATAATGCACCATTACACACTTTAAAACCTGTTAAATACATGTTAAATGATCTTGCCTGGGAAATATTGACCCACCCGCTATATTCACCAGACTTTGCTCCTTCAGATTACATTGATGACACATGCAATTTCTGAGCATCACTTCAAAAACATACAAAGACTTGGAAAATTTAGTCTCTGAATATTTTGCCTCAAAACAAGAAAATTCTATTGAGACGGTATCCACAAATTGCGTGTAAGATGGAGGAAATGTGTAGCTAGAGATGGACATTACTTTAAATAACGCACTTGCTATGTTTTTCTTAAAATTATCGTGTTTTATTTTACTACAAAATCTGCATTATTAACCAATACATCTGGTAAACCCCATTAGCATTTTTTTTGTCTGTGAAGCTCCTGATTTCACCTTCAATTTTGAATAATAGCCTTGCTGGGTAGAGTATTCTTGGGTTCAGACCCTTGCTTCGCATCACTCTGTATATTTCATTCCATCACCTTCTGACCTGTTGTGTTTATGTTAAGAAATAATTTGATAACCTAAAGGGAGATCCTTTGTAGGTAACTCTCTATCTTTCTCTTGCAGCCTTTAAGATTTTCTCTTTTTTGTTACTGTTTGCCATTGTAATTATGAGGTGTCTTGGTGTGGAGTTTTTTGGGTTTATCTAGTTTGGGACTCTGTGCTTGTGTGACTTTTTCTTCCCCAAATCAGGAAAGTTTTCTGTCATTATTTCTTTAAATAGGTTTTATAATTCTTATTTTTCTTCTTGTCCTTCTGGCACCCCTATTATATGTATGTTACTTCATGTCATGTTGTCCCAAAGCTCCCTTAGGCTCTCTGCTTTCAATTGTTTTCTCCAATTGCTGTTCAGATTGGGTGTATTTCTCTGTCATATATTCTAACTTACTAATTATGTCCTCTACTTCTTCTAGTCTACTATTGAAACCTTCCATTGTGTTTCTTATTGTAGCTATATAAATTTTGATTTCCTCTTAATTCTTACATAAGTTGATTTTTTCATCCATCCCATTTATGAACTGTATTACCCTTACTCTGAATATTTTTTATGACATATTGCATATCTCTCTTTCATTTAGTTCCTTTTCTGGTGATTCCTCCTTTTCTTTCCTGAGGGGAGGCTGTTTTTTTATTTTTAGTTTTCCCATTTTTCCTGTCTCTTTCTGTCTCTGGGCACCCTGCTTGGTGTTTGAGAGGCTGAAGACCCTATCAGGGCAATGGTCTTGAAATCTTTAGCACAGAGGCTGGGTCTGCCTTAAGTCTCACACCTTTTTCATATCTGATCTGAGTTGTAACCCCTTCTCCCACAGATGTAGTCCCTCAGTTGTCTGCTTCAGATGCTCAGGGTTGTGGAAGCATATGTACAGTTCCTCTGGCGTGCAACTCCCTTGGAGGACTCAGAGTCCTTTGACATGCAATTTCCTGTGCAGCTTTGTCACCTTAGGTCCCTCTGGAAGTACACTTGAACTATGGTTCTGTGGCCCGTGGCTGGCCACACTGGTTTGTTCCAGGCCACCCAAGCAGCACTCTCCTGCATCCCAGAGTAAGGCATGTTCTGGGATGCTCTGGGTAGCCCCTGCAGGACTGTCCCAGGGGCCATGGAGAAACAGGAGTGAGTTTATCTGGATCACACAGTGAGAGCTCCCCTGTGGCCTAAGTGGGGCACAAGCTGGTTTACTCTGATTGCCCTGGCAGCAAGTCCCAGGGTGGAGTGGGCATGGGTTTCTCTGTCACAGAGTCCTTACTTTCTTGTAGCTCTGAGTGATATACACACTGGGTTGCTCCAATTTTCACCTCAATGCGGAGCAGGAACAGGTTGCTCTAGATCACTCCATCCATGCTGTCCTGTTTCCCAGAGTTAAATGTGCATTGGGTTGCTTTGGGTGGCTCTGACAGGATTGTTCTGGGGGTCTGCGTGGAGTGGGCGTAAGTTCCTCTGGGTAGCACAGTCAGAGCTGCCCTGTTGCCCTGAGTAATGTGTGTGCTGGGTAGCTCTGTGTCGCCCTTCCCAGGCCAGGATGAAGCGAGTGTGGGTTGCTCTGGGTCACTCCAGCAGGGCTGTCCAGGAAGCCGGGGTGGAGTGGGCATCGATTCCTCTGGGTTGCACAGGTTTCTCTGGGTTGTACAGGTTGTTCTGGGTTGCACAGTCTGTGCTCTCCTGTGGTTCAGAATGAGGCATGCTCTGGGTTGTCCCAGCAGTAGGTCCTAGGGTTTGGGGTGGAACAGGCACCGGGTGACTCCTAGTTAGGCCAGAAGCATTGTTCTGGGGTCCAGGGTGGGTGTGGGGCATAAGGTTTCCCCTAGCTTACACTCACTGTGGGGTCTTGGAGCCAAATACTAGTATGCTGGGTTTTGGCAGGCTGGTTAGGAGGCTTGGTGCAGGAGCTCACTTTGGCAGCACACCCTCTCTGCAGTCATCTGGGAACCTGTTGAGAGGTACTGTGCCACTCCCTGCATGGGTATGGTGGTAGTTCCATGTGGGTTATGGCTTGGCAAGCAGCATTCTCTAGGTATCCTCTGCACTTCCTTATTGAAAATTATCTCCTCAGCTGTGTCTAATTTGTTATTTCAGGGTGGAGGTTCTCTGATTTAGTTGCTTTTCTGGCCTGGTCCTAGGAGGAGGTGCATTACACTGCTGCCTATTTGGCTGACATTTGTATTGCTTTATTAATTTATCATATCTAATAGATTTTGGTGAAATCTTTAGGGTTTTCTTCATGCATAGTATCATGTCATCTACAAATAATGACAGTTTGATGTCTTCCTTTCCAATTTGGATGCCTTTTATTTATTCTTGTCTGATTGCTTTAGCTAGAACTTCCAATATTTTGTTGTAAAAAAGTGGTGCAAATCGACATCCTTGTGTTATTTCTGATGTTAAAGAAACAATTTCAGATTATCCCCCATGTTAGCTATGGGTTTGTCTTATATGGTCTTTATTGTGTTGAGGTGTCTACTCTCTATCCCCACTTTGCTGAGAATTTTTGTCACAAATTGATGTTGGATTTTCCAAATGATTTTCCTGCACCTATTTACGTGATCATATGATTATCTTTTATTTTGTTTATGTGGTATATCACTTTAATTAATTGAAGCAATATTTAAACACAGATATTTACATCATGATTCATAACAGTAGCAAAATTATAGTTATGAAGTAGCAAGGAAAATGATTTTATAGCTGAGAATCACCACAACATGAGGAACTGTATTAAAGGGTCCTGGCATTAGAAAGATTGAGAACCACTGATTTGTATATCTCTTAATTTAATGTTATAATTACACATTATTTTTCTACTTTTGTCTTTTCACCTTTGTACTAGCTTTATAGTTGACTGAACCCTGCTTTTATTAAGTGTTTGCCTTTGTCAGTGGGACTTGTTTTCTTTCCTATATTTTTTTATTCATATATATTTTTCTTCTTAGTAATGTTTCTTTAACATTTCTTGTAATACTGGCTTAGTGGTGATGGGCTCTTAGTTTTTCTCCTTTAATTCTAAATGATAGCGTTACTGAGTAGAATAATCTTGCTTTTCATCACTTTGACTATTATGTGTTAATCCCTTCTGAGATTGCAAAAGTTTCTGCTGATAAATAAATCTGCTGACAGTTTCACATGACCTCTCTTGTAGGTAACTAACTGCTTTTTTCTTGCAGATTTTAAGGTTCTCTTTTTGTCCTGAACCTTTGGTATTTTAATCATAGTGTCTTGGTGTAGGCTTCCTTGAATTTGTCTTATTTGGTATTCTGTGTGCTTCCTTGACTTGTATATCTATTTTTTTCTCTCACCAGATTATAGAAATTTTCCATCATTTCTAAAAATAGGTTTTCAATTACTTACTCTCTCTCTCTCTTCTGCTTCTGGTACCCCTATGATACAAATGTTATTATACTTGATGTCCCAGAGGCTCCTTAAACTGTCCTTATGCATGCTATTTTTTTGTTTGTTTTTTAGAAGTGTAATTATTTTTTCCTTTTTGTTGTTATGAGTATGTGTTTTCCATTACCTTGTCTTCCAGATCACTGATTCAGTCCTCTTTTTCCTCTACTCTACTAGTGATTCCTTCTAATGTATTCTTCATTTTATATATTGTATTCTTCATTTTGGACTGTTGGTTTTTTTTAATGTTTTCCCTCATTCTTTCTTAAGATTTATATCTTTTTGTTTATGTTATGAGTTCATCGGTTCTAACCCTAAATTCATTGAGCTTATTTTTAACCATTATATTGTACACTGTGTCTTATAGATTCCTTGTCTACATTTCATTTAATTCTTTTTATTTTTTATTTTATTCTGTTCTTTCATTTGGAACCTGTTTCATTGTCTTCTTATTATGTTTAACTCCCTGTGTTTTTTCTATGTTTTAGGCAGATCTGCCATTATCATCGTCTTAACAAAGTTGTCTTATATAGGGTTTTGTGAACCCAGTGGCACAATCTTTTAACCACCTTTGTCAGGAACTCCAGGAGAGTCTCTTGTGTGTCTTTGCTGTGCCATCCTATTGTGATTGAATCTTGACTGATGTTGACACATCACTGAGGATTTATCCTCAGCTGGCTGACTGTGAGTCTGACCATGACTACATTTGATGAGCTGTGCATGGGGGCAGATCCCATGGAGTTGTAATCACCATAGTAGGTCTCTGGTGCCTGCTGGGTCTGCTCTTTTGGTGTGTCATTTGTGGAGGTAGTTCGGTGTTGCTCTGGTATGATCTGAAGCTGGCTACCAAGTACTGGTTCTGTTGCCTATTAAGTGCCTCCGATGCAGGCCAAGGTCAATGCTGGGCCTTGGCCTCTTTGTAGGAGCTACAAAGTGATGGGTGGTTGGTTTTCATGTGAGCTACTTGGAAGTGCTTAGGAAATACTATGTTGTAAACTGAACTTGGCTACCACTTGTACCAGGCATGGGACCCTTTGGCAGTATGAGGTGAGCTGATGCTAGCCTTCACTTTTGCTGGACTTGTGATTACTTCTTTGAAGCTGCATTCCAGGCCAAGACTGTCCTGAAATCACTGGATGGAATTTATAGTGCAATGTGAGACCAGTTGCTGCTTTTGTTGCTTTTGGGGACACTTAGCAAGAACTACAAGGCACATTGAGGACAGCTGCCACTTATCTGGGGTTTATAACCTTAAAGAGATGTTTAGAAAGTCTAGAACGTTAGCCAAAGCAGGCTGTTTGTTTGGAGAAGCCTCTGGACAAAGCTCAGGAAAGGCAGGTGAGTTGGGTGGGCAGAGTGTCAGGGAATCACCAGGGTGTGGTAAATGTTGTTTGGAGATTAATGGAGAACTCATATTAGGGCCTGTTTATACTGGGCCAATTGTATGGATGGAGAAATTAACAAAAGAACAAGTTTGGTTGCCAGCACTTCTGTCCATGGTTAAAGTTGCCCTGGTCCCTGCTCCTCCAGAAGTTTGATCCATTTACTCACTCCACTTATGTCCCTGCTGCTTTTTGAGATACTGCACTAGAATTTAGAATAAGTATTTGTGAGCAAGTGAGTTTGTGCGTGGTCCCTTTAAAATAATTGCCTTGGGCTCTAGGAGCTTTTGGTCTTTCTCATATGTAATTTCTACTGATTTTACAACCAGATATAATGGGGACTCCTTTCCTGGAACTTGTGCCTCTGATTGTGGAGCTCACTTTGAAGCTGGGACCCCTTGCTCTTAAGGGGAGACCTCTGCAGCTGAGATTATCCCCCCAATTCTGAATCACCACACTGTTCGCATGGGACCTGCCTATTCTGCATCTTTGCCTCTCCCACCAGTCTAGACCTGGCTTCTTTGAATACTTATTTATAGAATTTCTGTTCAGCTAATCTTCAAGTGGTTTTCAATGATGGTTATTCTATAATTTAGTTGTAATGTTGACGTGATCATGGGAAAAAGAGAGCACAGACTTTACCCACTCTGACATCTTGAGCAGAAGCCAACAGTACATCTTTATGTGTAGGAATGATCCACAACTCAATATTCTAAATAAAAGAGCAGTATTATGTCAATGTATACTCTTTACTTTTTCAGACTCTCTAAAACATTATAAAATAAACTTTCTGTGACTGTTTTATATACATACTTGCTGTCTTAATTATTATAAACAATGAAAAATAATATTTCTGTTTTACTATATAATATATAAAGTTTAATTTAAAATAAATTTTATTAATTTTTAACATGATAGAGTTAATTTCTGGACTATGATATTAGATTCTATTGACATTAGCATGGTTATGTGTGTTGCTTGTGTTAGATTCATTTAATAGATGAATAAATGAAATCACAGATTAGCTGAAATAATGTGCTCATAACTAGTCATAGGGGATTTTGTAATATGCACTCAACTTTTCTAACTCCTGAATTCAAGCTTATTTTTTATCATAGCATACCTTCAAAAATAAAACAAAAGAAAAAATAAGAGTAATAGGCTCAAGAGTCTTTTCACAGTTGTTAAAATAATATAACAAAATAATTCTTTGGTTAAGAGAGATAGTTTTAATGAATATGGTATCAAAGCCTATTTCCTCCATAACTATGTTAGAGCTTCAGTGGTTTGGAATTTACTTTCCAGGTAAATTTCCCTGGCCTCAACCACTATTAATACTCTTGAATATACTTTTTTTTAACTTTCAAATGCTGATTTGATTTGAGAAGACTTACTTATTCAGGGTTCTTCACTTTCTGCTCATCTTTTGAATAGACGTTAGAGATTGTCTCTAAGATTTCTGAGTCTGTTCTTGCATGTCTGTGTCTGCCCTTAGTATGCCCAACTCCTTATGAGCTTGAGGCCTCCTTATGAGGGACTATAGAGGGAAGACGGATAAATAGCTTAACAGTCCTTCTTGTCCTGACATGCACTGGACCATGATATTTTTACAAGCTGTTCAGTCTTAGTCATTTTGTGGGAAAAATAAAACAGTTATTCTTGCAACCCCAAAGAGATCCTGCTTTCTCTATATTCATGAGGACAATAGGCCTAAGTGTTTGCAATTGCTGGCTTTGGTCCTAATCAGAAGCTTGAAGTACTCATGACATATTTCTTGTCTTCTGTCTGAAAATTTTCACATTGACATCAATCAGTGGTCAGCTGAAGAACTGCAGACTGTGGAATAGAGTTGGGAAGGATGAAGGAATGCTTGTGCTTCATCCAAAACAAATTTCTCCATTGTTTGACAGTTGTTGAGCAATAAAAAAGATGCTTTGGATTATATTTTTTTTCACTTGTGACCTGAAGTATTTTGGCAATGCAACATGCTAATCAAGAACAGTAGAAGAAACATTTTCACAATTTCTTCCTTAAGGTTTTAAGATTTGGAAAGCACACACACAAGACACATAGGTAAGATAAGACAAAACATATTGTTCATATTTAAACATATATTTAATTATATATACTAGTGCAAATCAATGAGATGCAATATCAAGATGGTTTCCAAACACAGTTTTAGAAAATTAATGTTATTCATTTAACACAAAACAAAATATTTATAGTTTTGATTTTCAGGATTTCTTATTTATAAATTTCCCCAAATGTAGCCTCAAACATGAGGGAGTTTAAAGATACAGTCCATACCCAAAAGGCATCAAGATCACCTGGATTCTGTCATAGGATCTTTCTGTCAAATTGTTCACACAGCTTTCTCTGAGAAGCAGAAATTCTGAATAATTTATAGGATTTCTCCTGGGGGGGGGCGAAATATAAAAACACATTAAAGGGAAAGGACTCTAATGAAGAATTTTTCCGTAGTTGCAAACTAACAAGTTAGCCTGCATGGTTCCATGGATGTTGTCAGCAGACATGAGACTCCTGGATCAAAGATGAAAACAGCATGAGTATCATGTGCTGATTCCCCTTGCCACCCAATTTCTACAGGAGTGATATTCAATGGTCCTGGTGGGTTCTTCACGCAGGGCAAAGAAGAAATTCAAGGAATCTGAAAGTTTTATAAGAGGCTGCAAGCATATCTAGCCTTTTTGCCAGAGAGGGACGCTGCCTCGAATTTGCAAGGCTGGTAAGGATAGCCTCCCTGCTCATGAGAAAGTGAGAGAGTCATGAACAATTATTGAAAAGTAAAAGGGTAAAAGATTTAATGTGTTTTCTTCCTTCTATCTGTCTTGGCTTAGACCTTTAAAACAGAGAGAAGACTTGAAATAAAACCAGATGCTTATGTTATTTCAATTAACAGAAATCATTAGGCAGGTTTCTCTTGTCTTCCTTCAGCATGGCCCAGAGTAATATTTACCTAGCTTAAAGTAAGAACTCATAAATTCTTATTATTTGATTAAATGCTCAAAAAGATGACAAGCATCTCATTTCTAGAGAATAAGCTGCAACATCAACCACTAAATATTTAATACAGAATAACACCCAGCATAGGTTAGAGATGTCACCTAGAATAGAAAATTACTGTTGGTAGTTGAGCATCTACCTATGAACCAGGAGTTTACAGTTAGATTTCCTTTAAGGGTATATGACTGGTTTGGGAACTTGATACTCAGTGGCAGCTAATAAATGATTCTCTCTCATCATTGATATTTGCGTCTCACTCCCTCTCCTTTCCTCTCTGAAATCAATAAAAATATATTTTTAAAAATTACTATTATTTTGAATCTGTGTTACTTTTTTCCATTGTTTGACAGTTGTTGAGCAATAAAAAAAATATATACTTTGTATTCTATTTTTTCACTTGTGACCTGAAGTCTTTTGGCAATGCCACATGCCGAACAGTAGGAGAACAGTAGGAGAAACATTTTTACAAACTGATAAAATTAAACAATGCCATGTAGCATCATTATGTTTATGCATAGGAAAAATGACAGTTCTGGCAGAAATTTTCATGTTTGTTGTGTGTGTCTGGGCAAAACCTTGATAAACACTTTTTTTCAATTTATAGGGAACTTATACCTTATGAACATGTGGCCTTCTCCAGCAGAATGTAAAGGCTGGTAAATAAAGAGGTGTCTGATAGAAAAAGTGTTCATCCCTGTGAGGTCAATGAGTCCTTTGGAGGCACCATGGTTCTAGTCAGTGCTCTGGATAAGTTCATTAACCCAACACAAATAGACTATTTTGCCCTACTTAGAGGATCATGCTAATTAAATTGCTCTGTTTACCTATCTATGTCAGGATTTCCTATGAATACTTGAATGTCTTAAGTCTCATTTTGTATGTCTTTGTTGAAAGCAGAAATTATTACAGATTCACTTTCTAACTTGTACTTCTATAGTTATCTGACTTAGACTTCCTCAAAATCAGTTTTTTAGTAATTTTCCACAATATTTGTTATACTTAGTAATAGAGCCCTGATAAAGGAATTTTAATGAATTATCCTATATAATAAAGAGGTAATATACAAATTAACCCTCATGCCCTCACAAGATGGCTACCTACAACCAGGTCAGCAGGGGTGTTAGTGAGGGGCAACCAAATGACTGAACAAGTAGGCTGTGTGAAATGACCAGGCCTGTAGGGAGACCATGAGGGGTGACGAGGCCAGCAGTGTGGACATTTGGGAGCAACCAGGGTGTCAAGGGGAGCAGTAAGAGGTGACCAGGCCAACAGGGGAGGGGCAGTTAGGAGCAACCAAGTCCGCAGGGAGGGGACAGTTGGGGGCAACCTGGCAAGTAGCAGGGGGCAATTAGGGTTGACCATGCCAGCAGGGGTGCACTTAGGGGCAATCAGGCAGGCAGTCAGACAGGTGAGCAATTAGGAGCCAGCAGTCCAGAACTGTGAGAGGGATGTCCAACTGCCAGTTTAGGCACAATCTCTGGGACACTTGGCTTAGACCTGGATTGAGGCCTAAACCAGCAATCAGACAACCCCTGAGGGGTCCTGGATTGGAGAGGGTGCAGGCTGAGCTGAGGGGACCCCCTACCCTGTGCACTAATTTTGTGCATCCGGCCACTAATGTGTTTATAAATGTCTATAATAGTTATCTATGAACTTGTTTTTTTATATTAAATTTATATTTTTTCTTAATCCCACTTTGTTGAGGCTTATAATTCTTTTTATATTGGTGACTTCAGTTTTCTAATATTTTCTTGAAGAATATTGTGTCCACATTCATGAGATATTGTTCACAATTTGGAATATATTTCTCTGGCTCTAGTCTCACAGTAATACTAATTTCACATTTGGAAAGCCTCTTCTTTTTTTCTATTTTTTGATACAGATTTAATGAATTATCATTAAAAAGTGTTTGATATAATTTAACAGTAAAACCTTCTGAAACATGAGTTATTTTTGTAGGCAGACATTTTCATTACTAATTAAATTATTATTTGCCATATATTTTAATTTCTTGGGGTTTTTGAGTCAATGTTATAGATTGTGGTTTTCTAAAAATGTGTCACTTTCTTTTAATTTATCTAATTTATTGGTATAATGTTCTTAGTGATTTCTTATAATTCTTTTAATTTCTTTAAGATCTGTAGGGATGTCTCTTTTTTCATCTGATTTTGGTAATTTGTGTGCTGTTATCTTGATGATACTAGCTAAGGTTATCTTTTGTTTTGATCTTGTCAACTAATCAACTTTTAATTTTATTAATTTTCTCTATTGTTTCTGCTTTCTTTCTCAATGGTTTTTGCTCTAGTTTTATTATTTCCTTCCTTTTTCATGTTTTGGGTTTAGTTTGCTACTCTTTTACTTTAAAAAATATATTTTATTGATTTCAGAGAATAAGGGGCAGGGAGAGATTGAAAGATCAATGATAAGAGTCATTCATTGGCTGCCTCCTGCATGCTTCCTACTGGGAATCAATCCCACAACCTGGGCATGTGCCCGACCAGGAATCAAACCTCCTAGTCCATAGGTAGATGCTCAACCACTGAGCTACATGAGCCAGGCTGCTATTCCTTTTCTATTTTCTTAAGGTAAAAGTTAAATTTTCAAATATAGGTGCTTAAAGCTATTAATTTCCATCATAAGCACTATTTTAGCTTTATCTCATAGACTTTTATATGTTTTGAGTATTTTTGTTCACTCAAAACTATTTTATTTGCAATTTTGTTGACCCATGGGTCATTTAGAAGTGCTGCTTAATTTCTGATTACCTATAGATTTCCAAAATCACATTCTCTTATTTCTAATTTAATTTATTTGTGAATTGGAGCTGGATGGACAGAAGTGGAGCAGCCCCAGGATAAAACTCCAGTCTACTTGTTTTTTGAGAGTTTCTGGTAGAGCTGTTATCTGTTAACAATCTACATGAAGGATAAATCTCTGTAATAAAAGATTGTTGATTAATCTAGAAATATTTTATATGAAAATAAAATGCAGTAAATATCATTACAAAGAAACACTCTGATAAAAATAGTTATGTGGTCATAAAATATTAATTACAAAAGATCTTGATGTGGCTATAAAAATTATCCCTGTAATTACAGAGTCAAACACCTTCTTTGATTTCTACTCAGGAAGAAAGTGTGCATGTATTTGCTATTAAGATAAAAGCTTGAAGTGAATGAGTCAGTGCACTGAGTCTCCTCCTGCATCAGACTCTATGCCAGATATTGATTACAGTAATAGGGAATTCAGGGAACATTAAATAATTTCTACTTGAATATTGGGTGAACATCAAATATCATGAAGACATAGTTTGATTTAATAAACGAGGCTGACATATTTTGTCCGATATTTTAACACAATAGGAATGCAAGATATTAAAAACAGAGACAAAAGCAATGAAAGTAGCTAGAATGGACTGTTTTACTATTTTATTTGGGACAACAAAGAACTGAGTGAACAATTCAAGAACACTGGCACCCTCTTCCCCAATTACCATCACCAAAATGTGAGCAAATAAAAAGATCCTATATTAAGAAGTCTAAACAGCTGCTCTCTGTTCATTGTACAAAGAGAGCACTTTCATCTCTCCCTCACTGACTGTCCCTTCCCTCCTTTCCCTCTCTCATTCCTCCCTTTCTCTCTCCCTTCCTTCTCTCTTTCCTTCCTTCTTTCCTTTCCTCTTTCCTTCCTTGTCTCCTTCTCCTCTTGTTTTTGTCCTCTTCCTTTTCCTAATTATTGTTAATCTTCATCTTTATTTTTTCTCTCTACTTTTTTTCTTCTCTTACACCCCATTCTCTCATGAAAACAGATTACTAATATCTTGAGATGAAGTATCTCAGACTTTACTTAAAGTTGATGGCCCAAAGTACTATATATCTGATTAGATTCAGGACAAGATATTCACAAGGTTAATATTGATTCAGCCCAGAACAAAAGCTGGAGAATATTTTAGTTTTTAAGTTTCAAATTATAACATGTGGTTTATAAAGCAAATAAAATTCAAAATAAGGTTTTATAGAAATAAAACAGTAAAATAAAAAGGATAATTTGATAAATTTTTAAATTTAAATATTATATGTAATATTTAAATATCAAATCATTAATATTTATCTTTAAAGTGTAATTAAACTTTTACAAAGTTTCCCTAAAAAAAAAAATCTTGATTTTACATGTACTATGGACCTGACACCATACTATGTGTGAGAATAGCACCACATGAACAGGATTTGTGCCCTTCTATTTAAGAACTCAGAATAGTGTGATGAAACTGCTGGAGATCACTGCATAGCAGCATTGGCATGAAAATGCAACAAGGAATTTGGAAGGCCATAAACCTTGGGCATTATCAGGGCTGACGCCAAGCACAGATTGCTCTTGCTGAGATTGCAGAGTCTCGAACCTATGTCCTGACCTGATAATCTTTTAAAAATATATATTTTATTGATTTTTTTACAGAGAGGCAGAGAGAGTGACAGAGAGTTAGACACATGGACCAGCTGCCTCCTGCAAACCCCCCACTGCCAGGGATGTGCCCAAAACCAATGCACATGCCCTTGACTGGAATCAAACCCGGGACCCTTCAGTCAGCAGATCGACGCTCTATCCACTGAGCCAAACCAGTTTTGGCTTGACCTGATAATCTTTGAGTAAACATTTAATGAACATTATTGACCTTTGATACTATCTGCTTACTAGATGCTCTGCCTACCTGCTTTCCTAAGGACCAATGTGTAATCAAGTTGAATAAAAGCAGGCAAGACAAGGACTCGTGGTTTCTCTTCCCAAAGAGGTTTCAGCTGGCCCTCATGCTTAAAATTTGTTTTCTTGTGCAGTGACTTCATTGTGCATCAGCCCTCCCACAGGTCCTCCAGAACCGCGGCATGAAACCTGACTGCACCTGACAAAAACAACAGACATTGGGCAATGAATGGTAAGAAGAAAATAAATGTAAATGGGTGGATGAGAGCTTTTTCATTTGGGATGGTTAACCATGTTTACAGCTTGCAATAATAGAATTAATTTTATTCTATATGCATTCATTGGAAATTACACTATTTTCTTATCCCCTGCTATAATGTGGAGACTGGAATATTAAGGCTTTTAGCTTATTGATGTCTCTTATTTTATATGTAAAATTATTGTACATTTTTAATCTTTCTTGTTTTAGAATTTTTTGAATATCTCTAATTAATAGTCAAACTTTAGTTTGACAAACTCACAAATAAATTTTCCCAAATTTAATTATTACTCAGTTTTGAAACCAGAGTGTAATTTTAAGGAAAATTTAACTCATATGTTTTTATTCATCATCTCTTCATTGTTAAATAACATTATTGTTTCTAATTGATATATTTGTTCTAAAAAAGTCTTTTGAGCTATTTCAATAACATTCTTATTCTCATTATAAAACACAATGATTCATTTTTGCCAAAGGATTACAAAACAATCTGGAAGAAAATATTCTAAGTTCTTGCCTTTTTGCATATCTTCTTTCTTGAATGCATTGTCACCACAGATATACAACCCTGAGTGCAAAAGTGTAAGGTGAGAAAAGGAGAAGGATTGTACACAAACCAGTATAGGCATTTGTGGAATAGTTTTATTTTCCATTTATGAACAAAGAAAACATTTAGGTTTATAATTAATGAAAGTGAGAATGCGTATAATTATTAGGTTTGTTATAGATATTTATAGTGATTCGAATGAAACTAGGTAAGATGCATTTAATGATGAAACCACAAAAAATACAATATATTTCTAAAGAGAGAGAGAAAGAAAGAGAGTTTGGTTTAGTAAATTTATGAGAGTGATTAAAACAGATAAATGTATTTCTAGGTAACACTCTTGTATGCTTAGTCAGGGAAGCCAACCCTGACTCATTCCAGTGATAGTAGCAGTGCTCTCAGACTAAATCCATGAATCAACATCATGTTTCCATGTATTTAATCACTGCCTAACCCAAAGTAGCCACAGCTATAAAGAAACATTTAAAAAAAATCAACAAATGGGCTGAAACTGGTTTGGCTCAGTGGATAGAGCATCAGCCTGTGGACTGAAAGGTTCTGGTTTGATCCCGGTCAAGGGCATGTACCCTAGTTGCTGGCACATCCCCAGTAGGGGGTGTGCAAGAAGCAGCTGATTGATGTTTCTCTCTCATCTATATTTCTAACTCTCTATTCTTCTCTCTTCCTCTCTGTAAAAAATCGATCAGATATATATTTTTAAAAATCAACAAATGGAACTATGTCAAATTCTGCACAGCAAAATAAAACATTAACAAAATGCAAGACAACCCATTGAATGAGAGAACATACTTGCCAATGATACATCTGATATGGGGTTAATTTCCAGAATATGTAAAGAACTTAGACAACTCAACAAAAGAAAGATAAAATCCAATTAAAAAACGGGCAACAGACCCTGAATAGGCATTCTCCAAAGGGGACATACAGATGGCCAACTGACCTATTAAAAGTTTCTCAATGTAGCTAATCATCAGAGAGATGCAAATTAAAACCACAATGTGATATCACCTCACACCTGCCAGAATGGCTACTATCAATAAATCAACAAACAACAAGTGTTGGCAAGGATGTGAAGAAAGGGGAACTTTAGTTCACTGTTAGTGGGAATACAGATTTGTGCAGCAACTGTGGAAAACAGTACAGAGTTCCCTCAAAAATTTAAAAATGGAACTGCTGTTTGACCCAGCAATCCCAATTCTGGGAAAATATCTTAAGAATCCCACAACACTAATTCTAAAGAATATATGCACCCCTATGTCCATAGCAGTGTTATTTACAATAGACAAGATCTGGAAACAGCCCAAGTATCCACCAGTAGATGAGTGGATAAAAAAGCTGTGTTACATTTACCCATGGAATACTATTCAATGTAAAAAGGAGGGAAATCATACCTTTTGCAGCAGACAATATGGATGGACCTGGAGATTATTATGCTAAGTGAAATCAGACAGTCAGAGAAAAACAAGTACCATATGATCTTACTTATAAGTGGAATCTAATGAATAAAATAAACTAATGAACAAAAAAGAAACAGAGGCATGGATACATGGAACTGATTGACAGCTGTCAGTAAGAAGGTAGGGGTGGGGATGATTGAGTGAAAAAGGTGAAAGGATTAGTCAAAGAACATATATGCATAACCTACAGACACAGTATCTTGGTGATGGCCAGAGGGAAGAGATGGTAGGGGCTAGGTTGAGGTAGGCAAAGGGGGGGGGGATGAGAATAACTGTAGCAATGTCAACAATAAAAATAAAATTAAAAGTTTTAAAAAATAACATGATGAGTTAATTTTAAAATTAAAAAAAGAAAGAAAGAATGTGAGAAAATCCAAAGGGACTGCATTTTATGGAGGTGAAGTAGGTAGCTGCTAGTGACATCAGAACATGGTTCATTTTGAGACAATATTCACACAAGCTGTCACTTAAATCTGGACATCCATGATTAGAGATTTATTTCTTTGACTAAAGATTTTGTCTCTAAAATAATTTAAATCATCCTATGAAAAGAAATATAATATTTCTTCACTAAAACTTAGTGATCAGTAGTAAAATATTCTTATCTGGGATGATGAGTTTTAATGAGGAAGGGTGGATTTTATTTTTTTTCCAATTTTGATAAGGCTAGATATTTTTGTAAAAGTCTTTAAGAATGTATTCTATTTGTCCAAGATTCCATCTACATAAGTTAAAAGAGTTGTACTTAAAAGGGAATTTCTGCCATGCGTATAGTCAATGCCAAAAGCAATCTGTCAAAGGAATGCTATAGTTGGTTATTTATAATCTAATAAATATCAAACTTAATAATATGTTGGCACAGTCCTGCTGGTATGAGATTTTATGAATAAACCTGATTACCCCCCACCTCCCTTGTTGAAAGGCAAATTGGCCAGGCAGCAGTTAGATGTTGATCCAGCTCTACTGAGATAAGTTTATACAATACACAAAGGGATGAGTTTTTTGTCAAAGGTTTTAGAGTTATCAACAAAGTATTAGTGGTAGAAATCGAATCTGCAGAAAACAAATATGACAGGCCCCAAATCTGGCTCATAAGAAATGCTTTGTAGTAATGCTACCTATATTTCTTTCTTTTTTCTCCTCTTAATTTGGGATCTTTTCAAACACCATACTCGTTTTATGATCACAACTTCATAGGGGAAGGCGTTATTGTCATGATTCATTTTTACAGATGTAATAACTGAGTCTTACACCAACTATGTGAAAGTCAAATCTTTGAAGGAAGGGATAGTGTTTGGTTGTATTCTATGATACTATAGTTCTTTCCTCACACAGCAACTCTTCCTTTTTTCACAATGTGAGAACCATAGAAATGCCTCAAGATTTCTTTTAAGAATACATTGGCATGCTTTTCACAATATAGTTTCTGAAGTCCATTCTAGATCCATATAAACATCCTCAAACTCAGGATGTTTGAAACTAACCAGGAGATCAAACATCTGGGTGGGATGATAGATTTCTTTTACTCCTTTATTCTTATGCAATGAAACCACACCAAAGCTGTAATGCTTAGAGAATTTTGAGAAGTAAATGCAGTTCAAACCTGGGTGTTAGCTGTTCTCTGCGTGTTAAAAGGCAATTGAGTAGAAACAAGAATAAGCGCAATTGGATTAGTAGGCTAGAGGCACTAAGTTGCAGCCTCAAAGAGGTCACACTGAAATGAATATTTTAAAAGGACTATAAAATTGCATCTAAGATAAATGAGGAGCAAAAGCAATATTTAAATGAAATTGTTATGGATATAAGTCACTTTCCAGGCATTATAACTATTTCTAACATAAAATATGTTTTCACTTCATATATAAAACATTGTTATTATTCACATCTATGACATGTTAACATATTAAAACTTAAATGTTTAATGCATATATTAAAATTTTGTGTCATCATTAACACAGCTGATGAATTCTCTTTGAAGAAAATAATGGAAAAGATATATCAAGAGAGATAATTTTTACAATTAGCATGAAAATATGTAACTTAAAGTGTGGAGAGATAAAAATGTCTATCGCAAAGTTCTAAACCCCTTCTTCTTATTTTGTTCATGGGAATTCTACCACCATTTGTTTCCCTATTAAATGACATTTCAAATACTTTATTATAAACATAAATCACGTCTTCTTTCAAGAAAGCAAACAACAAACTAAATTTGAGATCCAGCTTGCATTTCCAAGCCTTATCCAAGACTAAATCTATGAACAGTTGCTTTATAGATTGTATCTGAAGGATAAACAAAATGAGGCAGTAGATTACAGAAAACGTGTCACTTGAAACTGACATCTGCCCTTTAATTCACCAGCGTCATCCAAAACCCTGTCACTTTAGTTGACATCTGTTACACATTCTGATACATGAGGTTCTGGAAAAGCACCATCTTATTTGCAGTTGGCTAGAAAAAGTATATACATATATATTCAAACTGCCGTGATTTATCTATAGATATGATTTCATCTTTATTAGCCTTTTAAAATGCCAAAAATACTGTTGTTCACATGCCGATCCATTTAGATTTAGTTGTGGCTATTGTTGGAGACACTTTCAGTCCTATGTGTTCAAATTATCCAACCTCTGTAACATAGGAAATTTCTGCCATTAATTTGACTTGTTTAAATCACAACATCTTAAAAGACCCTTGTTAGATGTATGCCTATCTGAGATAAATAAGTCATAAGTATATTTATGCTCATTATCACCAGTTATCACATTAATGGGGAAAAGGTCCTTTAAAATAGAAATAGAAAGGATTCCACCATATTGGGACAGTGAATTGAAAACATGTAGAGCCTAGATCTAGTCCTTTGCTATTCAAAGTGTGGTCCACTGATTAATATATGAGTAGCTCTGGGAGGTTTTTAGAAATGCAAATTCTCCCCCTGCTCTCCTACCACCAACTGAATCAGAGTACCTTGGACTACCAGGTTCTTGAGATTATTTTAATGAGTGATAATATTTGTCAAACACTGGACTGAACCTGAGATTAGTGAGACCCCCTGACTGCATGAGAAGAAGGGATAAGCAGATTGGAACAGGCTTTTGACAAACCTCTTATAACTATTTCACATATTTATTTACATTAATTCATGATTTGAATTACATTTACCTAAAAAAAATCATGATAACAATTAAATGGTCAGTATGAGTCTGTACCTACACACACCTATTTAATTTGCACATATCATGATAACATAAGTAGTTTAAAATACTCCATCCCAGAACCCATATTTAAATAGATTTTAAAAAAAGAATTCTAAAGCTTTGGAGTATTCTCTAGAAGAACTAAGGTCTTAAAGAATCATTACTTATGAATCTGTTTTTATATGAGAAGCTGTGGTAAGCAGTGAGATAGGCATGAAAGGAGCAAGGACAATGGGCCCGGTTCAGAAGGTCACCAAGAAGCCCAGCAATAGGTAAAACTAGGAAAACAAGAACCTTACCCCTGGGGTGGCCTTTCCTATCCTAGAATACCTCTGGTCATGTGGTTTAGAGCCCCTGATCTTTCAGATTGATAGTCATGAAGCTCAGACCACCCTCCTCCCCCACTCCCCATTTTCTCCACTAGCATCCCGCTAGTCATCTGAGTTATAGCCCTTTAGGGAGAGATCATGAGGGCTGGATAATAGCCCTTAAGCATTAAGCCCCCAGGACAATGAGTTCTGACTCCCATCAAATACATGTGGGCCTCAGTGTGTTTCAGCTCCAGGCAAAAAAAAAAAAAAAAAAAAAAAAAAAAAAAAGCAGCAAAATCAGACAAGGATCATCAGGGTCAGCTGCAATGACTAATGACACCCTGCTCTGGTGCTGACCAATCACTGGAGGCCCTACCCTGAAAGGACACATCTGAAAAGCAAATTAATATTCTATTGAGATCTTTTCCGGGGACCTCCCCTGCCAGGAGGTCCATCTAAATGCCCTCCAGGAAGCATGTCCAAGCTTTCCCCCTCCTGCTCCCTCTCTTCCCCCCAGGCATGGAACCTTCACCTTCTTCTTTCCTGAGCTCCAAGGATTCTTCCTTTGCCCGTGAGCCCATTTCTTCTACCACTCACTTCTCTCTCAGTGACTGTCTAAACCAGTGGTTGGCAAACTGCAGCTCGGGAGCCACATGTGGCTCTTTGGCCCCTTGAGTGTGGCTCTTCCACCATGTGTGGGCACCCATGTACAGTGTGGTTGAAACTTTGTGGCCCATGCGTAGAAGTTGGTTTTTTGGCTCTCATAAGAAATTTCAGTACAGCTGAAATTGAAATTACATTTGAAGAAAAGGTTGTACTGTTAATATTTGGCTCTGTTGACTAATGAGTTTGCCAACCACTGGTCTAAACTTTCTCTTATAGTTTTAATCTTGAGTCTGAATTATTTCCTAGCCAGAACTCAAGTATCAGTACTAAGGTTGCTGAACTGAGGCCTGGGTGACCCCACTAGTCTAACACTTGGTGCCATTGCTTAATGATTGAGGGTGAGTGGTACACAAAACAAAACAGAACACCCAACCCCCAAGACTCCAGATGTGTGGTACTTATTTCATACATATGTGAATGATGATACCTTCATAAAACCATGGAATCAGAGGTTCTATAGGAACCACTGTGAAGTCATCAAGAATATTTTAGTCTGTAGATTATATTGTGCTCGCTAAAGTCATACAGCATTTAAACATGTGCTATTGTTAAGTACCTACTTACTTATTCAGTCCACCTACCTTACTCAAGTGGAGAATATCGCATTTGCCTCTGCTGAACCTTATTGTATTAGATTTAATTCATTGCACAAGCCTGAGAAGTTGTCAGAGCCCAATTTTATTTTCAAATGAATTCGCTGTTCTACCCTGTTTTATTTCTAGAAATTTTGTATACATGCTTAGTCATGTGCACAATTTTATAGAATATCTTACAAGTGAAGAGATTTCACAATTCATAATTTTTCAAATTTCAGAAGGAAAATATGGTACATATACAATATGTAGTTGTTTCTGCTATTATGTGATATGAATATTATTGAAAAACCGAAATAAATAGGAAAAATAGGTTTGTGACAGAACACCCAAATCCTGTTGTTTTTTATAAGTACAATAACAACAAAAACAACACAATGATTATTCTAATAAAAATGTAGCACAACCAATCTCTACTAGCATTTGAACTCAGCACCTCAATTAGTCAATCCTTTGCAACGTAAAACCATGGCGCAATTGTCTATGGTGATGTAAGTCCTAATGAATGCTTAATATTTACAGTGACAATTTTCATTAAAAACAAACAACACATACGTACACAAAAACCTAAGTTTAAAGTCTAGATTCAAGGCTCTACTCATGTGACTTTGCTTGAGCTCTTCATTGTTAGCTTCCACTGTTTCTTTCAGAGAGACTTTCTTTAGAGCAAGCCAATAGATCACAATGGCCCTAGGATTAGATTTTATAGTCCCATGTTTTCATTATTTAATTTACCTAGAGTCCCATTCCATACTCCTCTCAGTATCCAATTTTTATTGTCAATTAATTATGTATCTCAAGGAACTTCTCCTTTTGTGACAAACCATTCTTAGCAATTACTTCTATATTTGTATAAAACTAATTACTAATTACCCATTACAATCATATCATATCCAACATATAAAGACCTGCATTGCATATTATATATCTATATAGATATGGATATGGATATGGATATACATCTAGATGTATATATAGATTATCATCCTTATCTTTCATCTTGCCATCCTGAGGTAGTTTATGTCATTATAATTACAGAAGAGTAATAGTTTTAATCAATGCATCCATAACTCATTTATATTAGTCAGGATTCTCCAGAGGACATAGATATATTGATATAAACATAGATGACATATACGTAGATATAGATATAGATAGATATAAAGCTAGAAATATATAGAGATAGATAGAAATATAGGAAGATTTATAGCCATAGAGATAGAAAGAGTTGGAGATAGAGATAGTAATAAAGAGGTAGAGAGATAGAGATGATAGAGATAGAGATGGGAGAGAGAGAGATTTTAAGATATTGGCAAGATGGAAATCCAGAAAGAAGTTGATATTTTTAGTTCAAAGGCTGGCTAGAGAAATGATGTCTTCCTCTTAGGAATTTAGATTATTTACATAAGGCCTACAACTGATTGGATGAGGGCCACCCATATTACAGAAGGCAATCTGCTTTACTCAAAGTCTACTGATTTAAATGTTAATTACACCTTTAAAAAAGTACTTGTACATCAACATTTAGACTAATATTTGACCAAACAATTTTTCACCCACCATTATTTAGTCAAGTTGACACATAAAATTAACTATAACATCATTTAACCAGCCCCCTTCTGATGGTCATTTAGAGCAGCTGCAATGAGTAAACTTGCAAAAGCCATTTCATACACAGTTATGTGTCACATAATGATTTTTCAGTCAACAATAGACTACATATACAACAGTGGTCCCATATGATTATAATAAAGTCAAAATTCTATAAGAAATGAAAGGATGTGAGATTTAAGAGGAATTTTTTTTCTCTGATGGGAACAATATCTAATGGACATTGGCAATAGATTCACTCTCACAGCACCTCGAATTTGAGTGCACAGATTATATACCAATTAGTCAGCAGTTTTAGCACAGAGGGCTCTCTAGCCCTCCCAGTTCTACCTGATGGTCTTCAGAGTACAGTGCTATAGATTCTTGGTTGAGGACCTACGACAGTCCTCCTATGTAAGGACACAGGCTCACAAGAGCTACCTTAATAAATATTAAGTGCCACTGCCACTTTAGTAAAAGCTTCCTTTAGTAGGGTGGAGTCAGCCTATCCCTGTACTTTGGAAATATTTTCAGGTTGTAATGATGTGAAGCATAGATGGTTTCCCCCCCCATTAATTCAATGCCATGGAGAGCTCTTTATGCCAGAAAGAGTTAATGGAACCAAAAATAAACTCCCAAAGTTTAACTATTAAATCCTCAGTTCTATATACTCTTCATATTAAATACCCTCCCTTTTATGAATACTAAAATGTTCCTTAATCTGATCAATGTGCATGTCATGATAGCCCCTGTGTTCCTTTATGTCTCCATCCTGATTCCTTATTCCTACTGTCTTCAGGCCACCTTCACTCATTCCTGACAATCACTATTACGGTGATCTGTGCCCTACACAGCCAGTTCTCCGGGGTACTTTCAGTCAGTGCAGCCCACACTTGTGCTCATGGAGCATCACTGACAAGTTCTATATTCTATTTCTGACCATTTTGGAGGAAGTAGAAGGAGGGCTTGTGGGACACTGTTTATAAAGTCCACAGAAGTGCACAGTAATGTCCTAGGCCTTCACATTCACTCACCACTCACTCACTCACTCACTCACTCACTCACTCACTCACCCAGAGCAGCTGCCAGGTCTGCGAGCTCCATTTATGAGTGAGTGCTCCATACAGGTGAACCATTTCTTATCTCTTATACTGTACTAGAGGCCCAGTGCATTAATTTGTGTACCAATGGGGTCCCTTGGCCTGGCCTGCTAAATTGGGCCAAAGCTGGCTCTCCGACATCCCCTGAGGGGTCCTGGATAGTGAGAGAGTGCAGGCCAGGCCAAGGGACACTAATGTTACATCATCAGGGTCAGAGAGAGATAAAGGAGGTTGGCCAACCAGGGAGGGACCAAGGGAGAGCTCCAGGGTATGACCGGCATATCTCATTCAGTCCTAATCAGTTGGACCTGTTCCCGGCTACAGCCTGTATAACATGTTACCAGTCAACCAGTTGCTATGATGTGCACTGATCACCAGAGGGCACCTTTCCCGGATTGCAAGAGGGCCAAGAAACCCCACCAGCGCAGGATCAGGGGTGAGGAGGAATGTGGGAGTTTGGCTAGATGGGGAGGGACCACGGAAGAGTTCCAGGTATCATATTTTCTCTGTCTGTTCAAGCTGCTATATAGCAAACTGCCAGAGACTTGGTAGCTTATAAGCAACAGAGACATATTTCCTACAGTTCTGGCAGGTGGAAGTCCAAAATCAAGCTCTCAGCCTGGTCAAGTGAGGGCTCTATTCCAGGTCTCATTACAGAAGGGGATAAGGAGCTCTCTGGAGCCTCTTATATAGGAACACAGGTCTCATACATGAGTACTTCACCCTCATGACATAAATACTTTCCAAATGTCCCACATCCTAACACCATCACATTGGGCATTAGGATTACAACATGTAAATTTTGGGGGGAACACATGCTTTTGGACCAAGGCAATAATTTATTCATCAATTGTTAAAGGACATTTAAGCTGTTTAAATGTTGGTTACTTCAAGTGCTTTAGGACATGCTTATAATATTTTAGTGACCATATGCACATATCTCTGATGACTACATACTTAGGAATGGAATTGCTGGATCATAGGATATACAATTTTAGTAAATATAATCAACAAATGACCCAATGTGATTGGTGAATTTTTACTCCTATTAACACTGCATTGTCATTTTCACTCCAGTCATCTGTGTGGTGATGCCTTATAGTGTGTGTGATTGTGCATCATATTATCCTGATGAATAATGAAATTGATGATCACCTTTTTGCACTTTCTCTATTGAACATTTATTTCAAAATTCATTTTTATTTTCTTACTTTACTGTTTTTGGGTTTGTATGTGTTCTTTTTCTATCTATTTGCTTGAGAAGGAATATTGGAGCATTTATTTTTAACCTTTTTAAAAATATGAATTCAAGGCTATAAATTTCCTTTTAAGTATTGTCCATTGTATTCCCCAAAGTTTGATATTTAATATTTTCCTTGTCATTGAGTTAAATGTTTTCCAATTTCTATTTTTTTTAAATCCATACATTACTTAGAAGTACATTGCTGAACTTCCAAGCAGTTGGGGGGATTTTCTAGTTTCCTCTTTCTTAATGATTTTTAACTTAATTTCACTAGGGTCAAACAATGTTCTTTGAATGTTCTCAAACTGTTTGAAATGTGTTGAGGTTTGTTTTTTAATCCAATATGTAGTCAATTTTAGTGAACATTTCTTGTGCTTTCTGTTGTCATTGAGTGTCCTGATGTCAATTAGATCAGTTAGATATTTGTATTTGTGAAGAACATATTATAAGATGACCTACAATTATCCTAGCCTCTGGAAAATCGAACTCTTATGTCATTCCTTCCCCTGGTGGTGGCTAGATCCTGTGACTTGCTTCTATCCCTTAGAATAAGATACATCAAATTGTACCATTGGTCTTGCTCAAGAGACATTCCCTTGCTGGTTTTGATAAAGCAGCACCATGAGAGGACCTCATATGACTAAGACTAATAACCAGCTACAAAATGATGGTGATCTCTAGCTAGCAGTTGGCAAGCAATGAGGGTCCTTGGTACAAACAGCTGCAAGCAACAAAACTGTGCTAAGAAACATGTGGTATTGGAAGTATATCCAGTCAAACTTGAGGTGAGACTGCAGCTCCAGCAGCATTGTGGTTGCAGCTTTTACATGAGACTCTGAGGCAGAACCATCCCAGAAAACTGTGCCAGGACTTGACTTACAGACAATTTGACGTAATAAATTGCATAGGTTAACACTAAATCTGTGGTGATTTATATGCAGCATCAAGTAATGAAATATAATGTTGTTATAATTTCTATTTCTGTACTAATTTTTATGCCCTTTATGTATTTGCTATGAAAAAGTTGTGTAAAAAGAACCTTGTTTTTTGTGATTTTATTTCTTTTTCCTCTTTTTTAGAACTTCTATAATTTAGTTCTTTAATTTTCTTTTGCTTTATAAATTTTGAAGTTATGTTTTTAATTACACACAAATTTAGAAGTTTTAATGTCTTCCTGATGAACTTACTCCTCTATCATTACAAAATATTCTTCTTTATCAATAATAAAATGTATTGTTTTTAACAGCTGTTAAAATTTTCTTCTTATTTGATTTCACCAAGTTTTCAAAGATATGATTAGTTGTGATTCTCTTTTTATTTATCTGCTTATGCTTTTTCAAGGCATATTAAATTTTTGGCTAGTTGGTGCTAATACTATTTATGCTCTAAAATATATCAGTTAAAAATAAAACAATACTAAAAACACATGAATATTTTAATCAATCAATAAACATATGTTAGAATGTGAATATGCTGTAGAGAAAACTGGTGGAGAGGTTGGTATCAGTAAGCAGCACTGCACTTTTCATTAAGGAAATGCAAATTTTAAAAAAATATATTTGTATTGATTTGAGAAAGGAGGGAGAGAGAGGGGGGGGAGAGAGAAAGAGAGAGAGAGAGAGAGAGAGAGAGAGAGAGAGAGATCAATGATGAGACAGAATCATTGTTTGGCTGCCTCCTGCATGCTCCCTACTGTAGGTTGAGCCTGCAACCAGGCCTGTGCCCTAACCAGGAATCAAACTGTGACCTCCTGGTTCATAGGTTTATGCTCAACCACTAAACCACATTGGCTGGGCAAGGTGTGAGATTTTTCTGTAATTTGGATATTTATGTCTTATCAGATACATAATTTGCAAATATCTTCTATTCAGTAGATTGCTTTTTCCTTTGGTTAATGGTTTCAATGTATAATTTTTTTTCCTTCATTTGATATGGTGCAGCTTGTTAATTTTTGCTTCTGTTGCCCTTTCCCTGGGAGATATATTCAAAAAAATATATTGCTAAAACTGATGTCAAAGAGTTTACTGCCTATGTTTTTTTTCTGGGAGTTTTATGGTTTCAGGTATTACATTGAAGTGTTTAATACATTTTGAGTTTATTTTTTAATATGGTGTAAAAAAGTGGCCCAGTTTCTTTTTTCTTTTCTCTTCTTCTTCTTCTTCTTCTTCTTCTTCTTCTTCTTCTTCTTCTTCTTCTTCTTCTTCTTCTTCTTGTTCTTCTTTCTTCTTCTCCTTCTCCTTCTCCTCCTCCTCATCCTCCTCCTCCTCCTCCTTCTTCTTTACATACATCTGTCCAGTTTTTCCTACAACATTTACTGAAGAGACTGTCATTTTCTCATGGCATATTCTTGCATTCTTTGTCATAAATTAATTGGATATAATGATCGTGAGTTTATTTCTGAGGTTTCTATTCTATTCCATTGATCTATATATCTATTTTTGTACAGGTATCATATTATTTTGATTACTCTAACTTTGTTGTATAATTTGAAATCAGGGGGCATGATTCCTTCATTTTAATTATAATTTATTTTGGTGTGGATCTTTTGAGGTTCATCTTGCTGCAAATCTCTGTGCTTCCTGGACCTTGATTTTTCCCACAGATCTCTGAAACTTTCCTATCTTTTTTTTAAATTATTAATTCTTTTTTTTTCTTTTTGCTGCACTAATTGGGTGATATCCACTATTCTGTTTCAAAGTTGTTAATTTGCTTTTCTTTATCATCTAATGTGCTTTTAATTTCCACTATTTTTTTTTAAATTTCAGTTAGCGTATTTTTCAACTCTGGTTCTTTTTTTATATTTTTTAACTCTTTCTTAAAGTTCTCACTGTGTTCCTTTATTCTGTCAAATTTGGTGAACATTCTGATTGCCATTATTTTGAATTCTTTGTCAGGCAAATCAAGTATCTTTATTTCATTAGTGTTTTGTCTGGGGTTTTTTATTAGTTTTTTATTTGGAACATAGTTATTTATATCCTCCTTTTGTTTGACTTTCTGTGTTTGTTTCTATAAACTAGAAGAACAGCTACCTCTCCTGATCTTGAAGAAGTAGCCTAGTGTATGAGCAACTTCTGTGTAGAGTAAATATGCTGAATGGCTTTGGCAAGCTGGCTGGCGACAAAGCAGCTGCACATGGTGCCAAGGGTGTCCTGGCAGGTCAGCTGGCCAGGTCTAGGGTGGGCACAGACCCAGGGCACAGTTCTATGGGTGCCTGGTGGACCAGCTGGCCTGAGTGGGAGTGGATGTTGGCCTAGGGGACCCAGGGTGTGCTGTGGCAGCCTTGCAGGATGGCTAGAGTACTTGGACAAAACTGCTGTCTAAGCAACGTAGGTGACGACAGAATGCCAACAGTGGCATTTGCCATCATAGCTGATCTGGGAGCAGTCCTGCAGATCCCCACCATTTTGGTAGGTACCCTGAGGTAGTAAGTAGATGTCTTTTAGATAGAGTTTAACTGTCTTTTATAATGATGTTTTATCTCTGTCCTAAACTAGGCATGCAAGTCTGCTCTTAAGCTCCTCAGTAATGTCCTTCCTACTGCAGGCTGGGAAAGGATTCCTGTAGTTATTACATCTTCTTCTCTTATACCCTTTTTGTGTGGTTCCCCTCTCATTTGTTGTATTCAATCAGCTTTCAGTTATTCTTCCAGAAGAATTGCTCTATAAGCAGAAGTACATTCAGTGTGTTTGTGAGAAGAGGTGTGTTCATGGTCTTCCTATGTCATCATCTTGAACCACACACATGCGCACACACACACATAACATACATACACACATACACACACACACACACATATATATATAAAATTTTATAAATAAATTTAATCTAAGTAAGCATCCAAACATCTTTCTTTTCTCTTCCCATTTCTCTAATTTCAGTGCTACTTCTTTTTTTTTCAGGTAGCTCTGATTTCTTTTTTAAATTACGAGAGTGCTCCATTTTTAAATACCCCTTGAGTTGTTTTCTCTATGGTCTATTACAAATCTCAAGGGTATAACATTCTTGTATAACTTGAATTTCTCAAAATATTATGACTAAGTTCTTTCACAAAACCTCAGGAAGTTATGCTCTGTTTCTATTTCTCTCCTTATTCCTTAAGAATGAATTGCTTAATTTTCTGAAAGGCATGATGCTCTGGTTTGTGTGTGTGTGTGTGTGTGTGTGTGTGTGTGTGTGTGTGTGTTCGGATTAACTGATAAAATTATACTCATCATTGAAAGCTCAGATTAAATACTACTCTCTGTTACTAGCCTCAGACAACTGTAATATTTTTTTTTATCTGTGTTTCTATAGCATTTTGCACACATCATACCAAACCTAAAAGGCTATTTTGTTTTTGTTAGAACAGTTATTTTCTTCCTCTAGATTTTGACATTCTGGAGGGCAAGATTTTGTCTTATTATTTGTACCACTAGTAACTAAAATGCTACCTGAAACATTGTGGACAAAAAAAGTAAATACATTTAATACATAAAATAAATTATTTAATGCTTCTGAGTCAGTATAAATCCATCCCCGCTTTAGACAAAATGTCCAGACTGTATCGTCCAGATAGTGGAAAACAAATTTAGTTTTACATGTAAAGAGAAAAATAAAACTTTGAGGAGAATATTAAAAATCTTGTTCCACTAAGGTGTTTATGAGGTTTCTGAATTAAGTTGAAATTCCTACCTCAGTATAAATCTTAGATATAAGTCAAGTGTGCTTAGGGTACTGATACTAGAAAAAGAAACAAAAAGAAAAGCAAACATTAGGTTTTAGTCTAAGAATTTGAGTGCTTTTTAAACCTACCAAATGCAATCAGATTTATATTTATTTTTACAGAAATGTTTGCTCAGCTAATGCATTCCTAATCAAATAATGGGTGTTCCATGATGGAAATTTCAAATAAAGTTTTTAAAGCTGTCAAAAAGTAAATAAGCTAACTAGAATTGTATTTCTTTGTTTCCCAGTGGATCTCATAAATGCTTGGAGAGGAATATGGTGTACTTAGAAGTAGGTCAGATAAACACTCAAATGTAATTATAGTCCATGCCTTCCCCTCCATCCCTCACCACAAACCAATGATTTAACACATATCTTCTGAGATATGTCCATTTTTTAAGTAAAAAATATCTCTATGATCTATTGAATGTTTTTATTTGCTTTGTTTAACAAACTCCACACCACTTCAAAAAATCTATAATTTGATTAACTAATTTAATTTATTTTGTGCTAAAAATAAAGAGCATTTTATATTTCCTCATTGAGTCTGTTTATGATTATCCACATGAATTTTAAATGTATTAGTGTCAATGGAAGTTGATGAAATTTTAACTTACATTGTAGAGTACACAAAAAGTAACTTTAGATTATCTTGAAATTGATTTGGAGTTCCTTTGTTGAGCCTCCCAAAAGTCTTTGACATGATGCATTGATCTGTAGGGTTTTGTTTGTTTGTTTGTTTGTTTGTTTGTTTTTGTAACCCCCATTCCCACTCCAATTTTTCACATCTATAGGGATTTTCTAACTGAACATAAACTCTTCTACTTTAAATCTTGTAACATGAGGACCACAAAAAACTTATTAAAGCAGCATTCTTGCATACCCAAATTTAGACATTATAGACAATAATCTATTACCAGTGAAATATTCATGACAAAAACATGATTTTTTTGAGTTTTATGATTCATATGACATTATTAATTAAGCCAAGTTTTATGATACATCATTTTGAAAGATTTGATTAAAATAGATTCAGAAGCACTGAAATAAAATGGCAAAAGTTCAGACTGTCTGTGTTTATTCTTGTTTGAAATTATCTTTAAATGGGAAGAATGAGAGCAGTGGGACTACAGCTCAATTCTTGTAAGCTTGAGAACTCCTCTATATGAAAAAAAATTGTGAGATAATTTGAGACAAATTAGATTGTTGCCCTCTGAGCTCATGTAATGTGAGGACAATTGGGCACAGAAGGAAATAATCAATGGGGTGTGGCTCATCATGAGAACCCTAGAAAGTTGCAGCATGCTCTAAGGGTTCATTTTTTAAAAAGAAATGTTTTTATGCTATTTCTCTCCATCAGATTTCCCTTTCTCACTTCCAATTTATGTCCGGGATACTGTTGGTAGCTAATTCTGCCCCTTTCAGGCACTAGAACAGTAATTGTCAGCTTAAAATGTATATCTGGTTGGAATGTAATCTGCTCTTCACTTTCTCATCCAATTGAAAACTTCAAAATGTTACTTAAATTAGACCTGTGAATCCCTCTAACTTGGTGAAAGGAAAGGAGACAGCTATAATCTTTTGCAATTTCTCCACTTATTCATTCCATTTCTCTTCCATTCTCTTCCAGGATGAGGGAAGTCAGAGGGAGAAGGCAAAAAAGATGTTACTGTTCCATGTTCATAATACAGTATTTGTGTCCTACTAGTATGTGTGGCAATGTTCACATGCTGGCTCTTTTATGGTGTAGTTCTTTCGTAGCTTTGTCACAGATATCTACAAATCCTTGAAAAGATCATGCAGCTCCTTAGGTGATCCAGTCTCTGGCCAGTGTCTCACATTTCATTTCAGCTTCTTACCTGGTGCTATATTCCATGTGTAGTAGTTTGCTATTGTTGTGTTGCAAATTACCACAAATTTAGCAGCTTAAAACAGTGCCCATTTATACTAGTTTTCTCACAGTTCTATTTGTCAGAAATCCAGGCATAGTTACTTGGATTAGCTGTAGAAATCAAGGCATTGATTAATCTGGCCCCTATCTCTGAAAACTTTGGGGAAGAATCTGCTCCTAAACTCTTGAGCTTGCTGGCAGAATTCAGTGCTCTACAGTTGTTAGGACTGAGCTGCCGTTCTTTGCTTTCTGTCAGCCAGAGGCTACTGTCAGCTTCTGGAAACTTCCTTTTAGTCTTTGAATGTGACTCTTCTTCACAGTCAGCAATGGTATGTTGAAACTTTCATGTGATTCAAATCACACTGACTTCCCTTTATGCCAACAGCCCTAAAAAGCACATCAATTTTAGAGGTCTTCCCTGGTTCACTCAGGTTTACCAGGACAATATATTTCCCTGAAGGCCAAATAATTTAGACTTTCAGTTATAATCTGAATAATCTCTTCAGGAGAGTACCTGGGTTTGTGTTTAATTGTGAGTGGCCAGGGGATTGGACTTTTAGGAGCCATATTTAGAATTCTGTTTTTCAAGGTCTGTCTGTTTCTGGCTCTCAAAAATTGACATCTTTCCTAAATACACAATTTATTCACTCTATACCATAGTCCAGTGTTCCCCAAAGTGTGGTACATGTACCCCCAGGGTTATGGGAAGAGTTTGATGGGGATATGCACTGCACCGTACTTAGCTGCACCTAATTCTACGTTCTTGTGAGTCAAGTCAAGACAGTCTTGTGAGGCGTGAGCTGGTCCGGTGTATAAATAAATGTTATTTATAATTTAACTTTTATCTATATTTTATTATGAATAATTTTATTTTTGTTTGTTATTATTTTGTGTATGTACCAAAAAATTAAAAATATATAATTTCCAAAATTAAATATATATATATAATTTCTTGGCATAGTACAGATAGATGTTTTATGATCTGTGCCTGATAAATGCAATACTGTGATTGTTGCTTTTGTGCTTTGTTTATGATGCTTCCCTTTAATGGTGTGCTGTTTCCATAAGTCTGGTCATTGTAATTGAATATTTTTTTCTTAATGATTTGAGGCCCCGGATGATAGTATCTTCTTTCTGAGAAGACTTTAATGTAACTCTGTTGGGTTAAACCATGTAGAACTAAATCAAACTTTAAGCCTTGAGGTTCCTTGAAGCACTCATGCAAAGTAATCTTATGAATTGCTTTAATTTGGGTTTCCTTTTCCTGGAGGATTGGCATTTAAACCCTCTTTTAAGAGTTGGGATGAATAAGGTGAAGACTCCCTAACTAGGACAGGTTTGCTTATATCTCAGTGTTTTTTGTTGTTGTTGTTGTTTTTTTAATAAATCTTTATTGCTCGGGTCATTACAATTGTTTCTCCTTTTTTCTCCCCCATAGCTCCCTTCCACCCGGTTCAGATCCCACCCTCTTCCCATACCCCCTCCCTCCCCCATTGTCCTCATCCATATGTCATACAATTTTAATCCAGTCTCTTTCTTCACCCCACACCCCTTTCACCCTAATAATTATCTATCCACTCCTGATTGATAATTTTCTTTGCCCCTGATTCTATTATGAATAGCGAGAACCTACAACCAAGATTACTGTATCTCAGTGTTTTTGAGGTAACATTCTGGATACCAGAAATTGATTATTTCTTTCAAAGCAAAAGCAGCTTTGAGTGTTGGGATTTTTTTCTCTGGATTCTCTACTTTTCTCTGGTTACTGGGTAAGTACTTTCTCACCATTTTGAAGTCCCTTGAAAATTTAAAAAATATTTTAAATAAAATAGTGCATACAATCTTTTGTAGTTGTTCTCAGTAAAAGGACTAGTGTGAGTTACTGTGCCCATCATTGCTGAAAGCAGAAGTTTCTAAACTCAGCATTTCTTTGACCTGTTGCTCATGTGTATAAGCCTCTTGAGGCTCTAGGCCTTTATTGTATGGATGCAGTTGCAAGTCTCTACAAGTGCTAGTGCTCTACTTGGGTTTAAAATAGTTAACCTCCATTATCTGAGTCAACTACGGTTGCAGCTCCCTCTTTTTCTAACCTGGCTTCCAGTTCAATCTTTGTTTCTTGCACATGGTAATTCCTCATCCCTGTGCTTGTTGTTTATTTTTAAAAGTAACTACTCCAAGATTTAATTTTCTGTGGCTATCTCAGGGCAGAAGCACAACATTGGCATCTCTCTCTCTCTCTCTCTCTCTCTCTCTCTCTCTCTCTTATTCTCTCTTCCTCTCCCTCTCCCTTTATTGTTAGGCTTCTCTTCCTTAACCAAAACCATACTTATGTGCTACATATACTTTATAAGATGCCTGAGAGGATTTTATTTACTTTTAACTTTGGCTAAAATACAAAATTCTGCTTACCCTTCACTACATTTAGCATTTAACATTACTACATAGGATCAAAAAACAAACAAACAGACAAATCATGCACTTCTGGTGGCAAATTTATGCAAATATCATTATTTGGAATATTTCTAATCCTACATAATAAAAGGCCAATATGCAAATAGACTGAAAGGCAGAACAACTGAACAACTGGTCACTATGACATGCGCTGACCACCAGGGGGTATGTGAAAAGCATGGCAGATGTTGGCCCTAGTCATTGGGGCAAGCCTCTGGTGGTTACTGAAAATTCTTTGCTCCTGTGAGTGTGTTTTGCCCCGTGCTCACATGTGCTGCCAGTGCTGGCCCCACTCGTACCCACTGCCGGTGCCTGGTGCCAGTCCAGATCACTCAGCGCCATTAGTGGGTGAAACCAGCTGCTGCCAGCCCTTATCACCCCTGAGGGTCTCTCTACCTCCCCCTGCTCTTGAAGGGCAATTGGGGCAGCTGCTCACACCAGCTGACAACGCCAGCCCCTCTTGCACCTGCTGCTGGTGCTGACCCTAAGCGCTCCATGCCATCAGTGGGAGCAGCAAGGGGTAGATAGGGTACCAGGGGCTATGTTGGGAGTGTCCAGGCCTAGGGTGTGGAGGATGGGCTGAGACTGGCTCCTGTGCCTACCACAATCTCGCAGCCCACAGTTCCTTTCAAGGTGCACAAATTTGTGCACTGGGCCCCTAAATATTAATGATATTGTCAAGATCAAACTTAATTATTTTGTTTGATTTTTTTTAGTAGAAGAACCTCTATGTCTTCCTATAATAGTAAAAAGTCAGTAAATTATGCTAATATGTCAAAATCCTATATATCAAATTATTCCTAGGAGATCATAGCTATCCAATAAATAAGTCAATAAAATCCCACACTTAATAGAAAGACTATCTGAGCTTGGGTGAAATATCCAACTGAAGCCCATCTGGGGATTCTGGTTCAGAGAATCTAATAATGCAATCTCCCTTCTGGTGTTCCTCAAACTAAGTTATTTTCTAACTAAGGATCTATATTCCAGCATTAATGCTGTAACACCAACTGGGTATCCTATTGTTCAGTTCAATTCAGATACTGCATGGAGTTAGTGCAGACCTCATTGTCCTACTTCAGACACCAGCCTCATATCTTGGGTGTCCCTAAGCCACTCAAACTTCTACATACTTGGCTACAAATACAGGGGGGAGGGGGTCTCACTACCCTCCTTCAGGTTAGGTAACTTGCTAGAATGATTCATAGAACTCATTGAAATATAAGTGCAATTGTACTTACAATTACAGTTGTATTTAAAAGACACAACTCAGGAACAGCCAGGTGGATGCAGCAAGGTTCAAAAGGATCCCAAGCACAAGAGCTTCTGTCCCTTGGAGTCAGGATGCATCACCCTCTTGGCACATTATCCGTTCACTAACTGGGAAGCTGTCCACACTTCAGAGTTTGTAACTGGGATTTTATTACATAGGCAAAATTTATTAAATCATCAGCCAAATGAATTTGATTCCAACTCCCTGCTTGCTAAGGAACTCAGAGAATGAAACTAAAAGTTCCAACTAACCCTTTAATGAATTGCTGGTTCTTTCTAACATCATCAACTCATCCCTTAAACCACATAGGACCCTTCGCTAGCATTAACTTATGTATTGTTCCTTCACTAGTACTAACTTAAGTATGGTTGAAGTGTCTTGTTATGAAAAACAAAAGATTTGCCTATTATTTCGGACAGTGGTCAGCAACATAATTACTCAACAGAGCCAAATATCAATAGCACAATGATTGAAATTTCTTTTGAAAGCTGAAAACCGACTTCTGCGCATGGGCCACAAAGTTTCAATTGCACTGTATGTGCGAGCCCACAGGTGATATTTTGTGGAAGGAGCCAAAGAGCTGCATGTGGACCACTGCCTGAGAATATTTCAGAGGCTTTTTAAAGTTCCTAGTTGGGAAGTGGGAACAAAGACATTTAAAAATATAAGCTGTAAAAATAGAGTCTATGTTTCAGGAAGAACAATTAGAATAAAAGAGATGATAGGAAAAACAAATATTTGATATTAAGACATTATATAAATTGGATGCACATTGTGTAGCAAAGGGTAGATGCAAGTAAGAAATTGTATAAGAATAACTATCCAAGAGAAAATTAAAAAAAACACCTATATTATACATATTCTGATAAGTTCTTGCTCATGGGCAAATAAATATCCTATATTGGGATATATATTTATTGGTAATAGAAATCACATTGAAATTATTTATCTCATATGAGTACTTAGTTTCTACAACCTTGAAGAGGAAATATTTAATTTCTTTGTAGTTGTTGTTTTCTGATAAGAACAGCTGTTAATATATATTTACCTTTCCTCAAATTCCCCCTACCAGTACCCCAGAGAAGTCCTCTCAGTAAATTCAATATAAATTATACTGCTGAGAAACTCACAAATGCTTATTTTATTATTTTTGACAATTAAGCAATGTCAGTATATTGCTATCTGTGATTATTCAATTCTATCCTGTGTATAAGAGATGGCATAGAATAGTAAGAAAAAGATCATGTATGGAGCCAAATGATTAGGGTCGTGTTCCTGGATCTGACACTAATTTAACACGTGATTATAATGGCAACCACTTAACCTTTATGAACTCTAATGTCCTCATTTGTTTATTGCATAGATTTGCTAGATGCAATATTTAATATTTCTTGCTTCTGTTCCTTTTGACTTCATGTTTCAGAATAAGAATCTAATTTATAGCCTGATTGAAGTGGTTCAGTGGTTGAACATTGACTTATAAACCTGGAAGTCACAGACAGGGGACATGCTTGGGTTGTTGGCTCTATCCCCAGTGTGGTGCAGCCAGGAGACAACTGATCAAAGATCCTCTCATCATTGATGTTTCTCTCTCCTTTCCTCTCTGAAATCAATAAAAAATATTTTTTAAAATAAAATAAATTATATAATAATTTTATATGTATAAACACACCAGTACACAAACTTAAGTACTTTATATAAGTTGGAAATATACTTCAGATCTCAAGAAATTGAAAATATAGATATTGAAAAGAATGTTAATAGAGGATATACTAATTCTCATTGATTAGCATAAATAGCCATTATTAAATACAAATAAAAGTATTACACATAATTACTCCAGTCACTTCTATGGCAGTTAGCCTTTTATATCTTCATCTTAGTTGTACTTCTCACTTTCTGCACCAAGGCTCCTTGGTGGCTGGCAAATGTTGCAGCAGGGGAGTCATGGAAAAGCTCACTGAACTCATGTGTGCACAGACTGGAAGTAATGGAGAGCTAATGAGCCATGGAGTAGTGGTGAGCAATGTGGAAAGGATGAGATAGAGAGCTCCCCTGTTTTCATCCCTGGGGAACACCAGGCTGAAGATCATTCTGTACAGTTTCTCAGCGGGTGCGAGTGGGATTGAGTCTCAGATGCCTTCCACAGTGATCGGCTCACCAATGCACACCGTGTTCTTGATTCTCCTTCATCCCCATTCCAACCTCCCTGCTTCCCTCCCCTGTGCTCTGGGACCACTTTCTAAACAAACCACCTGCACAAAGGGTAATGGGCCAGGCTCTGTTGTAGGTGAGGCCATACTAAGACTAAGAAACTTCATAAGAAAAAATATTCTAGGAGACAGACATTAAAGAGGAGATTCTGGTAGGGAAGCACTCCTGGTTCTGTGGCATTAAAGATGCCATTTCTGGTTGTAAGTCAGGTGGCCGTCAGTAGCATTATAACTGCTAGAGCTTTTACCGGTGGTAGAATAGGATGAGTTGCAGGTAGAGGTGAATTTTTGACTGGTCTTGAACGTTATGGCAAATACAGGCTTGTTGTTTTTTGCCTGTTTAGAAACCTTGTGAAAATAAAATATCAGGTTCCTATCTAATAATATCAACTTCAGACACATTGTGAAAGACAAAGACCCTTTTGTTTAAAAAGCTTTTTTATCTTCTGCACCTACAAGGCAAATTGTATTTAAACCAGACTTCCGATTTAATTATGAGGAGGGGGACAAAACTAATGAGGAGATGATGTATCAGGATAAGGAAGGGCAGGTGAAATTTGCATGGAACCATTTGGGATTATGAGCCTGAGGATCATGGACCCTAGGATTCTACTGAAACCTCCTTGCCAGAGGAGAACTGCATACCCTATATAACTCCCCTGTGCTACACCTCTCCACATGAAAATGCTCATCATCCTCAAGCCCAGCTTCACCTCTATCCATTAACTCTAGTTTAATAACTGGAGTCATGTCTCATTGCAGGTCAAATGGGAAAATAGGAACCCTGTTCTGGAAGGAAATGCCAAAACTTATTTGGGAGCTTGCTCATATGACTCTGAGTTTAATGTCCTAGAAAGCACACTGGAATCTGACTATACTAAAATGATAGCAAGCAAAAGACTGAAACTATCTGGCATGTGGAAAACAGAAACCTTTACCCAATTTTCAGATCCACTGATGCCAAAATCCCATCAATCAAAAGTAATACTGGGGTAGAACTCTCCAGATCATTCCTAAAAGGACAGGCAGCCATGCAGTGAGTAAATGGGAAGAGCAGATCTTTCTGTGGCTGTTGGAACAGAGCATCAGCTGACACTGACTGGACCTGAAATGCCACAATAGCCTTCCAGTTAGAATTCAGCTCATGAAGGTCAGGTATTGGCCCAAATACATCTCACTGTGCATCCACCTGTTTGCGGCAATGATTCCCAAACCTTGCTACTCATCTGGGGAACTTTCAAAAATCTTGAAACATTGGTTATATCCTCTTTCTCAAAGTGCAGTATGTGTATCCCCAGGGGTACGGAAAGAGTTTGGTGGGGGTACGAGTTGCACCAGAGTTTGGTGGAGATATGCACTGCACCGTGCTTAGCTGCACCTAATTTTGCGTTCTCATGAGTCAAGTCAAGAAGTCTTGTGAGGTGTGAGATGGTCTAGTGTGCAAATAAATGTTATTTTATAAAGTTTGGGAAACACTGCATCAGCTAGATTCTTCCACTAGTGCCAAGGCCGAGGATCAGCATTTTAAAATTTGCCCATGGTTATTTCTTTAGTTTCTTTAAATTTGCTCAAGGTTCTTTCTTTAGTTTCTGTGAACATACTGGGATGGATATGCTGAGCAGCTAGTAGACCCTCATATTGGTTCTCTGATTTAGGAGCCATGATAAGCAGTCTTTGACATTGATTTCTCCACAAAATGGTCAGTAAGAAATGGCTAATACTTTGAATGCCTTAGTAATAGTCATGACTGCAACAGGATGGGAGGACACCAGAAAGAAAATCTATGCCAGTGACAGTGAAAGAGAAATCATGTTTATTCCTCAGGAATACAAAAGTGTCCTGGAGTAAACTGACGTTCTCCACAGCAATGTTATCAGTAACCCTTAAAACCAGCATACTGTTAATGTATTTGACAACAAGTATGTTTTTTGTTTTGTATTTTCTATCTGTAAATTGAAAAAAACGTATTTTTAGGGAAAAATAAATGAAACAGAAATAGGCAAAGAAGAGTCTGTTATATCAGTGTTTCTTATTTATTATTAATTATTATTATTATTTTTAAAATTCTCACCCAAGCCTATTTTTTTCCTTTGATTTTTAGAGAGAGTGGAAGGGAATGAGGAGGGGAAGTAAGACAAATAGTGAGAGAGATGCATTGACTGGTTGCATCCCACACTTTCCCCAACTGAGGCCGGGGATGGAACCTGCAATAGAGGCAGGTGTCCTTAACAGGAATCAAACCCGTGATCCATTGATCTCCAAACATTCCAGGGCTAGAATAACAGTATTTTTTTAGTGATTAAATGGTGTTATGAGATAAATATATATGTCTCCTCCAAATTCATGTTGAAATCCAAATGCCCAGTGTAGCTGTATTTTTAGTAAGGAAGTAATTAAGGTTAAATGAATGGGGCCCTGATTTGATAGGATTAGTGGCCTCATAGAAGGAGACACCAGAGAGCTTCTTCCTCCCTCCTCCACTTGAAAGGGCCAAGAAAAGGCCATGTGAGGACATAGAAGTCAGCAGTCTGCAAGCCAAAAGGAGAATCATCACCAGAAAGTGAATCAGCTGGAACATGAACCTTGATGATAGACTTTTAGGCTCCAGATTGTGAGACAATAAATTTATTTTCCTTAAGCCAGTCAGTCTTCGGTATGTTATTATCGCAGCCAGAGCAGTCTAGTACAAGTAGTCTGGAAGGTAGGCTGAAATATCTCTGCTAAGGGAAAGAATGAGTTGTTGCTCCTTGTACCTCTCACTAAGAGGTGATTAGGGGATCATTGACTTTTTTTCAGGATTTTTGTTGACCTATACTATACATATAGAAAAGACACATGTCATTAATGAAAAATGTCTTCTGGTATGCTCCCAGATTGTGGTAGACCCTAAGAATCTCATCATGGGGAATCAATTAACTATGTGGTGACATTTTCCCATTATGAGCTGAATATTATGCTATACACTGAGTCAGGAACCACAGCAATTCATTGTACAGTGGAAATTGTACATTCAGGATTAAGCTGGCATAGATCCAGAAAACAAAAGAAAACCACAGGAACTGCTGATTCAGACTCCCACAGCATCTGTCTTTTTAAAATAATGTCTTTTGCTCAATTAATACTTATTCCTTCACTGAAAAACATAGACCACAAAGGAAAATATCAGTTCAATGATATTTTCAATGATAGGCCAGACAAATTGATTAGTGCTTATTAATGAAAAAAGATTGCTTCCACATGCTGTCCCATTTGGGCTGGACCTACTAAATAGAGGTGAAAGGAATTTCTTTTAGTGGGCAGAGCTGCAAGAAATGTACTTGGTCTTTCAGTTTGAACAGAGAGAGAAATGATTCAGTACAGAAACATCATAACTGAGTAGAACAAATATCTTAGCTGATTCATCATGGGATTGGGAAGAGCAAGATTGAAAGATTGGAAATAAAGAATTTTAGGGAAATCATGAGGATGGATGGATGGAAGTGGTCCAAACCCCATTTTGTCTCATTGCATCCTCTAGAAAGAATTTAAAATGAGGAAATATTCAACAAAAACATATGACTTAACAGCTACTACAGTGCTAGAATCAAGGGCTCCAGCACCAAGTAACCATGGAGGAAGGGAGGGACACTATACATGTATGAATCAACATGGGTGCCCTTTTTATTCACTCACAACCTAGCTAGAGCCACAGTTGAATAATAAATTTGTCACTAGAGAGTTATGCTAAACCCTCCAAATAACAACATCACTTGGAGAGATGATGTAGCTACTTGATGGGGGTTAATTCTAGTGGACCCCACCATCCTTACCAGGATTGATAGAGGCTCCAGATATAGGAATGTCTTCCCCACTGCAGACTTACAAAAGACCTGCTTGTTTATAAGTTCAATGCACTCTCCATTAAAATACCAATGGCATACTTCACAGACCTAGAAAGAACTCTCCAAAAATTCATCTGGAATTAAAAAATGACCCCGAATAGCCACAGCAAACCTGAGAAAGAAGAATAAAGTAGGTGGGGGTCTCAATACCAGATTTAAAGCTGTATTACAAAGCCAATGTTCTCAAAACAGCCTTGTACTGGCACAAGAACAGACATATAGATCAATGGGATAGACTAGAGAATCCGGATATAGGTCCAAATCTCTATACTCAATTAATATTTGACAAATGAGGTATGAACATACAATGGAGTCAAAACAGTCTCGTCAATAAATAGTGTTGGGAAAATTGGACAGACACTTGCAAAAAAAAATGAAACTAGGTCACCAACTTACACCATACACAAAAATAAACTCAAAATGGATACAGGACTTAAACATAAGATGGGAAACCATAAAAATACTAGAGGCATCCACATGCAGCAAAATCTCAGACATATGCCAAAAGAACTTCTTCACTGATACTGCCCCTAGGGCAATGGAAGCTAAAGAGAAAATAAACAAATGGAACTACATCAAAATAAAAAGCTTTTTTACAGCAAAAGAAACCATCAACAAAACAACAAGAAAGCCCACTGTATGGGAGAACATATTTGCAAATGTTATCGATGATAAAGGTTTAATCTCCAACATCTACAAACAGCTTAAACAACTAAATAAAAGGAAGATAAATGATCCAATTAAAAAATGGGCAATGGACCTAAATAGAATATTTTCAAAAGAAGACAGAAGGAAGGCCAAGAGGCACATGAAAACATGCTCAAAGTCACTAATTATCCAAGAGATGCAAATCAAAACAACAATGCAGGACCATCTCACACCTGTCAGAATGGCTAACATCAACAAATCAACAAAGGACAAGTGTTGGCAAGGTTGCAGAGAAAAAGGAACCCTTGTGCACTGCTGGTGGGAATGCAGACTGGTGCAACCACTGTGGAGAACAGTATGGAGTTTCCTCAAAAAACTGAAAATGGAACTCCCTGTAATCTCACTCCTAGGAATATATCCTAAGAAACCAGAAACACCAATCAGAGAGGAAATATGCACCCCTATGTTCATAGCAGCACAATTTATAATAGCTAGGATTTGGAAACAGCCTAGGTGCCCGTCAGCAGATGAATGGATCAGAAAACTATGGTACATCTACACAATGGAATACTATGCTGCCATAAAAAAAGAAGGAAATCTTATCATTTGCAGCAACCTGGATGGAATTGGAGAACATCATGCTGAGTGAAATAAGCCAACCAATGAAAGAGAATCACCACATGACCTCACTCATTTATAAATAATAAAGAACATTATAAGCTGATGAATAAAAAGATAGATACAGAGACAGCAAAGCAACAAACAGACTATCAAATTACAGTGGGGAGGATAGGAAGATATGGGGGAGATAAGAGATCAACCAAAGGACTTGTATACATGCATAAAAGCAAAACCAATGGACAAAAAACTCTGGGGAGGGAAGGCATGGATGGGATTGTGGATGGGGGGGCAATGGAAAGATATGTACACATATAATACCTTAATAAAATAAAAAAAGAAACAATCCCTAAAAAAAAAACACACACAAAAAAAAAACAAAACAAAAAAACACTATGGGGTTTGACATTGTACTGGAAATTCTAGCCAAGGTGTTAGGCAAGAAAATGTTCTACAATACTAAAAACAATAAATTGACATTTCAAAGATATATTATATTGCAGGAGAATTACATATCAATAAAACTTTTTAAAAGATTTTTTTTAAAAAAAGAATTTGGATAAATCAAAATTTAATGTCTATTGTCTTGTCACATAAATGTTTACCATTTTATGACATAAATCTTATCCAGAGAAGTACCATGTAGGATAATATGAATACATTTCCTTCCTAAATTTTTCTTTTGACCTTTGCAATGGTAAACTTCCCTTGTATCTTCCTATCAATTTGTCACTGATTCATCTCTCTCCACCAGAAATATACAGCTGTTTTCAGTCTACCCACATGCATGAGACAATTTATCAGCTTCAATTTTTCCTTGGTAACATTCTCCTTGGGTTTGAACACACACACACACACACACACACACACACACACACACACACACACTATCTGGAAGGGCAGGGAGAAAAGAATGTTTATTCAGGATAAAAGAATGTTTATTCAGGATAAAAGAACTAGGAGACAGGAGTGGGAGTGAGGATATTTTACTGACTTTATACCCATCTTTGAAGTATTCCTATATGTTTCTATATAATGTAGTCCCTCTCCCTTGCAATTTTTTTAAACAGCTATAGATTTAGATCCCTCTCTATTGGTTTGGGACAGCAAGTTGTAGAGAAATTCAAATATATAATCCGCTTTTAAAAAGAAATTAAGAACAAAATCATACGCCCAAAAATTAAAATCCTAGACATGTGCTTCTTAATCTATTAGGATTTGTGAGGTTGTGTGAACATGGTAAAAAAATTGAAGGAAATTTGTCACCTGACCTGTCCAATAAAACCTGGATATAATGGAAAATATAAAAGACTAATTCAGGTCTGTGGGTCTGTTAAAACTGAAAGTTCATTATATAATAAAGTATGTTTTTTTTTTTAAAAAAAGACCTGCTTTCCCAGTATGTTACCTCTTGCAATATTGTCTTAAATAAGATATTATTAAGAAAGTATATTACCAGCCCTTGCATTCCATTATTAAGGAACTATATTACCAGCCCTTGCACAGTATCCCCTGGCCCCTCCATATAATACATTACATGGAAGCAGCTAGTCTAACTAAATGGCCAGCTAAAAACTTAATTAAGATGTTTGCTTAGGAACTAAACTCTGGGGTTTGGGTGTTATGCTCCAGGGTAGGGTACACATGTTGAGCCCACAGCTGGTATTTGGTTCTTATTGCTAGATTATGCTAATTACTATAGTATATGGGCTCTGTAACCAAGGGATGAAACAGATTAGCCTCTATCTCCATCTTTCCTAATAGAGTTTCCATTTCTGAACAGGAAAGCACTGCCATACTAGATCCACTGGCCTCCAGGGGAATCACTTGTACTCAGGCACACGGTAATGGCTTTCAATAGACTTAAAGCAAAACTACCTCCTAGCCACTTTGAGCTCCTCATGCCTTTGAGTCAACAGGCAAAGAAGAGTTACTGGGCTGTAAATGGTAATGGATGCTGAGTACCATGAACACTTAAAGTTGCTGCTACATAATGGAGACGGGAAAAGCACATCTGGATCCCCAGAGATTCAGTGAGGCAGCTTTGGGCATTTCATGTCCAGTGGTAATTAAATATAGGCAATTAACCAATTATAACAATAAAAAGTAAAAGGAAAATTGAGACTCATTCCCCTGAGTATTAAAGTCTGATTTTCCTAGAGTGAGGGTAAGGGAAATCATATGGTAGATAAGAGGCATGATACATAATAAATTACTATTTCAGGATCAATTGCAGCTGGCAAACCCTACCTGTTGTATAAATTGCAATCTGCTACCACATCAACATTGATGGCTTTGACTTAATGAGGGACACAAGAAAATCTGAGCTGTGTAAGGGAGGGGACTCATGTTTTACTTGAGCCACTGCTGTAGAAGTCAGCTTCATGCAGGTGTAATCTGGCTGCGTTGCTGCCTCAGTACCCAGTGTCCCAGCTTTCTACCTTGGGGCTGTCTGAAGCCAGGGTGGAAAATACCTATGAAAACCTGCTTATTACTCACAATGTGCATCTTCTATACAGCTTCTTAGAAGGTCCTGGTAAGTTTGAGGCTGATTGTCTACCCAGAATAACCATTTAGGAAACATATTCTTGTTTTAACATGTAGGTTTTGTTACTATTCAGGTATGATGAGACTAAGAAATCAGAAGACGATTGCCACCTAAAAAATAATTTGTCACAGTTGCCATGCCTTTCAGGACTTCACAGGAAAGCTGCCAGGAGGCCAGAACCAGGGAGCAGGGAAAACATGGGCAATCCTCCCTTGAGATCACTTTACAAATGTCTTTACACAGGCTCTAGTTTATATTTAATTTCATACAAAGGTTGTAGGTGGTGGAGAGGGCAAAGGGTAAGAAGTAGAGGAACCCAGGCTAAGAATAATTGCTTCTAATCCATTCATTTAGCTTTATATTATATTACAGTTTCTAAGATTTTGACCCTATCTTTCAACAGACTCAATGTCCATGACTATGTAATGTAGGCTGAATGTTGCATTTCGATACAGCAATGATTTGTGAGAGTAAAGATGCTATATGAAGAAAAAGCAGAACCGAGTTGAAAGATGGTTTAAGAAATTAGAAAGTTGTGTGTGTGTGTGTGTGTGTGTTTATTAGAATTTTTTTTAATAATGACCATGGGCAACTGGACCCTCTCTTTGATTATTGGAACATTTAATATTAAGCCTGTACTGTACCACAAAAAGGAAACAGGAGCTAAATCACGTATGGAGTTTTATTAATATACAGAAAGAGGCATGAATGGCAATAATCAAGAAAGAACGTAATCAAATAAAACAAAAATTCTCTCACACATTCCTCCCAAGTGCTGTGTCATTTGTTAGATTTTTAAGTCCCAAAGGAATTGCTTGAGTGGTTGAGCACCAGGGACCTCTGTGGCCATATGTGAATGTTATTTCATTATTGATTCTCCTACCTCAAGACCCACTGATGGCAACCCCAGTATGACAAGAGGAAAGCAATCCTCACTTTTGTTGCTCAAAAGTGGGGATTGTGAAAATCAGGTTCCCTGTTCTCCTCGGAGCACAGATTGGCTTTCTATCTTCCCAGGACACATTCTTCCAAGCAGACTCCTTATGCAGCATTGTCATAGACAGACCTGAGCAATGGAAAGCCGTCAAAGATCGTCTTTAAGAAGCATAATACATAGCATTTTAAAAATTAAAATTTATAGAATTAAATGATTTTGGAATTTAATTCTAGAATTTAAGAATCAAATATAAAGACATGATAAATTATTTTGCTGGTTTAAACACCAGAGGAAAATAAAGCCCTACACTAGATTAACTACTCTGTATTTCAAAATGGGAAATTCTTTGGCATGAGTCATAAATTTTCCCTATTCTGAGATTTCCCTGTGTGCTTTCTTAAGGGTCTGAGTTTGGAAATCCAAATACATCAGAGACTAAATTGTTTAGAAATTACCCTGAATACCAGATTAGTGAGATTATCTAAAAATAACCAAGGTAATGTAATTCAGAAGGTAACTAATGACCTGTAAATGTAGGTTCCTCTACAACTCTCTCTTTAGGGAGCAGTTAATGTTTCTGAAATGGCTTCTAGGGGAACTGGATGGTTCAGAGGAATTGGTAATAAGAGATGATACAGTGATTTTGCCATTATGTCCTGACTTGAGTAAGATATAAACAAACTATCTTTCTAAACAAATATATTCACAAATGCTTAAGAAATGCACCAAGTGCTGATAGCAGCCTGGACTTCTGCACTTCTAATCTTCCAGGCTTACTTGTCAGAATCCATTTTGCAGGACACACCGCATCATGTCTTTGCTTTTCCATAGCAATAGGCTAAGTTATCACTCTAGTGTAAAACTTCCATTGCAAACAAGTTAATCAGAAGTTCTTTCTTCGTTTGTACCTATTTCAATTGGCCTTTATATCCGTAATCAAGTAATTTAGGAGCTAACACAGAGAATGGAAGACAAGATCATTTACTAAAAGGTACAATGCTATAAGATAACCACAGAGGAAAAACAAACAAACAAACAAACAAACAAACAAACAAACAAACAAACAAAAAATCAAACAGGGCTGCAAACTGAGCTTACTTACTGCCAGATACTTTATTTTGTAGAGGTGCAAAATGAAACAGAGGTAGTTTAAATTGACTGACACCAGGTAATCCACTTAAGAAACAGCGGAGGACCAGGTCTTGCCCCCTTTTCCCTTGGAACATATTGCCAGAAGCATTGGGAAACAGGCCATAGAAGCTAGCTGTACACTACTGAGGCATGGGGTGCAATAGCAGACAGACCAATCAATACAAAGCAGGAAATAACTGAAGTTTTCTTAAAGGACGAGTCAAGGCAACCCCATTATTTGTACCAATTAATATATGACACTAGTCAAGCAATGAAAAGTTACAGGCAAGCAACATCATCTTCTGAATACCTTTTATTTAATTCAACACTATGCAGAAGAGAAAACAAGAGAAGAGAAAAATAGCAGTTCAAACTAATAATTTGATTATACTTCTTAACCAAACTAGCTACTCTGGAATTTTATAATTTCAGAAGTTTTAAGACACGGCTGAAATGATCATCAGACAGGCAAATAGTATCTATAAATGCAAACAAAAGGAAAATGTCAATGTGTGTGAATAGGAGAAAGAAGCTATTACTGTTCCAAGGCAAAGGTCCAGGAATTATTCAGAGTCCCATGCAACAGAAATAATTCAGCATTAGGAATCTTAGATGGGCCTGAAGCTGCTACCCATCACCAGTTATGCATCTCAATTGTTCTGACTTTAGCAATCTCAAATATAGCATGGAAATAATAAATACCATCTCCTGATCTGGATGAAATGTGATAAACATATAATAAATGCTCAAGTGACAATTATGATCATTTTCATACTTTATTAATAAAAAAATTTAATCTGTATAAAGAATAATTTAATTTGTCTCTATGAACCTATCATTCACTTCAAAATTTAAAATGTATGGTCAGTCTTGTTTCATCCATACCTGCATCCACTTTTGACCCCTTATATTATTTGGAAGCAAATTCTAGACATTATTTTTTCATTTTTAAATAGTTCAATGTATATTTCTAAAAGTTAACAATTATTGTAGAGTATTTTGTGCTCAGCGCAATGGCAATTTTTAATTTTTTAAATTAAGATATAATTTAGATACAGCAAAATCCATTCTTGGATATTTACAGTTCAGAAGGTTTTGTCAAAAACATACACTCCTGTGAATCACCAGCTCAGTGAAGATACAGAACAGCTTCATCAAGGAACTTACCCCTATGTTTTCTTCTATGACTTTTATAATATCAAGCCTTTAACTGCTCTGCTTGTTTTTGGCTCTTTATATGTTTATTTGTTTTTGCTTTACTTATTTTTTGGCTTTCTGTTTCAGTTTATGTTACTTTTATTTTTTTTTTATTTATTTTTTTTTAATAAATCTTTATTGCTCAGATTATTACAATTGTTTCTCCTTTTTCTCCCCCATAGCTCCCTTCCACCTGATTCCCACCCCCACCCTCTGCCCTTACCCCCTCCCCCCACTATTGTCCTCATCCATAGGTTATACAATTTTAATCCAGTCTCTGCACCCCACACCCCTTTCACCCTGATAATTATCTATCCACTCCCTTTCTTTGCCCCTAATTCTATTATATTCACCAGTTTATTCTATTCCTCAGATTTTTAATTCACTTGACCTTCTTCCTCTTCTTAAGTAATACCTTTCAGCATTTCATATAATACTGGTTTGGTGGTGATGAACTCCTTTAGCTTTTTCTTATCTGTGAAGCTCTTTATCTGCCCTTCAATTCTGAGTGATAACTTTGCTGGATACAGTAATCTTGGTTGTAGGTTCTTGCTATTCATCACTTTGAATATTTCTTGCCACTCCCTTCTGGCCTGCATGGTTTCTGTTGAGAAATCAGCTGATAGTCGGATGGGTGCTCCCTTATAGGTAACCAACTGCTTTTCTCTTGCTGCTTGTAAGATCCTCTTTTTGTCTTTTACCCTTGGCATATTGATGATGATGTGTCGAGAAGAATTTTTCTTTGGATTCCTCTTGTTTGGGGTTCTGTAGGCTTCCTGTACTTGTAAGTCTATTTCTTTCACCAGGTGAGGGAAGTTTTCTGATATTATTTCTTCAAATATGTTTTCAGTATTTTGCACTCCCTCTTCTTCTGGCACCCCCATAATTCTGATGTTGGTGCGCTTGCAGTTGTCCCAGAGGCTCCTTACACTATCTTCAACTTTCTGGATCCTCTTTTCTTCTTCCTTCTTCAGCGGAGTGTCTTTTGGCTCTTTGACCTGATTCTTGTGTTCTTCCATTCTGCTGTTGGATCTCTGCATAATATTTTCCAATTTAGTCAGTTTATCTATACTTTTTAGTTGGGTCTCATGAAGTTTATCGAGCTTTTCTAGGATATTGTTGCATAACCTTAGAACCGTAGTTCTGAACTCTATATCCTCCATCTCTTTTGTTTGAGATCTATTTCCTTGTCTCGGCATTTTCGCTGTTTTTCAGAGTTGGTAGGATGGCTCTGTGTGTTTGGTGTCCTATATAGCACAGTGGGTCAGCCTCCTCAGTTACCTGAGGTAGACACTCTTGGTGATCCCCTTTGTGGACTGCGTGCACAGCCTTGTTGTAGCTAAGTCTCTATTGTTGTGAATTGACCTTCAGGCCAATTGGATGTGGGTATCACTGTGTCTACTCTGGGATAACTTCTGTATTGGAGACAGTCTTATAGGATCAGACTTGAAAAACTGCAGAAGCCTCTGCTCAGCTTGGATGGGGCGGAGTCTCAGGGCTGAAGGCTTCCACCCTGCCCTTGTGCACTCGCCTGACCGGCCCAATTTCCCCAAGCAAGAGCGTGGGTGCCCCAGGGGCTCACCCGGACTTGGGCTGGTCTCTGTAGTCTGGAGCTTCCGACTCCTTCCGCTACAGAGAGGCCGCCACCTTGTACAGAGAGGCAGCGGCAGCCTCGGCGGTCAGACCTGGAGCTTCTGGCTCCTTCCGCTCCGGAGAGGCGGCGGTCAGACCTCAGCGCATACTTGCTCGCGCGCGAGTCTGTAGACCCTGCCGGCTGCGACTGCGGCTCCCGGTCCCCGGTCTCCCAGTCTCCGAGTCTCTGAGTCTCTGGGTGCCTTTCTCTGCAGTCCAGACGCCACCCGTATGAGCCTGGGACCACGGAATTTCAGCCGGGGTTGGGTTCAGTACAGTTCGAAAGGGTTCCGTGCAATCGGGGATTCCTCCCCTCCCGCCAGGCAGGTATTCGGCGGCCGCGTGCGCGAGCGTCTCCTACCTCAGTGCTTTTCGGCTCCCAGTCCGATCCGTGAGCCTCTCTCTTTCTTTCTAGTTGTAGCTATTCCACTCCGCCAGCTTTCCTGACATTTTGGTGAAGTCCTTTTTGATTTTAGTTGTTTTTTTAATTAAATTGTTGATGAGGCGGCAGCTTAGGAGACTGCCTAGGCCGCCATCTTGGATGTTCTCTCTATGTTACTTTTATTGACCAATCTTGACATTTATTAGTATTTTAGGTGCATTGAATCTAATTTTTAATTCACTGAGAGAATTAATGTTATTATTATTATTATTATTATTATTATTATTTATTTATAAGATTTCCATTACTCTCTCTTATGGCTTCTATCTCTGTGCTGAAGGACACCATCAGAACTTGCATTCTGTTTGTCTTTTTTACTAAAAACTAACATATTTATAATTCCTTGCATTCTGTCTGTCTTTTTTACTAAAAATGAACATATTTAAATTCCTTCTCTAATATTTCCAACAACTATGTCAGGCTTTTGGTACAGTAGGTTGAGTCAATCTCACCAGGAATTAAGCTTGATTTATTTTTTGTTGTTACTGTTGTAATCATCAGTATACTCTGGGCTTCAGATTTAGAATAAAAATAATAATTAAGAAAGGACTGGTTTGCCAGAGGATTTTTCTCACTGTCCAGTATCTGCTTTAATTCTTTCTTTTACATCTATGCCTCAGAGAAGGTCTTCCTCCATGATCTTTGTTCCTTCGAGCAGTATTTTTTTCCTCTAAACTTGCAAGGCTGGAAAAAGGAAAAAAAATAGACAGTCTATTATTATGTTTAATTACCAGTCTTATCAAGGGTCTTTGTCCCTGAAACTGATATTACACTGTCCCAGGAGTAGAGGATCTCCGGTTATGTGGGCCTAGGACATGTTAGTACACTTTTCCCAGAGGCAGCAACCCCTTTAGGGATAATTTGGGGGCAGTGGTTGGTTTTTCTCTTTTTCCTCTGAAACCCCAAATGCAGTGGGTCTTTAGGGGAACAGTGTGGCTGTCTATCACAGGCAGCTTCGCCTTTTGTTCCACAAGGTGATGAAGACGAATGGCCGGGATGGGTTTCATACCTTTCTTGTAATCTTAGTCTGATTGAGTTGTCATAACAAAATAGCATAGATTGCTGGCTTAAATATCAAAAATTTATTTTTTCATAGGTATGGAGGCTTGACATCTAAGAATAGGGTGCCAGCACAGCCAGGGTCCGTGAGGGCCCTCTTCCTAACTTGCAGATGGCTCTCTTCTTGCTGTGTCTTGACATGCAGAGACACAGCAAAGGCAACTCTTTTAAGCATCTGTTCTTAGAAGGACAATAATCCCATCATGAGAGGCCCGTGCTCACTATTTCATCCAAACATAATTAACTACCAAAGGCTCCATCTCCAAATACCATCACATTGAGGTGAGATCTTCAGTATATGAATGTTGGAGCTACACAATTGAGTCCATAGCAGTACTGTTCCCTTCTGCCAGGCCTCCACGAGAAGAAGGCTCTCTGGAGACTCTCACACCATCACCATTTTTGCTCAGTGCCCAGTGAGGTCTATGGAGACTCACTAGTAGATGTAAATATCCCTGGCTGAGCAACTTCCAGAGATTCTAGTTTCTAATACACTCCACACTTCCTTAGCCTTTAGTAATTCATTTGAAAATTTAGCTAAATTATTCTATTAATTTGTTCATTGTTTGGAATCTGCTCCATAGCAATAAGAAAGTGTTTGTGCTCTCTCTCTCTCTCTCTCTCTCTCTCTCTCTCTCTCTCTCTCTCCAGGAAGGTACCCATCTTTCATTAGATTTTAAGCTGTTTTTTTTTTTTTTTTTTTTTTGCACGGTTATCCAAGATCTCTGATGGATTAAAAAAAAGTTGAAAGTTTGTAAATTATCTGTGTCTTCTCATTGTAATACTAGTAGCAAAGCTTTTCTAGCTTTCTATATCTTAAGCAGAAGCTGGAAGTTTCCAAAATGTTTTAATAAATACAAAAGATAAAATAATATATTTTTATGTTTTATTTAAGAAGATAGAGCATTGAGCCCTGGCCAGACTGGCTCAATTGGCTGAGTGTTGTCCCTTACACCAAAAAGTGGGCAGTTCCATTCCCCGTCAGGGCACATGACAGAATTATGGGTTGGATCCTCAATAGGGAACAGCCAATATTTTTCTCTCTCCCTCTCCCTTCTTCTCTCTCTAAAATCAATAAAAGCATTAAAAATAAGAATACATTACACTGGCCGAAACCAGTTTGGCTCAGTGGAGAGAGCATTGGCCTGCGGACCGAAAGGTCCCAGGTTCGATTCCGGTCAAGGGCAGTAACTTGGTTGCGGGCACATCCCCAGTAGGGGGTGTGGAAGAGGCAGCTGATCTCTCATTGATGTTTCTAACTCTCTGTCCCTCTCTCTGCCTCTCCATAAAAAAAAATCAATAAAATATATTTTAAAAAAGAATATATTGCATTGAAAAAAATTAATGATCTCAGAAAACTTTAAAAGCAAGTACCAAATGTAAATTGCTGGTTATAAATAAAATATAATGAGTTCAAAAGTGAGGGAGCATAGACAGTATGGGCAGGGCTACTTTTTATGAGAAATGGCTACTCATCGCTTACATAAAATCTCAGATGTCATATAATGTAAATATCTGAACACTTTATGTTTGTCTGAAGAGCTGGAGTATTTAATTTAAAATAGAATGCAAAGCAGTATGCATTTTAACTGTTTCAACATCTTTAACCAGGTAGGAGCAATAATAGCCAGCAGCATTTTGTTAAACCAGGTCATATATGTTTTTTCTGTTCTGTTCTTTAAAATACAAACAACAGTGAAAGAATAAATAGGAAAGTATTCTGAACAATATAGAACACAAAGATTGTCATCCACACAAATGCTGATTAATTAAAGGTATGGCAGATATCTACTATTAGGTGTAATTTTAGGAAGAGAATCTTAGTAAGAATTTTTGCTCTTGTAATTTGGTTGCAAAAATTATAATGAAAAATTCCAAACATAGCAGTCATTAATGTAAACAAAAATCTTGATCTTTGTTGAAGGATTTTCAAGTCCTAAATTATAAATGAACTATAATTTCATTCAGTTCCAGCAATACCAAATGTTTGGAAGAGAGAGAGATCAAATAAGTGAGCTACTAAGGTTTCTATTTCTATGAATGAGGAGCCAGTTATCAGAAATTTATATTGGTAAAATCTTCATTTCACTACAGGTCAATACAGAAGAAAGAAAACATTTTTCTACAAAGGTCTACTTGGCTGTCAGTTGGCAGTGCATTAAACTGAAAAATTCACATCCTGGCATGTGAGTATTTCTCAAAGCTAACTATTCATAAAATGTTGACATATCATTACTGAAACTGTCAACAGACATAGATACTGTCATGATCACATGAAATGAAATTCTTGAGGAAACCAGAAATCACAAGACTACTCTGAGAATTTTCAGAATACTAGTACTTAAAACAAGAATATGCTCAGATATATCTAAGTATATAAAAATATGATTAAAAGGAACCGCTTCAAACTAGTCACTAAGTCTGAGGTTCATATAGTAACACAGGTCATTAGAGAGGCCTATTAACTGTATTTGCCAAACTTAGTAAAGCATACAGCTTTGCAGATCATTATACATGGAAAAAATCATTTTTAATCATGGAAAGTTCATATAAACCTTGACTGTATTAACAATGGTTCCAATAGTGACACAGAAAGTTCTTTGATGCTCTTGGTATATGAAGTTGCCAGATTTCTCTTTTCCATGCTAAGGTGCAAACTTGAATATTTCTTCATAGACATTCTCAGGGGAATTTAACTTGAGGAAGAGAATTAATTATAGAAACAGAATTCTCCAGTTTAGTGACCAAGAAACATACATTTAATTTAAGCAATTTAAGGTATTTTTAAAATATACCCCCAAATATATGTAAAATAATAAAAATTATCAAAACAAAAAGTGTATTATAATTTTGTTTTAAAATAGGTATTATTGTCTCTTTCAGTAGTTTATCCAGCATCAACATTAATTAGAACAACTGCTTATTGAGTACTTATTTTGTGATAGGAAAAGTAATTGGGTTTTGTATGTTTTATTTCATGTTTAATATCATACAGTTAGGTTAGGTCCAGTATTTTCTAAATAGAAACATTTTTTTTTAAATGAACCAGACAAAATGGATCATATTATTAGTTTGCTCAGATGTTGGTGATTTCAGTGGGCAAGCTTTCTAAATCCCTTGTTCATTTTTCATTTGGCCTTTTTTTTTCCCAGCTTACTGTTGATTTCGGCAAATCTTTTCATCTTTCTTTCCATGAAACAATGAAGCACTAATAACCCAAGGCATTCTCTGTATGTTAGCATTTGACTTTTTTTTTCATCCAGGGTGGTTTCAATTATATACCATTGTTGGCAAACAAATAAAAATATAGTCACTCAAATAATCTTCTGTGTTATGTGGTTCATATGAGGAACCCTGCTTGAGAAAGGCAATTAAAAAAAATAATGCTCTACAAGTTAGACCAATTGTTTTCCCTAACATCTACTTGTGATTGGTGAGAAGCATGAAGCTAAATCATTATATATGAAGCCATTAGCCATTTAATCATTTTCCCTATGACTTATCATAGTGGGTAACTGAAAATGTCTAGTTTCAGGTGGTAGAGAGGACATTTGATATCATTATCTCCTCTAATCTATTAATATTATTATACATTAGTTTATCTAATTGGCTATTTCTCTCACTGTCACAAAAGTAGAATAAAATATTAGCTGGACATTATTTAGGGCTTAAAATGTAACCAAAGAAGCCCTGGCCAGGTAGTTCAGTTGGTTAGAGGATCATCCCCATACGCCAAGTTTGTGGGTTTGATCCCTGGTCAGGGCACATAAAAGAATCAACCAATGAATGCATAATAAGTGGAACAAATCTCTCTCTCTCTCTCTCTCTCTCTCTCTCTCTCTCTCTCTCTTTCTCTCTCTCTCTCCTTAATTAATAAATAAAAATTGAAAAAATAAATGTAACCAAAGAAAGAACTAGATAATAATCCTACATAGTGTTGTATAAAATGAGATTGTCATATAATAAATTACAAAAATGTTATTTTTCACAAAAGTCATCTAGATAATTATTTAAAATGCAGGTTCCTGACCTCAAATAAGGAAACTATGACACTTCTTTTTATCCTAACATAACTGATGAATGTTACATTAGAAGCAATAACTTCTATTCACCCAGTTACCAAAGGATACGTGCCCACCAGCCTATCTTCATTCAATTGATGGCATTAAACTATAAAATAGAATTATCCAAAACAAGCCACATTTCTATAACTCAAGTAAACAACCTTTCCAATGTATCTCAGCACACTAATTTGATTCCTTTTCTTCCCAGACACTAAATATACAGTTGAAAAATATTATTGGATGCTAATTCTTAAAGTTAGAAGGTGGCATCAGCTATCATTAAATCAAATCCTCTCCAGGTGCAAAATGGAGACAAATAATAAGAAGCTTGCTTAAGATCTTACATCAGTTAGTCACAATTAGCTAATTATTCTGTTACTTATTAATTCCTTTTGAAAGAGGACCATTTGAGTACCAATGCAGGCAATAATTGATATTCATTCTCATACAAAAGAAAAGAGTCAAATGAGATAAAATATAGCCAAACATATTTTAATATATTGGACAAGAAGCATCTCAGGAGTATGGTTATTGAGAGGAGGATAAAACTGATCTGAGCCCCACATAAACCCACCATCACCCAAGATTTTTGTTATCCTGCTACAGAGCACAGAAGTGGCTCTCCAGAGAGTGGCAGCCTTACTGCACTAAGGAGACAGATAGCACATCATGGGCTGCTGAAATAGCTGAGACTTAGAAGATAAAGACATCACATAAGGAAGCTATGCAGAAAGAGCATCCAGAAATCAGCATGGTAAGTCATATAGCCAGGGCCTAAATGTGCATAGCAAAACATTCCACAAGGTCTAGAAGATATCACATGGAACAGGACTGAGTATGACATGGAGGTTATGCTGAGCTAGGAGAATTTGAAGTTTGCGGAGGCCTAAACAGAGATCTCAACAAACATCATGGGTAATGAGTGAAACTTAAGAAAACCACACCTAAGAATGAGCCATAGCCTATAGCAGGTGTACTGTACTGTGGGACTAAGTTAAAAATTAAAATAAACCCACTCCAAAAAGACAAAATAAACATAAACATGATAAGTCCAAAATGATTGTTCAATAATTTAATTGGCTACCAAAAGAAAACTCAACACTCTTTAAAGGGAGTACCGTTATCCAACTTCTTGCTAAACATTATTTTAATTTCTAGTGTAAAATAAAACTCATTAGGAATAAAGGTATATGAAATGTTATCCACATTGAAAGAAACAGAATAAATATAAAAGACCTCAAGATTACATATATGTTAAAATAAAAGGCAAAGATGCTAAAGGAGTTATTATGAATATATTTAGGGTGTCAAAAATATGGTCTTAATGAATAAACAGATGGTGGGGTCAACAGAGACACAAAAACTATAAAAATAATAAAGGTGAAAACACTATAATAAAATTACAATATCTATGAGGAGAAATTTACTGGATTAGGTTGACAACAAATCAAAGGCAGCAAAAGAAATGGTCAGTGAGTATGAAGATATATGAATAAAGTAACACAATATGAGAACACAGATTTAAGTCTTAAAAAATAAATAGGCTTGTGTGGTAATATCAAGTATGAGATGAATCAAATGAATTTGGTTTTAGCTTCTGATGGTCATATTAATCAGGGTGGCTGATGGAGTGATATACTCCTGTGTGCATTTACCAGAAAGAAAAATAGAGCAAAGTTCAGCTAAGTTTGCTTATAGACCATTTAAAACAAAACAAAACAAAACAACCAAAACACGTCTTCTAGATTCATGTTTCCTCAGTGGCATAGCTGCATGGCTGCTTGTCTATTGGCCATTGGAATATCCTTTTAGGAAAAATTCCTATGCAGTTACTCTGCCCCCTTTTTAAATGGAATTGTTTGTTTTCTCGTGTTAACTTGTATCAGTTCCTTGTATATTTTGGATATTAATCCCTTATCAGGTGTATCGTTGGTGAATTTCTCCTCCCCTTCTGTGTGGTGTCTTCAGTCTACTGATAGTTCCCTTTGTGGCGCAAAACTTTTTTACTTTGATGTAGTTTTGTTTGTTTACTTTTTTGTTGTTGTTATTTCCCTAGCTGAAGAGACATATCTAGAAAAAATATTATTAAGAGTTATGTCAACAGGTTTATAGCCTATGTTTTCTTCCAGGAATTCTACAGTTTCAGATCTTATAGTTAGGTCTTTAACCAATTTTGAGGGTTTTTTTGTTTGTTTGTTTGTTTGTTTGTTTGTTTGTTTGTTTTTGTGTGTGTGTGTGTGTGTGTGTGTGTGTTTAATGTATGGTGTAAGAAAGTAATCCAGTTTCATTATTTTTAAAGTGTCTGTCCAGTTTTACCAACTCAGTTTATTGAAGGGACTATCTTTATCCCATTATATATTCATGTCTTCTTTGTCACAGATAATTAGGTCATATAGCACTGGGTTTATTTCTAGGCTCTCTGTTCTGATCCATTGATCAATAAGTCTATTTTCATGCCAGTACCATGCTGTTTTGAATATTATATATAGCCTTGCAGTATAATATAATTTTAGGTAGAGTAATACCTCTCATTTTGTTCTTCTTTCTCAATATTGCTTTGACTCTTTAGAGTACTTTGTAGTTCTAGTAAAAATAAATGTTAGGATTATATTGTTCTAGTTCTGTGAAAATGTCATTGGTATTTTGACAGGGATTACACTGAATCTGTAGATTGCTTTGGGTAGTATGGACATTTTAATGTTAATTCTTTCTACCAATGAGCACAGTATATCCTTCTATTTATTTATGTATTATTCAATTTCTTTCTTAAATTTTATAATTTTCTGAGTAAAGGTCTTTTACATCTTTGGTTCAATGTATTCATGAGTATTTTTTTTATGCAATAGTAAATGGCATGTTCGGGAGCAGCCTGTTTATGCCAGGACCCGGGTGCGCAGCCGCATAAACGCAGTGGGCATGTGCTGGGAGCGTGGCACAGGCATTATACACTTGTGTGTGAAAAGGTGTGCACACACCTTTGTGTGCATAAATACACCTGTTTCTCAGAAGTGTACCTGGAAAGGTGCAATAGGCAGTTTTCAAAAGGTAATTCAGAGCAAGGGATCTGTAGCAGAAACACACACATAAGAAAAGGTTTTTGATACTAAACACAAAGCTGTAATTGAAGTGTTTATGCCCAAATGTGCTGTGAATCAAACATATATGGTGATATTTATCATCTGATGGGTCTATTTGAAAGGTTTGGTCAATCAGTTCTCATTTCACAAAAATAAAATAATGTAACTAAGTGATAACTAAATATATACTTCTAAGGCAAAGCAGTTTACCCACTTTGTGTACTTCTGTACATGTGTAGCACATCAAGGCTGTTCATAAAGTATAACTTGGATGATGTGACAATGTGGTTGAGGAAGGGGGAGTGGTCAGTTGTTTTAAAAATGAGACACCTCACAATTTTTAAGACCAAGGTGCTAACCTAAAATCTTCAGAAGGTGGGCCAGGGGTCTTTTAAGACCTTTGAATAGGCTTAAGACATAAAAAAAGCTGCTACCTTTTGAGGATGAGCCTAAAAGAAAACTGTTATTTTCAGTTATTATTGTCTTCAAAGTAAATAACATTTTTGCAGCCTTTTTTTTATAGAAACTTTTATTTGACATCTACAAGATGGTGGTATCTTGCAGCTTTTGACCAGGGGTATACAATCTCAGTTTTTCATTAGAGATTGTATGCAAAGCAAAGAAAAAACAAAGGAAAAAATAGGAAACAAAAAGACCAATTGTACCCTCACTTGTTTTTATAAAACATCTATTATAGGCGAAACAAAACTTACCTGTATTATAGATATGTGTCTATTCACATTTGTACATTACCATTTTTAACAGCTTGAGATAAACTCTACAACGTCTTACAACACAACGGTAGGTTTTTTTTTCATACTTTCATTACAATATTTGATAGGTGTTGTCATTATTTTATTTTATTATTTTTTTAAAGAGAGTTCGGTGTGTTTTTTAAATATATTTTATTGATTTTTTTTACAGAGAGGAAGAGAGAGGGATAGAGAGTTAGAAACATCGATGAGAGAGAATCATCGATCAGCTGCCTCTTGCACACCCCCTGTTGGGGATGTGCCCGCAAGCAAGGTCCATGCCCTTGACCGGAATCAAACCCTGGACCCTTCGGTCCGCAGGCCAACGCTCTATCCACTGAGCCAAATCAGTTTCTGCTGTTGTCATTATTTTAAACCAATAGTTTTTTTCCTCTCAATATCAGAGACCTAAACTTTCATATACACCTCAAAAATGTTTATTTGATGTAACATACATCTGGACTCCAGGTGGCCTACTTCAACATTACACACTTAGCTGAAGTATCTGTGCCTCCAATTAAGAAACTCTCTGGGTGCTGGTAGGGGAGGAAAGTTGGAGGCAATCAGACTCGCAGCAGAGCACTTAGGAGTCAATCAAGCTGGCAGGAAGAAGCAGTTAGGGGCCATCAGTCAGACAGGCAGGTGAGTGATTAGGAGCCAGCAATCCCAGATTGTGAGAGGGATATCCAACTGCCAGTTTAGGCCCAATCCCTGCGGCCTAAAGTGGCAGTTGGACATCCCCCAAAGGGGCCCCGATTGGAGAGGGTACAGGCCAGGCTAAGGGATAACCCCCCATCCACAAATTTCATTCACCAGGCCAATAGTCTATATATATAAAAGCCCAAGTGATCGTTCTACCATTTGACCATTTGACTGGTAGCTATGGACATGCACTGACCACCAAGAGGCAGACTCTTAATGCACAGGGATGGAAGCATTGAACAGACTGGTGAATCTCAAAGGGAAGCGGGGAGGAGGTAGGGGGGAGCTGGTGGAGATTAACCAAAGATCTTATATGCATACTAGAAGCCCAGTGCACAGAATCGTGCACCAGTGGGGTCCCTTGGCCTGGCTTGAGGGGGATCAGGCTGAAACCAGCAGTCCAACATCCCCCAATGGGTCCTGGGTTGTGAGAGGGCCTCTAGTAAAATAATAAATCTGTGTTGTTTTAAACTACTAACTTTATAGTAATTTGTTGCAGTAGCAGTAGAACATGAATTCACTCTCAAATGATTCAGAAAAATTGTGCATTTATTTGAAACCACATCTAGAGGTAATATAAAATACATGAATCAAACATGATACATTAGCAAATTTTGGTTAAGAGTCTCTAAAAGTTCTTCGTACTACTTTTGCAAGTTTTCTTTAAGTGTGAATATTAAAATGAAAATGGCCACCAAAAGGTTTGCTGGCGCTTTAAAGAGAGAGAGGTATTTACAATTAAATTTATACAATGTGTAAAATTTGTTTCAAATGAAACAGGGAGGAGGGAAATTGTAGGGTAAGAATAGGATAATATTGACCATGGATTAATGGTTTTTACAAATGACCAACATGGAAAAGAGTTTGAGTATACTTTTTGTCTGTGGTCACGTGTGTTTCAAATTCTTAAAAAGTTAAAAGGACAAGATAACTATTTCATGTAAAGAACTATGGAATGGAAAATGATGCAATACTAACTTTTCATATAACAGTCTATGTAAGGAATTAGTAGCCTCAATTGAAAAAAAATCAGCATAAACTCTAATAATCTAATGTCAGATCAGTTTAATATGTTTCATTTACTTGAGTAGATAAATAAGAGATTTCTCTCTGAGTATGTCAGCCAATGGACATGAACTTTTCCCTGATGTGAAAGCTACAATCCTTGGATAAACATAACACACTGCTGGTCTTACAAAGTGATTGAGCACAGAGTTTGTGTCTTTCTGGCTGCCAAAGCTATTTTCCTTTTCCTGGAGCATTCTAGTTGGCAGGTAGTTTGAGGGGACCATTGGCAAGAGACAAAGAGCTTACATTTGGATTATCAACTTCACCTGTCCCTCCTCCCCCCTTTTTATCCTTACCCAAGGATATGTTGTTTGCTTGTTTATTTATTGTTATTTTTATTTTTTTACAGAGAGAGAGAATGAGAGAAACATTGATGAGTTACCTCCCGCACAGGCACGAACCAAGGATAGAACCCACAATTTGGGGGAGTATGGGATGATGCTCCAACAACTGGGGTCAACCATTTGCATAAATATATTAAAGGGTTAAAAATATTTGTAGACATTTAAAAGAAAACTAAAACAGTCAAACAGTGAACCTAACTTTTTGCCCTTCCCCAAAGAGAGAAACAAATAAGAGCATGCATTTCTTGGCCAGATCCAATGAATTTAAATTTTCCATTAGCATATAATGGGTTTAGATTATAAATCCCTTTGAGCATGGGATTCCGTGAGGAAAAAAAAACAACACTCTGCAAGCTATTGTTCAAATAAACTCAAACTGTGATTTTAGAATATACTCTGCCTGTAAAGAGAAAGATAGTAAGTTTTATATGTGTCAGGGTTTTTTTTTAATAGTAAGATTTTTTTAAAGCCATTTCATCTTTGAGAGACTCAGTGATCATGTTTGATGACAAGCCAGATGGCAGCTCTTGTCTGACCCTGTGCCAAGAAGCATGACAGGAGCCGCAATTTACCTTCCGCAGCGAGGCTAGCCGCCGAAGCACTCCGCAGCTGCGGGCGAGCAGGCTGCTGCCGGTAGGTGCAAGCACAGTTGGTTCCCTCCCAATTTGGATGGAGCAGGTAAGAGGCTGAATCAGTACCCAGCAATTATGGAATTGGCATGCACTGCATTGTTTACTCACAGTAATATTCCTACTGGACTTTATTAAAACACCATCTGTTGTCAGGGCAGACAAAGAATCCAAACAGAAATTCAGAGCAAGACACAGAGAGGGAGGAGAACTTGAGCAGCGGATGTATGTGTGCGTTGGAGCCCTGCTACAGGACTTGGTTGCATTTCTAAGAGGCCATGTTTGATCCTGGAGGTTATCTTTTAATGGATATCCCCACTCTCGCAGATTTTTGTTTATTGGTTTCCACTGCCGGCTAGGCCAAAACAATTTGTGGCCAAATGAAGTTGGCTATGTGTGAGTCAGGCTGGAATTGAAGGCAGTGAGCGCATGCATATGAGTGGAACCCAGTCGATTAGCATTGCTGCAAATTAAAACCAAAATGAGGGAAAGTCGTCCCAGTGAACGATGCTCAGAGTAAACTTCTGAGTTAATGTTCGGAATACAGGCTGAGTAATACAGGATATCTGCCAATAATAATACCCTCAGGGCACAGGGAAAAGTGACTGGTTTTTACAATCAGCTGTTTCCTCTCTTTTTTAAACCCTGCAGATGGGGAGCAGATATTTCTAATATGCAGCTGGTCTCTACAAATGGCCAAGTGTAATTTTTCATACACCCACATACAATTCCAGGTGAAATGAATTAGTCAGAATTCCTCATCAGATAATATACTAAAAAATGTGACGCAAGTAGTTAAATATGCAGATCCAAGAAAGACGGCACTAAAATTCTGATGTGCCCTTTTAGTTTTTTTTTTAAGATATGTATTTATTTGAAAATTTTGTGCAAAAACAAACAACAACAAAAACACTTCTTAAAATAAAAGTGTAAACAATCCTGATTCACGTGGCAAATGGAAGTTTCAGAAAAATGATTCTAAAATAATCCTTGAATACCTTCTAATTAAAAGACTTGGCTCATTTAAATATATATATTTGAATATTACCAAGCAAATGAATTGGGAGTATTGGGCCGGGGGCTGGGGCAGCCAGAAGGAAAGCTCACACAGTGTATGATGTCATTGTCTGCTTTGCCTGACACTCAGGCCGCTGATATTCTTGCCAAGACATGAACAGTCATTTTAATTTACAGAAATTCTGTTTAGCACTTTGCAAGCCGTATCAATATTTACAGAGAATTCAATGAATGAATGAAAAGAAACAGCTGTGCCTCCTTCCACCTCATTGCCCACTTTATCTCTAACTCTTCTCCTCAGTGCTGCCTTATTTATAGGCATTTTGCTGAGCAACAAACTGGCTTGGCAGCATTCAATACACCAATGCCTGTTTGCTAAACTCTTCACAATTCTTGTGAGGAATTTTCTCCTTCGTAAGTGTGTTTTACCAAGAATACAAAAATTGGCTTGCTACTTTCTGGATTTATATGTTTTAGTAGGCTTCAAAATGCATAAATATGCCAATTGCATATTTTTGCCTAAAACTGGATTGTTATGGCTTTCATCCTGTCCTCAAAACCAGGACTTTGTACTGATGATATTTTGCTGTTTAATATTGTATGTATGACACAATACCAGTTACTAGAGGGGGTGTTTTAAAAAGACCAAATCCTTAGCTTCAGGGAGCTTAAGGTTTAGTTGGGGAAATAAGATATTTACTGAAACAATAGAAAACTATACCAGGATGAATATGATGATGTGGATCAGCTTGAAAAATGTAGGAATTCAGAGGACAAACCACTCAAGGACAAAGCAAGGAAGACCTGGCTTTCCTGACTTGTGAAGTTAAGAAGGTTCTGAAAAGGCAAAGAGGAAATAACAGACATGGCAAGTGTAGAGGGAAATGGTGGGGAGCAGCTTTTCCAGAGATACAGTAGAAGAAAGGAAGGGGGTCTTCAGGGAGCTAAACTGGGTTGTTGGTCCAAAGAAAATGATGATTTAATGAGAAACAATTTTCTAGGAGCCCCCACAGTTTACTGCACCTCAGCCAAGGAGACCTAGCTTACTGAGAATATGGTTAAGACTATAATGACGGAGAAAACATCTTTGTACAAATATTGTTAGGCTCAATAAAATTTTAATGTACAACCCTGTCTGAAAAACAGGCTATATAAATATTTGAAGACCAAAGATTATCAAGAAAGAATGAATTAGTGAACTAATTGTAACAACTGAAAACTATGTATAATAAGAAAACACACTGCCGGAACCGGGTTTGGCTCAGTGGATAGAGCATCAGCCTGCAGACTCAAGGGTTCCGGGTTCTATTCCAGTCAAGGGCATGTACCTTGGTTGTGGGCACATCCCCAGTAGGGGGTGTGCAGGAGGTAGCTGATCCATGTTTCACTCTCATCAATGTTTCTAACTATCCCTCTCTCTTCCTCTCTGTAAAAAATCAATAATATATATATATATATATATATATATATATATATATATATATTTTTAAAAAAAGAAAAAGACAGAAAACACGGCAGAATCTAAATGTCCTTGTTGAAAGTTTGCTCCAACCATGCACGGAGGCTTTTGTTTAGATTCTACACTAATAACTGGAACAAACCAAATGATGAAGCACTTTTGATGGTTACCAAGACCTGGCTCAGAATAAGTGAGCTCTTTACCCAGGAAGTAGAATGAAAGCTGTTGAGCTTGAACCATACTTGAAAGAGGAAGTATAAAGTCAAAGACAAAATAACTGACTCTGGTGTCAGGTCTGAGGGTGAGCTCAAACCACACAAAATAAAAATGTTGCTAGGTTAGAAGCTAAGGAGAGCTGGGATAGGTTAAGAGATGGGCATGTGAGTCGATGCCATGGCAATTATGGAGCTTATCAGAGCCTTGGCTCTATGTGGCACAAAAAAATTATTTCTGCAAAATAATATTTAACCTATCCATTGAAAGGGCAGGGCAGGGCGGGGCTAACTCCTGACTCTATTGTGTACCATGGGGCAGGGAGGAGCTATCCTCCATTTTGTAACTGAACCCTAGCCCTCACCCAACCAATCAGGGTCAGCCAAAGCAATGACATCACCACCCCTATAAAACTCCTTGACCTGTTGAAGTTTATGCTCTTCTGCCATGCTATCAGCATAAGTGGGACAGAGCCCATGCTAGCATGGATAAGAGGCTCTTTTATTTATTGCATCAGACTCAGCTCCCTGGTGGTCCTTGTGTATCAAGAAATCTGGGCTTGCTGAAACCGGTTTGGCTCAGTGGTAGAGTGTCGGTCTGCGGACTGAAAGGTCCCGGGTTCGATTCCAGTCAAGGGCATGTACCTTGGTTGTGGCACATCCCTGGTAGGGGGTGTGCAAGAGGCAGCTGGCCAATGTTTCTCTCTCATTGACGTTTCTAGCTCTCTATCTCTCTCCCTTCCTCTCTGTAAAAATGTCAATAAAATATATATTTTTTTAAAAAGAAATCTGGGCTTAACATTGGGGGGCTCGTCTGGGATCCCCAAGACCCTGAGGGATCTTGATCTGGAGAGCCTGACTGGCCGCAGTAAGTGTGTATGTGTGTCTGTGTGCTTATGTGAGTGCTCTGGAGGGGCGTGGAAACCCCTCATGTCGGTAGTGCCTGAAGAGGTCTAGGTAGACGCACTGCTGGAAGACCATGGGCCTGAGGATTCGGAAGACATTCTGACCTCCCACTAGGGCCCCTCACAGGAAGGAGAGACATAGAAACCTCTCCCAGGGTAAAACATTCAACATGAGGCTGACCTCTGGTTTAAGTTAAAATGTTGATGTTGGGCGCCCTTTTCTTGTTGGTTGTTGTGTTAGTGTGGAGGTCTGGAAGAGCCAATGGCAGACTTGTTGTTTTAGTGAGTGGCCAGCTTTCAATGTTGGAGGGCCACCGGTTGGCGAGAGGCCGTCATATGGTTTTCCTTCCACAGAGGTGGAAGACTGTTCCAGGGTCCCTGTCTGTTTCTGTGTTCCCTGTTTGTATGTTTGTATAAGTAAGGGTTTCAGTTTGCTCTTGTTTGTAAATTTGCTGACTCTTTCCCTCCAGAGAAGGCAGGAGGTGGAGGAGGGGAGGAGAGGCTTCATACTTGCCATCTTTTAGGCATCGGGGATTTCTGTACTCATATAAGGCAGAAAGGTTGGTTCAAAAAGATTGTGCATAGTTTTGGGCTGGGCTTAACTCTTTTCTGTGTACAGAATAAACCCTAATCTGTTTTTTTAGCTTTAAGGATGGTGGAGATGAACTGAGAGATAAATTAAAGCTAGTTTCCCAAGAAGTTATTCTGAAATTTCTCACCCTGAGGCAAGTAACCAGGAGGTAGTAGATAGCAAGTTTACATATGAATGGCTGGGAGTATTCGCCCCAGCTTCAGGTAGGCAAGTTCCAGGTAGGCAAGTTCTGCCTTCAGCTATCTTTAAAGAATGTGTTCATTGGCATTTGAATGACTACACCTCTGCTAGCCAAGGGACAAGTTTACATGTGAATAGCTACAAGTGTGCTTCCCAGTTTCCCTGAGGAGAGAAGAAACATGATTTAAAGTTAATTGTTGGATTTTGGAATTTGTTCTTGAAAATATAAAGGTTTATTAATGGGGAGTTACTGGTTGTTTGACTTGTGAGCTCTGAAGGTTTTGGGATTTGGATATGCTTATTTGGAATTTAAATAAGAAGTGAAACTCCACTGCTGAAACCACCTCTGGTGCGGAGAAATTCAAAGGTGGCAGGAGAAGGCAAGTCTATCTGCTCTCCCACAATGAAATTACTCAATGTTTTGTTTAAAAATTATGAAAGGACTTGAAAATTGGGTGCTATCTTGGCCAAATTGGGTGCTAGTTATTACTTCAGAAAGAAGAAAAAAAGATGCCAAAACCAGTTTGGCTCAGCAGACTGAAAGGTCCCGTGTTTGATTCCAGTCAAGGGCATGTACATTGGTTGCGGGCACATCCCCGGTAGGGGGTGTGCAAGAGGCAGCTGGTCGATGTTTCTCTCTCATTGACGTTTCTAGCTCTCTATCTCTCTCCCTTCCTCTCTGTGAAATATCAATAAAATATATATTTTTTAAAAACTTGAGTTATGTCTATGTTTATTAATTTGAAAGTATGAAGTTGTAACAATTGTGATTCAAAAGGTTAAAAGAAGGGATCAAATCCTAAAGTTAACTACTGTTTGTCTCAATTGGCCATTTAAGTTTGGTGTGAATAATGATTACAGTACATTGTAAAATCTTTAAAAGAAATACGCTCAAAGAGAGGGGCTTTTCAGAAAATTCAGAGTGTCTGATTACAATGTAAGGGTCACCAGTTCCCCTACTAGCAGGAAGCAAGCACCTTTCCCCGTGGTTTGAGGGTTATGCTAGGAGAAGAGCAAGAAATCATCCCTTGTTCTTTTGCCACTAGAGTCTTTCCTTCCATCTGTTATACAAATGTTAGTGTTGTGGTGTCGAACCTTGGGTTTAAAATAGGACCACCGGAGGCTGATGATTAATTAAGAAAGCAGGCAAAGATTTATTGAATTACTGGCCAGGATAGTTGCAAGAGCACCACAGGCAGGTGGACTCTATATGACTGCCCTGTTCCTGGTGTAGACAAGTCTTTTTAAAGGTTCAAACCATAGCAATTTTCCTTTGTTCTAAATTCTAAAGGCTGGGAACCTTGGAATGTGGCCCTATCTTGCCAATAATACAGAAGCAGAACTCAGAGCTTAATCTCTAAAGGTTATCTCTAAAGGTTATCTACAGTTTCTACCCCTAAAGCTACTAAGTCAGTGGGAATCAATCTCCTGTAACTTCCCTAATGTTTAAGCAAGTAAGCCAAAGTCAAAGTCGAATAGTAAGGTTAAAATTCAAACAGCAGTTTTTACTCAAGTATGATTGCTACTATATTTCAGTTAGTCCCCTTCATAGAATGGGTGTCTTCAGATATTCATTACATAGGTTCATTTCTTTGCTCACCACACCAGAATGATTTAGTCTGAAAACTTCAGAATCTGAAGGGAACACTTGATCAAAATGAAATAGGAATTTTAGGGGAATATAAGCATGCTAGGGAATTTTTAGAATTGGGGTCCTTGGAAAAAACACAGGGCTACAGGCTTGGAGAAGGTATATTTCCATAGCATAGGGAAGTCAGGCACAGTTGCAGTTACATTTCCATAAGACAAGGGAGCAGCAACAGATACATTTCACCATAACTAAGATTTGGAAACAGCCTAAATGCCCATCAGCAGATGAGTGAATTAAAAAAAAAACTTTGGTACATCTACACAATGGAATACTATGCTGCTATAAAAAAGAAGGAATTCTTACCATTTGAAGTATCATGGATGTATATGGAAAGCATTATGTTAAGTGTAATAAGTCAGGCAATGAAAGAAAAATACCACATGATCTCACTGATTTATGGAAAATAAAGAAAATTATAACCTGATGAATAAAAAGACAGATACAGAGGCAATAAAGCACCGAACAGACTGTCAAATTATAGCAGGAAGGCTGGAGAGTGTTGGGGAGGAGGGAAATAGATCAACCAAAGGACTTGTATACATGCATATAAGCACACCAATGGACAGGGGGTAGGAGAGGTTGAGGGAAGGTCAATGGGGGAGAATAAAAGGATATATATATATATATATATATATATATATATATAATACTTTAAACAATAAATTTTTTTTTAAAAAAAGACTTACATGATTGGAAGCCAACAGATACACCTACAGATGAAGTGCCATGCCCTCTGGTGCTGACAAGAAAGCTGAGGCTAGGGATTGGTCAGCAACCGAATTCCAGTTTAGAGGCAGATTTGGTCATGGATGTGGTCAGCCGCCTCAGTAAAGTTGCACGGATTATTTTGTGTTGAATAAACTTGTGGTTAGAAAACAAAACAAAAAATAAATAAAAAATTATTTCCTTACACACATGTCACACACACACACACACACACACACACACACACACACACTCACTGCTCTGAGATTTTTAGCCTTTGGTCAAAAGCAAAGTGGAACTTGTAAATGCAGTAAGACTGCCTCTGGTGCCAAACGATGCTGTAAAGTAGTTCAAATAGTGTGGAGATGACAACCTTAGGCTCTGCTGCTTTAGAAGAGATCCTTTGTCACTGGTTGCCTCCCTTGGGCCAGAAGTTTTGGAAATAACAGAATAAAAATACCCCAAGGCTTGTGTGTCCACACCACAGAGTAGAGAGTTGACAGAATCTCTAAATCAGTTCTTCATGGCTCTGTATCTTGGACTGATGAAGACATCTTTTCTTTCTATAACGCTGGACTCCGAAAGGAGAAGTAGGACCTTGGCATTAAACAGCTGTACAAATGGTGACAAGAATAATGCCACTGGAGGTTTTCCATGGGCACTCCCTGCTGTGTTGAGATGCCAGGAGCCACTAAAAACAAATAGAAGCTTCCATTCTTTTGTTCTTCTTCCAAAGGTAGTGATAAGTATTTATAGCAAAGATCCGCCATGGTTCTCCTGATAGAAGGAACGGCCCTGAAACATCATGGGTATGCTGATCAGTTCTACAGTCCAACTCTTCAGTTCAGAAGCCAAGACCCTGAGGAGCAGCCTGGTGATTAAAGGCAGAGTTGCAGGGTCCTCCTCTTTGGAGAGCTGATCAGAATAAAAGTCTTCAGATAGAATTATAAAGTATTAGAATGTCTTTACATTTATAAGGCATGAATGCTAACACTCTAGTATTTTAATTGCCAAATCACTGCAGTAAAGAATATACTCTCATTGTCTTCCTGATCTGTATGTATAAAATTAAGGGGCTATTCCTACTCATGAGGAAGGAGTTGAGACATTGGAAAGAATGAACTCTTGGATAGGATTGAGAAAACAGCCCAAAACAGAACTTTAATTAAATGAAATAAAACCCCAACAACAACAAGTATGATAAGACTAAGAATTTAATATGGCAGACACTGAAAAAAAAATGCCTTGATTTAAAACAAATGAATAAAGAGACTGAAAGAAGAACAAATACCTTTATCAAGAAATTATATGCATACACAAAATCATTTCATGTAGAAAGCACATTAAAAGCAATTCAAAAAGAACAAAAGATAATACAAAGATTTTGTTCTGGAAGTAGACTTCAGACTATCTTATCAGATGGAGTTATGAATAAAGTTCACCATATATTGATTAAAGCCTGATATAAATGAAAGATCTATTCAGAGTGTGATAATTCAATCACTGGAGTATTTGACCCTTCTTATTCTTTTAAGAGTAGAACATTCAAGAAATTCTTATTTTGCCAACATTTTCTTAAGTCAGCTAATAAGAGAAACAATTATTCCAAATTTACTTTCAAGTAATAAATAATTTGAAGTAATAAGACTAGGGGAGAGTGTCCATATCAGTTTAGTCTTTAGTTATCAAGGAAATTAATTAATAATGAGGACAGTCAAACAAATTCAGATATAATTGGGGTAGTATGAAAAGACATGCTATAGGTTTAGACAAAAGGTAGATATTATATATGTAAACTACTTACTTCTAATGAGTAGTTTACATGTATTCTGAATACAGTTTAATACTATATGTTGCACTAGACCAAAAAATTTGACTACAGAAATTCTGTAGTTTTTATACCAATAAAGTCACTGAAATAGAAATATACAGTAATGATTCAAAATCTGGCAATTAACTATGTCTGCATATGGAGAAAGGAAACATGGTCATACTGTGCCAGTTACTAAGCAACCACTTTGTAGCACACTATGTCACCAGGCTGGGAAGAGAATAAAGAAATGCTGCTCTCCTTTTAAGCCCTACTAATTCCTTTCTAAGGGTTGCATTACCAACATAAGGATGGCAAGTCATTTCCTTAACAATGGGCTTTTGTATTTCTATGATTTTTGTTTATTTTATATTAAGTTTTAATATTTCTTGAGACAAAGACCATTTTGGGAATCATGAAAATAACATTGAATGTTTGGATGGATGAATGAATGAATGAATGAAGTACTATATATAGAACCCAACAAATAGTAGTGTCCATATTTTGCTCATGGAATCCACTTATGAATCATCATGTAAAACTAAATACATAAGTATATTTTTACTAGTTTTTTAAATGTTCACTCATAGTCTAAAAATATTTGTCTACTAAATACAGAATTAGTAGACAAAATATGTCAAATATAAAGAACATATCAAAAGCCACAGAAAATATGAATGTTTAGTGGGGAAAAAAAGACACAAAAATATTCCAAAACTATTCATAGAAAAGTTATTGCAATTGCCAAGACCTAATGGGGATATGGCAATCATCCAAGACAGTATATTCTTTTGCCTGATTTCTTTTGAAAAGTAAATTGGACCCATGACTTCAGAAAAATTAACCACAATTTGGAGGTGAGGGTCAACATGTATTTTATTAGCTTAAATAATAATAAAAAACCTCTGCTGCTTTAGAAGAGCTACAAATGTTTTTCTTGAAGATTATTCTATAGGCCTCCTCACTGGATTTACCCAGAGCACTTTTAAAGTGCAGATTTTTGGAATTTTTGCCATATCTAGTGAATCAGACTCTTTCTGCTGGTGCCCCTGAAGAGATGCTTTTAAACAAGCATCCTCACTGATCCTTAGGCAGACTAAAGTTTGAGAACCACTTTCCACATATTTAAAGGCCTTCCTTAATTAAAAGTTTTCCCATATATTGCCAAGGCTTAAATCCTATAATGGTATAAAATGAAATGTATTTGCAAAATCAATTGCCCTATTTTGGGGGAGGTTTAGATAGTTTTTATAGATTTGGTTGTGTTATCCATTGGAAGTAAAAAAATGCTACAACTCCAAGGGGTATACAACTATGCCTATCTGTGATTGTCATCTTGTACAGGTTAATAAGAAATAATAACTATCATATCATCTTGGTGACATGAATTGTTGTGACCATTTTCACCTTGACAGCTGAATAGAAGAATCTCCAGAGATTATTTCCTGAGAAAAGCAAAATACTCACGGCTGAGTATTATTAAAAGTTAAATATATATATATATATATATATATATATATATATATATATATAGCCATAGGCACAATGTAAGTATAACAAAACCTGAGCTTTATCTTTCATTTGATTCTATTTATGGAATATGTAAATAAATGAAATGGAGTAAGATAAATGTTTTTTCTTTCCAAATTGCACTTTAATCTTTCAGGTTTGTATGATTTTGCCCCCTCCCCCCCACCTCAGGGAGAGAATAGCACGGAGAGGGAAGGTTTGGAAAAAGGGCGGAAACACAACAAAACTGCCAACTGTTCCAGAAATGAATGTTTTTATGGTAGAGGGGGCCATTAGGGATTCAACAGAGGCATGTAATCTAATTACAAGAAACTAAACAGTTCCCCTCCCTTAAGGATGGCATTCCGTATTGACCTGCTAAAAATAAAAACACCGAACACATTTATGATCACAGGGGTGGGTGCTCACCCTGTACTAACACAATCCGGAATCTCCTGGAACTAGCCTTGTGTCTGTGCTACCTGTGTGGGGGTGCCGGGGCACCTGAGGACAAGCCCTCACACTTCAATGCAAGCACGCCTAAGCTGTATAACATCTGCGCCAGAACGTTCGCATCCTTATAAATCATTGCCTAGCTCTTGCTGGGGCAACAAGAAAGAGATTGCTGGCATATAAATGTAAATTATTGCACATCCTCTATAATGGAATAATAATCAAGTTGATTTACCAGCTATGCACAGTTCCTGAGAGAGTGGGAGGGTGAGGAGTCGTTTTAATAGGGCAGAGGGGTTGGCTTTTACTGGACCACTCACATAAAATTAAAAGCAATCAGATTAAGGATCACAACTTTCTGGGTAAAAATCACCATCAATCCCTGGAAATACACTGGAATGAGAAGAAGGTGAAGAATGAATGCCACACTTCATGTGAGTACAACATCTGATCTCTGGTGTCCTATTGTGCTCCAGTAAACTTGTTTGTTGTAAAGCAGCAGAGCCAACACCGGGGTGTGCTCACTTCTACTGTCTTTGTCATTGTGTGTTTAAGCACTTCACAGGGGTCAAGAGGAAACCAATGGGAAAACTTCTCTGACTTCTGATTTATACTCTTGAGAAATGATGTTACAAGACTTGGATGGAAATAAATTGATCTCAATTGCAATAAAAAAGCAATAAACGTCCCCATAATTGTGATACCTGTGCAAATCTAAATGTTTCTCTCCCCCAACTGTCTTCACCTTCTTCCCCCTCCCCCGTTCCTCTTCCCCTTCTTCTTCCTTCTCCCCCTCCTCCTCCTCTTCTTTCTTTCTAGGTTTTCTCCAGTAATATTCTAAGTCCAATTCTGTTCTAATGATAAGCAGATAAATAATTCTAGTACATGGAACACTGCTGTTTTCAGGGTTACTGCAGTTCTATAAGTAGCATAGTGATGTCTGCAGTCATTCCCCAAAGCGCTAACCGGAACATTAATTCCCTCACCAAAGTAATTAGGGAACTACGTAATCCTTCTTATCCTTGAAATGATCGGTTCAAGTTTTGCATTTGACAGGCAACATCAGAATTGTAGATGCAAACTTAGGAAGTCCCTCTACAGTTTCCTAGAAGCTGGTGAAAATTGTCATTGAGCCCCTTTCCAGAAAAGGAAGAATGCCATTATAATAAACCACTGCAAGAAGGAGATACACACATATACAAATGTAGCAGGTACATTTGATCACATATAATGAGGTTTTATTTTATTATTGTATTATTTTTCATTTTTTCAAATGAATATCACCCCAGGATATTTTTTCCAATGATTTCAAAGAGGGTGGGAAGGAAAAGAGAGAGAAAGAGGAGAGAGAGATACATCAATGTGAGAGAGCCACGTCAATTGGTTTCCTCCCACATTGCACCCCAGGTACGTGCCCTTGACATGGAATAGAACCTACAACCCTTTGGTGCTGCACAGGCTGATGGTCTAACCACTGTGATTGCAGCCAGGGTGCTTTTATTATTATTGTTAAACATTTTAAAATCAGCATTCTTAACAATTTAACATTTCTGTTATTTCCACACATAACATTGTCAATTTCTGTCTAATTAGAAGAAATACCATGCTTCTTTTGTTTAACATATATTTTTTATTAAAGTTGTGGTACATTTACCCTATGGAATATTATGTAGCAGAGAAAAAGAAGAATATCTTACCCTTTGAAACAGCATGGAGGGACCTGGAGAGTATTATGCTAAGTGAAATAAGTCAGTCAGAGAAAGACAAGTATCATGTGATCTCACTCATATGTGGAATCTAAGTAACAAAATAAACTGATGAACAGAGTGGATCCAGAGACTTAGAAGCATGGAACAGATTGTGGAATCTTGGAAAGAAGGCAGGGGAGAATGGGTGGGTGGGATGTAATCACCAAGAACCTTGTATGCATATTTGCATCACCCATGGACACAGACAAATGGCAGTGAGGGCCTGGAGCAGACATGGGGTGGGCAGGAGGGGGTCAGTTGGGGGGAACAGGGGGACATATATAATACTTTCAGCAAACAAGAATTATTTAAAAATAATAAAGATGTTTTTTATTGATTTCAGAGAGGAAGGGAGACACAGAGAGAGAGAGATAGACACATCAATGATGAGAGAGAATCATTGACTGGCTGCCTTCTGCACACCCCCTACTGGGAATCAAGCCCAGACATGTTCCCTTGATCAGAATTGAACCCAGGAATCTTCAGTCCACAGGCCAAGGACACTCTATCCACTGAGCCAAACCAGCTGGGGCTGCAATACCATGTTTCTTGAATTATAAATTAAATTTTTGGAAAGTAAGATATTTGCCATTTTCTGATTATGGCTCTAAAATCATCCACTGAGTGGTTTTATAGCAAGTCACCTGCTTTTTAATGTATTTATCTTAGCATAACTTCTGTAGTATGTGGAGGATGAGATGTTATGGAAAGCTTTATTTGTGTGGAATTGGATCCCTTAATTTGCAAAGTCCTATTTCCCTAAAACCAGTCCTGGAAAACGTGCATCTGGGAATTCAGCAGAGATAAAAGCAAAGCCAGTGTCCAGAATTTCCCTTCCTTGATGGAGCTGGGTGAGGCATAGCATTAGGCCAGTCTCAGTCCATTGTGGGAGGGAGGGGCCCACCTGGGCAAAACCAGAGCATGAGAGCCAGGAGACAGGCATGGGCAGCAAGAGAGGGATCTTATTAGCTCAGATTTCTTGCCCTTGTGGTAACCAAGCCCATCTAGCCTATAACCTGCTCCCAGGTATGGCCAAGAGGCAAACAGTACCTCCAATATATCATAGACATATACTGGGTATGCCTATGATATTAGGCCTTCCCTTTCTTTCTTCCCAATTAATTAACAACTGGGTTAAATAAAACAATATCACAACAATTAAGAATAAAGCTCAAAAAATAAAGGTATATTTTTGGTACTCATGCATACCTATCTGGAAAAAATACACAAATGGCAGGACAAGTAGAAGTTTCTTTACAACCAGTGATTTTTACAGCTTGTATCTTTATAGTTTTTCATCTATTATGTATATAATTAGAACTATCAGAGTGTTATTGCTGTTTGTATGGCACTATTGTGACATATCCTAAATAATAAGGAGGTAATATTCAAGTTAACTGCCATGCCAGCACAAGATGGCTGCTCCCACAGTGGAGGTGAGGTTCCCATAACAAGTGATCAGCAGGGACCTGAAGCTGCATGGAGCTGGGCCGGGGTAGGGGACCCGAGGCTGCACCCCCCACCCAGCAGGGCTTGACATGGGACCTGAGGCTGCACCCCTGTCCTGTGCCAGGCCAGGGGACTTAGGCTGTGCCCCCTACCCAGTTGGGCTTGATGGGGGTAGGGCAGGCCACATCGGGGTCTCATGTGATTTTGTGGCACATGCAGGTGGGTGGGGACTTGACTCTGGGTCTCATGGTGTGCCCCAGACTCTGACAGGAGGAAGATTTTCATATACATTTTACTAATTTTCTTTCATCTCTGACACTTCTATTATAGAGAAAGGGAAAATAGCAATATTAAAATATTTTTTCTAATTAATTCCCTTTTAATGTGCACAAATTTCATGCACCACAGCACTAGTATTTAACATAGTTAAAACTGAATATCTTTTTGAGCTGGTGAATTTTTTAAAATGTTATTTAGCTATGTCTGTATGTATGTGTGTGTGTGTGTGTGTGTATATATATATATATATATATATATATATATATATATATACTTGTTGTTGTTGCTTTTTAATGTTTAACAGAAAACTCCTGCTGTGAGAGTTTGAACACATCTTTCCCCCATAGCCCCTGCCACTTCTCCATAGTGATTTCAAAAAATCTGGTAAAAGCCGAAACCGTTTTTGGCTCAGTGGATAGAGCGTCAGCCTGCGGACTGAAAGGTTTGATTCCCCTCAAGGGCACGTACCTTGGTTGTGGGCACATCCCCAGCGGGGATGTGCAAAGAGGCAGCTGATCGATGATTCTCTCTAATCGATATTTCTAACTCTCTATCCCTCTCTCTTACTCTATGTAAAAAAAAAATCAATAAAATATATTTTTTAAAAATTCTGGTAATATATATAGATATAGATATAGATATAGATATAGATATAGATATAGATATAGATATAGATATAGATATAGATATAGATATAGATGATATAGATATAGTTATAGATATAGATATAGAGAAACATATATATATATATATATAGAGAGAGAGAGAGAGAGAGAGAGAGAGAGAGCGAGAGAGAGAGAGAGAGAGAGAGGAGAATTTTCCTCAACAAATGCTTAGCAGTATCATTTGTATTCTATCACTGCAAAATAAGTCATCACACAGTGGCTTAGAACACACAAACTTATCACCTCACAATGTTCTAAGGTCAGGAGCTCCCTAGACCTCTCTCCAGAGTCTTTTTGGCTGAAATCAGAGTGTCCAGTGGAGCAACTATCTCCCCTGAGCAGAGCTAGCCCACCCCTCCACCCCCAAACACTTGTCTTTGTCAGTCTAACATCTTTACTTTCTTGCCAACTGTTTGCTTAGGGCAGTGGTTGGCAAACTCATTAGTCAATAGAGCCAAATATCAACAGTATAACGATTGACATTTATTTTGAGAGCCATTTTTTTTTAAACTTAAACTTCTTCTAACACCACTTCTTCAAAATAGACTTGACCAGGCCATAGTATTTTGTGGAAGAGCCACACTCAAGGGGCCAAAGAGCCACATGTGGCTCGTGAGCCACATTATGCCGACCACGGGCCTAGGGGGTCTCTTTTAACTCCTAGAAGTTACCAATCATTCCTTGTGCCATGACCTCTCTCTGCTTCTTCAAGACCAGGAAGGGAAATTCTACTTCGTCTGCTCTGAGTCTTATATAACAACGTTGTCATGAGAGTGGCTCTCTCAGCACCTTGATCTTATTAAGTGATTGCATTTGTTGAGGAAGAGAGGATTCCACAGGCATGCAAGCCAGCAGGCAGACTTTTAGGAGCCACCTCAGAGTCCTGCTTACCACAGTCTCTCTAACCAGGCTATAAAAATTGAATGTATTCTTTTGAAGAGAAAGAATAATTGCACTATACATAAACTAGATAAATTAAAAAAAAAAACTAAAAAAAAACTATAGCCTTTTGATTTCTATAGAGCAAAGAGAAACAGAAATGTAAACTATTTTTAATGCTAGAGGTGCAACTTTTCCTTGTGATTTTGGGAGGGACACCGTTTCCTTGATAAGAAAACTAAGTAATAACATAGAGAATTTCTTTATTTAAACATTAAATTTGTTAAGGAATTAGTCTCTTATTAAGAAATGAATTGTTATTCCCTGTCTTCAACATTGTAGTCTATAATCTGCTTTCATTTCCTCATAGATGAGGTGGCTTTTTTTGTTTTGTTTTTTTGTTTGTTTGCTTTTCAGATATATATTCAAGGTAGTTTCTGCAAAGGGTGGCAGATGTTACAGTAATGAATGAAGGTACACACAAACCAAAATGCATTATGCTTCCTTTCAGCATGTATTTCTACTCAATACATAATTGTGTTAATATTCACATGATAGTCCATTTTAGTTTAAAGCCCGACAAGTAGGTCAGCTCCATGGATACACTCATCCAAAAGTAGTTATCCACTTTCTTTCACTGTGCAAATGAAATTATGAAAACTGATGGGCTAACTGCTTATTCCTAGGCTTCATGAGGAATCAGTGACGGAACTGGGATTACCACCTGACCTCTAACCCTTTGCTTGGGTGTCCGAGGCCACAGTAAAGGATGAGACTAGTGCTATACTACAAGTTTGAGTTGTGATAGCAACCTGAAAAAAAGTCTGAGGCAATGATAAGAACGTCCCACAGAATTTCCCCACTAGCATTTCTGCGGGCATATCAGGTCATACCATTGATTCTTGTCTTTGATGAATTTACTGGGTGTTTCCACAAAAACACATAAACGGATGCTCGCTGTCCCCAGGTGTCAAGGTCACTCTGTTCATCTCCACTTAGGAAAATGATTTTGCGAAACCATTTCAGAATCCCCTTATACAATTTTTCCAAGCTCATTTCTTCCAAAGACAGCAGACCAAAACTTTCTACCCTGTGAGCAGGGCAACATCATTTAAGATAATTACATAACTCTCTGTGGGTTTTTGACAGCACCCTTCACATTGAAACACAGCTTTAAACCATTTCAGCGCATCTTTCTGCTAATGGAATTTTTAGCCTAAACCTCTGTTGGGACTGACTACCCAATAAGTATGCTTGTAAGTTACCATTTAATCATTTATTTTTGCTACAGTGCACAAAATATTTCTTTTTTGGGAAAGTTTTTCTGTTTCCTAAAGTTAAATCAAAGCAGATTTCCATTGGATAAGGGACATAAACATTTCCTTCCAAGAGTTAACCAATACCTTCTCCAATGTTCCTTCGGCGGTAAGGCCAGTGCTCATCTTCTCATTTCCTTTATCCTCCGCATGTGGTCATCTTAGACAGTAGATACCTAGCCACATTTTCTTACATTGTTTTCATTCCCTCTAGTAAATTATTTCAAATAAGCTCTAAAGAAATGTCTAATATCTTAGCTGTAATGGTATATATTGGCATATCACTATTTTCCAGACTTAAATAATAACAGCAAGTCAGATCCTTATATAAATGAGGTCATTACGTAATATAATATTAACATAGATTCTGAGAATATAGATTAAAAATAAAATATTCAGCTCATCTACACCTAGTGAATGGCTAAGCTGCAGCCTCATCAAGCATCATAGAAGTGAACTGGGCCCACAAACTTAATCATTTTTGTCAACCTGGAAGTGTGCCAAATTACAAATTTCCATTATATCTGGCCATTTGATATTGGGATATAATCGGGCTTAGTTTCCATACTCTCTGTTGATGCTGGACACCACTGGGTAGATTAATTTTATCACTCTTTTTATCTATGAAGATGTGTATGAAAACTTTTACTTCAAATGTTTTGATTCCTTAGGCATCTACTTTATTGGATGGAAAAATGTAGGAATCAGGAGAGATTTATAATTATTTGTTATAATTAAAAGGATTACTATCAATGTACAGATTCTAATTAGATTTTTTATCTAATTAATTTCAGTAACATTCCTTGAGAGGAAATAGAAAAAATTATAAATTCTGACTACAAACTGTACTTATGCAAGTATGTTTTTTAATATATCTATCTATTATCTATTCATCTATCTTTTTCCCTATTTCATATATTTGCCTAAAATTGGATTTAGGTTACCTTTCCTATAATGCTTCTTAAAGAACTTAAATAAAACCCATTTTTACAAGGATTTCCAGTTCTTTGATTGGTCAATCTCCTAAAATAAGAAAATGGCGTCAACAAATTTTCAATGTGAATTTATTATCATCACCACTGTCCAATTTTCATGTGTTTCTTTTCATTGCTTGAATTTGATGGCCTTATACAGACTAAGGATTTTATCCTAGAATATACAGTTAAAAAAGAAACACACACACACATACACACACACACACACACACACACACATCAAAATAGCAGAAATTCAGCCACCCAAACGGACTGTGTTTTTTTTTTAATTTTTATGGAAATATATTTTCCATATGATATTATATTAGTTTTAATTGTACATAAATGTATATATCAACATTGATATATCTTATGACATGATCACTACATGAAGTAAACCAAATGAGTCCTAATGTTGACATGGTACTTATCACTGTGAGTGATACAGTCTGGGAAATGAATTTTCCCAGGAACGAAGACAATGGAATGATTAAAACATCCTCAGAGGATATCTTCTCTATTCGACACTAGTCCTCCTCCCAGGAACTCTGAATGGCCTGCCATAGCTTCTCTCACTGCTACCTTCACTGGCATTTCGCAGATATGGACAATTGGCTTAAAGTGTGACCTTCTTCACACCAGTGAACTTGTGCTCCAAAGCAGAAAACTGATAACAGGCTTTTTTTTGTCGTCAAAGGGTGAAGAAATGTGACAATCTGGGAACTGGTTTTAGGACCCCATCTGCTAAACCAGAGAGAAATCAAGATTTTACAGTTCTATAAATATTTTAGTGTATCCCATCATTTATGAACTGTGGCAGCTATCATAAAATGTCTCTGACTTTTGTTACAACTGCATATAAGGCCAGAAAATTGCATCTCGTGGTAAACCATAAAAACCTAAGTAAAAGCACCATTCCTTTCACTATATTCTAAAAATATACAGCCTCCCTGTCAGTACATGGCAGAGTAGTTACCATCCCAGGATGCCTGTTTCTTTCTCTTTTTTTTATCTGATCTTACCCTGGTCTTTTCAAGCCCTTTTGTATTTCAGTATCTTTTTATGTTTCATAAATAACAGCCATTGCCATATAACAGCTGAAATAGATTTCACTTTGCCACAGTATACTGTAAGCAAGAGAAAGTGGATGATGATAATGTTGTTATAAATAAGCTTTCATTCTTGGCCTACTGTCTAATTGCTCAAGATGTGATTCTCATTTTGTCTTTACTGTGATTATTTAGCATTATGATTAGAATGGTTTAATTAAGAAATGGTCAGCAGATTTTTCATAGATAGCTTTTCCTAAGAAACTACATAGAAAAAAAAAACGTTAAGTAAAACTGACTTGACAATAAGATTAAAGTAGCAACCATGGATTGTTTAATCAATCTCCTTATTCCATAAACTCTCATTCCATCCTCTGATCTTTAAAAATATTTCATGATACTTGTGATATTTAAACTCTTAAATATATTTTAATCCTTATGATGGCCTCTAAAACATCATTGTTTTGAGGGTCATGTCACATTTCAAGGTGAACAAATGAAACTGGTGTAATTTGATCAGACAACAGAATGTTTCTCTTAAGACTAGACAATGGATTGTCAGACAAAACAAGTTAACAAGGTAATTGATCTCAGGGTTTGTAGTCACTTGTAGAAACCTGAGAGCTCTCATTGTCCTCTGAGATACATGTGAAACTACATGGATCATATTTGGGAGGAATCTGGCTATAATATTATCCTTTGATATTATTTTTATACACAAATGAACAATGTCCAAATTCTGCCTGAACATTTATCATACAAATCAAATGTTTCTCAGCTTAGTTTGTAATGTTATATCCAACTGCTAAACTTGGTCTTTCCACTCTCATGTTCTTCCCTATGACTAAACCATTTTTATTTGCAGTGACCAATGCCAGGTTGATCCTGGGGATATTGAAATGGTGGCTAATGGTCCATGAATATAGTTTGGGCACACTGAGATTCATGATAAATCATCTGTGTGCCTCTGTTCTCAGATCTAAGTGGTGGAAATAAAGTCAGATCCTGGACCTTTATCCTATACTCTATAAGTCCAGCTCTGATCTGGAAAAGACATTCAGGCACTAAATTCAATTGAGGAAGAATGGGCCAAATTCCCAGAGCAATCTTCAGTTACTAGCAGGATCTCTGCGAAAGGAAGATTGTCTTGCAGGTGTAGGCCTGAGAAGTCAACTGCCCAGTATGAGAGCTTCTCTTTGGTACTGCTGGATTCCTCTCAATAATAACAGGTACTAGAAATTATCATGAGCCTGAACCTTTAATGGCAATGAAGATTTCTGTTTAAAAACATACACACAAAGAAACCAAAAAACTGGTTCTTTTGACCACTTAGCTCAAAGCTTTCTGGATACACAGATCTGTAAATAGGCAGTAAAAAAAAAAAAAAAAAAAAAAAGATTAGGATACGGGCTGATAAAAGAGAAGGATAAGGACTGAAAACCACAGTGATGGAAAGAATTCATCATGATTAACAAAAGTAGCACATTCATTACACACTTTAGAAATAGCCCTGAAAGGTTTGCCACTTGTAGCTAAGTGAATTTAATATCTCACATTCTTAATTTTCTTTTCTGTAAAATGGGCTCCTCTGAGCTCCCAGGAGAGTGTTTTGGCAGGACCATTCTACTTATTAAATATCATATATATATATATATATATATATATATATATATATATATATATTGCATATATATATAATTTGCATTATATATATAGGATAATATGCAAATTGGCAGAACTTGGCTGAAGGGGTGGAATGACTAGCCGCTATGACACGCACTGACCACCAGGGGGAAGGTGCTCAATGTAGGAGCTGCCCCTTGGAGGTCAGTGTGCTCCCACAGGGGGAATCCTGCTCAGCCAGAAGCTGGGCTCATGGCTGGCGAGTGCAGCAACAGTGGCAGGAGCCTCTTCTGCTTTTGTGGTAGTGCTACGGATGTCCAACTGCGGCTTAGGCATGCTCCACACGGGGAGCTGGCCTAAACCATTAGTTAGACATCCCCTGAGGGCTCCCAGAATGCATGAGGGCACAGGCCGAGCTGAGAGACCCGTTTAAGTGCACAAATTTCATGCACTAGGCCTCTAGTTTTGAATGACATATCTATCTATCCATAGTCACTCTGAGAATCAAGTATGTAAGACAATAAAATGCTCAACACAGTGCCTGTAACTCAGTAAGTACTCAAAATAATTTAGCTCTTGTTATAAGGAATATATAAGAGTTCCTGACACACAATAGGTACTCACTCAATAGACTTAGGTTGAATTGAATTAAGTTGAACAATAATGTAAAGAAGTATTATATAGGGATATCTTTCCATTCATTAAAAATAGTCCTGGCTGAAGCTGGTATCGCTCAGTGGATAGAGCGTCAGCCTGTGAACTGAAAGGTCCCAGGTTCGATTCTGGTCAAGGGCATGTACCTTGATTGTGGGCACATCTCCAGTGGGAGGTGTGCAAGAGGCAACTGATCCATGTTTCTCTCTCATCAATGTTTATAGCTATTTATCGCTCTCCCTTCCTCTCTGTAAAAAAATCAATAAAATATATAAAATAAAAACAGTCCTGATCAGGGACATTTTAGTATACTAAAATAGGAATAAACTAAATGAATATTTAATAGTGCCAGATGTGGCACTAAGCACTGGCTGGTATTTGCCTTATAAAATTATTATATTGATGCTATAAATTAGGCATCTTTCCACTTTAATGATAAGGATATTAAATTTTAGATCAATAAATTAACATAATTGTGGTTACATAACTGAAAGGCAAAATCAGGATTTGAACTCAGGTTCCTTGACTCAAAAACAAAGGGGGAAGACAATAGCTGACTGAAGAAACCTAAAAGCTCCCAAGTCAGCATTTATCTGTCACAATAACATATATATATATATATATATATATATATATATATATATGCCTAACATGCTAAGTGTCCGACAGTTTGACCATTTGACCAGTAACTACGATGTGCACTGACCATCAGGGGGCAGATGCTCAATGCATAAGCATGGAAACATGGAACAGACTGATGAATCTCAGAGGGAAGGGGGGGGGTAGGAAGAGATTAATCAAAGATCTTACATGCTTACTAGAGGCCTGGTGCACAGATCCGTGTACCTGTGGGGTACCTCAGCCTGGCCCACGAGGATGGGGCCAAAACTGGCAGTCTGACAAACCCCGACCAGTACTGGATTGCAAGAGGGTTCAGGTTAATTGTTTCTGCATAATTTATGCTCTTCCTCTTTATACCAGCTCCTTGTGGGGACAGGACCTGTGGTTGTGATGTTACTATGATATATTTGTGTGTTCTATAGAAATAACTCTCAGCTGCTCCACACAAATGAACAACAGAACATTTTAAGAGCATTCCACAGGTGCCTGTGTTACCTGTCAAAGAGCGAGGGAACACTATACAAGACCTTATTTATTGTTATTGTTGTCTTATCCGATTTAAGACCAGGGGGCAGAAATTATATGGAAGTAGACTTAAGTTACACAAAATAAAAAATTTAAAACACTATAAAAGTTACTGAGAATTACCTACTCTGGAAGAGGTTTCAGCAATGGGCAGGAAATTAAACAGATGACAACCTGGTTGCCTTTTGACTGGAAATCCTATAATTTTATGGAAGAAGGCATCCCTAAAACAGATATCCTTTAATTGATAATCCATAATCATATTTTTAAAAAGAAAATTAAGTCTCTTTAAAGAAATACTTTCAAAATAAAGTGGAGAGTCTGGACATTGGCACATTTCTGCAGTCATGTAACCTGGACTCATTGTTTTGACCAAGGCGAATGTGGCTCAGAACTTGTGAGCCACACAGAATAACAGGCAGGATCTGGTTGCAGACAATGGATCTGGCAGATTCAGACTATATATACAAATAAATGTCTGAAAAATTTAAAAGTTAAGACATTTCAACTGCAAGGGGGTGGTGATATTTTAATCAAAGCAGGCTTTGACATATTTGAGATCCCTTCGTCAGCTGTGCCATCTTTATTGTCCGTGATTGGTTGCATTTGTCAAATCTGAGTGCTGACAAGACCACAGTCTTAGGATCAAGAGCTCCAAATTCTGATTCCAAGCTGCCCAACTGTATCAGAAGCACAGCCCCTCTTTTGCTCTCTTCAGTTAAGCATTTATGATGGGACAGATAGAATGACTATGGACTGTGGGAATTCATTTCCGAAGCAGGAAGTGAGGCCAGGAGGAAGCACAACAAAGCCAAGGCATGTTGTGGTAACTGAATCCATGTCTGTGTTTAATCAAAGGGCACTGGTGAGTCACAGCCAGGAGAGCAGGGCTCCCCACGTCAGTAATCAGCAGCAGAAGCCCACATCAAAACGCAACCTCAGTGCTGGACTTCCTGCTCTCCATTGTTCCACAGACGTTCTTAGACACAGTGGAGGATGCAACAGAGATGGCGGATGCTTTTAAGTCCTGTTTTCCAGCTTCACGGCTTTCACAAAAATGCATGTCAACAAGCTACAAACAGCACAATAGTATTCACCAAAAGACCAGTGATTGATCTTTCTGGATTGGACATAGATGTTACTGCGTGCCTCCTGCTCTAGCATCTCTGTAGTTAGACCTATGGTGGCGCTGTGTGTACCTCTTCTCCATGTTGGCATCTTGCCTGACTGAGGGACATCCTTCTTCATGTGAGTATCTCTCTCCCCAAGATCTCAAGAGGATTCCAAGGCAACATTGCCCAGGGCTTTGCATTTTGAAAGTATGCCCCTGGAAAACATTATCTTCCTGTGGCATGTGGTATTCTGCATGAAGTTTCTTCAAAAGAAGGCAAGCCATTCATATCCATCAAAAAATGCTGCATAAAATACAAGCTATGTAATGTATTACAGGGAAATTACTGTCCATGCAGTTACAAATTTTCACTGCCCTATTGCCCATGTCCATGGGCTATGCATAAAAGTATATAAATTCTTTGGTTTATCTCTTCTCATCACCCCAACCCTACATGGAGTTATTTCAGTATGTTCCATGCCTCCAGGCTGTGGGTCTTATTTTGTTGCTCAATTAATTTTTTTCACTAGATTCTACAAATAAGTGAGGTCATGTGATGTTTTTCTCAGTTTGGCTTATTTCACTTAGCATATTATTTTCCAGGTCTATCCATGCTGTTCCAAAGGGTAAGAGATCTTTCTTTTTCTACAGATGCATAGTATTCCATATTGTAAGTATCCCACAACATTTTTATCTATTCATCTACAAATGGGCATTTGCACTGTTTCCAAATCTTAGCTATTATAAATAATTCTGATATGAGCGTAAGGGCGCATATATTTTTTCTGATGTTGTCTCTTCATCAAATAGTGCTGGGAAAACTGGACAGACAAATGCAAAAAGGTGAAACTAGACCACCAACTCAGATCATACAGAAGAATAAACTGAAGTTAGATAAAAGACTTAAATGTAAGGCATGAAATCATAAAAATCCTAGAGGATAACATAGGCAGTAGAATCTCAGATATCTCATGTAGAAATATGTTTATGGATACATTTTCTAGGACAAAGAAAAATAAGAAGATAAAAAATGGGAAGATATAAAAATAAAAAGCATCTGCACAGTAAAGGATACTACCATCAAATTGAAAAGATAACTCACTGAATGGGAAAACATATTTGTCAATGATACCTTGGATAAGGGGTTAATATTTAAATTTTATAAAGTACTCATACATCTTAACAAAAGAAAGGCAAACAATTCAATTGAAAAATGAGCAAAAGACCTGAATAAATATTTCTCCAGAGACATACAAATAGTCAAGAAATATATGAAAAAAATTTTTTCCAAGTCACTAATAATCAGAGATATGCAAATTAAAATCATACTGAAATATCAACTCATACCTGTTAGAATGGCTATCATAAAAAATATAAACAAAAAACAAGTACTAGCAAGGATGTGAAGAAAAGGGAATACTAGTTAGAAACTGGTTTGACTCATTGGATAGAGTGTCAGCCTAAGGACTGAGGGGTCCTGGGTTTGATTCTGGTCAAGGGCATGTGCATTGGTTATGAGCACATCCCTGGTTAGGAGTGTGCAGGAGGTGGCTGGTCGATGTTTCTCTCTCATCGATGTTACTAGCTTTCTATCCTTCTCCCTTCCTCTCTGTAAAAAATCAATAAAATATATTATTTTTTTAAAGGAATACTAGTTCATTGCTGGTGGGGATGCAGATTGGTGGAGCCATTATGAACAACAGTATGGATTTTCAGAAAAATATATCTGAAATGTAATATATACTTTTTTAAAAAAATAAATATTTATTGTTCAGATTATTACAGGTGCCCCCCCTTAACTCCCCTCCATCTGATTCCCAACCCCAACCCACACCCTTGCCCCCACCACTGTCTTCACCCATAGATGTAAGATTATCTTCCAATATCTTTCCGCACCCCTTATACCCTTTTCCCCCTGTGAATTGTTAATCCAACCCTTTTCTATGTCCCTGATTATATTATATTCACCAGTCCATTTTATTCTTCAGATTTTTTAAATTTTATTCTCTTGATATTTAGATTCACTGGTTGGTAAGTATGTATTCGATGCCTTTTTGCTGTTCATAATTTTTTACCTTTACCTTTTTCTTTTTCTTCCTCTTCTTAAAGAATACCCTTCAACATTTCATGTAATCCTGGTTTGGTGTTGATGAACTCCTTTAACTTTTTCTTGTCTGTGAAGCTCTTTATCTGACCTTCAATTCTGAATGATAGCTTTGCTGGGTAGAGTAATCTTGGTTGTAGGTTCTTGTTGTTCATCATTTTGAATATTTCTTGCCACTCCCTTCTGGCCTGCATAGTTTCTGTTGAGAAATCAGCTGACAGTCTTATGGGTATTCCCTTGTAGGTAACTAGTTGTTTTTCTCTTGCTGCTTGTAAGATTTTCTCTTTGTCTTTTGCTCTTGGCAATTCAATAATGATGTTTCTTGGTGTATTCCTCTTTGGATTCCTCCTGTTTGGGGTCCTGTGTGCTTCCTGAACTTGTAGGTCTATTTCTTTCACCAGGTATGGAAAGTTTTCTGTCATTATTTCTTCAATTAAGCCTTTAATATTCTGCTCGCTCTCTTCTTCTGGCACCCCCAAAATCCGGATGTTGGTATGTTTTAAGCTGTCCCAGAGGCTCCTTACATGATCCTCACACTTTTGGATTCTTCTTTTGTTTTGCCTCTCTGATTGCCTTCTTATATACCAGTTCTTTGGTTTGATTCTTGGGGCATGTTGATCTATAGTTGGTTTCTGTATATTCTTTATTTCAGACTTTGTATGTTTAATTTCTGGCAGGTCCTTTTCCATTTTTTTGGTATTCTCATTAAGGTCCTTGAAGGTCTCAACAAGCTTCTTGGAGGTCTCATCAAGTTTCTCAAAGGTTTTTACAAGATTCTTGAGTAATCTTAGAAATGTGATTCTGAACTGTGTGTCGTCCAGTAGCTCACTCTCCTCCATCTCTCCCATTCGTGTCATGCTTCTGTGTTTCCTCATTTTGGCTGTCTGCCTGGAGTGGCTTTGTGTGGTGAGTGACCTATAGGGGTCAGTAGTTCAGGTTCCCCAATCACCTGAGGTGGTAGCTTTTGCTATATCCCTTTGTGGGATTAGTGCAAAGTCTTGGTGTAATTAAGCCTTGATTGCTGTTGGTACACTGGGAGGAATTGACCTTCAGGCCAATTGTCTGTGAGGATCCCTGTGTCTATAAAGGAAGAACTGCTGCACTGGAGACACACCTTGTGTCAGTGGGGTTTTGGTGCTCACTGAGACTGTCTCCCAAATATGTCACTCATGGGTGTGAGGGATTGAAACTGAGCACTAGAACTCTGGTTTCTGGGTCTCAATGAGGTACAGTTCAGCTACTGTCTGAGGCCAGTACTGTCGAAGAAGCTATAGTGTGAACCACAGTCCTGTCCTCCTTGGATCTGTTTGTCCCAGGTTGTAATTTTTGTTAAACTGCAACAGAGAGGGCCATTCATATGCAAAGTCCTATGCTTATAGCTAGATTGTGTTGTGAGGGGCAGAGTCCCAGGGGGTCACTAGGCTGGGGCATGGCCAATAGTGATGGCTGCTGGTCTGCTGCCTCTCCAATGGCATCCCCACCTCTTCTGCTGTCTGGCACCACAGCACAGTAAACAATCCCAGTTCTGCAAGCAACCTGCCTCACTTTCTGACCCTATGGCAGACAGTGTAGCGGCTAACCTCTCCCTAAAAACTAGGTTTCAGAGAGACTGGGCGCTATTCTCTCCTCTGGTTGAAGAAAGCACCACCCTTTGCCAGCCTGGATTCGCCACAGCCTTTATCACATCCACGGCCTCCCTACCTCAGTTTTTCAGTGCTTGTGTCCTGAATTATCCTCTTTCATTTCAATCTAGATGTAGGGCTTCCTCTCAGCCAGCTTTCATTTGGTCCTTGGGAGATAGATGTTTGTTTTAGGGCGGTTTTCCCTTGGACTTGTTGTGCCCCGTTTAGGAGTGTTTACCTAATGCTGCTATCTTGTTCTCTCCTGAAATGTGATATATTCTTATATTTTCCTTTGTTTTCCATATCCGTCTACTATATGAGTAGTTTCCCATAATCAGGAAAATAATCATTGCTGACCTAAATTGGTAGTTAAGTATTTCCTAATCATAATAGTTAATACATAACATTTATTAAATGTTCAACCTCAATAGCCTACAATTTTATACTCCATATACTATGGGATGAACTGAAGGAGGCTTTTCGCTTTTCCATTATTAGACAAAATAAAACTTCTTATCATCAATAGAAAAGTTTATACAACAAATCTGAAAGTCAATTTTTGATACAAATCAAGTGTAAGGAAAATTTGCCCTTAAAATTATCATTGACAAGTCACCCAGAAACCTCCAGTTCAATGGGCAGTTTTTGTTCAAAACTTCAGGCACATGTTCTGTTCTGCTCAGAGAACAGTCAGTTCTGAGGAAGAATGTCATTGCAAGCCATAAGTAAGGGACATTGAAGACCTTCATGCATAACTTGTTCTTCTTTTATAACATAAATGATACGTGGAGGGATAAAGTTATTCTGATCTGATATCTACTCAACATTTGAAAAAACAACTTTTCTTTTCCATGAACTTTCCATAAGCTCTTTTATGTATAGATGTTTGCAATATGATTTGTTTCTTCTGGTTATATTATTTCTTGTATGGATCATGTTGACTTGAGGAAAGCAACCTGATCATGTAATTGCATCCAGAACAAATACTCCTGTGAGCCCATAGGCTGGCATGGGTTTCCAGCATCCTATTTACACTACCTAATGGAAAACCACCTTACTTCAAAGAAAAATAGAGAAAGTTTTTCTTTAGATATATTCTTCAAAACAAGACTTGGCGTATCAACAGAAATTAGAGATAGGGAAGCACTATTAAAAAAGTTTCTTTTGCCTGTTCCCATTTGTTCTTTACCTTCAGTTATTTTTGTTTTCATTGTAGACTTAAATGACACAACATGAAATGGTCCCGTTCTCCTATAAAACTATAAACACTTTGCAAATCCTAGAACAGAAAGGAAAGAAAAGGGTATCAAAGGAAAGGGTTTTAGGTTAAGGGATTGATTTTGCTGTGGTAGAAAAACTAGTGTTGTGTTACCTAAACTTCTGTTCTTGTTCATAATGCTGTCAGTGCCCATGCTGCTCTTGATATCTAAGTGAAGAGTCACTGGCTGGCACCTAGCACTATTAATTTAATGATTTGGAGTACTTTGCCCAGGGATACAGTTTTCATTCTTCCTTTCTCAGGACAGAATTTGGTTTAGGCCAGTACTTAATTTTTTAGAGGCCTCCAACCTATGTGCACAGCACCATCCTATATAATAAAAGCTTAATATGCTAAGTGCCTGGTTGAAAGGTTGGCTGTTCAACCAATAAAAATGTAATGTCCTAATGATATGGTAAGGCTGCTCAACCACTCACTATGATGTGCACTGACCACCAGGGGGCAGACAATTGACTGGTTGACCAGTCTCTTTGACATGCACTGACTATCAGGGGTCAGAGGCTCCAATCAGTAGGTAAGCTTGCTGCTGGGGTCTGGCTGATTGGGACTGAGCCAGCCAGACAGACATGCCCTGGAACCCTCCCATAGCCCCTCCCCAGCTGGCCATCTCACTTCTCTCCCCAGCTCTGATCATTCACTGGTGGGGTCCTTCAGTCTGGCCTGCGCCCTCTTGCAATCTGAGATCTCTTAGGAGATGTTGGAAAGCTGGTTTTGTCCTGATCCCCACAGGCCAGACCAAAGGACCCCACTGGTGCATGAATTTGAGCATTGGGCCTCTAGTATGTTGATAAAACAAGCAAACAACACAAACAAGAAACATGTAGGAATAATCAACTGACACACTATATTAATAAAACTTTAAGTGAACAATTTTCTTCCATAATTGTTCCTTCCAAATGGGAACTTTTACACTTAATAATAGGATTTGGCATTGGAATATAAAACAAATAAAGGTTAATAATAGTTTTTCCATCTAATTTTTGCATTGGGGGAATAGTATAAGAACAAAACTTTATGGCTCTAAACTACTTTGAAGTACCTCATAGAAGAATTTTTACATGTCACTAAAATGTTGACATTACAGTACTGGTGCTTTTATTTTATACTAGAGGCCCGATGCATTAAATTCACGCAAGAGGATCAGCCTTGCAGTCCCTTGCCACCCTTTGAAGCTCTGGCTGGCCCCACAGCTCCTTGCAGCCCTGGCTGGCTCTCACAGCCACTCACCGCCCTGTTTTCATCCAGAATGTCGTTTGGTCATTCTGCTATTTGGTCTACTTAGTATATTAGCTCTTTATTACATATGAATATATAATATAATATATAATTATTTCACTGTTCAAATGAAACTTTTTTTTCAGCATTTAGCCTGAGAATAAATGATTCCCCTCTGCATTCCCTTAGACCAGTGTTTTTGAAACTTTTGACATATGTGTACCCCTTCTATAATTTTCGTAATGCTGAGTACTCCTCGTCAAAAAAATGGATGTATTTTAATAACAATCAAAATATATTTATTTATTTATTTTTTTGGTACATACACAAAATTTTAACAAATAAAAAATAAAATTATTCATAATAAAATATAAATAAAATTTATGTTATAAATAACATTTATTTGCACACTGGACCATCTCACGCCTCACAACACTGTCTTGATTTGACTAATGAGATCGTAGAATTAGGCACAGCTAAGCATGGTGCAGTGCATATCCCCCCTAAACTCTGGTACAATGCGTATCCCCACCAAACTCTTCCCGTACCCCTGGGGGTACGCGTACCACACTTTGGGAAACACTGCTTAGACAATGCACAGAACAGTTGAGAATGGCTTTCACATTCTGACAACCTTGTGATTTTATTTAAACAAATTCTTCTCCCGGAATTCCCTACAGAGAAGCTATTGTACCCTTTTGCTGATTGTACTGGACATATTGCAGATTTCCACTGACCTCCCAGTGGACCACCCACCACAAGAAGGTTTTGTCTTGCCAGCACAGCCGCCCTGCCAGCCTCTTGCCTCCTGGAGACTGGAGAGAAGCCTTTGTCTCTCCTGGCCCCACATCTGTGCTTTCCCTGACATGGAACAACCTAATCAATTACCCCAAACCACTTAGGAATAAATATATTGTCTAACATAATAATAATTAGGTGGTAAAAGGAAAACATCATAATGTTCTTTTGGATAGGAAGTTGACAGCTTCCAGACAAATACAGAGCTTTGACAGGATGTGGAATTATAATGAGGTAAGCAACTTGCCCTTGAAAAGAAGCATCTAAGTGCAAGAGGAAACAGGACTTCCAAGTACTCTCCTAAATCACTGAGTAGTTACAGTCAGCACCTTAAATTTTGTTCTTCTTTTGTAATCTTCTGAAATAGGTAACTAAATGGTCACCTATTACGGAAGATTGCTAGTGATACTGCATTTGAAAATGCTATTCGCAATATGAGGCTTATTACAGTATGTGTATGAAGCTACTGTGAATTGAAGATTAGCACATTTGATTGGGTAAAAAATGTAGTTTCTATGTCTATGGTTTAAATTCTTCTCCCAAGTAACTTTGGCTTACATGAGTATGATTTCTGGAATGATGTCCTACTGTGTATTCTAAATTCTTGGTACTTTTCCTGAATAAATGAAAATAATCATTTACATTTTAAAAATCAAAAGCAAAACTATTTTGAAATCATATAGCTATTCTTCCTATAGTCACCACTTACCATTAATTTATAACTCTATTTAAAATAATAAACACTCTGACATTTTATGAATTAAAAATTATCTATAGTAATCTTTTATGATCAGATCTTTCTGAATTTAATTATTATTTTAAGAGTTAATTTGTAGATTCTGTGATGCAATGATATAACCTTTATTTCTTCCTTTCAGTGTTTCCTTTGTTTTATTTCTTAAATCAAATAGGACTTCCATTAAAATGTGAATAGAAGTTAGTAATAGTGGATATTTCTTGCCATGTTTCTGAGCTGGAGGAAAAGATTTCAATATTGCATTATTAAAGATCATTGTATACATAGCTTTATTGTTAAAATACCTATAAGATTATAGAATTTTTCTCATTCCCAAGTCTTCAATTGTACTTTCAATGACTATAATTAATACAGAATAATTCAGTCTCCATTTTTTCTTGTATTACTTTCAGAAACATGTTTTTTATATAGGTCTTTTTCTATTTCTTCTAAACTTGTAAATGCATGGTATTAAATTTTCTAATGGTGCCCTCAGTTTAAAGTAGTTTTGTAATGTTATTTATTTAAACTTTTAAACATATAATATTTAGAATTTTATTACTTAATTTCCAAACTTCTGAGTACTTTCTAATTATTTCCTATTATTGATTTTTAGCTTATCTCCTCTGTGACCAGAAAACATACTCTGAATGGTTTCAGTCATTAACAAAGCAATGATGATGCATTGCGACATTGCATGTGACCCATCTGGATGAAATCTGTGTCATCTTGAAATGTGAAGTTTTTTGGTTTTGCTCTTTCTGTGTGGTGCAGGGTTCCAGATATGTTACTTAGATCCAGGGTTTGTTTGTTTGTTTGTTTGTTTGTTTCGTTCCTTTTGTCACCCATGTGTTATTGAAAGTATTAGAGCACAGCAGAGACTCGAACGTGGTGTTTTGAAATCCATGCCATCTGTAAGCTGAGTGACCTGCAGGTGGGAGACTGCCAAAGCCCAAGAACGTCAGCATCTCCTGAGCCAGGGCCCAGACCTCAGGGACATAATTATCTCACCGTTTGCTCTTTTCTTCCGGCAGATTGTTGTAAGTACCTCTCCTGGGGCCACTCTCTCTCAATTTGCTTTTTATTTCTGGGGATAATGGCGATCTCCTTGCACACCTGCTTGTTGGTGTGGAAGTCGTTGCCCAGGTGACGGTAGTACTTCTTGATGATGATCCCAGCCACCTTCTTCATAGTCTTGGTTTTCAGAGGTCAGAAGTCTGATGTATTAAGTTTCAGTGACTTCAACAAAGGTCCTAAAGCCGGTAAAATGTGAAACTGAGTCTCAGAAACAGATTATTGCTTTAAATTCTATTTACTTATTTTTCACATTTATTTTTGTTGCTGCAAGTATTACAGATGCCCCCTACTTCCCCCTCATTGACTCCCTCTTCATCACTCCTGTCCCCTCCCAGGCCTTCGTGGCACTATTGTCTGAGTCCAAAGGTCATAAGGAACAGGGGGCAGGGAGAGGCAAGAAGAGAAACAGATTATTTTTGTCTGCAGTCTCATCCCCACTTCTCTTTTCTTTCCTCTGAACAACTGGCCCCCTTACATTGCTAAGTGGATGTATTTTAGAGTTTCTGTCTAGGCCATGATAGATCTTATTTTTCTGAGAAATGCCTGTTTTATTACAACTGACCTGTGGCAGCTGTTTGTGTTCTTACCGTATCCCTGAAAGGCAGGTGGTTGAGAAAGAGATGGGTAACCCTTGCCCAGTGTTGAGCCCCAAAAATATAACTCTTGGAGTATTTTAGTTAAGTTGAGGCTAATAGTTGAAAGCTATGTCAAATGAAGAACAGGATAATAGCATAGAGGTCAATGCATTTTTGCTACTAAGGTTTGTCCTGTTTCCATACTTTTGATGTCAGATTGCATTTTCATTAACTAATTTACAAGCATTTGTCTTACTAGCAGCTGGATGCTCTAATTTCCTTTGCTACAACCTTATTTTTCAGGCATTTGCCGTTTTTTTACTTGTGCACTGTGAGAAGTTTATAACCAGAATAAATAAACACTACTCACAACTTCTGTAAATCAATAAGAAAAAGACACACCAATGGAAATATGAGCAAAAGACTTCATCAGGGTGTTGACAAAGTGATTGTATTAAATTTGCAAAAATCTGTCAAGCTGGACCCTATGATTTGCATACTTTTTCTATATGTTATACTTAAGTACAAACATTTTCTTTAAAAATGTATTAGTGCTTTCTAATTGTTAGGGTCACCGAAGGAGGAATGCACGAGGCTAAAAGGGGTGAAGAATTGTGAATTTATTATGTCATCTGGATCCAGATGAGTTGAGCCCCAAAATGGCACTAGCTCCCTAAGATGGGGAGTCAGACTAAAGGACTCTAGGCGGGCTTTTCTTGGGCAGAGAATTCTCTGTGCAGGTGTGGATTCTGGGAAACTCTGGAGGGGAGAGGTAATGGTCTTAGCAAGTGGAATGTGTTCTAAGCAGGTGGAATGTCCATTGTGAATTGGCCCGAAGGTCAGTTCCCAGGGAAGGGAGTATCTTTGATTATTGGATCAGACCTAACACTAATGGACTTAAAATTTACAGAAGTATATAAATTTGTATCATCTAAAATATTATAAAATCATAAAGAATACTTCAATGAAACTTGAATCTTCATATATTACCTCCTGATTAAAAATTAATTTAAAAGGGTTATGAGATGTAAAGTTTATGTTTATCCTAATTTCACAATTTAGGACTGTGGTAGATAAACTCTAAAGTGACCCTTCTATGCACAGCTCATAATTTGGTAATTAAAAAAAACAACCAAACTAATTTCCTCTCTGACTGAGGGCAGGACTTGTGAGTTGCTTCTACCAAAAGAATATGGCAAAATAATAGTATGTCATTTCTGTGATTATGTTAAATGTCATCTTGCCAGCAAACATGCGCTGAGATTTTCTTCATTTCTGGCTTTGAAAAGGTAAGTGCTCATGTTAGGAGGCCCAAGTGTCAGGAAGCCAAAGAAGCTTCAGCTTTAGATATTCAGAGTGGCCTCCAACCAAAAGCCAGCAGGAAGCCGCAACCTCAATTCTAAAGTTGCAAAGAAATGAATTCTGTCAACAAATAGACTGGGCTCCTAAGTGGACCCTTCTTCAGTTAGGCCTTTAGGTAAGAACACAGTCCTATCCAATTCGTCTATTGAACCTTTTCTCAGCTAAGATGTGCCCAGATTTGTGACCTACAGAAAATATGAGATAATAAATGTGTTTTGTTCTAACTTGCTAAGTTTGTGATAATTTGTTATGGAACAATGTATGACTAATGTAAGACTAATCTTCAAATTGTATTTATTGATTATCAGTTTTGAGAACTTAATTACTTTGTCTTATTTTCTCAGAGTTGAGTTAAAGAAAATGATATAAAACACTTTCTTTCATACTTCAACTCTTATTTCATCAAGAAGTTCACAATCCTATCTATAAAAGAGTAATATGCAAACTATCCATCACTCCACTACACCCACAAGCCACACCCACCAGCTAATCTACAGCAAATAAATTTGTGTATATCTTCATTTGCTTATTAGCTTTTTGTACTTCTTCTTTTCACTGTTTATATAGTTTGCCATTTTTCCATTAATAACATTTTGTTGTTGCTGCTGGTTTACAAGAATCTCTTATGTGATTGAAATATTTGTTCTTGTTGTTTTTAAGTATTGCAAATAAGTTTCTCAAATCTGGCATTTTTCTGTTGCCATTGTACGTGGTGTGCTTTATTGAGCTGAAATCTTTACATTGATATGATATAATCAAATTCATTAATTTATAATGAAGATGTAAAATATATCAAACCTATGCAAATAGCACACACCTAAAGCAGAAATTGAGAGAGATAAAAGAGAAATCCATTAATAATAGCATGTTTAACACACTGGTTTGTGGTTTTAATTAATCCAATGGAAAAAAATAAGTAAGGATATAAACAACTTTGATAGCCTTATTAATAAGACATATCTCAAACTTTATATCCCAATAAAATATGGTATATCTCCTTTTCAATTGCACATGGAACATTTATAATTGACTACATATTATATCACACAGAAAAATCTCAATAAATTTCATAAAGTATAAATAATTTAAACAAAAATATCTGTTGGAAGTAATTAAAATTAATAATAAAACCAAAAAATAACAAGTCTAACTTAGAATTATTTAAAGCAAATCTTGAATAAGTAAATCATGGATAAAAGGGATTTATCAAACCCATATTGGAGAATACATGACACTGTAATAACAAATGTGTATTAGGAACTATGGGAAATAATTAAAGTAGTGATTAGAGAAAAATCTAAAGCTTCAAAATTTATATTACTAAAAATTACATAATAAAAATAAATAATTTAGATTTCCTACTAAAAAGGCTTTACAAAAACAATTCCAAACCAAAACAAAAGCAAACAGGAGTAAATTATAGGGCTATAGGAACATTTAATGAAATATAAAATGGAACAATGTAGATAAGTAATTAAAAACGATCATTTCTTTATTTTTTAAATAACAAATTAGTAGCCAAAATAAATAACAACCAAAATTAGTAGCACACATAAAGAAAAAAAAGAAATGTTGGAAAATCTTAAAAATCTCTTTATAAAAAAAGACTATGGTAATATGCAAAGTGTCTCCTTGGGATTTCAACTGGGAGAACAGGAGATTGATAGCTCGCTATGATGTTCACCAAACTCCAGGGGGTGGCATGGAACATGGTAGGCAACCCGTGGCAGCAGTGGGGCACTGAGGAAGCAAGGGAAGGAGGAGGTAGGGAGGCGAGGAACCTGAGGGGCCCTGATAGCCAGCCAGGCATAAGGGCACTACCTATGAATGAATTTTGGGCACCAGACCTCTAGTATGATAAATTATGTGCAAAATATTTTATTGAAGTGGGAGAGAAGGAGAATGGATATGAAGGACATTCAGGCCACCAAGCACACATGATAATAGGGAAAGGAGAGAGAGAAAATGAAGGGATTAGGGGAAGGAAATCTCAGAATGCAGAGCAGTTCTACTTAAGTTTTACCTAGGCTGATGGAGAATCTCAAAGCCAGAGCTTTCTTAGGTGAACATTCTCATCAGGCTGGACTGGCCCAGTTTATACTTTGGCTGTGAGCCCCAGAATGAATGTCACGGTGGGACAAAGGTTGGCAACAAGAGGGGTTTGAATTAGCTCTTTTCTTTAAGGGAAATCTGAGCTGAGCTATCTCCACAGCATGACCACAACTCATAGCCCAGGTCTATAAAATAAAAATTACCGTATTTGCCGGCGTATAAGATGATTTTTTGGCCCTGAAAAATACCGTATTTGCCGGCATATAAGAGACTGGGCGTATAAGACGACCCCCTAACATTTCCACCCAAAATACAGAGTTTGTTATATACTCGCCGTATAAGACTACCCCCCACTTGGAGGCATATTTTTCAGGGCCAAAAAATCGTCTTATACACCAGCAAATACGGTACTAAATTCAACTACATATAATAAATATATTTGTATGACTACAAAATTTTTAAAAGTCCTATGTAAAGACACATAATAAACTGAACAAAGAACATTTGTCACTGAAAAAGGATTAATGTGTCTAACAGACAAAGTGTTTTGTAATGTTGAGGTAAAAATACATAAAAGTTAGGAAAATGGACAAAACTCATAGATATAGTCTATAAGAAATATGCAATCATTGATAATAAGTGGAATAAAAACTAAAACTCCTACTTCTCACTATCAGATAATTCAAGACTTGACTCTCATTCTGTTGCTGAAGATACTTAAAAAATAAAGATTTTTCATTTATTAGTGATTGGAGCTCTAAAAAACACATTTCATATAAAGAGAAAATTTGGCTAAACAGTATTTATTTACCTCTAAATTCAGAAATCGTATTTAAAAGATGTAACTAAAGGTAAACTTCCAAATTTTGAAACAATATATGTGCAAGAATTAATTCATTGCGGTAACAGCAAAATATCAGCTACAACCTAAGTGCCCTCGATAGTGAACTATTGGAATAAGCCAATGAAGTACTACATAAACGTGAAACAAATGAAGAAGAAATATGAACTGAAATAGGTTTTTACAACAATCAAAATTGCATACATAATTAATTTCTGTGTAACTCAAAGTAAGATTTATTTATTTAATTAATTTTTTATTATTAATATTTATTTAATTTCTTTATTGTTTAAAGTATTACATATATCTCCTTTCCACCCATTGACCTCTTCCCTGTCACTCCCATCCTCCAGCACATACCCTTATCCCTTTACTTTCTGTGGCCATTGGTTATGCTTATGTGCATGCATACAAGTTCCATTTTTACATTTTGAGGAAACTTCTAAAGCCTTCTCCATGACCCTTCTCCCACTCCCAGCTCCAGCCTTTGCCCACCCATCATGGATCAGGCCAAGACTAAACTTAACTAAGACCACATCTTTGTATCTTTCTCTTTCTACTTCTGTTTTACTAACTCATGTACAAGTTGTTCCTACATAGCAGTTTTCAATTAATCCTGGATATCCTAATTTCAGTTTATGCCTTAATTCCAGGGAATCCTAAGCCATGACTTTGATCATGTAATCAAACTTAATGTCACAAAATAAAATTTCATACCTCAAAATTCTATGTACTTTTATGAATTTAAATAATAGGCTTCTTTGAACAGGCATAAGAAAGAATTTTAGATTTCTTACATAACAATTTAAGGAAAACTCTTATACACCTAGGTATTAACAAAATAAAATTGTATGGACTTAGTCACATGCAATTAGTCTTGTTGAATGCAACAAGAATTTATTGTGCTTATTTATTTATTTATTTATTTGTTTGTTTGTTTTACTATTTTAAGTTCTCATCAGGGGATATGTTTATTAATTTTGGAGAAAGAAGAAGGGAGAAAGAGAGAAACATTAATGTGGGAGAGAAACATCAGTCTGTTGTCTCCTGTACATGCCCTAACTGGAAATTGAACTTTGGTGTATGGGATGATGCTTCAAACAATTAAGCTACCTGGCCATGGCTCTTGCATTTATTGTTTACTAGATGATGCTGTGACCTAATATATGTCCCACACTCTTAATGAGCATCAAGTCCAGCAGATTTTCTAAGCTTTCATAGCAAAAACGTGGATACAATGGCTAAGAGAAAGGCCAAGGGTTTAGGAACAACAACATCATATTCATACCTCTGTACAATTAGAAATCTTTCCGCCTGGCATTTTTGAAACTCCTTCAGAGGAGTGTGATGATACTTATCACAGTAGATATTCATCACATGGAAATGTTATACCGGGTACTGGGGAAATGCTTCCATTCACAGTATTTCATGCATTCATACCTCAGCCAGTGAAGTTGATAGTATTATCCCTGTTTATGGGCTAGTGTCAAGAAAATTCAGAAAGTAATATTAGCTTGCTGATATTTTTTATATATTGTAAGAGATGAAACTAATATTCAAACCTGGGTCAGGTGAATCTAGGCCAAACAACTTGCAGTTACAAAATCTGTCCTTTTGTTGCCACTGCAGCTAATGGGTCCTTTATTTTGCAGGCCTATTATTCAGGCCAATCTCAGTTAATAAAAATAGCAGCAACAGCAACAAATGAACTATCAAACAAAAATCTAAGGCATAACTAAGAGTGGTTAAGCAGTGCTACATACCTGAGGTAAATATATGTGTGTGTTTTACCCCTCCAGCTGTCAATATTTTTTTCTGTTGCTTAAAAATCATCTGGGATGGATGCATAAGATTCTTTCTGATGTAGTTTGCTCATATGCTCACAGTGAAAGTAAATTCCCAAATCTGCTGTTGATGGAAGCTGGGGTCTTTTTTATGTGACTTTTTATCCACTATTTAGGAGCAAAGATTAAGAAGGAGTTTATATGAAGGACGAGGTACCCGGGAACCTAAAAATATACCTGAACACCTTGAAGAAATTGATTTTTGAGATGGCCATGTTAACCATTTTCAAGGAGGAAAATAAAATATATATTATTTATGAAATTTAAAAAAGTACAAATAACAATAAGAAAGTAGCCAAGGAATTTGGCTAATAGTAAAAAAAAAATAATAGTGGTGAACAGATAATACTCTTTTAAGCACACTGTTAATAGAACATGAAAGGTGTCTGGGCCAAGATATAATGTAACCTATCAAACACATCGCTCAACTACTCCTGGCCTCATATTGTTTACTAGAGGCCTGGTGCACATATTTGTGCACTGGTGGGGTCCCTTGGCCTAGCCTGTAGGTATCTGGCTGAAAGTGGCTCTCCAACATCCCCTGAAGGATCTCAGATTGCGAGAGGGTGCAGACCAGGCCAAGGGACCCCACTGGTGCATGATCAGGACCAGGGAGGGACCATGGGAAGGGACTGTTGGAAGGCTCCAGGGCATGTCCAGCCTGTCTCGCCCAGTCCTGATCAGCTGGACCCCAGCACCAAGCTATTCTATTGGTCTAAGCATCTAACCCCTATTGATCAGTGTGCGTCATAGCGACTTGTCAAATGGTTGAATAAACAGTTGGACACTTAGCATATTAGGCCTTTATTATATAGATGGGAATAAAAATGGTTGAGATGGGGGTGAGGGAGGACTATATAATCTCTAAATTCATTTAGTGCAAATTTTCTCTCTGAATGTATCAGGAAGTAGCCCTGGCTGGTTTAGCACAGTTGATAGAGCAACAGCCTGTAGACTGAAGAGTCCCAGGTTCAATTCCAGCTAAGGGCACATGCCTGGGTTGTGGGCTTGATCCCTAGTAGGAGGTATGCAAGAGGCAGCTGATCAATGATTCTCTCTCATCATCGATGTTTCTATCTCATTCTCCTCCCTTCCTCTCTGGAATCAATAAAAACATATTTCAAAATGAATAAATAAATATATGATAGATAGATAGATAGATAGATAGATAGATCAGGAAATAAAGAACCTAAAGAAGGATATGAAATAAAATTAACACGCAGTGGCTACTGAAAGCTGTGTGTCATGGGATGTTCCATCGAAACCATACTGGACACATAAAAACAAAAAATATGTAAATGGTCAAAATAGGAAGGTGAGTATAAATTACATAATTGTGCAAAAATGCTTTCAGAAAGTATGATGCAATTAGATATAAATCAAGAAGTGTTTTAAATTTCTATGTATTAGCTTAAATTGGAAGAGGAGAGAACAACTTTGCTTCTTGATAGGAAAGAAAACTGTTCCAAGGTAGATGAAAAGAGCTGAACCAACAATCATGTAGGTTAAGTCTGAAGAGCTTTAGAAAGAGTAGGAGAGCTACTAAGACATACAAAGGTTTGATTAAAGAGTTCACAGATGAAATGTAAACATTTATAGAAATCTGGAACCCAAGGTATTTTGATAGTGAACAAACTTTACTGAAAACCCTATAGCCATTTTTTTTTGTGCTTAAAAAACACAACATAGAATACATATATACTGAAACATAACTGAAATTGAAATATACCTTTCGGAGGGATTAAAAAGAAACAGAAAGCATGGCCTCTAATCATATACTTTCCAGTTTACTAACTATATCTTTAAACATAGTTTTTAATATATATAAAGGCCTAAGTGACCGGCCAACCAGATGACCATTTGACTGTCCAACCAGTAGCTATGACATGTATTGACCACCAGGGGTCAGATGCTCAATGCAGAAGCTGATGAGCTGTGGTGACTTGGCAGCTGTGGTTCTCCAGTGATGCACCCGGAACCAGAGAGGAGGGAGCTCAGTTCCCAGGTGCTTCCTCTGAGAACCACCCTCTGATAATCCACAATCCCTCTGAGAACCACCCTCTGATAATCCACAACCCCTTGGGGGATGTTAGAGTGCCGGTTTCAGCTTGATCCCACAGGCCAGGCTGAGGGGCCCTACCTGTGCATGATTTCATGCACCAGGCGTCTAGTAAGTTAATAATTATTTAGAATAATACAAATGCATAAAATATTGGGTAGCCTCTGATGAAACTCTATTAAGTGAAATAGAACAGTCTCAGATATTTTAAAGAAAATACTCCATTGTATTATTTTTATTTTGATAGTGTTTATAACTGTGAATAAAAAAACAATAATTTTTACTTTCATATATATATATATATATATAGTTATTTGTATTTGGGACAAATTAATATTGAATTAAATTTAATAATAAGAGGTACCACAGATAGTAGAAATTATGTGTGCTTTGGTCTGGATTGACCAAGGTTCAAATTCCAATTCAGTTATTTACCAGCTATATGACCTTAGATGAGCAATAATCTCCATGGACCTCAGTTTCTTCCTTTATAAAATGATTATTCTGTGATTTTTATTTGTACCCAAGGAAGCTTTAATAAAAATAGTGATTACCTTTATTACCAAAATAAGAAGGACAATCTTAGAGTTTTGTACCAGAAGCATTACAAAATTTCTGCTCATCTTGTAACTCAATTGTTCTTTTACTTTTTAAATTTTATTTTATTGTTTAAAGTATTACATATAGTAGTCATATATCTCCTTTTCCCCCCCACTGACCTTCCTCCACCCCCCCTACTCCCTGTTCCATGACCTTATCCCACTCCCACCTGCCGTGTCTGTGTCTACTTAGTTTTACTTATATGCATGCATACAAGTCCTTCAGTTGATCTCCCCACCACCACCACTTTTGTTGATAATTTTGTGGAGAAATTGTTTACCTTATACTGATACTGTGTGTTTGTGTGTGTGTGTGTGTGCACGCGCATGCACACACATGCAGTTTTCTACACAATGTACAAGTCTTAAGAAATAGTTTACTCTTTTAAAAAATCTTACAAAATGTATACACTGTTATATGTACTGTTTTTATAGTTTTCATAATTCCTTAATTACCTTTCAGTTAGAGAATCACGGTGGGAAAAAAGCCAAATTAAAATTAGACATTCAGGACACATTTTATAGTTTGAATGATAATGGTCTGTAACTGGCACAATACAACACTCTTCATTGGCTGTTAGTAATAGCAAAAGCTTAAGCATGTTTCTGGGTTCAATACTTGAAATTGTCAGGTGCTTTATGCATGTACATTTTATACTTAAAACAAAATATTTTTCTTCATATTTAAAATAATTATTTCTCCAGCATGTGAGATTCCACTGGTAAAATGAGGTCTATTATAATACTATTTTTCTTCACTACATAATAGCAAGACTTAGGCTCAGGAACTTATTTGTAAGAAACAAGATTTTTGTGTTGCAGAAACCTTTTATAGATGTCCCCACCAGATGCTCTTCCTTGATAATATGGAATAAAAAATGGAAAGTAGGTCAGCAGCCTGGGATGCAGTCTTGCCAGCCTCTATGACACCCTCAATGCATCACTTAACTGCTTTCCATATTAGACTCTTTCATGACATAATTACGTAGACAGTGTGACCTCTAAGGGTTTCATCAGGCCTAGAGAACCCATGAGTCATGATAGGATCCTCCTGGTCTGAAAGAGTTCATTTTTCTTTTAATCCTGGGTAGAAATTAACTGTTGTGATATTTCAATCACCGATGTCAATTTATTAAACAATATAGTTACACAGTGTTTATTTTTTAAAAGTTTAAAAATGCAAAATAAATACAGCAATATGAAAATTAAATTACACGTTTTTCTCCTACAAGATGATGCAAAATACGAATTTTAAAAAATAATTTGCTTTCCTTCCTGCCATCCTTTGCCAGTTTTGTGATATCTCTGATCGTTTTCCTAAACTGTACCCCCTAAACCTAATGCATTATTGATTTACTATACCTAATTTGGCACAGAGATTTGGGAAGAAGCTTATTTCCTTGAAAAACATTGTTACTACCAATGCATGATGTCTAAAGAACAGAATCTTTTAGTTGCTTAGCTTATTTTCTCATATTTCTACTTGTTTTGATTAAAATGTTTTTATTTTTACACCTCTCACTGTGCATAGAGACACTCTTTCCTTTTTGTGTAGAAATCTGGCCAAAAAGACTTTTGTCACCTCCATTACCACAAGAGGTTAGGTTAGGTTGTAGGTGTCTTCTTTTTTGTTGTTCATTTATTCCATTTAGTTATGGTCATGACTCTATTTGGGTCTATATATTATTAAAGCAAATCCTCCAAACACTCCAAAGTCAACCAAATGCTCATGAATGTTAATGGCCTTTGTCTTCACCACTTGATTCCCTGGCAAACGTAGGTTTAGTCTCAATTATATAACCTTTCATCCTACTTATGAGAAGAATAGAGAGGGCACCGGGGAAAAGTAGAGTCTAAAAATTTTTGTGTGTTATGGAAAACAAACAGGAGCAGAAGGGGTTGATATATTGAATAATAATATTTGAGTTATTTTAACCCTTTGCTAGCAAAACGTATCTCTAAGGCTTAGAAGTGGTGGATTTCTCTATTCTTCCATTTTCCTTTCCACCTCCAAGTTCCTTCCTTTATATATTTTTCGCACTAAACATTAAGCTCATTGATCACTAGGAGGGCACAGAGTGACCTACTAATAGATCAGTTATAATGAGAATAGCGTCTGCCTGTGATGTGGCCTGGTTGACCACCCCCTACTGCATCCCAGCATGTCAGACTTCGTCTTCTTTAAGAGACCGGAGCATGGAAAATCAACAGAGACCCGCCCGGTGCCTCTTCACAGAACGGACCATGTGCATGGCTATTTAGCCCTGTAAAGAGGGCGCATTTGCACAAATGGGAATGAACATAAGGAGTCCTTCAGAAAAGAAAGGGGCCTTGGCAAATTTATAGACTCCCCTGAAAGAAAGTGATTACAGATCATTATCCAATTGAGGCAGATTGATGAGCTAGGGTCAAAGTAATATTGCAGATCTCACCGAGGGACAATGGCTGCTTGTCAGAGTGAAAGAAAAGAAAGAAAAGGGAAACTGCCACACAGAGAGCCAAGCCTTATGCTTTACCAACTGCCATGAAAGGGTCTGGATGTATACGTCGCTACTTTTATCGAGCACTATGTTTTATTTATGTTACAAAGGACGTGCCGTTGAGACCCAATTGGGCGTTCAAACAAACCCCAATAGAGAACATACACATGGCCTAAATACAGGCTGAAGTTCTACATTTCTTTTCTTCCAAAAGGCAATAGTCACATAGATAGGAAATAGGATGAACACAGAAAAATGCTTGGTTCTCTCTCTCTCTTTCTCTCTCTCAAATGGAACTATTTTATAAAATATGATATGCAAAAACATGTAACAGTAGATTGAAGGTGTTAATGTCTTTAGGTAAGGCTAGCACCCTTTGTCTGACAGCCTGAGCATGAATAGATTAGATTTTGAAACTCTGCAACATCTGGTCAAGCAAAAGTCAGCAGCCCTGAAATGAAATAAAACAGGAATAAATATGTTCCCACTGCTTCCTTTATATTGATTAATTCCTGGGTGTTTAAAAGTGCTTTGCATTCATGCATTTTACAAAATGCAATACAAAAGGCAAAGAATAGCCAGCATGCCCGTGTGCATTTGCCTTTCATTTCACAAAAGGATTTTAGTATCTAGGGATTTAGAAGTAAGCAGCAAACATTTATTCACAGGAGATCTGATTTTCACCTACTTTGTTTGGGTTCAGAGAGTATTACCAAGTGGAAAAGAACTAATTTATATTCTGAACATATTTTACCTAGAAGAAGCATAGTCATTTTCCCCCCATATATAGACTATTCTTAACACAATTATTCTGTTTCTCCATAATGCAGTCTTCTAGAATTTAAGGGTAGGTAGGTAAGTGGGCAGATAGGTAGATAGATCAATGATAGATAGATAGATAGATAGATAGATAGATAGATAGATATTAGATACAATTTGGGGAAAAGAAAAGAAGGAAAGAAAAATTCATTTGGGAATGTTGAATTTTTAAGCTTTTTCTTTCATGATAAAATTAGTTACAAATTCCGATACCTATGTCATCTTATTAAGGCAAATAGGCTAAGTTGTAATGTAATATTATCATCATTTTGTGTTTTATAATATATATATATACCTTACTTGTTTTCACCACCAGATACCATAATAATATTTCCTGTTCTTGTGAAATATTGAGGACATTAGTAAATGAAGACTTTTTTCTCAGCACTGCTCTTTTTATTCTGTTTCCCCTGATCACAGGGTCATCACTGTTTCCTAATGAGCTCTTAATGAGCTGTCAATTGCTTATGCAAATAGAGAAAGAAACAGACACCAAGGGGTTGCTACATATTCAGTTAAAACATGACCTGCCTAACCTTTCTAAGTTATTAAAGATGTAAATTGCTCCAACTGAATAACTGGCCTTGTCTCTCCTTTCCTTTATTCTCTGGCTTCTTAGGGTGGTGATTTGAAAGAATATAATATGGTCACTTTACTGCAAGAATGCTGGTCTTGTGTTAGCAAACACTGTTGACAGAGTTAAGGTTTCATGATCATGTCCTGTAGATATCTTAGATCAGAAGAAAAAAAAACTAAGTAAAAATTATTTGACTTTTGTATGCTACAAAACTGGTGGTGTATTTGCCAAATTATAGCAGTAGTTATCTCTAGGGGAGGAAAAGTAAATAGAAGCTGTGAGCAAGACTTAAAAAAAATACACATATATTGCTTGAATAAATTAAGAATAAATTAAAGATAAAATTAAAAATAGGCTCTTGCCCCTGAAAATGACTTTCCAAAAACATCTGGGATTAGTGAACATTTAAAAAGATAAACTTATTAAGTTTATTTTTATTGTATATTTTACACAAATTTTCTTTTCAAGCTACTAATGTGCAAGTCCATATTATCTTTTTTTTCTGAAATATGCTGCTTCCATGCACATATTGAGACTCAAAGGGATTATTCAGTGAAGACTGAAATCATACAATCCAATGCCAATATTTTTATTATACTGCAGAAATGATATTTCGTAACTGATGTGAGACCTTCCTGTTGAATACAGAAGCTGTGGCCAGAGATAGAGTTGAGCTTCTGAGGCAGGAGGACAAGGCATGAGAGTGTTTGATGGCCAATGTACTAATTACCTTGCTACCACTTTTCACTGTTGTAAGGGTAGGGCTGGCTTCATAGGAGTCCCAGATGCTTTCTGCAGTCCTGGCTCTAATATAGTTGAACATGATAGGTCCTGATTGAATGTGACATTTTCCCCCCAAAATGTCCAGATAATTGGAGTTTTCTAGGGGCACTGATTTTAAGTATCTGAGGGAAGAAAGTTTCTGAGGAAACAAAGGGCCAGGAAAGATGAGTAAGTCAAATTTCACAAAAGGAAACCAGTGCACTTTTTCACTTATCTGGATGGAACCTTCCTTGAAACCAGGGACACATAAAGTGTTTGATACCCCTTCAAGGGCAAGTATCTACTGGGCAATACGCAACTGTCAAGCAAGGACACTGTGATTGTAATCACATGTACCTGACTTTGCTTTTCACTAGATTATGAAACAGTGACTTAGAAGATAGCTAAGCCGGTGTTGGTGCAGTTTGAAACCTGTCAGGGCTCCGCACTGGGTTCAGTAGGAGGTAAGTGCACTTCAGGTATCTTGGCTCAGAAAGACTGGCACACTTCTTTATAGCCTTGTAGCAACTTGGCAAGGTAACCTTCTTTCTATAGGGGGGCTTTTAAACACTGTGAGCTTCCGTAGTAAATCCAGAAATTATGAGCCTTTTTGTGAAAGATAGGCTAAATTCAGACATGAACATACAATTTTTTTTTCTAAATCCTTATTTACCAATGATGACCTTGTGTTGCTTTGCAGTGCATCTATGGGTCAAAAATTAAAACAATAAACAACCTCAATTCTTTTTAGACATGCGAGTACTCTAAGTTCATACATGTCCGATAATGAAGATACAGGTATACGCCTAGTGCTTTGGATATTCAAAACACATATTGATTAAAAAAAAAGTAGGTTTTAAATCCCTCGGATGTGATGCAATGATAGCAAGTGATGATCTTAAAAAGTAGTCACTTAAAATTCAACAATGGAAAACGAACAACTTGATTACAAAATGGATCAAAGACTTGAGCAGACATCTGACTAAAGAAGAGATGCAGAAGATAAATGAGCATATGAAAAGAGGCTCCACACCATGTGTCATCAGGGAAATACAAATTAAAACAAAAATCAGATTCTACCGGTTTTATTTGATGTTACAAAAGACATGCCATTGAGACCCAATTGGGCATTCAAAAAACCCCAATAAAGAACAAACACATGGCCTAAATAAAGTCACATAGATAGGAAAGAGGATGAACCACAGAAAAATGATTAGTTTGTTGTTTTTTGTTTTTCTCTCTCTCTCCAAAATGGAACTATTTTATAAAATATGAATATATAAAAACATGTAACAGTAGATTGAAGGTATTAATGCCCAAAATTGGAATGGCCAGAATCCAGAACACTGAGACATCAGTGCTGGATAGGCTGTGGAGCAGTAGGAACTCTCATTCATTGCTGGAGGGAATGCAAAATGGGGCGGCCATTTTGGAAGACATTTTGGTGGTCTCTTACCAAAGCATAGAGCCAAGCAATTGTGCTCATTGACATTTCCCCAAAGGAATGGAAAGTTTATGTCCACACAAAAGTCTGCACACACATTTATAGCAGCTCAATTTATAATTGTCAAAATTTGGAAGTGGGTGAGTAGACAAAGTGTAGTACATCCTGAAAATGGAATGATTCAGCTCTGAAAAGAAATGAACTACGGAACCATGAAAAGACATGGAGGATAGTTAAATGTGTTTCACTAAGTGAAAGAAGTCAATCTAAAAACCCTATACACTGTATGATTCCTACTATATGACATTATGGAAAAGGCAAAACATTAATGTTTCCCTTCCCTTCCCTTCCCTCCCCTTCCCTTCCCTCCCCCCTCCCCACCCCCCTCCCCTTCCCTCCCCCCTCCTCTCCTCTCCCCTCCTCTCCTCTCCTCTCCTCTCCTCTCCTCTCCTCTCCTCTCCTCTCCTCTCCTCTCCTCTCCTCTCCTCTCCTCTCCTCTCCCCTTTCCTCTCTCCTCCTCCTCCTCCTCCTCCTCCTCCTCCTCTTCTTCTTCTTCTTCTTCTTCTTCTTCTTCTTCTTCTTCTTCTTCTTCTTCTCTCTCTCTTTCGCTTTCTCCTTCCCCCTTCCTCTTTCTCTCTAAAATCAATAAGAAATATACCCTTGGTAAAGATTTTTTAAACATACTCTTAATGTACTCTATAAGATAACGTAATGACTGGTAGGTGCCTTTAGATATTTGTCCAATCTCATAGAATGTATAACATAAAGAGTGAACCCTAAGGTAAACTACAGACTCTGAGCTTTGATTTGTCCTTGTAATTGAATAAATTATAACAAATATACCACTCTGGTGGGGAATACTTTTATTTGGGAAAGGCTATGCATGTATGGGGGCAAGAGGCATATGGGAAATTTCTGTGCATTCCTACACTTTCCTGTGAAATAAAACTCTTTTAAAAATGACAGCCCTAGCTGAAACTGGTTTGGCTCAGTGGATAGAGCATCAGCTTGCAGACTGAAAGGTCCCAGGTTCGATTCCGGTCAAGGGCATGTATGCTGGTTGCGGGCACGTCCCCAGTGGTGGGTGTGTAAGAGGCGGCTGATCGATGTTTCTCTATCATCGATGTTTCTAACTCTTTATCTCTCTCTCTTCCTTTCTGTAAAAAATCAATAAAATATATATTTTTTAAAATGGCAGCCCTAGCTGGTTTGGCTCAGTGGATAGAAGATCGGCCTGTAGACTAAAGGGTCCCAGGTTCTATTCTGGTCAAGGACACATGCCCAGGGTTGTGTGCTTGACCCCCAGTTGGCTGGTATGCAGGAGGCAGCTGATCAATCATTCTCTATCATCATTGATGTTTCTCTCTCTCTCCATCTCCCTTCCTCTCTAAATCAATATATATATATATATATATATATATATATATATATATATATATATATTTTAAAGACAATCATTCAGGATGAGCTGGAATTGAACATATTGATCATCTAGTCAATGTTAACTAACCTACGATCTCACTCACCATACAAAAGAGGTATAAAAATAAACATAATAAAAATGTAGATAAAATTACCAATTTGAGAATTTGCTTTTTTTATAAAAGATACATATTGAAGCAAAATAGTTGCTATATTCATAAGTACACTATAGATCTGCTTATAGAAAGAGAAAAAATATTCCTTGCACATGATTTTCTAAAAAGAGACTATATCTGAGCAATGAAATACTTTGAGAGGATTGTAGCTAAATACTTAAGGCAGATTTATATAACATGTGTTCCAACTCAGTTAAGGTAAGGTTATGATACAGCTTTGGCAGAAGGATAATTGTTTTGATTAGGCAAAAGTGTACCTATGTATATAAGTGTTCCGTACAAAAACAAAAACCCTTTGGGAAGGCTGTTATCACTTTTGATAAAGTGGAAAACAAGTTATAATTTATAAAAATCTGATGTATTTCTACAGCTAATCTGTGTCATTACAGTCTATAAATGGAATTTGGAGCCTGATTGATTTTGTTCTTATCTCTAAAAAGACCAATTATTGCCTAAAATACTATATAGAATGCCTAAGAGAATTTTTAGAAAATAGAAAAAAGTGATGGACCACTGTACACTTAAAGTTATTCATCTTAATTAAATGAGAATAAATAATACACACTTGTTTTTTTTGTTTGTTTGTTTTTCTTTGATTGATCTCTTCAAGAGCCCTCTTACCTCTGGAATATGTCTGTTGCATGCTTCAATGTCTCTGTACTTACTTTGTTCATTAGATTCCACATATAAGTGAGATCACATAATTTTGTCTTTATGGGACTAGCTTATTTCACTAATCATAATACTCACCAGGTTTCTCTATACTCTGTGATTGTAATTTCATCAAAGAGTAAGAAATCCTTCTTTTTAACAGCTGCATAGTAAATATTTCACATATTTTTATCCATTCATCTACAGACTAGCAGCCTGATGCTTGGAAATCATTCATGGAGGCAGAAAGGCAGAGTGTCCCTGAGCCTGGCCTGCACCCTCTCCAATCTGGGACCCCTTGGGAGGTGTCCAAGTGCTGGTTTAAACTGGCAGACATCCCTTTCACAATCCGGGACTGCTGGCTCCTAACCACTCGTCTGCCTGTCTGCTTGCCTGCCTGATCACCCCCAACTGCCCTTCCCTGCTGGTTTGATTGCCCCTAACCACCTGTGTCTCAGCCCTACCACTGTGGTTCTGTCAAAAAGGAAATCAGACATCCTGAAAATGTCTGGTAGACCTTATCTAATGAGCACACTACCCTTTTATTAGTATTGATGGGCAGTTGGACTGATTTGAGGTCTCTTATAAATATATCCTGTTTCTTAAGATACATTTCCAAAACATGTGATCATTGGGTCACATGGCAGTTCCATTTTTAATTTTTTGAGAAAGCTCTACATTGTTTTCCATAGTGTTTGTATCAGTCTTCATTTCCACCAGCAGTGTACTAGGGCTCCTTTTTCTTCATACCCTCGCCAACAATTGTTTGTTGATTTATTTATAGTAGCCATTCTGACAGGTGTAAGTAGGTAACTCGTTGTTTTAATTTGCATCTCTCTGATGATTAAGGATACTGAGCATTTTTTCATACATCACTTGGTCATCCATATGTCCTCCTTGGAGAAGTGTCTATTCAGGCCTTCTGCTAATTTTTTTAAAAAATAATTATTTGTCTTTCTCTGAGTTGTATAAGTACTTTATATATTTTGCAAATTTAACCCCTTATCAGATGTATCTTTGGCAAATATGTTCCACCACTCACTGGGTTCCATTTTTATTTTCATGCTGGTTTCATTTGCTGTTCAGAAGCTTTATAGTTTGATGTAGTTGAATTTGTTTATTTTTTTTTCTTTTCTTACTTTGCCCTTAGCAATATAGCAATGAAACTTCTGCTACATGAGATGTCTGAGATTTTGCTGTGTTTGGTTTCTTCTAGATTTTTTTTATGATTTCATGGCTTACATTTAAGTATTTTATCCATTTTGAATTTATTCTTGTGTAAGTTGAGTTTATTATTTTGTAAGCCTAGTTTCATTTTTTGCATGTATTTGTCCAATTTTCCTACACCATTTCCCTACACATATTCCTCTACACCATTTATTGAAGAGATTGTCTTTACTCCATTGTATGCTCTTGCCTCCTTTGTTAAATATTATCTGAGCATTATGACTTTGGTTGATTTTTAGGGTCTCTATTCTCTTCCATTGGTCTATATGCCTGTTCTTGTGCCATAAATAGGCTTTTTTTTATTATAGTTGCTTTGTAGTATAACTTGATATCGGGTATTGTAATCCCTCCAACTTTGTTCTTCTTTCTCAAGATTGATGCAGCTTTCTGATGTCTTTTTTTGGTTCCATATAAATTTTTGTTCTTGATATGTGAAATATGAAGATGGTATTTTAATAAGGATTGCACTGAATTTATAGATTGCTTTGGGTAATGTGGACATTTTAATTCTACCAACCCATGAACATGGTATATACTTCCACGAGTATGCATCTTCCTCTATCTCATTTTTCAATGACTTGTAGTTTTCTGAGTACAGGTGTTTATATCCTCAGTTAAGTTTATTCTGAAGTATCTTAATTTACTTTTATTACAATGGTAAATGGGATTTTTTTAGTGTTTTTTTAAATTTTTTCTTTCTGAGAGATCATTATTGGTGTATAAAAGTGCCATAGATCTCTGGGTACTAATTATGTATCCTGCTACATTGCTGAATTCATTTATTAAATCTATTAGATTTTGGTGGCACCTTTAGGATTTTCTATGTGCAATATCATGTAATCTGCAAATAATGAGAGTTTTATTTCCTCCTTTCCAATTTGGATGCTTTTTATTTTTTCTTCTTGTCTGGTTACTTTGGATAGGACTTCCAGTACTATGTTGAATAAGAGTGGTGAAAGTGGACATCCCTGTCTTATTCCTGATCTTAGGGGAAATGGTTTTAGTTTTTACCCAGAGACCCTGAGTATAATGTTGGCTATAGGTTTGTCATATATGGCATTTATTATGTTGAGGTATTATCTCTCTATTACCACTTTGCTAAGAGTTTGTTTTTTGTTGTTGTTTTTTTGTGGTTTTTTTGTGTTTTTTTAATCAAAAATGGGTGGTGGATTTTGTTGAATAGTTTTTCTGCATTTATTGATATGATCATTTGATTTTTGTCTTTCAATTTGTTTATGTGATGTATCACATGTACTTATTGTGAATATTGTACCAGCTGCACATTCCTGGTATAACTCCCAATAACTGAGATCATGGCATTTGTTCTTTTTAATATATTGCTGAATCAATTTGCTAATATTTTGTTGAAGATTTTAGTATCTATGTTCACCTGGGATATTACCTTGTAATTTCCTTTCTTTATAGTACCTTGATCTGGAATTGAACCTGGGACATTTTAGTTTACAGGCTGATGGCTTATCCACTGAGCCAAACTGACTAAGGCTTATCATTATTTCTTTAAACATATTCTCTATTCCTTGCTCATTTTATTCTCTCTTTCTGGTACCCCTATCATTCAGATGATTTTATGTTTCATGTTGTATCAAAATTCTCTTAAACTGTCATCTTGATTTTTAATTTCCTTTTTTCTTTGATGCTTCAATGTGTATTATTTTCTAACTTGTCTTCCAAGTCACTGGTTTTTATCTTTTGCCTCATTTAATCTACTTTTTATTTGTCCCAGTGTATTCTTCATTTCCAACTGATTTTATTTATGCTTTATATTTCTTGTTTTATGTTGTTATAGCTCCCGCTAAGTTTCTTGAAATTATCACTAAATTCCTCGAGCCTATTATAACCATTACTTTCAACTCTTTATCTGATAAGTTGCTTCCCTCCATTTCATTTAGCCCTCTTTCTAGTTTCCTACTTTTATTCTATTTGGGTTTTTTTGTTTTGCTTTGTTTTCTTTTTTTCTCCCCATTTTTTTTTGTTTTTGCCCCTTTATATTTGTTTCTATATATTAGATCAAACTTCTATGCTTCCCAGTCTTCATGGGGTGGCTTTATGTAGCAAGTGTGCAGTGTCTTAGATATCTTGAGCTGGGTGCTCTGGGGATATCTCTTCTGTGAGTTATTTGAACTCTCCTGTTGTAATTGGGTCTTGAACGTTGTTGTCTGATTCATGCTGGAACCTCCTCTTTCAGGTTGGCTATGAGGCTCACCCCAACCACATTGTATGAGCTATTGTGCAGGTGCTGACAGAAGAAAGAAAATCATAACATAACAAAACAAAACATACATAAGACCTCTACAACAACAACAAAAAAGCAACCACAAAAGGAGAATTAGGAAGAATAAAATAGAATAACAATAGAATAAAAGAAAGAGAAAGAAATGTGGAGAAAAAAGGGGGGAAACAATAAATATGGAATAGAAGATATGAAAGAAAGAAAATAAGAATAAAAACTAGGGAAGGAGCTGAAACCAGTTTGGCTCAGTGGTAGAGCGTCGGTCTGTGGACTGAGGGGTCCCCGGTTTGATTCCGGTCAAGGGCATGTACATTGGTTGTGGGCACATCCACAGTGGGGGGTGTGCAAGAGGCAGCTGATCAATGTTTCTCTCTCATTTGAAGTTTCTAGCTCTCTATCTCTCTCCTTTCCTCTCTGTAAAATATCAATAAAATATATTTTAAAAAATAGGGAAGGAAATTGTATAAAAGGAAATGAAAATATTTATAAAAATATAAGAAAAGTACTTAGCCCATTCCCAAAATTGTTAAAGCTGATTTGACTTTGTTAAAGCCAATGAAAGGCCACTTAAGTTTTTCATTAGTCTAATAATGCCTTTCTTAGCAATTAATTGTGCATATAGCACTGCTAAGACATTTCTTAAGAAAGTTACAACTTCATTCACTATTTAACATGAAAGAATTCTTATAGCACCCAATAAATGAATTATTTGTACCACTTTGGCATATTGAAAAATGTAGTTCATTATTAGTGATAGAACAAAATAGAATTTCTTAGATATTCTTCACATAATAGGGAAGTTTTTAACAATGTATAATTCTGTCTCAGTTCTCTTCATCATGTAACATCATTACCATATATCTCTTCAAAACTGTAAATATTTATTTTTATATCTCCACCAGTGAATTTTTTTTGTTTTTTTTTCCCATAAACTTGACAAAAATACTACCCCCCCCCCAAACAAAAAAACAACAACAACAAGGGTCCACATTGGGATATCAATTTTAGTCATGCCACTAATGGTATTTTTGGTCATGAAAATTGTTTCACTTCTTTATAAAGTCTTATATTAAACTTCAAAGTATAACCACAAAATCTTTCACAATTTTTCAATACTACCAAACTTAGATGCACCCCACCAATTTTGCCAGAAAATAAAATTTGTTTTGTGCCATAATTGTTTTCTCTAAGAAATAAGTTTCCCCAGAGATTATGAAATAAGTTTGAAAAAGTTACTAAACAATTACAGTATTGTATACAAGGCAGCATAACACAATCAACATGTTCAAAGACAATATATGAAATTTATTATGAAATATCCATTATGCCAGATGCTATCACAGGTAGTAGGTTATAATATTAAAATAACAAGGACACTGTTATCAAATTGACTCCATTTGGACCAGTGTAAATAAGTTAGTCCTCTGCCAGGAGGGCTTTGCTATGGATTCACCCTAAAGATACCATTCTCACAGAATGATTTCTTCCCCTTCCCCAATGATGGTTTTAGCTATACAGTATGTAAATAGGATGGTTGGGTCCACCTGTTATTCTAGTGGCTTAAAAAAGGTATTATAAGTACAATCTTGCAAAAGTAAAACAGTATAAAAACTGCTATGCTGCTCTCTTTAGTGATCCAAATGGATAAAGATGGGATGAGTGAAAAATACTCTTGTAATAAAGTGTTTTTTCTAATTAATAAGTACTCATCCCAGCATAACTTTTCATTATCATGAATACTCATTTATATCACAATATTATGCCTTTCATTTGCCCAGCATGTTATAATTTCCAAAGCACCATCATGTATATCATTTGATGTTCATTTGGCTAATCAACAAACTAAGATTTTAACTGATATAACTGATATATCCCAGGTTGTATAGCAATAAATAGAAGATATAATATTAGAGTTTAGATATTCTGACTCCTCTAAAGATATCATATTATTCTATTTTGATAGATGGTAATTTTAAATATATTTACCTAGATTTCAGTTGCATAATATGCCTGATAATGCCTCCATTTCAAAAGAACAAACCCTTTGTTTATATCTATTAAAAATTGTATTTTCTTGGTTGCATTACTGGGATTGCAATTAATAAAATCTCCCCAAATTGAGCTGGAAGGACCAATTTTAATGTTCTGTGTTTACTATGATTTTGGATCTTGATGAACAGGACTATTTTAAATTCATTATTAAGTTAGCTTCAGTTCTTATTGTAATGACCATGTATGGTGTCAGATGAGTACTAAACTTACTGAGTGATCAGTTCATAATGCATATAAATATCTAATAACTATTTTATACTTCTGAAACTAATATAATATTGCATGTCAATTGTAATTGAAAATAAATTTTAAAAGATAGTTCTAGTCTTCACATATAGTAGTGAATGCATGAAATAAATTTTTGCTAAATAATGACAGGTGGGAAATATATTAGAAAAAAATCTCAAAGCTTATGAAATAAAATTAATTTAACTAATAACAGGTCATATTAATCTCTGCCTATAAACTTAAATGAGAAATAGTTGTTTCAATAAGTAGTATCTATACAAGTGATTGTGTCATTTAATATAATTTTTTGACAATATGAGATCACCAGCCTGCATTAACAGGGTGTGCTTGGTGACATAACAATGATTTCATCCAGGTCCTTGATCTTTGGTGGTGGAAATAAATTCCCCTTTGCCTACCAGTGTGCTGAACCTTCTTCTAGACAACACGTTTCACCTTTCTCCATTGATCTCTGCAGAATATGTGTGATATTAAAAGAAATTATGGCTTGTTATGATTCCCAAATTTATGGTGAGGTAATAAAATTGTAGAAATTCAGAGCAGAAAGGGACATTAGACATTTCTAGCCCAAATTCTATCTTGCAGGTGAAGAAATGTTCTTAGATGTAACCTATCCAGAGTCATGAGCTAGAAGGCAGCAGTCTCTCCTGAAGCTGTCTCTTGAATAAAGTACTAACCTATAAAAATTCCATTGTGCTTATCCAAGGCGTCCTATTGATCTTACATACTGAGGAAGAGGTGGGGAGGAGGGAAATCTGCAGTATGCAGGGCAGAGATGAAAGGATTAGTCATTATGCACTTTTGAGCTCTCTTCTGAGCTTTCTCTAAATTAGTAGGCCTTATATGGTTCCTGAACTCACAATGTAAACATTTCTCTCCAAATTGGAGAATAAAATACATCATACTGATATTTACCAAATCAGGGGTAGCCTGTGTAGGTTATTTATATATGAACAAAATTCATCAAAATTAGACAAACACTACATTAAATTGGAAATGTAAATATTTACCCTTCCCACATTATATTATGTGCCAACATAATGAACATTCATTTTAAAGACTCATTGAGATTTAAAAAAAACTGGGAAAATTATTTCAAACGTGTCAACACATTTGTTAGTGTACATATTCACCCGTTTAATAACCTGACACTCATTGGACAGGTCGTCACTGAATGCTTCCCTCTAGGAAATGCTCTACCCCACACTGAGGAATCACAGTCAGTCACAGATGAGCAGGGTTGGGATAGGCCTGGGTGTTCATTTGCTTGAGGATGTGAATTTAAACCCTCCAGAGAGACAACAGGACTCCGGAGTGTGATGCTTCCATTGCTCTGGATCTCTCTGCAGCCTTCAGCAGTGCTGGGGTCCTGCATTTTGACCCTGGTTAAGTGGGCTGCATTTCTTGCCTCACTGAGAATCATCTTTGCATTGTATTAGCTCCAGTTAATAATTGCACGGAAGTGTGTCTCAGACATATTTTGCTGTGACAGAGAAAAACGCCTTGTTTCTCACTTGGCATTTGGACACATCTTTGGCATGGAGTTATGCTGAGTCAGGTTTCAGGAGTGCAACACAATGAGAAGCACACTGCATTGTGAGCTAGAGTGCCATGGAGTGGGTGAAAAAGGTAAAAAGCTCCCTTGAGCATTATTTCATGTCTATTTGCCATCTGTATGTCCTCTTTGGAGAAGTATCTATTGAGGTCCTTTGCCCATTTTTTTCATTGAATTGTTTGTCTTCCTTTTGTTGAGTTGTACAAGTTCTTTATATATTTTGGAAATTAACTCCTTAACAGATATATCATTGGTGAATATGTTCTCCTATATAATGAGTTCTCTTTTCATTTTGTTGATGGTTTCTTTTGTTGTGCAGAAGATTTTTAGTTTGATGTAGTTATATTTGTTTATATTTTCCTTGTCCAAAAGTAATACCAGCAAAAATACTGCTATGAGAAAGAGAGAGATGTCTAAGATGGCACTGCCTATGTTTTATTCTAAGATCTTTATGGTTTTGTGACTTACACTTAAGTATTCTATCTATTTTTAGTTTATTCTTGTGACCAACATCACTAATCATTAAAGAGATGCAAATTAAAACTACAAGCAGATATCACCTTACACCTGCCAGAATGGCTACCATCAATAAACATACAAACAACAAGTGCATTGCTGGTGGCAATGCAGACTAGTGCAGACACTGTGAAAGCAGTATGAAGTTTCCTTAAAAAATTAAAAATGAAACAGCCTTTTGACCCACTTCTAAAAAATATAAGAATCCTGAAACACAAATTCAAAAGAATATATGTACCCCATGTTCATAGCTGTATTAGTTACAATGGCCAATATCTGGAAACAGTCCAGTGCTCATCAGTAGATGAGTGGATAAAAAAGTTTACATTTACATAATGGGGTACTATAAGGCCATAAAAGAAGGAACTCTTACCTTTTCCGACATCATGGATTGACCTGGAGATTATTATACTAAGTGAAATAAGCCAGTCAGAGAAAGAGAAATACTATCTGATCTCACATATATGTGAAATCCAATGAATGAAGTAAACTGATGTACAAAATAGAAACAGAGGCATGGATACATGGAACAGACTAGCAGCTGTCAGATGCTGAGAGGTAAGGGGGACTGGTTGAAAGAAGATGAAGGGATTGACCCAAAAACATATCTGCATAACCCATAGACACACACAACAGTGTGGTGACAGCCAGAGGGAATGGGGGGGTGGTAAAACACTGTGGAGGTGGGCAAAGGGGAATGGGAATATCTGCAATAATGTCAGAAAAAGAAATAAAGCATAATAAAAAATAAAAATGTGTAAAAAAACACCTTGATTAGCAACAGAAAAAACACACACATTATTTTTGGATAAAGAAATGTTCTACATAATGCACAGTATCTCTCTATCTCCTGCTGTTCCAGGGTACGTCATCTTTAAGCTCCCAATTACTTTTCTTCAGTCTAATGAATTCCTTAAGTATTTTTCAGGTAGACAAAGGGCCACTGATAACCGCTACTGACACCATGAGAAATAAAAACAGCACATGATCTCACTCATTAATGGATAATAAAGAACATTATAAACTGATGAACAAAAAAGATAGATACAGAGACAGTAAAACAACAAATAGACTGTCAAATTACAGTGGGGAGGGAAGGGTGATTATGGGGGAGTTAAGAGATTAACCAAAGGACTTGTATGCATGTATATAAGCATAACCAATGGATGCAAAACTCTGGGGGGGGGAGGGCATGTATGTGGGGGGGAATGGTAAGATATGTTAACATATAATACCTTAATAAAAAAATGAAAAACAAGACCACTCTCTAGCAATTATGTTTGTACACAAGAAAAAGAAATTAAAGCTCAATTTTTCTATTAAAAGCTTGACATCAAGAATGTTTTTTTTTTAAATATAATAATGCTATCCAGGCTTGAGATGCTTTCTTTTCCTTTTCCTTGAGCTTTGTGAGAGGAAAAAAGCTAGAAGGGTAATGGTACATCTTTATATCCTAAAGGAAATGTAGACAAAGTCAAACTCACCCAAATTATATTGACCATAAAGACTTCATTGGGCCATTTCATTAGTTTATTAGGTAAAATTAAATAAAAGGGGACCTTAAATGAATTATACCCAGCTTGTGGAATAACAAATATATTGTGTATGAGAAAATTAGCTCCATGTGACATCCACAGCCACCATATGTAAAACGCCTATTATTTGTCCTGTTTCTTTGAAAATCATTTTATTGGAATGTATCAACTAAACTAAAACACATGACCATCCTTCTTGGAACATGAAAGAAACCACTGAAGAAATGTTTCAGCCCAGCCCCCAACCCTAGCAAGTGATCTCTCTGGGAAAGCAGCCTGAAGGTTTTTCTTTTTCTTTTCTTTTCTTTTCTTTTTTAAAGCAGTGTCTATGTAATAGCAAGTGCATCACATGCACCCTGGGCCATTAGCTGCTTCTGTCTAAAAGAATTTGGTCAACATTTAGGAATTCACTTAATGAAAGGCTAGCCTATTAAAGTTCTGTTGGCCAGAGGAGCAGACTGTGTCTTTCTTTCCAGCTTCCTGGATCACTATGAGTGATGCTGGGCTGTTGCTTCATGTGATGTAGCCCAGGCCAGGGACCACAGCCAGCAGTGCTGGTTTCGACCTGTAGCTCTTTGTTGTGGATCCCAGACTTGATTTCCGAGATGCCATTTATTTTGGTCTTTGTGGCATCAGGTTGAACATTTTATTTAATCACAGTATGAGCTTGCTTCTGGAAAGTGCTCTGAGGTGGTGATCTATGAAAGAAGTGTAGCTATGATAACAGCAAAGTGTCCAAGTCGGTGATGAAAATTCTCATCAGAGGCGAAGTACCATGAATCTTTAAATACTACCTCCTGCAGGCTAATGCTAAATTACTATTTCCTCAAAACTTACTTTTGAGGATTGGTTGAATAAAAAGATGAATCCAACGTAAAATAAGCCCTTGGATTAAAAAAGCTACGGAAAATTATATGAAATGGTGTTTCATAGTATTGAGTTTGGCTGAGGGCTTTCCAAATGTTGCATTCTTACTTGTTTTCCTATTTTTATTAGCAAGTGATTTTATTATATTTAAGCCATTTGAATTATTATAGAAAGTGAAGTTGAGCAAGAATTATATTCTTATTAGTGAATCTAATTGTTAACATAATTAAAACAAACCTTAATGTATAATATTTATAATTTGGCTGCTTATAACTAGTATTCTGTTATTTTACACACATAATTTTATTGAATATTTTCAACAAGCCAATATGATAAATACTCTTGTTATCTAAATTTTCAGTTAAGAAAAAGGTCATAAAAACATTTGTTCATAGTCACAGAGACCTGTATACTTTTAAATCTTTATACCTGATCACTTTACCACCTCCTTCTAAGACCCTCAAATACATTTTTTTACTTGAAGAACAGAACTTGTAAATGATCACTGATTATCCTATCAATAATATCTTTGATATAAATATAATTTTATTCCAGCCTTCAAAGAATCTAAGGCAGAAGTTTCTTTCATTATGATTCTACTATATGAAGTGAGTAACAAAATCTTACTAACATCACTCATCACTGATGACTTGGATCATAGGAAAGGTAAGTCATGGATGGTGGTGTCTAGGAACTAGCGTGGCTTCTATTCTTGCTTAGATAGATAGCAATACCTCTAAGAGCTTACATTGATAGGTTTACTATGGAAATTCTAGTACTGACAATACTTAAAATCAGGGCCCAAAACACAAAATCATGAAAGGCCATGGAACTCTATATGACCATGAAAGAGTAGTTATAGAGTTGAGACAATTGTTTACAGTGGACCATAATGATGATTGAAGTTTCCTAATTTCTTAGATGAAAATTAAAGACTCAGGTAATATTATTTACCCTAACACACAGAAAATTGAAGACTCAGGTAATATTATTTACCCTACCTATTTAATTTAATAGCAAAGACCAATTAGAACCTCAATTCATTTTTCTAAAATAAAAATAAATGAGAATATTAGAAGAAAAAAAGGAAGCCTCACTCAGTAACTAGTACAGAGAAATATACTCAATACTCTTGGCCTCTCTGGCCCTCCAAATTACATCTGGTGCCCACTGTTTTAATCTGTGACTGACATTAATTGATAATAAATAAGCAATCATTATTAAATGCATTTTCATCCTATAATGTGATATCAGATTCTTTTATAGTAGAACTATACCAAAGCCCAAAAAAGAGGCCCACAGTCAAAGACACCAAAAAAGATGTCAATCTACATGGAACATGTGGAGGAATAAGACAGTTATTCTATAACTTGGGTTTTAAAATGGTCTAATGATCAAAGAAAAAGTTCATAATTTGAGGAAAGAATTCTTATTTTAAATTGCTTGGTTTAAATTTTCAAAAATTTGTACTCTATTTCCATATTTATTTTTATACTTGTCATTATAGTTTATGTGTGAATCATCAAGGTTTTCAAGATAATTTTACTGAGCAGCACTAGATGATAACTCCTGAATCTAAAATTATTTGTAAATTTAGAACAAAACTTCATGGATAATAGTAACACAGACAATTCTCTTACTTCTGCCTTGAAAGAGTTTTGGTCACAGAACTTATGAGACAGCTGATGACCAGTTTACAAAATAAATCTTTCTGGGAATAATATTGCTCACATTAAAAATTCCATAAGCCATCACTATGAAAGGCTTTTTTCTTCCATTGATTCATTGTCTATAGCAATTCAGTCTCCAATAATTAACCTGATTGACTTAAACCTGTTGCTATTAAGTTGAATTCATATTAGTTAAAAAATCTCGCCATTTTGTGAAGAGGTTGTTATGATATCTTCTTCATATTAGAAAACTCAGATATTTCATCTCTGGAATAAAAAAATATCATTAGTTCTTGTGCCTTGTATTTATCAACACCATTCACCTGAGCTTCACAAAATTTGTTATAAATATCAAAGACTAGAACTTATTGCAGTCCTATGTCAAATAGAAGTTGAATTTCACTTGTTTCATAATAGAACATTGTGATTCCTTAATGCTTTTTTATTAACTCACTGCAAAATAAATAAAGTTGATTCTCATTTCCTTTTAACCATAATTACAGCTACATAGATAATTAGCTTTATTTCCTATATAATTTTAGAGAACTGAAGGTGGTCAGAAAAAACCCTTTTCAGAGCATATCAAGTAAGAGCAAACAGAGAGACAAAGAATTGGGTCTCCTTAGGATAGAACCTGTCTTTGTTAAAGTAGGAAGCATCTGAGAACCATCAATATTTTCTCCCACACACCTCCACACACATGCACACATAGACACCAGTACACTTGCACAAACGAGGTATAGTAGCATCATTTTCCCTCACTGGAAATTGTGAGAGAAGAGAACAAAATAGAAGACTCAGGCTTTACATATCCATGTAAAACTATTCCACCATCAAGAGAAGTAGGCATTGACAATATCCCACCTATCCACATCAGTTAATTAGGGCCATTCATATTATTTACTCCGCATAAATATAAATTATCTATGCTAATGCCTTTTCACAAATTTGTAAAGATACAGAGATTCTCTTTATGTTAAATTGAGTTGCTCCCTAGAACAATAACAACAACAAAAGCCCACTTTAAAATATTCCTATGAATTAATATATCAATCTGAATATATAACTTTTATTACTTATGAATAATAATGATAGCATCTTTATTTATAGTTTTTTTATCCATTTGTATTTTATAGATTATGTAAACACTAACACCCAGTAATTAACGTGACTTGTTAAAGTATAACACCTATTTCAGCAAAATCTTGTATTTTTTTTTGTTACATGTAGCTGTCAAATCTGTTTTCAGGTTTTAGTAGTTTAATTTATTTTAATGCTCCCACAGAAATAACATTAACAAGATGATATATTAGAGGCAATAACATGATATTCCTAACATGCAGTAGAATTTATCTTCATCATATGTCTGATAAAATCCTCTTATTGTGTAATGAACCTCGCTATTTGTATCTATCATACTTTTACTCATTCATCTTCTTAGCCACCAAGATAGAATTCCCATCCAGAATCCCTGTTAAAGATTCAAATTCATACTTCTCTATATAATCCCCATTATATATGGTCATCTAATAAATAGGCTCTTCATATAGCAGTTGAAGTGACATTAGTTGGAGTGCATATGGTAATATAAAAACATTTTATATGCCAATAATCTCAGCTAAAAAAGAAATTATTGCAATTAATCTTTTTGGCATATCTGCAAAATGTCAACAATTGCAAACACCTTTCTTCTAAAAATATGTACAAGGTAGAAATGCTAAGAGCAGTGTGATAATAGGATGGAAGTTCTGCTGACTATTTGGTACTCAGGTTTCTGAGTGAAGAATTTATTTCAAAAACTCTCCTTTCTCCTCTCTCTTCCCTTTTGTCTATAAACATTTACTATGTTTATTGTAGCTTTTGTCTTGACTGGAAAAAATGGAGAAGAAAGCAGGAAGTATGTGTGTGTGCTTTTTTGAATTTAAGAGTTATGAATTCTAGTTCTAGTTTTGTTATCTATGTTATTTACCCATTTACTGTTCCTCCATCTTCCAATGAAGGAGAACTCTGTCAGACACAGGTGAAGGGCATACTGTGTTACAGGAGATATGCAAGTCTCTTTGAATATAATAATAAAAATAATCGACTCCCCTATTTCATAAAGCCTATATTCTGGAGAAGCCAAAAAAATAATAATTTTACTCAAGATTATTTTCTGGATGAAGAACAGGAGAGAGGCATAATCTTAATCAATGGTATAAGTTAAGTCAATTAAGTTTACATTGGTTACACAGAAGAACTATAATGTGCAATGAAAGAGCTTACAATATAGCAGGGACAAAGTGTTAAGAAAATAATTATATTCAAATGTATTAAGCACTAGAAATGTTAGAATAGCTATCCAGTCTGTTAAAGGGATGCCTAATAAAGGAACAGCTAATTTTGTTGAACATGATGGTGGATCAACAAAATATTTCCAGAGGAGATATTTCGCTATGAATATGTATATACCAGCAGGTAATGCAAGAGAGAAAAAACATACACAAAGGGAGCTTGGAAAAGGCTTCAGACTAGATGCAAGATAGAGGTATATGAGATAAAGGACAGAAAGAAGATTGGATTCTTTTATTTTATTTTTTTGAGAAAATTAGTCATTTATTTAATATAGTAAGATTGGATCAAATTATTACAGTTTATGTAGGTAGAAGGTGGGTGATGGGATTACTCATAACATATAAAAAGAGAATCAGATTTGGGAAAGAAAACAATAACATGCTGAGATAAAAAAAAATTCTGCAAGAAATCCAAGGATTTGATAGAAATATAATGATGTCTTAAGTCTAGATCTCTCTACATTTTTTTCTAGAAACCATACAAAGAAAACAGAAATAAGAATAAATCACTAACCTTAAAATAAATCTAGGGGGAATAGGAAACAAAAAACTGCAAATTCTAAATTGTGCAAATGTAGCCTGAAGTTTCTAAAATGTAGCCTGAAGTTTCTAAAATCAGCAAAACTTGCACGCGCGCGCACACACACACACACACACACACACACACACACACACCTGAGAGAAGGGGTTGGTGTAGAGGAAAAAAGGATGGATGCAGAGAGACTAGAGGGAGCAGATTCTACAAATCAATGTGAATATTCACACCTAGAGGGTCAGGGTTCAGCTCTGATTGGGATTGTCATCAACTAGATGGAAATGCAATATGGAACAATAACTGGGGAGAAGAGAGAACAAAGTTAAAAAATGTAAATTTATGGGGATGAGTTGGGGGCATAGAGTTGACCAAGAGTGACACAAATTTGAAACACAGGCTGCATCACCAGTTAGCAATATATGATGAAACAGCCTGAGAAACTCAGGACTTTTGATAGAAGTCTTCTGAAAATAATATAGATTTTGAGAGGCTTTGGTGGCCTAAGAACACATTAATGATAAGCAGTTGAAATAATTAATTACTCTAGCAATAGAATAGCTTATGAAAAAACAAACAAAAAACCCTGGAAAAGTACCATTATCTCTCCCTTACATATTAAACTTTTGTTGGCCCATAAAAATTCAACTTATCTATGCTACTAAAAGCCTAGGTGACCCTTACACCCTCACATCATCATAAGATGGCCACCCCCATGTCATCACAAGATGGTCACCCTCACATTGTCACAAGATGGCAGCAATAAGATGTCCACAACAAGATGGCTGGCAGGGGAAGGCATGAGGGCAACCAAACATGCAGGGGAGGGCGGTTGCAGATGACCAGGCTGGCAAGGGAGGGAAGTTGGAGGTCATCAGGCCAGAAAGGGACGGCAGTTGGGGGTGATCAGGCTAGCAAGGGAGGGCATTTGGGGGCAAGATCAGTTTGGTAGGGAAGGGCAATTGTGGGAGAGATCAGACCAGCAGTGGAGCGCAATTGGGGGCGACCAGGCTGGCTGGGGAAGGCGGTTGGGGGCCATCAGTTTGGCATGGGAGGCAGTTGCGGGTGAGATTAGGCTAGCAGGGGAGGTCAGTTGGGGGCTATTAAACTGGCAGAGGAGGGTAGTTGCCAGTAATCGGGCTGGCAAGGAAGAACAGTTGGAGGAATTGGGCCAGCAGGGGAGGGCAATCGGGGGCAATCGGGCCAGCAGGCAGTGGTTAGGTGGTGATTAGGCAGGCAGGCAAGTAGTTAGGAGCCAGCAGTCCCTGATCGTGAGAGGGATGTCTTACTGCTGGCTTAGGCCTGATCCTACAGAAATTGAGCCTAAACATGCAGTAGGACATCCCCCAAAGGGTTCCAGATAGAAGAGGGTGCAGGCGAGGCTGAGACACCCCCTCCATTCATTAATTTTGTGTATTGTGCCTCTAGTCTATATACATAAAAGCCAAAGCATCCATCACAACCAGTCAACCAAATGACTGGTTGACTGGTCGCCGTGACAATGCACTGACCTCAGTAGGCAGACACTCAATGCAATAGCTATCCTCTGGTAGTCAATGAGCTCCCACAGCCAATCTCCCACACTCCCTCCCCCCTGGCCAGCCAGCCCTGATTGACCCCAAATGCTGCCAGGCCAAGGGATCTCACCAGTGCACGAAGCTGTGCACCAGGCCTCTACTATAGAAATAATACAACTAACAAAAATACTAAGAGAAAGTTGAGAAAAGAATGAAAATCAAATAACCTTGCTGATTGCCTATAAGAGCTAACACCCCCCCCCAAAAAAAAAGTCTAGAAATATTTAGGATTACATTGCAACTGATTTAACTGAGTTGTGTAAGAAGAAATGGAACTGAAGATAAGAGAAAAAAGTAATCAGGGTGATAAAAAGCACACAACAAATACAGAACAATATGTTTACTAAATTAAAATAAAACACTATATTTCAAAAAAAATAATAACAACAATATTTCTTTAGATAACTTAATCAAATATAAAAGAAAGAAAGCAAATGTATATAAGCCAAGAAATAACAAAGGTTAAATAATTTTAGAATTAATTTTAAGATAATATATTATACATAACTTAATGCAAATTATATTTAAGCCATTGATAAAACTGATATATTTTTAGAAGAATGTGATATACCAAACTGACTTCAGAAGACATAGAAAGTTTAAACAGGCAAATTTTCTCTAGAAGAAATAGAGAAAGTATTACAAAACCTACCTCTACCATCACCTTAAATCACTAAAACAAGATACAATGAGTTAATCTAGTAATGAGGCATATTTGATTTTTAGGAAATTTATTAATATAATTTATCATATATAAAGGTCAAAAGTGACAGTTAGAATAAACTCCATAGGTCTGTTCATATTCCTTCAGTTTTTTTGTTTGTTTGTTTTGTTTTGTTTTTACTATATCTGAGTCCCCAAACCCCCCATGGGCTTTCAACAGCCAGGAAACTCTGTTGATGCCTTGACTCTACTTGGGTCACTTTGAATAGACAGCCTGTAAGTTTATATTCCCCTCCCCCTACCACAGTCCCTGGGGCCTTTAACCATTGGTTGTGACTTGAGAAATGATAAAGTCAGTTTCCCAATTTACATTCCTGAATTCCCTGCAGGAAACAGCTGAAGTCTGCCCTCTACAGGACTATTGCTTGCAATTACACTCTGGATTGCTTATTCCCCTTCTCTACTGTTTTCTACACTTTCTTACAGACTATCCTTGGAACATTTTCTTAATAAATGACCTACACATAAGTACTATTCTTAAGGCCAACTTTGGAAAATTCAATCAAAGCAGATGGTGAAAGCCTATTCAGAATTTCTTATTTGATCTTTTAAGAAAAGTTCATAAAATAGAAACAAGAGCAAAGTGTCTGATCATTATAAAACATAACAATCTTAGTCAAAAGCCATCATCATACTTAAATGATTTGGGGGTATTTACCCTCATACTTTAGCTATTTCTGCTAAAAGCAAGATTTAGACAATGATATTCATTACACTGATATAATTTAATACTGTACTGTAAGTATTAACCAACAGCATTATGCAAGAGAACAAAATTAGTGATATACACATTGAAAAGAGATGATAAAGTATTTACTACTCACACATGAGTTCATTGACCTGAAATACCTTACAGATTACTTGAAAACCTACAGTAAACAGCAGTATTTTTAAAATGCTATATGGAAATCAGCATTTCATTATACAAACAACCAGTTAGAAAAAATATATGTTTATAAACACACATACACATAGAGGCACTGAATTTAAAGATTTTGAAATAAACTTTATAAGAAACATATAAAAGCTATGTAAAAAATAAAACTGAAAGACTCAGAGAGTACAAATAGAATGTAGTATTTTTTGATGAGTGACTGAGTTTTATTTTTTAATAATATTTTTGTTGAAAACATTACATATGTCCCATTTTCTCCTCCAATGACCCCCTCCTGCCTGCTCCTGCCCCCCCCCTACTCCACCCCAGGTCTTCAGCACCCTATTGACTATGTCCATGGGTTATGCATATACCCATACAAGTTCTTTGGTTGATCTCTTCCCACCCACCCACTCTCCCCTGCCTTCCTTCTGAGATTCAGCAGTCTGTTCCATGCTTCTATGTCTCTGGATCTATTTTGTTCATCAGTTTATTGTGTTACTTAGATTCCACATATGAGTGAAATCATGTGATACTTGTCTTTCTCTGACTGGCTTATTTCACTTAGCATAATACTCTCCAGGTCCCTCCATGCTGTCTTAAAGGATAAGATATCCTTCTTTTTTTTTTATTGTTGCACAGTATTCGATGGTATAAATGTACCACAACAATTTTTATCCACTCATCTACTAATGAGCATTTAAGCTATTTCCAGATTTTAACTCTTATAAATTGTGCTGCTATGAACATAGAGGTGCATAACATTCTTTCTGATTGGTGTTTTGGGATTTTTAGTATATATTCCTAGAAGTGGCCTCACTGAGTCAAATGGCAGTCCCATATTTAATCTTTTTAAGGAAACTACCTTGTTTCCCCGAAAATAATACATCATCTGAAAATAAGACCTACTTCCAGGTTCCCTTCTGAGTGAAATATAAGGCATCAACCAAAAATAAGGCCCCCAGGATTCATAGTTTGTCTGGTTTGGGTTGACAATTACCATACTACCGTACCATATACAGGTAATAAATTTCTTTTATTTTCATTTAACAATAAATATGTACTGTATTCTCCTTCATGGAAAAATAAGAACTAGTGCATCTTTGGGAGCAAAAATTAATATAAGACACTGTCTTATTTTCAGGGAAACAGGGTAGTTGTTTGTATAATGAAATGCTAATTTCTATAAAGCATTTTAAAATAATGCTATTGTTAGTGGTTACTTTTCTGCTTTTGTTTCTGATTTAATTTATTTGGGTCCTAAATCTTTGTTTCCTGATGAGTCTGGCTACTGGTTCATAAATCTTGTTTAGCCTTTCAAAGAGCCTGCTCTTGATTTGATTGATATTTTTATTTTTTAGTCTGTATATCATTTATTTCTGCTCTAATTTTTATTATTTCCTTTCTTCTGCTTACTCTGAGCTTTTCTTGTTTTTCTCTTTCTAGTTGTCTAAGTTATAGGATTAATTGTTTATTATTGGTTTTTTTTTTAAGTAGGCCTTTCGTGTTTTAACTTGTGTTTTAACTTCCCTCTCAGGACTGCTTTTGCTATGTCCCAGAGATTTCGGGTTGTTGTGTGTTCATTTTCATTTATTTCCAGGAAGTTTTCTTTCTTGATCTCTTTGGTAACCCATTCATCCTATATAATAAAGAGGTAATATGCAAATAGAACCTCAGGCCCTCCCACATGTTGCCCTCTTGTGTGGTCAAAGATGGTTGTCACAAGTTGGCCAGCAGGGGAGGGCAGTTGGGGGTGACCAGGCCTGAAGGGGAGGGTAGTTGGGGGCAATCGAGCTGGCAGGGGAGCAGTTAGGCATTGATCAGGCTGGCATGACAGTGGTTAGGGGGTGATCAGACTGGCAGGCAGGCAAGTGGTTGGGAGCCAGCAGTCCCAGATTGTGATAGGGATGTTCCATATTGGAGAGGATGCAGGCTGGGCTGAGGGACACACCCCCGAGTGCATGAATTTTATGCATAGGGCCTGTAGTCCTAAATAATAAAAGGCTAATATGTAAATAGACTGTACAGCACAACAACCAAACAATTGCTCGATATGACATATGCTGACCACCAGGGGGCACACACAGAACATGGTGGGCATAGGCAGCAGGCAGCAGAGTATGGAATGTCGTAGGCATTGGCCAAGGTGGAATGGTGTAACAGGTGAGCAGGGATGACACACCAAGGGGGGCTGACAGGTGTTGTCATTGTGGGGAGCCTCTGATGGTTACTGAAAATTCTTTGCTCACATGCACTGCATTCCCATCCAATGCTCACACTTGCTGCCGGAGCCTGCCCCACTCACACCTGCTTCCAGCACCTGGTGCCAGCCCCAATTTTTTGCTGCCATCAGTGGGTATGAGTGCAACTGCCTATTCCAATCATCCCTCAGGGCTTCTCTACCTTCCCCTGCTCTTGAGGACTTGATTGGAGCCAGGAGCCGCTATTTGCACCTGCTGCTGGTAGTTAGAGGTGACCAATATAAATTGCTTGGCTCCGTGAGTGGGTACAAGTAGAAGCTGCTCACCCCAATCACCCCTGAGACTTCGCCACCTCCCCCTGCTCCTAGGGGCAGGAAACTCTTTATATGATTGTTTATTTTGAATGATAGCCTTGCTGGATATAGTAATTTCAGATCCTTGTTTTCCATTATCTAGAGTACTTCTTGCCATTCCCTTCTGGCCTGTAGAGTTTCTGATGAGAAATCAAGTGTCAGCCTTATTGGAACTCCTTTTAGGTGACAGTTTGTTGCCTTTACAATTCTCTCTTTATCTTTAATTTTTGGCGTTTTAATTTTGATGTGTCTGGGCATGAGTCAGGTTGGGTTATTCATGCTTGGGTTTCTCTGTGCCTACTGGACTTGTGTGACATTTTTTCTTTACCAGGTTAAGGAAGTTTTCTGCTATTATTTCTTCAAATACATTGTTTATATTTTTCTCCCTTTCTGCCTCCTCTGGCACACCTGTTATGCTAATATTGTTACCTTTCACATTGTCGCACATATTCCTTAAGCCATTGTTCTATTTATTTATTTATTTATTTTTGATTCCCAGATTGAGTGGTTTTTTTTTTAATCCTGTCTTCTAATTCACTGATTCAATCTCCAGCTTCCCCTAATCTGTTATGTATTCCTTTCAATGTATTCCTTATTTGTGCTATGCCATTTTTTTTTAAATTTCTGTTTCCATAGTTACTTTATATTTTATCATGCTGTGGAGCATCTTTATCTTCATTACTCTGAACTCTATATTAAATACATTTCTTATAATTTCTTTTGGAGAATTCTCTAGTTCTTTCATTTGGGGGTTGAGTCTTTGTCTCCTCATTTTGGCTGCCTGTTTGGGTTTGTGACTATGTAGTAGGTAGATCTATTACATTTCTCAGTCTCTAGTGCAGAACAGTGTCAAATGCTGTTTCTGACTAATTAGGTCAGGCAAAGACAAAGTCTCTGGAGTCTGCCTCTGGCTACAGACTGATAGGATTCCTTTTGAAATGCCCTCAGGCAATCATCGACAGGTGTGGCCAGATTTCAACAAGGTGGATTGATTGTTTCTGCCTGTAGGATAATTGTTTCTCAGTCTCCTAAGGGGCAAGGTAAGACTGTCTTCCCCCAAGGCAATGCCATTTGTAAATCATTTGTCTGCATGAGAAAGATGGCCTCCACAGCATGAGAAAATGATCCAGCTCATGAACCTGGGGTCTTCCTTCTAAGCTCTAATTCCAGAGCTCTTGATCCTGGCTCATGCTCATCCAGGTCTAATCCACTCTGCCATCCCTCTGCTGGAGCACAAGGTGGGTAGCTTCACAAGAATTTTGTGTGTTGCCTTTTAAGAGGGTGCCTAAATTTCCAACTCTCTCCCTGGAAATCAGCAAACCTGCTGCTTTTCACAGCCAGATAATAGGTGGGTACCTTCTCAGTTTTGATGCTCTTTGCTGGGTGCCTCAGCTTGGGAATCAGAACCCAGAGTTCTCAGTGGCTACTCCACACAGCTGAGATATCACTCTGGAACTTCAGCTGTTGTCTGTGGGGGCCCAGCCAGTCCTCTCATGCCTCTACCCCTCCTACCAGTCCCTATGTGGGCTCTACTTTTTCACCATGGTTATCAGGGTTTTCTCCGAGGAATCTTCTGTTGATTATTCATTAAGTTTTTTCTGCATTTTAGTTGTAATTCTAGTTTAGACCTGGGAGGGTGTCCACACAGCATCCACTTATTCCAACAACATTTTTAATCCCAACAACAAACCTTTTAAATTACTGTGGGAAGGCTTTTATTTAATTTAGCATCATTAGATTTCTCAGCAGTTATCAACAATTGAACCAAAAACTGTGACCTTTGTGACCTTTGATTTTTCTATAGCTTTTTTGTTTGTTTAAATAAGATCATATTTAAATTAGGCCAACTGCATAAATAACCATATACTTTCTAATTGGTGAAACCTTATAGTAACTCTAGCTATATCTGTGAATGAGTTTTATGTCTCATTGGCCGTGAATAAACACATGCTTCTCTTAACCCCAATTTTACCATATAAACAATTAGAGGGGATGAGTAAAGGTGCGATATTCTTCCAAAAATAGAATGGTTTTGAATAAAAAGACTATTACAAAGGTGTTGATCTCTTTAGGCCAGCATAGGTATGTAATGTGTCCTTAATAAATAACCAAAACAAAAACAAGTAGAAAATAAACTGGCAAGAGTAACAGGAAAAAATATTGAAAATGAAGTGCTTTGAGAATGGAACAACTTGACCAGGTACTCAAACACCAAGAATTCTCAACCATTTTAACAATGTGCTAGTGATATAGGTGGAGGCAGAGAGACTTAGTGGATGTGAATAGAAAATTCAGGAGTAGGTCTGCACACACAGGCAATGCATGATACAATAAAGAAGAGATTTCAAATTAATAAAGTACAGATGAAAATTTAAATAATTGGTATAAGGAAAAGTAGATGATCACTCCAGGAAAGCAAGATAAAATTACAATCATATCTTGCTTTGTAAAGTAAATAAATTCCAAATGAATCAAAAGTTAAAAAAAAGAAAATTAAACCATACAGTCCTTAGAAGACATAGATAAAGACTTTTATTACATGATTAAGAAATATTAAGCTACATTTTTAAAAGGGTCAGAACATACATTGAGGAAGGAATATAAACCATAAATAATTTCAAAATTATGTTTAAAATGGAAAAATATTTGCAAAAATTAACAGCAGGCTAATTCTTCTAGTAAATAAAAGAAATTGCTGGAAATACAGAAGAAAAAAATCCAACACAGTAGAAAAGGAGCTGAAGAAAATTCACAAAAATAATATCCTTTAAATAAAGGCCTTTAAATATATGAAAAGATGACCAAATTTACTCATAAAGAAAAATATAAACAAATAAATATCTAAAACAATATTTTCTCACCCATCATATATATAAAATATAAAAAATTGTTACACTATTTTTTAGCAGGAATGTAGAAATATAAGTACTGCCCTATATTGTTAGTGGGAGATTGGAAGTAGGAGTAAAATGCATAATCACCATAAAGGAAAAGAGGGATTTACTAATCACATAGTCTATTTAAAATAAAAATTTCAGGGGAGAAGCCAAAATGGCTGCAGAGGTAAACGCCTAACTGCAGCTGCACTCAACAATTTCAAAAAATACAACTAAAATATAAAGTGGACATTATCCAGAACTACAGGAAAGTTGACTGACTGGAAATTCTACAACTAGAAGGAAAGAGAAAACCAGAAGGAAAACCAGAGGAGCTCTAAAAGCCTAAGGTACTGAGACACAGTGCTTGTAGGGAGAGGACAGAGCCAAAGAGGAGGGGCGGCTAAGTGCCTGGCTGGTGATCCCTAGCGGGAAAGAGATAAAAGCCTCAGACTGAGCTGAACCCCAATTCCGACTGCACTGAACCCCAGTTCTGGGTGAGACCCTGGGGTCCCAGGATCATACAGAGGGAATCTGGGTTGAGAGGCGGAAGTTCAGGGGAGCAGCAAAAGGCAGAACCCCAGAGTCCCGCACATTGCAAACAGAGGACAAACTGTTTACTGAGCTGCTAGATTGCCCTAGCAGGAAGGAGACAAAAGCTCCAGACTGCTCTTAACTCCACTTCCAACTGCACTGAACCCCAGTTGCAGGCTCATTGGGTGAGAGACTAGACTGTCTGGTAGCGGGTGAAACTCTAGTGCGCCTTTCTCTCAGAGGTGCTTGCAGCGAGTACCAAAGAACACTGAGATACACTGAGACTCAGGAACCTCATAGGGTGGGGCTAACCGGAAGCTGAGGCTGTAGGCTCCACCCTGAAACTCTGCCCATCCAAGTTAAGCACAGAGGCTTTTGCACTTTTCCATGTCTAGTCGAATAAGGCTGTTTCCTGGCATCCACACAGCTGATCCTCCCACCCTACCAACTCAGGGAAGCAGTGAAAATGCCGAGACAAAGAAACAGATCACACACACACACACACACATACACACACACACACACACACACACACAAAAAAAATGGAGGACAAAAAGCAACTGGATATAGAGTTCAAAACCACGCTTATAAGGTTTTTCAAGAATTTCCTAGAAAAGGCCGATAAAATAAACAAGACCTAAGAAGATATGAAAAGGGATCAACAAGAAATAATAAAGGATCAACTAGAAATAAAGAATACAATCTCTGAAATAAATAATATTATACAGAGTCCTAAAAACAGATTGGAAGATTGCAAGAATCAAGTCCAAGATTTGGAACAAAAAGAGCCAGAAGACACTCCTCCGCAGAAGCAAGAAGACAAGAGAATCCAGAAAGTTGAAGATGGTGTAAGAAACCTCTGGGACAACTTCAAGCAAACCAACATCAGAATTATGGGCATCCCAGAAGATGACAGAGAGCAAGATACAGAAAACATATTGAAAGAAATAGCGACAGAAAACTTCCCCCACCTGAGGAAAGAAATAGACTTACACATACAGGAAGCACACAGAACCCCAAACAAAAGGAATCCAAAAAGGACCACACCAAGACACATCATAATTAAAATTCCAAGAGCTAAAGACAAAGAGAGGATATTAAAAGCAGCAAGACAAAAGCAGGTAGTTACCTATAAAGGGGCACCCATACGACTGTCAGCTGATTTCTCAACAGAAACCATGCAGGCCAGTTGGGAATGGCAAGAAATATTCAAGGTGATGAGTAACAAGAACCTACAGTCAAAAATACTTTACCCAGCAAAGCTATCACTCAGAATCGAAGGCCAGATAAAGAGCTTCACAAATAAATTTAAGCTAAAGGAATTCATCACTGCCAAGCCAGAATTATATGAATTGCTAAAAGGGGTTCTTTAGGAAGAGGAAGAAAATAAAGATAAAAATTATGAACAAACACGTAACTATCAACAAGTGAGTCTAAAAACCAAGGGAAGTAAAAATCATGATGAACAATATTAACTGGTGAATATAATAGAATCAGAGGTATGGAAGGGGAGTGGACTGGTGATTCTCTGGGAAATGGGGAGTAGGGCGGGGCGGGAAGAGACTGAACATAAACTGCACCTATGGATGAGGACAATGGGGGATGGGGAAAGGGCAGAGAATTGAATGGAAACTTGGGGTAGGGGAGCAATGGAGGGGGGAAATGAGGAACATTTGTAATAATATGAACAATAAAGATTTATTTAATTTAAAAAAATGGGCAAAGAATCTCAATCGTCACTTCTCAAAAACGGAAGGCCAAAAGACATATAAAAAAGTGTTCAAAGTCACTGACAACCAAGAGATGCAAATAAAAGTGACAATGAGATAACACCCCACATCTTTAAGAATGGCTACCACCAACAAATCAACAAACACAAGTATTTGTGAGGATGTGGAAAAAGGAAACTCTTGTGCACTGCTTGTGGGAATGCAGACTGATGCAGCCACTGTGGAAAACAGTATGGAGTTTCTTCAAAAATTTAAAAATAGAACTTCCATTTGACCCAGTGATCCCACCTATAAGAATATATTCTAAAAACTCAGAAACACCAATCAGAAAGAATATATGCACTCCTATGTTCATAGCAGTGCAATTTATAATAGCTAAGATTCAGAAACAGCCTAAGTGCCCATCATCAGATGAGTGGATCAAAAAATTATGGTACATCTATACAATGAAATACTGCGCAGTTATTAAAAAAAAGAAAAGAAAAAAAAAACTTTTACCATTGGCAACAACATAGTCAAACTCCCAAGGAGACACTTTGCATAATAACTTTTTATTTATAGGGATGGCTATGTCTTCAATTTCACATCAATTTTTAATTAAAAGTTTCTTTCTCCAGAAACTTTAAAAAAAAATCAGAGCACCTTTAAGTTATCCCAGAAGCTTCTTACACTATCATCATATTTTTTAAATTCTTTTTTTCTTTATGTTCTTCTGATGAGATATTTTTGCTTCCTCAAATTCCAAATTATTTATTTGATTCTCAATTCCTCTATTCTACTGTTGAATCCCTGTAAATTATTCTTTATTTCAGTTAGTATATACTTAATTTATGACTGGTTCTTTTTCATGTGTTTAAAATTCTCACTAAGATCTTGAAAGTCTCACTAAGTCCCTTGAAGCTCTCATTAAGGTCCTTGAGCATCCTTATAAACATTGTTTTGAACACTGTATCCAGTATTTTTCTTACTTCTATTTAATTTCATTTTATTTCTGGAGATTTCTTCTATTCTTTCATTTCTGACAAAAAAAATGTTTCTTTATATCTGAATTTTGCCTTCACTGTGTTTGTTTCTATATATTAGGTAGAGCTGCTATGTATCTTGGAATTGGTAGAATGGCCTGGTATAATAGGTGTCCTGTAGGGTCTAGTGACTCAAGCCTTCCTAATCACTTGAGCTGGGCCCTCTAGGTACCCTCTGTGTGGACTGTGTGCAGTCTTGTTGAAGTTGAGACTTGATTACTGGTGGCCTGGGAGGAGGTGAACTCCAGACCAATTAATTGTGAGGACCAGCTGCAACTACAGTGGAAGAACTGTTGTACAGGAGACACCCCTTCGAGCAGGACTTGCTTCAGTGGGGTTTTGGTTCTCACTGAATCTGCCCCTTGAGTGTGTTGCTTGTGCATGTGTAGACTTGTAATCTGGTCCGGTCTAAACCTGATATGGCACTGGCTCTGGGGCCTCCCAGAGGTGCAAAGTTAGCCACTGCCTGGGCCACTCTGCAGGAGCTGCTGAGCAGTTTTCAGACATCTGCTATTTGCTATTTGTATTGGCTTGGAGGTGCCCATATGAGGTCTAGCTGTGAAACAAGTCAGACTGGCGTTTGTGCTGGGTCTTGAGCCTCTTATTGATTGGTATGAAGAACACTGTCGCTAGCTTCTGCTTGTTTAAGAGATTTTTAAAAAGTCTGATGCCTGAGCGAGGACATCAATTCATATGAAAAAAACATAAAACACTGCAAACAGCTTAGATGGGGCTGCAAGTTGTATGGGTAGGTGACACAGGTTATCAACAGAGTGGAGTGAACAGGCTGAGGAAACCAATGGAAGGTAGAAAGGGTAATACTTTAAACAATAAATATTTTTTTAAAAAAATACACAAAAGCAGAGCACCATCAAAATGAATCAGAGAGTTTAAGGCTTGTAAAACTTATTGTCTTTATAAATTAGAAATATTTGGTTGATGAGATATTTTTTTAAAAGCACAGTTGTGTGGTTGACTATTTTTTAAATATAGAAGTTAAATCAATGCATGAAGAATTTACTGATTTCAGAAGTTAAACAGAGATTTAAAACTGGAATCATCTCATTTTTTCTCCCTATTCAACATTAACTTACCAAGGAACCATATCAGGGTTGTTTTCTATTGAGTCACCATCTAACCATCTTTTGAGAAAGTAATGGCATCTCTATCTTATGGTGGCCCCAGGTCAATTTGCCAAGGAAAACGCAACTGCAGCCAGAACTGCAAAGCCATTCCTGACACTCACATGTGACAAGTGTCTTCACTGTAGTACAAAGGGCACCTCCCTGGGTAGGTTTTACCTGTAGCCTGGATGTACATCCTTCCTCACTTTATAACTCAGACCACCTAGTGAATCATAAATATTCATAATTTATTGAGGAGGAAACAATAGCTATAGAGAGCATTTAAAGCAAAGCCTAAAGAAATCTAATAGCAATGGCATGGAACCAATTTTTGAATTGAGCCCTGAGAACTTGTGATTTGCATTCATGTAAAAACCTACATTTTTCATTAACTGAACTGATTTAACCACTAATTAAAACTAGTCAGTAAGCACAATGCAAAGCTAATTAAACCATTTAGTAGATAGATGCAAATTAGGCAAAGCAATATATTGGACAGTATCAAAGTAAGTGTAACTGCTACTTATCATCAGGCAAAACAGTTTTTAGGTTAAGTGCATACTTAGAAAGTATTATAAAGGAATAAAAATAATTTTTGTTGATTGTATGATCTTTTGTTAAGCAAATATGATAGGATTCAGCTTACCTTTTAAGTGGAAAATCTTGGTCTCTTAGTTGTTAAATAATCACTAAGAAAATGTGTGTAATTATTATAGTACTAGAGGCCTGGTGCACAAAATTTGTGCACTGGAAGGGGATATCCCTCAGCCCAGCCTGCATCCTCTCCAGTCCAGGATCCCTCTTACAATCTGGGACTGTTGGCTTCCAACCACTTGCCTGCCTGCCCCTCTGATTGCCCCTCACCACTTCTGCTTGCCAGCCTGATCATCCCCTAAATCAGGCATGGGCAAACTATGGCCCGCAGGCTGGATGGCTGTTCTAAACTATTGAAATAAATTTTTTTTTAAAAAAAGACCATACCCTTTTATGTAATGATGTTTACTTTGAATTTATATTAGTTCACACAAACACTCCATGCTTTTGTTCCGGCCCTCTGGTCCAGTTGCCCTCAAGTCAGAAAAGTTTGCCCACTACCCCTGCCCTAAATACTCCCCTGCCATCCTTATCAATGCCTAACTGCTCCCCTGTTTACCCGATCGCCCCCAACTGCCCTCCCTTGCTGGCCTGGTCACCCACAACTGCCCTCCCCTGCCAGCCATCTTGTGGTAGCCATCTTATGGCCACATGGTGCTGTCTATCTTGTGTAAGGGCATGATGGTCAATTTGCATATTATGTCTTTATTATATAAAATTTACAGTCAAAATCATCCTTTATAAAGGGAAAATTTTAAACCACATAACAGAAATGTGCTGATCTCACCTAAAAAGGAAGCCAATCAGAATTTGTATTCCTCATTTTTTAAAAAATTCTGAATAGTCTTTTATCTAATAACAGTCTTCTGCTTAAAAGGTGGCTGTGACCTTTGTCAATAAATACATCTTTGGGCACTAGGAACATTCTTTATTTTTTCAGCTTTTTTTTTTACCTGACCTTGGATTTTTTCTTTGAGTAGCTTTCTGCAAATAATATGGAACATCAATCAAGGGGGAAAAAAATAAACACTTTGCCCTTAATGCTGAAAAATACAAACAGGAAGAAATTTTAGTAATTTTTTCCTATGAATGTTGGTTGATTGTATCTATAGAAATTCTTTGCATGTCAAATTCTGTTACTGTCTGTCATTTCACATACTCAGGATAATTAAACTTCCATGTTGTGTGAAGCTATCTACTGATGTGGGCACCATTTGTGTTCAGAACTAAGATAATCATACACTAACTAAATTGCTGACATATGTTATGTTACTCTACATTTTCCAAAAATATAATCCACACTTTACACACATACACATTTACACATTTTAAAATTTTCAGTTTTGAGTACCATTGCTAACATATTTCATATGCTCAAAAGTATTTTCTGAATATTTTTCAAAAATAATACTGCATAGGATTTACCATAACTAAAATAAAATGACTCTTTTAAGATAAGTTAATCTTGATTTAGGTTCAACAGTTTATGTTTTGTAAACTTCTGATAGGATATCCTGGATCAGACAAGAAAACTTCTAAATATACTTTTATAAAACTGAAGTTAGACTAGGAAGATCATAGGGGAACCATGAAAAATGAACTAGACTTGCTGGAATCAATATAATAAATGCAGAAAGAAGGGATTTTGAACCTGTAGCTAAAATAAACTTATCAAGAACAAATTCATTTTGTGAAAATGAAACCTGGTTTGTGATTTCCCTTAGCCAGAGAAGAAAATACTCTTTAATAAGCCACACTTTAATCCCTGGCAGATTTCCTCATTATGAAAACATTGGCCAATGGGAGACTTTCCTTCAAAATGTGGTTTATTCTTGACCATGAGATGGATGCTGTTTCAAATATTCAAAATAAACCATGGGCCGAAACGGGTTTGGCTCAGTGGTAGAGTGTCAGTCTTCGGACTGAAAGGTCCCAGGTTCTATTCTGGGCAAGGGCATGTACATTGGTTGCGGGCACATCCCCAGTAGGGAGTGTGCAAGAGGCAGCTGGTCGATGTTTCTCTCTCATCGACGTCTCTAGCTCTCTATCTCTCTCCCTTCCTCTCTGTAAAATATCAATAAAATATATTTAAAAAACAAAACAAAACAAAATAAACCATGGCCCTAAAGTTTTATTCCTCATCTTTTGCTATACTTTATTTATACCATGAGAATCCTATACAGTACGTAGGTACTATGCAAATTAACCCTCAGACTCTCACAAGATGGCTGCCTGCAACTAGACCAGCAGGGTGTCAGTGAGGGATGACCAAATGACTGAACAAGCAGGATGTGAGGGGCAACCACGCTGGCAGGGGAGTTAGTGGAGGATGATCAAACAACTAATCAGCAGGCTGTATAGGGTGACCAGGAAGGTAGGCAGGTGAGTGATTAGGAGCCAGCAGTCCAGGATTGTGAGAGGCTTAGAGATTGGGCTTAAACGGGCAGTTGGACATCTCCCAAGAGGTTCTGGTTTGAAGAGGGTGCAGGCTAGGCCGAGGGATCCCCCACACAAACACCTTGTGCATGAATTTTATATTCAGATCCTATAATAATCCTACAAATGTGGATTTATAGGAACCTGTAGCAACTTTTATACCACATATACAATACCTACTTGTTCTGAATTTTTGTGTGGAGTGGGGTATGGGGAAAGTGGAATTAATATATCAGATGTGAAACTGAGTTTCCCAGATGCCTATCTGTTCCATCCCTCCATACTTACTTATCACATAATTCAAGGAACAAGATAAAATTCAAGGTGGTATCATTTAATGTGTTTTAAAATTGCAATATATTGGAGAAGTAAGCCTAAGACTTTTTCTATCCTAAGAAAGTATTGTGTTGATTGAAGTTGTCTTCCATAATAATTCTAATTAAAACAGACCTTAAATCATAATACTCAAATAAATTAGTTAATTGATAAATGGAAAGTTCTCTAATTATATATTTTAAAAAACACTTATTATGTCTATGTAGTTAACCATTTCAGTGGCACAATCCTAAATATACTCAGTAATTTATCACCCTTCCTTGCCATATAGAACTATTTTTCCATTCAAGGACCAGGATTCAGAGTTGGGAGATGGTGACCAGTTCCATGAGGCAAGAATCTGACCCCTGACCTTACAGTGTGTGGCTAAAATTTATTATCTCACCTAAAGATAGAAGTCAATCAGACTTTTCATCCCAAGGCATTTCAATTCAAGATAGTATTTTATTTAATAATAGCCTTAGGTTTAAAAGGTGGCCACTTACTATTCTTTTTCCGGAGCAGAAGTTTTCTCAGTAGTGTGATAATTAGTTTTTCTTGTTCAAGTGGAGAACAAATCTAACTCAAACTCTATCTTAAGATAAACAAAAATAGGTTTATCAGGTTACTGACTAAAAACTACTGAAGCAGCATATTATTTATTCTATGCTGGCTCAAATAGCATAATCAGGTGTTTAACTCTTCCTCCTCCTCCTCCTCCTCCTCTCTCTCCTTCTTTTCTTTCTTTTCTCTCTCTATGCTATTTTTCTATCTCTACCTCTCCCTCAGCTCTAATATCTATCTCTATCCCTCAGCTTCTCCATACTCCTACCTCTACTCTAACTCTATATCTATCTATCCCTATCTCTAATCTCCATCATCATCTCTATTACTCTTCCTGTTTTCTTATTTCTCTCCAGTTCTTTTTGTTCTCATTTCCTCTTTTTCTATCAGAATTCTTTCTCCTATAGTTCCAAGGCCCACAACTACTCAAATACCGTAATCTCTGAAAGAAGGACACCTCTATATCCTAGCATCAATGTCAATTCTTTCAAGAACCTTTTGATAAAATATCCAGGCCAAGTTCTTTAGGAAAATGAGAAGGCCCCTACATTGACAGAACACCACCTACCCCTGCCAGGTGGGGAGGGGAAATATCTTCAAGCCAAAGATAGATCTGATGCTAGGTGAAGAATAAAATGATGTTCACTGCATAAGGATTTTTGTTACCAAGGAATCAAATCATTAAAGAAATGAAGAATGAAGACTTTGAAGTTTTTCAATAAAGAGAACATAAGGTAAGACAAAGAGAAATAGTTGTCCAGAGACTTAAATTCTGTTTTTAAAATTTATATATATTTAAAAATACATATATATTTTTAAAAATATGTTTTTATTGATTTCAGAGAGAGGAAAAAGAGAGGAAGAGAGAGATAGAGACATCAGTGAAGATAAAGAATCAATTGGCTGCCTCCAGTAACCTCCCTACTGAAAATCAAACCCACAACCCAGGAATGTCCCCTGACCAGGAATTGAACCGTGACCTCCTGGTTCATGGGTCAATACTCAACTATTGAGCTATAGCAGCCATGCAGATTATGTTTTTGATTATGCTCTTAATTATAGTAACACAGTTTTTTGTTTTGTTTTTTATCTTCTCTGGGTCTTTGTTTCCTTAAGTTGTAAGTGGTAACTACTGTAATATTGATTCTCGCATTATGATAGTATGACTGACATTCAGGCAAAAACAGGCTGAGCCCTTACCTGCTATTCTTTTTACACTGCCTGTGCATACTCTATTCATAATTTAGTGGCTCTTAAGTTATTTTAATTGCAGTGAAAGCTCAGCATGGAAAATGTTAGAATATATTCAGAGCTAACTATTCAACATTCTCTATAAGTCTTTTAAAAATATCAACAAGATAGATATGATCAGTGTGTGTCCACTTTGAAAAAATATTTTATTTAAGCACTAGAGGTCCAGTGCATGAAATTCATGCACATGTAGGTCCCTAGGACTGGCCAACTATCAGGGCCAATTGGAGCCTTTCAGCTGCCTGCTGTGGCCTTCCTTCATTCTGCGCTGCCCCCTGGTGGTCAGTGCACATCATAATAAGTGGTCAAACTCATGGTTGATTGAACTCCCCAAGGCATGATTTGCATATTAGCCTTTTATTATATAGGATTCTGTCTTAGACTAAGAAAACAGATGGACACACAAACACTAACTGGTATAATTCATCCAAAGATGATGTTGGGCTGCATAAATTCTTTGGTTGAATCTAAAGTAAGTGTTGCAAAACATACAAATCCATAATCTTAAAACCTTTCCTTACAATAGTTTAGAAAATGAAAGTTAAAAACAGTATTTAAACTAATAGTTTCTTTTTTTAATACTTTCCCTTTTCCCTATCTATAGTCCTGCTGTCTTTTTTCATGTAAATTGACATATAATTTCACAATTTATCCAAAGTATCATTTTTTACAGATTAGTAAACACTGCATATATTTAATATTCCCTACTTTCTTCTTAAAAGAATTGATCTTCCTACTCTGTAAACTTAGAAAAATGTCTAGCATTAATTCACCACAGTGATTTAAAAAAAATTAACATAGCACTACTAAACATTTATCTACATTCAACAGAAATAAAGCACTGCGATACAGAATCAAAATATAAATATTTCTAATCTGAATGATGACTACGTTGGCAATAAATTATTTTCCACACCCATGGCATTTTTTATATAGGTGGGGAAACCAACTTAAAAGACTTTAGGTTCCTTATTAAAGTGCTTGTGATTAAAAGCATTAAAAAAAATACAAACAATGAGGTTTGGAGAAGTTCCAAGTTCTAACAACTCAGAAAAAAAGTGAAATAGTTTAGGTTTGTTAACCACATATACTTTCATATAGACACAGAAACTGTTTGGTAAATATTAGGCATATTTTATTGTGAGCTAAAAAAGTGCTTATGGAATTGTTTTGAAAGGGTATATTTTGAAGATCATATTTTATAATAATAGTACAATTGTGTTTATGTAAGTGTATTTTCATCGGGAAGTCTTGACTCATATATAAAACAAGCTATACAATGTTGAGACATGCTAGCAATGAGCATAGATCTTGTAGACCATTGATTTGGGGCTAAAAAGGCACTGAATGGAATCTAGAGTGGGCAAAAAATAGGCTTTTAAGCTGCTCTGACTGCAAGATACTGGCATGAGTAAATGACAGTTCACATTCCATCCAAAGCTGTATTTACATTTTATGTATTCAAAGCAGAGCTTTTAGTTGGTTTAGTTTAGTTTGTTAAATTTGGTTAACAAATTGACTGCTGAGTAAGGTATAGTTTTATACAAACAAGCTGCTCATTCCTACCTCTTCACTCTGAGCCTTCTGCCAGCAGAAGCCAAGAATCAAACGTCCTGTCTTTGTGGAAGAGCGGCTCCTTCTTGCCCCAAGGGTTTATGACGGTCCTTAGGCAACCATGGCAACTATGGTTGTAAAAGTGGGAAGGCTGGGTAATCAGCCAACCAGGCTCCCTACCAGGAGCTCTGTGCTGAACACATCTTTCAGAAATGAGACCAGATTGTCTACTGTCCTATGTTGCACATACAATAAGAAAACTTAGGATATTTCCAGAAAGCCTTTATATCACAAAATACCTCTGCCACACTGACTGAACCCATGTCTTCATCCACTTTTTGAAATCCTTCATGGATTGGTTTACAAACATGTAAATGATTTCGTTTAAATTGAAAGGAGAATATGGCTTAATAGTCCTAATTCCTGATACTTGGAAAGAAAGAGCGAAGTCTAATGAGATAAGTTTTACCTCTAGGTTTCAGAACACGCTAACAACATACGATATATTATTTGAATTATTAAATTTAAAGTTGTAGGGAAGGAAAATAAATTTTCCTCTTCTTTTCTAAGTTCACTGAGATAATATACTTGCTTATCTCTTTTATATATATCCGGGGGGGGGGGAATTAATAACTCAAAGATATAGTTTCAGAATTCAGGATTAAATAATATCTTAATAGGGAAAGGGAAGGGAAGATATAGACCTCTTAGGGGAGAGTGAATTACTTTAAGGAAGAATGCATGGACTCATAGAGCAATAAATGGGAAGTCTGATAGCTTGTGACAAAGTATTGTGACTGAACCCAGGTTCAGCTACTTCTGCAACAAAAGTCAAACTCATGAAACAGGCGCTGGTCAGAAGAAACAACCCTGACCTGTGCTCTGACCGGGATTGGAACAGGCTACCTCTCAGTGCTTGCAGAGATGCTCAACCAACTGAGCCACATAGGCCAGTGCTATAAATTCTTTTATACGTTTAGTACATTCTAATTTCAGTTCTATTCTATGGAAAGTCATAATAATATAAGTAATATAGCACACACATTCCCCATTACAATTTGTCTAAGTATGGAGTAGACTTCTGGTTCCCTCTCCTGATTTAATCTTCCTTGATTGCAAAAAACTCCCAGGGATGGGATCTATGACAATTTAATCACTTTTTGAAGATGTCTTTAGGCAAATAAGAGGTGTTTAGAAAAAGTTCACCCTGCCCTTGCTTTTTTATTTTTTGAATTAACTATACCAAAGTGCATATTTTGGGGTAGCGTATTCTGCTGCCCTTTATGGTCTACATGAATAAGGGAAGATCTCAAGTTCCTTTTATAGATGTGCTCATTTATTTTATTTTATTAATAGTCCTAAAAAGTCTAGTCTAACATTATACCATTACTGTCTCTTAAATATTTTTATCAAGCCATCTTTTATTGTAAATTTAAAAATCTATAGTAAAATATTACCTTCCTTATAAATGGCCTTTGCCAATAGCTAGCATCTGATCTATATACTGAGTTGCACAGAAATCTAATATACAAAACTGAAATTCATCTTATCTCACAGTAGTTTCTGTCTTATACCCTCTGATAAAATCCTAGGCAATACCAAAACAAGCAATAACAAAACAAGAGCAGATGCGCACCTGAGAAAAAGATAAACACTTTAAAATAGATAAAACTTCTAACCAAGCCATTTAAAACATGTTTTTCCATTACAAGCCAGATGGGCAAATAAGACTGGAGAAATAAATAACTTACATGAGAAAACTGCAGACACAGGTGACACACCTTTTTCACAAATGAGTATAAACACATTGTAAGTTTAGCATGTGTGTGCATGTCAATAAATTCACCAAGTATAGTTTCTTTGCTCTTTTGTTCTAAGTAGCTCAGAGCTCTTTGCCAAGAAGAAGAGGGTGGGGAGTTTTTCATGATTTCCTTAAAAATACATAGAACTAGAAGTAAAAAGACAGATGACATTCCATAGCTAGAAGCCTACACAGATGAGAGGGGAAAAACAATTAAACTGCTACTTAGATAGTGAAATTAATCACTGCAAGGAGTTCACATGGATAGTTCAAAAATACTAGTCTGCTTCAGTTCTCTACTAAATTTCTTAGCATGGATAAAAATCTCCATCCATTTGTTTATATCTTCCTCTATCTCTTTTACAACATCAGATAGAAGACATAAACAAATGAAAGAATGTACTTTATTCATGGATTGGTAGAATCAACATTGTTAAAATATCCATACTACCCAAAGCAATCTATAGATTCAGTGCAATCCCCATTAAAATACCAGGGGCATATTTCACAGACCTAGAACGAATTCTCCAAAAATTCATCTGGAATAGCAAAAGATGCAAAATAGCTGCAGCAATCCTAAGAAAGAAGAACAAAGTTGGAGGGATCATGATACCAGTACCAAGCTATATTACAAAGCCATTGTCCTCAAAACTGCCTGGTACTGGCACAAGCACAGATATATAGACCAATGGAAGAGAACAAAGAACCCAGAAATCCATTATGCTCATTTAATATTTGACAAAGGAGGCAAGAGCATACAATGGAGTCAAGACAGGCTCTTCAATAAATGGTACTGAGAAAATTGGAGATACACACACACACACACACACACACACACACACACACACAAAATAAATGAAAATTGAACACTAACACCATATACAATAAACTCAAAATAGATTAAGGGACTTAAATGTAAGTCAGGAAACCACATAAAAAGACATTATAAATAGATTTTGAAAGCAAATGATAAAAAGAAACAAAACCTATTACATAGAAGACAAAGATTAGAATTACATCAGACTTCTAACCAGATATGTGCAAAAATAAAATGGAGTGACACTTACAGTACTGATAGTATATAAAAACAACCAAAACCCCAAATACTTGTTTATACAGAAGTCTATTCGCAGAGAAAATAACCTTCAAGAATGAAGGGGAAATATTAAATTTCTGAAACATACGTGAAATTTTAAAAAATTAATGAAATTAAAAAATTAACCAGTAGCAAACCTATAATAAATGTCAAATAAAATTCTTCCAGGAGAAGCAAAATTATTCAGGTGGAGATTGGGTTAAAAAAGTAAAGAATGAAGAATTCAGAAAATGGTAAATCCTATGTAATAACAGGCTAATATGCAAATCAACCGAATGGAAGAATGACCACTCACTATGCAAGTACTGACCACCAGGGGAGAGACACTCAATGTAGGAGCTGCCCCCTGGTGGTAAGTATGCTCCCAAAGGAGGAGCACTGCTCAGCAAGAAGCCAGGCTCACGCTGGCAAACACAGCAGAGGTGATGGGAATCTCTTCTGTCTCCCAGTGACACTAAGGGTGACCAACTGACAGCTTACACCCACTCACTGTGGGGAACGGGTGTAAGCTGTCAGTCAGATATCCCTTGAGGGCCCCCAGACTGCAAAAGGGTGCAGACCTGGCTGAGGGACCCCCACCCCTGCTGAGTACACAAATTTTGTTCACCGAGTCTCTAGTATTGGAATAAATATTATACACTGAATGGCCAGGTTTTTATGATCTCTGAATACATAATAATCTTGCCATTGCATGAATTCGTGCATGGGTGGGGTCCGACCAGCTTGGCCATGGGGAGGCCACATGGATGGTTGGCCGGCCTGCCTCCTGGTCAAACTCCTGGTCAAAGGGACGATTTGCATATTAGCCTTTTATTATATAGAATATGCATTGAGTGGCCAGATTATTATGCATTCAGATATCATAATAATCTGGTTACTCAGTGTATATTCTTATGCTTTTTAGTTAAATCTGCCTGGACTTTTCCTTTCCTCAGTGGATATCTTCTTTTTAGATTCCACAAATTTAGATTTACTCTTTCATTGGCCCACATCACTCATTTGTAATCTAGACATTTAGACAATAATGGTATTTTTGCTCAACCTGTTAGTGCACCACTGTTGGATGGCTGCCCTTTATTACTGTCCTGAAATTGGGACTTGCTATCAGGAAATGATAAAGTCAGTGGAGAATCTGCTCCTACTTTCTATTAGCTAAAGCACTTGTTCACGGGAATATACATGTATATGCATATTAATATCTATATAGTAATAGAGTATCACTCAAGGTTGTTATCTAGAATAATCATGTGGAACCACAAGCAATTTTTTAAATTGTGTTTAAGAGATTGTAAAATTATTCAAACAAAGCCTTATGAATACAGGTAAGTTTAAAATATTTTAACTTTCAAAGACAAAATAAAATGAAAACAAAATTAAAAATCCCATCCTGCAGAGAAACAGATGTAGAAATAGGGTTATTATCTCAAATACTGGGTGGTTTTAGGCAACAACAGACACAACAGTATGGGATCTTGCAGAACAGACACGCATGTCATCACTGTTAAGTAAAGTAATTACAGATTTGGCACCAGAAAAGGCTTATTATTTGCCAAACTGTAGTGGTTTAAGGAGCAAATGATTACCACCACTTTGAGCTGGTCTGATCATCCATCAGTTATTAATTCCCTTGGCATGCCATTACATAATGTGGCTGTTTCTAGGCAAATGAGCCAGCATGGCTCCAGTTAAATGAAACTCACTTTGCCAGTTTGATCATTTGTCAAAATTGCATTTGACTGTGAGATACAAATACTTATACAATCATGTTTGGTGACTGTAATACTTAAACATGTTTTGGGGAGAATATTTCTTTTTTTTAAATATATATGTTATTGATTTTTTTTACAGAGATAAAGGGAGAGGGATAGAGAGTTAGAAACATCGATGATTATATCATTCAAACTCTTTCATGTTGAATATATTATACTAGTTAAATTCTTAAAATACACTATCACTAAGGTTTTTTCTTAGATGATGTTCTTTTGGAATATTGACTAAAATCAATCTGATATAGCAGTTATCATAACTTAAATTACTAGTGTAAGTTATACTATTTTGTTTCTTTGATTACTTTTGTTTGCTTCTTTACTCCTTTGCTTCAACTGGAGTGTAAACTCCAGAGGGCGGGTGCTGTATCTATCTGTTTATCAGTATATCACCAGTTCTGAGAACAGTCTCAGGATCACAGTAACTTTCAAGAAATATTTGTTAAATAAATAAGTAAAGCTTTCCAGATGCTTTCAGGAAACAAATAATGGTTGATGACTTTCTTATTCTATTATCTGAAGAAAAGGTGAAGCAGTGTGTGTAGCTATCCCTGAAAAATAAAAGATTGCCCCTTTTGTAATGATAAAAGGGGCAAAAATAAGTTATGGTCCCTTTTATAATAAGTAAATATCACAATAAAATGAATATTGTTTATATTTTAAGTTTGTTTTGGTGATTCCATGGCTAATTCGGGCAGCTAGTATGAAGTTCTTGAGATTTCACAGTCAGAGAAACCTGCATAAGTAAACAATTTTATTTAATTACTAGTAGCCCTGAGCATGAGTCCTTGTGCCAGTAGGTCACTGCTGCCCTCTTGTAGCTCTCTGCTCGCTGCCCCACCCATGCCCCCCTTATAGCTTGCTACCTTGCCCCCTCCTGTAGCTCTCTGCATCCCACTTGCTTGCTGCCCTTCCCCTTCTTGTAGCTCCTCCCACCCCCTCATCCCCTCTCATAGCTTGCTGCCCTGCTCCCTCCTGTAGCTCTCTGCAGCCTGTTTGTAATCCACTGCCTCACCCTCCTGCTGATCCGTGGTTGTTATGCCTCGTGCTATAATGGATAATTAGCATATTTCTCTCTTATTAATGGGATATATATTCTATGAATATACTCCATTTATAGTAATAAATTAGAACGGTACTTTTTCAAGATTTTCTGTTCATATACAGTTCAAATATTGCTTAATGAATTTTCTTCTTATCAAAGAAAATGATGAATCTAAAAATTGTCCTTATAAGATACTATCAAAGTATTAAAAATTACATAAATCTTAATTAGTAGCAGGGATAAACATGACCAGTATTTTTTTTCTATATATTATTTTTAGAGTAAATGTTTCAAGTTTACATTGTAGCCTAGGTATATATGATGTCTTATACACAATATTATACACATGCTTAGTCTTACCTCTCAAATGAGAGTTATGGCCCTAGCTGGTTTGGCTCAGTGGAAAGAACATTGGCCTGTGGACTGAAGGGTCTCAGGTTCAGTTCCGGTCAGGGGCATGTACTTTGGTTGCAGGCACATCCACAGTAGAGGGTGTGCAGGAGGCAGCTGATCGATGTTTCTAACTCTCTAATCCCTCTCCCTTACTCTCTGTAAAAAAATATTAAAATATATTTTTTTAAAGTGAGAGTTATGACAAGAAGCCAATAGATGGCTATCCTTCCCGCACAAGCTTGTCAGTTTGGATGCACATGATTTTATTTTGCAAAACCAAATCTGCTAATTGGATGCTTGTAACTATGACATAGATAAAAGTCTTCCCACTAACCCAAACAAGTCAATTTCTACCCAAGAGCTTGCCCTAAGATTTGACTTAAAGATTTATTAGGGCTTAGGGTTTGGGGTGGAAAAAATATAAAGGTAGTTAATTCTTATTTATTTGTGTAGAAAATTAATTCAGAGGTCCTGTTTGTAGCAGAGGTGAAATGTTGTACTGCCCTTTTTTTCACTCTCTCTTTTTTTAAGTTTACTCTTTACTATCCTCTTTTCTTTCCATTCTAAAAAAGTATTAATTTTTGAAAAGTTGTGGATCATGTGAGAAGGGATAAAAGACAAATTGAGGTCTCTTCATCAATGAGAAAGTAAATTTTAATAATTACCCATCAAAAAAATTCTAAATAGACACAATTTTCTTTCTAAATGTAATGCATTAATAGAGAGTCTAAAAAGATTTCAAAGGACTAACAAAGTCTCAATTTTCCATATTCCTAACACTATACTTTAACATTTTCAAAGCATCATAACAGTAAACAATTTTTCAAATTTTAGTTTAGTTATATAAAAGACAACAGCATAGCTATATATGTTTCAATTAAGTTAAATTTATTCTGATGGCTGTTCTGAACATTAAACACATATTGAAAATTCTAGCCTATTACTACTGTTATGTAAAATTTACTGCACTAATATCAATATAAATATTGTTATTAAATTAAGATAAAAAGTGGATTTATTTTGTTTTTTATTTTTAAAATCAATAACCTAATGCTAAAGATTATAGGTATAAATCCTAGGAAAAGTGATAGGCACATTTAAGGTCCAGGTAATTTTACTATTTGAAATTAATAATCCACCTTTTTCTACTCTATGTGTTTATAATGAGAAAATTATGACTACAGTTCACATGAAAGTGTCCACTATAATAAAATTCTACCATATGGACCTCATATTGAATGATATGATGATTTTCTTTGGTATACTAAAGAGGAGAGAAAGGAGGGAAGGAAAAGGAAGGAGGAAAGGAGAGTGATAGAAGAAGGGATAAGAAAATATTAGTATGGTAGACATGGAGATAGATGTGTCCTATCTGAATGCCTTCTTTTGAGACTTATGCCCCAGTTGTTTGGGGCAGGATTTGCCTCCACCACAAAGGACATAGTTGCCCAAGGTCCTAACCTTTCTAATACAGCTCATGTTTAAGCACTGATCCACACAGAAGTATAAAGAATGGGTTGGGACACTTAGTTCCAATGAGGGTCAAATTTGATAGCAGAAATATTCAGGAGGTTGGTTGAAGAATGCTTTAGAGTTCCATTTCAGTTTAACTTCTCTCTTTGCTCAGTCTACTTCCCATCCCCACTTTCTTCTCTGGGTGATAATTTCTCATACAGACACTGCATACCAAATTCCAACATGGCATCTGCATCCAGAAAACTCATTCTGAAAGGTTCAGAGAGAGGAAAAAAGAAAAAATAAGGAATAAAATAAAGATAATTAAAAAAAAAAAAAACTTCATGTCTGTTGACAACTGAATATATGCCAACCATTGTGTGAATCACTTAACAAAAATATTTAATTTGAACATTTGTCCTTCAATGTAAATTTTAATGAGGCCATTATACTTATCCTCATTTTATACATATGGAAAGGGAAATTCAAAGAGATTTAGCAACTGACCTGAAATTAGGTAGATAGTAAATTGTACAGCTAAAATTCAAATCCAAAGTTTAAAGCCCTTAACCCTACATCATTATTTCTTTTGAGTATATACTTTTTGTAATAAGGCTAAATTCCTTGAAATGCATTACTTCAATTAAAGCTCTATATTATGTGTATTTTTAACTAGTGAATATGCCATTACATTGATATTAACTACTGAAAAAATGTTACAAAAATATAATTATAAGCCAATCTTACCAATGAGTATCCTTTTATGTAGTTAACATCTTTTTGGTTTATCACCTATTTGCCCTCTGGTGGAATTTGAGCTGCTCAAAATGAGGAATCACTGATTGAACTGAGGAGAAAACTTGGCAGATAATCTTGGGCTCACTTAATCATATTCCCCCCACCCCCTCTGAATCTTTTCTGCTCAAGTCCTGCCTGCCTTCTTTGCTTTCTGTTGCCATAAACTGCTAGCTTTTAGAGTTGTTTTTAATGGTATATTTGGCCTAATACAAGCTCTTCCACTGTCTCCAGAAGACAAGTCTCCATTTGTTTCTTCACTAGATTTTATTAGAAGAGTATTTGGTTATTTTGATTTTATTGTAAGTGATCTTTTTTATTTGAGAGAGAGATAATAGTTTACTTCGCTGACTTTGCCAATATCTTTTCTTTACTTATCTAGCTTTTGAAGTGTCTCTCTGCATAACTATACTATCAGAATGTATTGCTCCAAGCCATGGCTGATGACTACTGGTCCTTTCCTGCAAGATCCCATACTGCTATTGTTGTGCCCCTGTACCTGAATACCAAAGACCATCAGGGAGCCGCATCCGAGGTAACTGCAGGAAGTCTGGATTTATTTCGGACCAGCCTGAGCTCAGTCCCACCAACGCTGGCAACAGCGAGGCGAGAAAGAGGGCGAAAGTCCCATTTCCTTGGGTTTTATACCCGGGGGCATATCACCCTGATTGGTTGGGTTAGGGATAGGGGATAAGGGATTGGTTGGACTAGGGATGGGGGATGATTGGTTGGGTTAGGATAAGGAATAGGGGATATGGACCCCTGATTGGTTGGGTTAGGGATAGGGGATAGGGTTGTCGGGGGCTGGCTCCCCCCTCCCCCTCCGCAGGGAAGGAGCACACAGAGGTGTCCACTGGGGCCTGGCACATGTGCACTGGTCCCGGCTGTTCACTATCTCAGAAAAGTAGTATTTATTGCATTTTCTATTTATTTTTGTCAGAGACAGTAGGAGCCCTGCATGAGCCCTGCTGCTCTGAGTTGTTTTGCCTTCACATATTCTTCTAAATTCTTCCCAACTACATCACAGCTGGTTCCTTCTCAAACCCTGCCCAATGTCCTAACTATTAGGAACTTAGTCCAAATTCCTCCTTTATCCTCTGCTCACTAGTTACAGGTGTTGGGTCTGAGGCCCCCTGCTTGGGATAAGACCTCTTGGATGTTGGGTCTTAGAGAAGCAGTGAGAAGTTGTGGGTATAGAAGAATAAGTCTTTATTGCAGAAGCCAGTGGCCACATAGCCATCAGACGAAACAGTCCTTTATAGCAAAATCCATACAGACAGGCAGCCATACACTGGCTGGTAAATACATATATTTTCTACACAGTAGTAGCAGTCTCTATACCCACATTTATTTTCTGCTCAGCCGCTTGCTGCCCCCTAGACTCACTGCCTCACATCAGAGCAGTACCTAAGCTCTTGCCTCAGCAGCTGCTCCTCTCCCTCCCGCCCCTGCCCAACATACTGACTGGCCTCTGTAGCCTCACATAGTAACTATCTTGGAGCTTCACTCTCCCAGCACACTGGCTGGTTAACATGGTGGCTATATCTGAGCTCTCTGTGAGCTTAGCCTTACATGGTAGCCGTACCAGTTCTCAGCTCTGTCTGTGGTCTCTCTAGCCTTTTTCCTTCCTAGCTATTTTCTGATAGTACATCCTCTGTGTAACCTGCCTCTGCTTCTTCACATTCCTCTGCCCAGCTGCTCTCTCTAGCAGACTCTTGGTCAGTAACCTGTATATGACTCCAGAGACAAAGAAGGCTAGTTGTCAACAGTGACTTCATTATTTTGGCTATAGAAGGGCACAGTGGACCATGAGATGGCCATGGCCTTGCAGCTATTTATGATATCTTGGCCTTGGGCACCCAGATTAGGCTCATGCTCTGAGTGGCCTTGGCCATTCTGGTATGTTGACAACAAGACCTCTGTGATCCAATTGGTCTTGACTATCCAGGGACCCTGGCGTGGTTCCCATACCTTTTTCTGCCTGTCATTCTTTTTTCAGAGGGCTATCTCTAGTCCTAAAAATGTATTCAAAAAATTATGGTTGACTGGAGTGGAATAAGAGAAAGACAATGATTATTTCATTCCTAATTTCCTAATTATTTGTTGGTATAAATGTTTTAGACAGAGATGGAAATGTACTATAAGTAAACTGGAACAGTTCTCACTTTTATGGAGGTCAAACTATATTATACATTTTTTCCAAGCAAACCTAGATAATTTATACCTAGGCATGCTGTAAGTTATAGTTCAAGCCCACATCTCAGTCATTAAGAAATATCTGTTTAGCCGAAACCGGTTTGGCTCAGTGGTAGAGCGTCAGTCTGCGGACTGAAAGGTCCCGGGTTCGATTCCGGTCAAGGGCATGTACATTGGTTGCGGGCACATCCCCGGTAGGGAGTGTGCAGGAGGCGGCTGGTCGATGTTTCTCTCTCATCGACGTTTCTGGCTCTCTATCTCTCTCCCTTCCTCTCTGTGAAATATCAATAAAAATATAAAAAAAAAAAAAAAAAGAAATATCTGTTTAGACAACCATGCTCAAGCAACCTGTTCAAATACTTGAGACACATGATTTTTTGCTATTTTCCACATGTGAGACAAATTCATATATTTTATCTTATATGCAAGCATTTATTTTCAGATGTTTACATGTTAAAAATTCTATGTCCTGTTTCCTATTCTTAGAAAGATTTTTTTACTCCTACTTCCCTGAAAATGATATAAATCACTAACTTGTTTGAATAATAAACAAATAAAATGGTATATAAATTTTCATTCTATTCCTAGAAACTTGAATCTTATTACTCTGAATGCAGAGATATAATTTAATACTACCAATACATAGTGAGCAACCTCCGCTTTCTCAATCTGTTTGCATTTGTAATGTAATATTTCTTCAGAAGCATTCTTTTTAACAGTCAAACTTATCTGCTTCACCATGCAGTGATGTGTGGCTATATTTTTAAACGATAATGAAGTGTTGTATGAATCTCTGCTAAGATTCCTAAGTTTAGTAATACATTTATTTTCTCTACCTCTTTAAGAGACTATGGCATGTAACAAATTAGTTTCTATACCATTATACTTTTAAAAGAGATAGATATTAAGTAAAGATTAACATTTGAAAAGCATCAGATGACCACCAATCATAAACATTTAAAGCAACACATTCTTGCCGAAACTGGTTTGGCTCAGTGGATAGAGCGTCGGCCTGCAGACTGAAGGGTCCTGAGTTCAATTCCAGTCAGGGGCATGTACCTTGGTTGCGGGCACATCCCCAGTAGGGGGTGTGCAGGAGGCAGCTGATAAATGTTTCTCTCTCATTGATGTTTCTAACTCTTTTCCCTCTCCCTTCCTCTTTGTGAAAAATCAATAAAATATATATTAAAAAAACAAACACATTTTTACAAAACAAGAATAAAAACAAATTTATAATTCACATAAGTGAGATGATGCTATGCATTCCTAGCCTGAATATAGCAATAGGAATTACAGCCTACTATTTCCACTTCTACCATTTTTACTTTGCAGTACTAGATTGACATATGAATAAGACATCAGAATAGTTAAATGCAAGTGTTCTAAATTTTCATGTAAGAAACCATTGAGACAAGGTTTTTGGATGCCATTATATAACCAGGTACATTTGAAAACTAGAGTTCTTGTACAAAAAGTGGTGCACCTGGCTGCTAAAAGATAGAGTGAAAAACAGAGCCAAAGAGAACTTAGTTAGGCTTAATCAATCTCTAAACTGTGCCCGCTTAAGGGTATGGATGATTTTGCTTCCCTAGAGAGAATACACATCTTACCACTAAGGCGTTTTTTTGAAATGATCCTTAGCTCTGTGAAGACAGGGCACCTGCTTGTGGTTTGGAATAATCTTCATTGGAAGGCTTTTGTGTTTGGCTGTTGATTTTTAAAAATTATATTTTATTGATTTTTCACAGAGAGGAAGAGAGAGGGATAGAGAGTCAGAAACATCGATGAGAGAGAATCATCAATCAGCTGCCTCTTGCACACCACCTACTGGGGATGTGCCTGCAACCAAAGTACATGACGGGAATCGAACCTGGGACCTTTCAGTCTGCAGGCCCACACTCTGTCCACTGAGCCAAACCGGTTTCGGCTGGCTGTTGATTTTTAAGATATAGAATGTGATGTGTTCACACAATCAAGTTAATTAACACATCTGTCGCCTCACGTAATTATCTTTGTTTTGTGTTGTGTGTTTTTTTTTGGGGGGGGGGGAAGGAGACAAGGAGAAAATAAGTGGGAACACATCAAAATAAAAAAGCTTCAGCACAGCACAGAAAAAAAAAAATCAACAAAACAACAAGAGAGCCCACTGCATGGGAGAACATATTTGCCAATTATATATCTGATAAGGAATTAATCTCCTAGATTTATAGGGAACTCACACAACTTAATAAAAGGAGGATTAAAAAATCATTTAAAAAATAGGCCAAGGACCAAAATAGACACTTCTCCAAAGTGGACCTACAGAAGGCCAAAAGGCATATGGGAAAAAATGTTCAGAATCACTAATCATCCCAGAGATGCAAATCAAAATGACAATGAGATACCTCTCACACCTGTCAGAATAGCTATTATCAACAAATCAACAAATGACAAGTGTTGGCAAGGATGTGAAGAAAGGGCAGCCTAGTGCGCTGCTGGTGGGAGTGCAGGCTGGTGCAGCCACTGTGGAAAACAGTATGGAGTTTCTCAAAAATTAAAAATGGAACTCCCATTTGACCCAGTAATCCCACTCCTAGAAATATATCCTAAGAAATCAGAAACACCAATCAAAAAGAATATACGCACCTCTATGTTCATAGCATTGCAATTTACAATAACTAAAATTTGGAAACAGCTTAAGTGAAATCAGCCGATGAGTAGATTACAAATCTGTGGTGCATCTACACAATGGAATACTATGCTGCTGTAAAAAAGAAATAACTTTTACCAGTTATAACAGCAGGGATGGATCTGGAGAGCATTATGCTAAGCAAAATAAGCCAGACAGAGAAAGATAAGTATCACATGATCTCACTTATATGTGAAATCTAATGAACAACATAAACTGATGAACAAAAATAGAGCCAGAGACACAGAAGCACTGAAGAGACTCTCAAACCTCAGAGGGAAGGCAGGGGAGAGTGGACAAATGGGAAGAGATCAACCAATGAACATGTAAGCATATATGCATAACCCATGGACACAGACAATAGGATGTGGAAGGGCTGGAGGGAAACAACATTTCAAATTTAATTTTTAGCAACTTTAAAGTATACAATGTGATATTATTAAATATTGTAACCATGCTATACATCACATCCCCAGAACTTTTTCTTATAACTGAAAGTTTGTACCGTTGGACCAAACTGCCCCCATTTCCCCCAACTCTTAGCTCTTAGAAATGAACACCTACTCTCTGCTTCAGTGAGTTCAACCTGATTAGATTTCATATATAACTGAGCTCATTCACTATTTGTGTCTGGCTTTTCCACTTAACATAACATCTTTCAGTTTTATCCATTTTGTTGCAAATGAGATGATTCCTTTAATTATAATGGTTGAATATTATTCAGCAATCATAAAAAAGGAAATATTTATTTTTTCTTTATCTAGTCATCCCTCAATGGACACTTAGATTATTTTCATACGTTGGCTGAGTGGTCAGATTATTATGACCAACCGATGTCCCTGCCCTCGTGCCTGGCTGGGAAACCTGAATGTGCAGTGGGGAACCTGAGCATGCACCCTCCACCCAGCGGAGCTTGACAGGGTTGAAGCTCGCCAGATCTGAATCTTACCCAATGAGGGTAGGGCTGGCTGGGTCTAGGTCTCTTGTAATTTTGAGGCACGTGTGGATTGTCAGGGACTTGACTCTGGCTCCCAGACTCTGACAGGAGGAAGATTTTCATATACATTTTAGTAATTTTCTTTCATCTATGACACTTCTATTATAGAGAAAGGACAAATAGCAATATTAAAATATTTCTTCTAATTCCTTTTTAATGTGCATGAATTTCGTGCACCAGTCCACTAGTGTATGTGTGTGTGTGTGTGTGTGTATATATATATATATATATATATATATATATATATATATATAACCATGCATCTGAACAACCTGAATGACTGGAATGACCTGTGACAGTCGCCATAACGTGCATTGACCACCAGGGGGAAGATGCCCAATGCAGGGAGCTTCCCTCTGGTGGTCAGTGCAATCCCATAGCAGACATGCCACCCAGCCAGAAGCCAGGCTCATGGCTGGCAAGTGCAGCTGCTGCAGTGGGAGCCTCTCCAGCCTCTGCAGCCGTGCTACTGAGCAGCAGTGGAGGTGGCAGGTGCAGTGGGGCGAGGATAAGTGGCAACGGATCTGTGCCCAGCCCTGACTGGAGCTTTTCCCTGGCCGCCGTCTGCTTCAACACTGCTACATCTCTTGAGGGAATTTCAGACTGCTGGGTTTCGACTCAACCTGGCCTGTGTGGATTGGGCCAATATCCAGCAATCCAACATCCCCTGAGGGGTCCTGGATTGTGAGAGGAAGCAGACCAAGCTGAGGGACCCCACTCACCCCACTCGTGCATGCCTCTGATTATAAACAATGCTACAACATGTAATGTAGGGTTGCTAATATCTCGTTGAGCTACTTCTTTAATTTCTTTTGAAAATATATCCAGAAATGAGATTGCAGGATCATATAGTAATTATACTTTTAATTTTTTGAGAAAGCTCCATTCTGGTTTTCATAGTGAGTGTCCCAATTTATTAGTATATCCTCACCATCTGTGTACAAGTGTGACTTTTCCACTACACTTTCACCAACACTTATTATCTTCTTTTTTTGTTTGTGTGTGTGTGTATGTGTGTGTGTGTGTGTGTGTGTGTGTGTGTGTGTGTGTTTATAATAGACACTCTAACAGGTGGTTATGATATCTCATTGCTCTGATTTGTATTTCCTTGATGTTTAGTGATGTCTAGCACCTTCTTATGTAACTGGTGGTCATTGTATGCCTCTGGAAAAAGTATATATTCAGGACTTTTACCCATTTTTAAATTGCTTTGTTTGTTATTATTATTGAGTTGTATAAATTACTAATATACTTTAATCTGTTAATAGACATATGATTTGCAAATGTTTTATCCCATTCCTTATGTTGTCTATTTATCTTGTTGAGGTTTTATTTTGCTATACAGAGCTTTTTAGTTTGTGATAATTCCATTTGCTTGATTTTATTCTATTGCCATTGTTTTCAGTATTATATACAAATTATTTTCAAGAGCAATGTCAAAGAACATTTTCTTTTATTAGTTTTGTAGCTTTAGGTACTTAAGCATTTAATCCTTTCAAGTTAAATTTTGTGTACGGTGTAGGGTATACGTTCAATTTCATTATTTTGCATGTGAATATCTAGTTGTTTCAACAACATTTACTGAAGAAACTATGAAGTCCCAATGTTTATTTTTGGTACTGTTATCAAAGATCAGTTGACTTTATATATGTGTGGGGTTCTTCCTGAGCTGTTTATTATGTTCTATATGTCTGTTTTCATGTCAGTAACATATTGTTTTGTTTACTGTAGTTTTGTGATAGAGTTTTTTTTTTCATTTGTAATGTATGAATCTTAAGGTAGATTATGCAGAAATAAAACAAAACAAAAATATATGATAAAATATTCCTTTTGGCTCTAAGCCCCTGCTATTTATGATGTGTTCACATTACCTTTATCATCTATTTAATAATCTAGGTACATGCAACTTGTCCGGGATGCTGTTACAATAACATTAACAAGGAGCAGGCTGCCTGGGCAATGAGGTTGGCAGGCAGAGGCAGTTAGGGGTGATCAGGCTAGCAGAGGGGGCAATTAGGTGTGATCAGATCAGAAAGTCAGGCAGGTGAGCAGTTAAGATCCAGCGGTCCCAGATTATGAGAGGGATGTCCGATTGCCAGTTTAGGTCTGATCCAGGATTGGGCCTAAACTGGTAGTCAAATATCCCCTGAGATGTCCCAGATGGGAAAGGCTGGACTCAGAGGGACTCCCCCTATGCATAAATTTTGTGCACCAGGGCTCTATTTTAATAAGAAACCTATTGGGTGTCTCTTATAAGCAGGAAAATATCTGCTGTGCAAAGAAGTAAAAAACATGACCCATGCCCTTTGGAGACTCATAAACAATTATAGAAAACACAATAAGTCATAATCAAACTTGTATTTCTTAAAAGCAGTATGCTTTTTATAGCACTGGTCAAAATGTCTCTGGATTCAGATATCAAATATAAATGACCAATCACTTTGCAGAAACAAAAATATGACAACTTTTGACTAACTCACATTATACATCAATTGCAATTGGGATGTGTTGGGTCTTTTAAGCCTTCTTTTTCTATTGGTGCTTTTCAGAGTAATAAGATGACTTAGTCTAAGAATACGGCTTTGCTGCAGGCAGCACCATGCATCAGACACTTCATGATCCACCTATTTCCTGATCAAAGGAGAAGTTCCAAACACATTGTCATCAGTATTTGCAGATGCTCCCCCCTTCCAAATGTCTTTTTAAGTATTCAGACACAGCAGTCCGGCTCTTCCTCTGGGTGGTGTCCTTCTCTACAGGCTGTAAGAATAGTTACATGTTTCAATAGGCAGATCTTCCAAAGACTTTACATTTTAAAATAAAAATTATTTCATATTTAGATACACACAGACTCAAAAACTAAGATGATCATCAAAGAAAAATGTGATGATGCCTTCCCCCTTATTTCACAAAGACCAAGCGTAGGGAGTAGGGAGACTTGGATGTGGTTCCTGGGGCAGTTTCAAGAGAGAAGTGCCATTGACAACTGGAGGAAATATCTTTGCCTCAATCATTATGCCACCAGGAGTGCTTGGAACTCAGCTGCACACAGTGGGAGATGGGAGCTCTCAGAAGAGGCAGATGGAGCATGTGAGGAAGCTAGGAAGCAGAAGCTTCCACTGCACTTGGAACCATCTTCTTCCCTCCTTTTTCACACAGCCCATGAGATTCTGAGTTTGCTTGTTCTTGCCTGCAATTGTCCAGGAAGGAACTTACGCCTTCACCTGGATGCCACCCTCAGCCTTGTCCCTCAAGCTCCAGAAGAGCTGAGTCAGAGGGAAGTGTTACTGTGGTTTTTGAAGTCAGTGTTAGGCCAGTTTGCTGATGAAGCTTCAGCTTGGTTGAAGGAAAGACCTATTTTCTTCTTTCTCTTGTTTGTATTCTGCTAGTTCAGAATAACACACACACACTTTTGCCAAGAATAAGGAGGAATTATATTTCCCACCATTTCTAATCTTCTTGAGTGGAACCAATTTATTTTGTGTTGAATGGGGGTGATCATAAGCCAAAAGGTAGCCCTGGGACTGGATTGAAATATGAAGGGAAATTGAAGCATAATAAAGCCCCATGCATGGTGGTTTGCACCAGATCCATAATTACTGCATAAACTGTTCTTATATAGACAGGTGCAGGTAATTAAGCAACGCATTGACAATTTTTCAGTCCCTAAGCCATTTCCAAGGGAGCTGGGATACTGCCATGTACAACAGACAGACCTTACTAGATTGGATCAGGAATGAATTTCTACTCCACAGTTCTGTCTCATATGAAACAATTAAAATTTAAATCTGTTCTTTTAACTCAGTATAAAATTTATCTATTATATCTTATAGGGTTGGTTACCTTCTGGTATATCATTTGCTATATTATATATTAATTTTCAATTTAAATTAGGATTACAAAATAATGTAGTATTCAAGTTTTAAAACTTCCTGGGACATAACATTTGTTAATAAAGGTATCATGCACTTAACAAATTGACAAAATTCAATGAGAAAAAAATGGTATTAAAAATAGTAGTTCCCACATATTATGTGCCTTTATTTTTAAATTAAAAAGCATTTTATTATTTTTTAAATAAATTTTATTGATTTTTTACAGAGAAGAAGGGAGAAGGATAGAGAGTTAGAAACATCGATGAGAGAGAATCATCGATCAACTGCCTATTGCACACTCCCTACTGGGGATGTGCCTGCAACCAAGTTACATGCCCTTGACCAGTATTGAACCCAGGACCTTTCATTCCGCAAGCCGATGTTCTATCCACTAAGCCAAACTGGTTAGGGCTTAAAAAGCATTTTAAAATTTATTTTTAATTATAGTTGAAATTCAATAATATATTAGTTTTAGGTGTAGGACATAGTGATTGGACATTTCTATAACTTGCAAATTATTATAAAAATAATTCAAGTACTCTTCTGACACTGTGTATATTTATTATAATATTATTGACTAGATTCCCTATTTTGTACTTAACATTAATGTGAGTGTTTTTATTTTTTTTAATATATTTTATTATTTTTATTATTTTTTAAATAAATCTTTATTGTTCATGTTATTACAAATGTTCCTCATTCCCACCCCCTCCATTGCTCCCCTCCACCAAATTTCCATTCAACCCTCTGCCCTTTCCCCATCCCCCATTGTCCTCATCCATAGGTGCAGTTTATGTTCAGTCTCTTCCCACCACCCCCTCCCCATTTCCCCGAGAATCATCAGTCCACTCCCCTTCCATACCTCTGATTCTATTATATTCACCAGTTAATATTGTTCATCATGATTTTTACTTGCCTTGGTTTTTAGACTCATTTGTTGATAGTTATGTGTTTGTTCATAATTTTTATCTTTATTTTCTTCTTCTTCCTAAAGAACCCCTTTTAGCAATTCATATAATTCTGGCTTGGCAGTGATGAACTCCTTTAGCTTAAATTTATTTGTGAAGCTCTTTATCTGGCCTTCGATTCTGAGTGATAGCTTTGCTGGGTAGAGTATTTTTGGCTGTAGGTTCTTGTTACTCATCACCTTGAATATTTCTTGCCATTCCCGTCTGGCCTGCATGGTTTCTGTTGAGAAATCAGCTGACATTCATATGGGTGCCCCTTTATAGGTAACTACCTGCTTTTGTCTTGCTGCTTTTAATATCCTCTCTTTGTCTTTAGCTCTTGGAATTTTAATTATGATGTGTCTTGGTGTGGTCCTTTTTGGATTCCTTTTGTTTGGGGTTCTGTGTGCTTCCTGGACATGTAAGTCTATTTCTTTCACCAGGTGGGAGAAGTTTTCTGTCACTATTTCTTTCAATATGTTTTCTGTATCTTGCTCTCTGTCATCTTCTGGGATTCCCATAATTCTGATGTTGGTTCGCTTGAAGTTGTCCCAGAGGTTTCTTACACCATCTTCAACTTTCTGGATTCTCGTCTTCTTGCTTCTGCGGGTGAGTGTCCTCTGGCTCTTTGTGTTCCAAATCTTAGACTTGATTCTTGCAATCTTCCAATCTGTTTTTAGGACTCTGTATAATATTTTTTATTTCAGAGAATGTATTCTTTATTTCTAGTTGACCTTTTATTATTTCTTGTTGACCCTTTATTATTTCTTGTTGATCCCTTCATATCCTCATAGGTCTCATTTATTTTATCGGTCTTTTCTAGGAGATTGTTGAACAACCTTACAAGCGTGGTTTTAAACTCTATATCCAGTCGCTTTTTGTCCTCCATTTCTTTCTTTTGTGATCTGTTTCCTCGTTTCGACATTTTCGCCGCTTCCCTGAGTTGGTAGGTTGGGAGGATCAGCTGTGTTTATGCCAGGAGACAACCTTATTCCACTAGACTTGGAAACCTGCAAAAGCCTCTGTTCAGCTTGGATGGGGCAGTTTCAGGGTGGAGCCTACAGCCTTGGCTTCAGGTTAGCCCCACCCTCTGAGGTTCCTGAGTCTCAGTGTTCCTCAGTGTCCTTTGGTACTCGCTGCAAGCACCTCTGAGAGAAAGGCACCCTAGAGCTTCGCCCGCTACCAGACAGTGTAGTCTCTCCCCCAACAAGCCCACAACTGGGGTTCAGAGCAGTTGGAAGTGGGGTTAAGAACAGTCTGGAGCTTCCTGCTAGGGCAATCTCGCAGCCCAATCAACAGTCTGTCCTCTGTGCGCGCAATGTGCGCAACTCCAGAGTTCTGCCTTTCACCCCTCTGCTGAGCTCCCGCCTTACAGCCCAGATTCCCCCTGTATGAGGCTGGGGCCCTAGGGTCTTGCCCAGGACTGGGGTTCAGTTCAGTCAGAACTGGGGCTCAGCACAGTCCTGAGCTTTTGAGTCCTTCCCACTGGGGCAATTCAGCAGCTCAGTGAACAGTCCCTCCTCTGTGCCCAATGTGCGTGACTCAGGGGCTCTGCACTTCACTGCTCAGCTGAGCTTCCGCCTTACACCTAGATTCCCTCTGTGTGAGCCTGGGACCCCAGGGTCTCGCCCAGAACTGGGGTTCAGTGCAGTCGGAGTTGGGGTTCAGTACAGTCCGGAGCTTTTATCTCCTTCCCGCTAGGGAACGCCAGCCAGGCACTCAGCTGCCCCTCCTCTCCGGCTCAGTCCTCTCCCAGCGCGCGCACCGCACCTCCGTATCTTAGGCTTTTACAGCTCCTCTGATTGTCCTTCAGGTTTTCTCTTTCCTTCTAGTTGTAGAATTTCCAGTCAGTCAACTTTCCTGTAGTTCTGGATAGTGTCCACTTTATAATTTAGTTGTATTTTTTGAAATTATTGAGTGTGGCTGCAGTTAGGCTTTTACCTCTGCCGCCATCTTGTTGCAATCCTTTTAATATATTTTATTGATTTCTTAGAGAGAGGAAGGGAAAGGAATAGAGAGTTAAAAACATTGATGAGAGAGAAATATCGATCAGCTTCCTCATGCACACCTCCTAACTAGGGATGTGCCCGCAACCAAGGTACATGTCCTTGACCAGAATTGAACTTGGGATCTTTCAGTCCACAGGCTGACGCTCTATCCACTGAGTCAAACCACTTAGGGCTATGACTGTTTTTATAATGTGCAATTTGCATGTATCAATTTCTCCATCTTTTTTAAATTGTCCCCTTCCATCTGTCAACCTCAAAATGTTCTCTGTATCTATAAGTTTGATTTGGTTTGTTCATTTATTTTTTCCCTACATGTGAAATTACATATCATTTGTCTTATTCTGTCTGAGTTATTTCACTTATCATAATACCCTTTAGGTTTATCCAGGTGGTTGCTTCTATCAATGGACACTTAGGTTGCCCCCACATCTTGGCTATTCTATCTATTAAAAGAGTAATATGCAAACCGACCATTACTCTATCACACAAGATGGTCACCCCCAGTGGTCAAAGATGGCTGCCCCCATGTGGACACAAGACGGCCAGCAGGGAAGGGCAGTTGGGAGGGACCAGGCCTGCAGGGGAGCCCAGTTGGGGGCAATCAGGTCTGAAGGGGAGGGCAGTTAGGAGTGACCAGGCCTGCAGGGGAGGGCAGTTAGGGACAATTGGTCAGGCAGGGGAGCAGTTAGGCACCAATCAGGATGGCAGGAGAGCAGTTAGGGGAAATAAGGCAGGCAGGCAAGTGAGTGGTTGGGAGCCAGCAGTCCTGGATTTTGAGAAGGATGTCCGACCACCAGGAATGGGCTTAAGCGGGCAGTCGGACATCCCTTGAGGGGTCTCAGATTGGAGAGGGTGCAGGCTAGACTGAGGGACACATACCCACCCCTTACCCGCCCCTCCCGCTCATGCATGAATTCCATGCAACAGGCCTCTAATTATAAATAACATTGCAATAAACATAAAAATGCGTATGTCATTTCAAAACATTTGTTGGATTTCTTCTGATAAATAACAAAAAAATTGCAATCCTGGATACTTCTTTGTTTCTTGTTGTACCCTTTTTCAAAATGTCTATTTTGTCTGATATATGTCTTTCTATTCCATTTTTTTCATTTCCATTTGCATGAAATATATTTTTCCATCTCATTATTTTTCATCCGCAAGTGTTTTTAAGTCTTAACTGGGTCTCTTATAAACAACATATGTATTAGTCTTGTTTTCTTATACATTCAGTCATTTGAGTTGTGTGCCCAGAATTCTTATGATGAATTCTTAATGACTGTATTGAGAATGACTGTATTGAGAATTGGGTCATTAAAATAGAGCCTTAAGATGGACCCAAATCCAATTAGACTTGTATACTTATTATAAAAGAATATTAAAACATAGACACATGTAGAGAAAAGACTACTGAAGGACACTTTGAAATGATGGCAAGCTGAAAGCCACAGAGAAAGGCCTGGTAAGAAATCAACCATGTCCACACCTTAATCTTGTACTTCTGTCCCCTAAAACATCTTCTATACTAATAAAAGGGTAATATGCTAATTAGTTATTCAAGAATATCAATATTCCCATTATGAAGTGTCAGAAGTAGAAGAGATAGAGCAAGATAATGAAATTTTATTTGAAGAAATAATGACAGAAAACTTTCCCTACTTGGTGAAAGAAATGGAATGGCAAGTCTGGGAAGCTCAGAGAGTCCCAAACAAGAGGAACCCAAGAGGTGTGGACCAAGGCTCATCATAATTAAAATGCCAAGGGTTAAAGACAAAGTGAGACTTTTAAAAGCAGCAAGAGAAAATTAGTTAATTACTTACAAGGGAGTGCCCATGTGACTGTAAGCGGATTTCTCAACAGAAATTTTGCAGGCCAGAAGGGCATGGCAAGAAATATACAACCAAGATTACTCTACTCAGCAAAGTTATCATATAGAATTGAAGGAAAGATAAATAGCTTCACATACAAGAAAAATATAAAGGAGTTCATTACCATCAAACCAGTATAACATGAAATTTTAAAGGTATTCTTCAAGAAAAGGAAGAAGTAGGAAAAAAGAGTTAAAAAATGAACAATAAAATGGCCATAAATACATATCTCTCAATAACTGAATCTAAAAATCAAAAAAAGCAAACAAGAAATCTAATGAACAAAACAAGCTGATGAATAAAATAGAATCTGAGGCATGGAAATATGGAACAGGCTGCAGAATCTCAGAGGGAAAGAGGAGCTCAGGGAAAGGTTAACCAAAGTTCTTATATTCATACTAGAGGCCCAGTGCATGAAAGTCGAGCACTAGTAGGCTCACTAGGCCTGGTCAGCGATTGAAGCATGAGCGTCTGGCATGGAAGGGCAGGTCCCAACTGACCTCTGAGTCCTGGGCAACACCTGGGCCACCGAGACCCCATGAGCCCCTTCTCTGCCTGAGACACAGTGCCCGAGTCCCCATGCGGAGATGCAGTCAGCGTGGCTGGACACCACAGGCCAAGGCACAGCATGGGCATCTGGGCTGCCCACTGATGCTGCAAGGATGCAGACAGGTAGCCTGCTCTTACCCGGCTGGCCTTGCAGACCAGCCCCTGTGCAGCGGGTGGTAGTGGGTGTCCCCACATCCTGCGCCTGTGTCTGCCACCCTCCGTTGTGTTTATCTGAAAGAAGCAGCAAAAGCAGCAGCTTCAGCTCTACTCCAAGGAGTGGTGAGGGTGGGGCCAGGCTGCCTAAGAGAGGCTATAGCCAGAGAGCAAGGGACTTGTCGTGGTGCCCACTCCAAAACTACAGCTGTGAGCACATTTAGTGCCCAGTGGGGGCCTTGGCAGGAGCCAAGAGTTGGGGCAGAGGCCAAGCCTGATCAGGGCCAAGATCACCAGGAAAGCCCCAGGCCAGATCAGAATCCACTGGGAGCCTGACTGGCCGCTATAGTCACGGTTTACCTGGTAGAGGCTGCACAGGTGTGGGTCAGGCTCCTCGCAGGCGCCAGGCACCTAAGCAAAGGGGGTTCTCTAGAACATGAGCCCTGGTGTCCTGAGAGAGAGTAGCAGGGGGAGTGAGAGGGAGCTTGGTAGACACATTCTCACCACACCACTGTCCTCGTCACCCCGCCCCCAGGTAGCCAGCGAGAGGTTGCAGTAGCCCACCCAGGCCCCGTAAGAGAGTGGTCACCACCACCCACCCCCACTTCCCCATCCCAGCCCAGGGCCCAGCCCTGACCAGGTGCTCAGGGCCTGCAGGCTGGGGGGAGGGACCTAGGAAGTTGGCCATCAACCCTCATATGGCGATCAGGTGATTCCAGTTGTCCTGGTCATTCTGGTTGTTCCTTTGTAATGGGTCGCTTAGGCTTTTATATATATATAGATGTCCATTACCTATGGACACAGACAATAGGGTGATGAAGTCTTGGAGAGGTGTGGGATCTCAGTAGAGGGAGTATAGGGGGAGTAAGGGAGATATCTGTAATTCTCTCAACAATAAAGCTTAAAATATATATATATATTTATATAAACTCTTAGGAACAAATTGGCAATGATATATAACAGAGACAATAAATGAAACAGGAAGATAATGTTTAAGGCTGTTAAATATACAGATTTATTTTTCATTTAATTAATATACTATAAATTATATTTAACATATATGTTAATTAATATATCTTTAAAATGTTTCTCAATCATAAACATAAAACAAACTTAACTTTGTCAATTCCAATAAAAATAGAAAAACAAAGATAATTATTTTGGACACATGGTTATTAGGTCTATTTTATTATTCTCGAATTTAAGTCTATAAAACCATCCTATATAATAAAGAGCTAATATTTAAATGGTCATCACACTGTCACCCCTTACTGGCTCAGACACTCAACACTGGGGAGATAGAAGGGGGACCAGCCAGTCTTTGGCCTGTGAGAAGACAAGCTGCCCACCCCACGAACCTGGGTGCCAGTGCCTGTGGCTGTCACATAGGCAAAGCCTCCCACCCACGATCCCCTGTGGCCGTGGCCATCCCAGGTGAAGCTGGTCCAGTTCCTGAGTGCCTACAGTCAGCTAGAGGGAGGGAGTCACGGGTCCTGAGTGCCTGTGACCCGTCATAGGAGAGAATCCTGTGTCCCAGGTGTGGGGTAAGGCAGAGATGGTTAGCGGGGATCAGGCCATCAGGGGAGCAGTTAGGGGAGATCAGGCTGGTAGAAGAGTAGTTAGGGGCAATCAGGCAGTCAGGTAGGTGAGCAGTTAGGAGCCAGCAGTTCTGGATTGTGAGAGGTAGTTGAACATCCCCTGAGAGGTCCCGGATTGGAGAGGGTGCAGGGTGGCTGAGGGAATCCCCTTATCCCCCTGCACCAATTTTGTGCACCAGGCCTCTACTGTAGTATAAAAGATAGACCATAGCACAGGGAATTAATTTGAAAACAAGGGCTGTATTTTGCCTCTGCAGTAACTTGTTATATGTCATTCAAAAATTCAGTTATCCTGAATTTTTCTCAGTTTCTCTTTCAACGTGAGGAGGTTGAACTAGATCAAAGGAACTGGCATCCCTTCTCACATTAGTGTTTTATAGCTATTACAGAACAAACCAGTAACAGTGAAAATAGAATTTCTGAAGAAAGAAAACGGATATTTTTCTGGAAAATATATGAACACTTTATTAAAGAACTAATTGTAAAGAAAAGATATGCAATTGTTAAGAAAATACCCTGAACTATTATTCTCTCATTTCATAAAAATGGAGAGAAAAAATGGGTTTCAATGAGAAAAAAAAATGTTTAGAAAGAAAAAAAGACAATAGATTTAATCTTGAAGGTTTTTAAACACTGAAATAGAATACAAAGCAAAGCTAAATGACTTTCTTTCTTGGATGCCCTTTAAAGCAATATAATCACTTATTAATTTGTTCTTATAATAAATATATTATGGACTTAGTAGGTGCAAAGTAATATGTTAGGTGCTAGATATAAATTAGTGAGCAAAAACAGAAATATATTCCTACTTTCATTCTTATATAAAAATTATTTAGCAATCAAATGAACATAAACATAAAATTATTTGAAGAAAATATATCTGTGGCTATACTTAGAATGAGGAACTGGAGGGAAGTTTATGAAGGCTTCCATAAGTAAGTGGGCTTTGAACTCTGAAAGAAGCACAAAGGACTTGCTAGTCTCAGATACCACATATAAACTCCCCTTTATTATTAGCAAGATCCTGATATGTTTTTCTTTCTCTTTCTAGCCATCAATGTGCTCACCTGAATAACTAACTCCCAGCCTTTTTTGCAACTAGGAGTACAAATGAAGCAAATTTCTTGTTCGTGGGCAATAATCAGAACACAGATAGTAACTTCTCCAAAAGCTATGTTTTTAATATATGTGCTGCACTCTTCTCTTTATCGTGTATTTTTTTTTCTTTCTAGCTGCAATAGAGATGCAATATCTGGATATACAACAACCATCTTGTGACAGTGAAGCACAGAGTCACATAACAAGTTGTGACAGATCAAGATCAAAGCATTTCTTCATTCATTTCCAAGTGATGGGGACTTAATAATTTATCTGAGCAGCAATACTAGATGCAATTAGCACTAAAATCTTGATTCCATATATTAGCTAAAAACCATGGAAATCCTTAACAAGCTTCTACTGGTTGATTCATCAAAGCCATCTAAACCTTCTGAAATGAATATTGGTGGATATTGTCGATTGAACTGTTACCTGTAGCTGTACCTTTCTGCTCCAACCGGTGTGGTTATTCACTTATTAAATGTCAGTTATATTTCCTGCTAAGCCTATTGTCAGATGTATTTGGTGTTGCAATTATGTTATTTAGTTACATACTAAAATAATGAATGGAGTGTAAAAAAGTTTTACTTTTATTTTATAAAAACAAAGTAAATGATATTTTAAATGCAGTGACTGAAAGTTGCTAAAAATATGTCCTAATGCATTTAGTGAAAGCTATGTTAAAAAATTAAGAAAAGTATAATAAAATCCAAGAAACATTTTGCACTTGATGATCTTCATTGTTCCAAATAAAAGTAAAACTTGGAATTAAGAATATGATGCAACGTGTGTGTGTTTGTGTGTGTGTGTGTGTGCCTGTGTGTGTGTGTGTGTGCGCGCGCTTGACAGACAGGGAAATAAAAGAAACTTCAGTTAAACAACCGATATTCAGAGAAATATCTTAATCAAAGATCAGCAAAAATAAAATGCTTTAGGTTTAACTGTGAAGGTAAAAGTATTCATTTTTCATGGTTTTGTATCTTAAGTGATTTTTTTGATTATTTAACCAGATTATAATGAAGTGATAGAATGAGATACTACTCAAGATTCTATTATACTATTACTTTAAAAAGAATTTATCCAATTTTAACAATGAAAATATTGAAACAATGACTGAATCCAATTAAGTCCTTTGATTCAATATGCTACTTGTTTATGGATGCAAAATGTAACTTAAAGTTTATATGTGGCTTGGGTTCCATTCCATGTGCAATCCCTGACCACCATTTTGTCTGAAAAACACTGATATGCATACATAGCAGGCATCAATCATGAACTCTATGTTCTGTGAACATTAACCCATATTGGTCTATATTTTTTCATTATGTAAGCTATCCCCTGAACATAAGTGAGGTACATCAGGAACTGAGTTCATCTTTTTGAACCAAAATGATAGTATTTAGTATCCTAGACAAATAATTTATATAGCCGTGCAGCACTAAGTTGCTCCCATGCACCAAACGATACTTTGAAAGTCTGAAAGAGTTAATTTCCAGAATGCCAACTTGGTATCAACTAGTTTTCTTATTAAATATACACGTTTTATAGGAACACAAAATGGCAACTTAGCAAAAAAAAAAAAAAAAAAGAAAAAAAAAAGAAACACTTCCAAACCTGCCTAATTGTATAGGTACTTAAAATAGCTCAGTTTTGGCAATTTATTGCAAGAACTATTCCCTCCCCACTAGAGAGCAAGGGCATTATGTATTAATTTAACAACAGCTGCAAAATGGCTGCTACTACTATGCCTATGTAAATTATTTTTATCATGCTTTATTGTGGACATTTTGGGTCCAGTGACCACTAGATAATTTAATTGCCTACAATTTTTCTAGAATTCTACATCACTCCAGCATGTTCTCATACAATCAGCTGAAATATACATGGCCGCAGAGGAGTGATGCCATGTTAGGCTTCAAAATCCTGTTTATATATACTTGTTATGTAATAATATTTACTTGAATATGTAATAATATATACTTGTTCCTGAGTGAATCTATAGTGTGTAAGGGTAGGTGTGTATGTTTTAATCCTGAACTGAGTTTGCTATTCGAGGTAGCCTCTCCCCTCAAATAATAGTGGCTAAATATATTTTTTAAAAAGTAAGTATATTCCATAAAGTTCTAATGAGCACTGTTGACTTGAGATCTTGCTATACATATAGTAAATGGTTGAGTGAGTATGTGTGTACACACACAGGCATGTGGGTGGTAGGTGGTTTTGGAAAGAATTTTCCATACCGTTGTCCCTTTTTCTAAACATCTGACAAACCTCTATTTATTGCAATACACATACATTAGTTTATATTGATATGAGCCTTTTAAAGTGGAATTTAAAAAATACAACATTTAAATTTAAAATATCAGTTTAGGCATCTAAACCCAAACTATAGTTCTAACCATAGCAGTTATATTTTGGTTCCATGTAAAACCTCATACAATGGCTACATTAATTTAGGCAGAAACTATTTAGTCAGTCTCCTTCCTGAAATTAATGTATTTTGAAATGTCAATATCTCTTGAAACTCAAACATAAAGATGTCTAAAGAGAGGTATCTTAAAATGGTTGAGGCCCAGAGATGAATTAATAAGATTTACTTCTTGTAGAAATAACTTGTAGAATGTTATTGTGAATTTACATGTCATATATAATATTTATGTCCTTTACATTTTAGAGACATAATCAGTATTCCTGTGAAAGTATCTTATACACATCCTATGTAATAAAAAAATTTGATATGCAAATTGACCATCACCCCAACACACAAGATGGCCACCCCCATGTAGTCAAAGATAATCACCCTATGTGGACAAAAGATGGCCAACAAAGGAGGGCAGTTGTGGGTGATCAGGCCTGAAGGTGAGGGCAGTTGGGAGGGACCAGGCCGTCAAGGAAGGGCAGTTGGGAGTGATCAGCCAAGCAGGGGAGGACAGTTAGGGGAGACCATGCTGGCAGGGGTGCAGTTAGGGATGACTGGGCCAGCAGGGGAGTGCAATTGGGAGAGATCAGGCCTGCAATGGAGGGAAGTTGGGAGGGACAAGGCCTTCAGGGGAGGGCAGTTGGGGATGACCAGGTTAGCAGGGGAGAGCAGTTAGGAGGGACCAGGCTGGCAAGGGAGAACAGTTAGGGGTGACTGGGCCAGCAGAAGAGGGCAGTTGGGAGTGATCAGGCCTGCGGGGGAGGACAGTTAGGGGTGACCAGGCCTGCAGGGCAGGGCAGTTGGAGGCAACCAGGCCAGCAAGGGAGGGAAGTTAGGGACAATGGGGCCAGCAGGGGAGAAGGTAGGCATTGATCATGCTGGCAGAAGAGTGGTTAGGTGGTGATCAGGCTGGTAGGCAGAAGGAGTTAGGAGCAATCAGGCAGGCAGGAAGGTGAGCATTTGGGAACCAGCAGGCCTGGATTATGAGAGGGATGTCCGACTGCCCATTTAGGCCTTGTGGGATTGGGCTTAAACGGGTAGTGAGACATCCCTCAAGGGATCATAGATTGAAGAGGATGTAGGCTGGGCTGAGGGACACACCCACCCTATACACAAATTTCGTGCTCCAGGCCTCTAGTCTTGGCTAGTTCTTGACAATGCATACAGTAGCATTTCTACAATCCTTAACACAGACCTCACACCATTCTTATATTACACACGTGTTTCTGTGTGTGCATCATGTGTGTTTAGTCATGTATATGTACATGTATCAAGAAGGTACACTTGAGTGATAGATATTTTATTAAGTGTTGTCTATAAATTATCTCCTTTATTCATTGCACAACATATAAGAAAAATTATAGCTCACAATAGCTAAGTAACTATTTGGCAAGTGTTGGATTTTGAACTTAAGTAAAATTCCAAAACTATGTTTTTAATAACTATGCTACAGTGAGTGGTAGTTGATCATGAACAATTTATTTTATATATAAATATTCAGATAAAAGAAAATATTCACTAAAAAAACCACAAATGTAATGTCTCAGAGACATGAAAAGATGGAAGCTACATTTACATTTTTATAAGCAAAGATAGTATTCAGAAACTTTATAAAATTTAGCAAGAGGAAAAGATTGGCCAATTTTTTTTTCTGTTGGAAATATATGAAAGCCCATATGCATATGGTAAAACTGTTGATGATGACCATTAAGGAGCTAGAAATAATCCAAAGTGCTTCTAAGTTGTTTTTTTTCATTGTGGTTCAAAAAAGTATCTAAGAGTTTAATGATAATTTGGGAGCTGCTTGGCAGCACAGTAAATAATTTTTTAGAAAAAACCTGAAAATACATCTTTTATGCAGAATATTTTCTACTGCCTCTGTAATAGGAAACATAATAGGGTTGTAAAAGGCAGGTTATATTCAGCTAAACAGACAATAGCATGGTAAGGGGAACTGGTCATCCTCTTTAATGAGATGGCAGCATTGAGACATCACTGACAACCCCCTCCTCTCTGACTCTTAAATCACCACTTACCCATTGAGTGGTGATTTAAGAGTTTCCAGAATGTTTTTTGCTCAGAAACAATTCTGAAGTAGAAATGACATATTGTAAAGCCCTGATCCCACGATGAAGCTTTGGGATGGCTCCCCACATTGAGTGAGTTTGTAGGCTATAGTGACAGTTTCACACTAGACTTTGTATTATTTCTACCACCATATTTATCTACAGAGAATTTCAGGATTCATCTAGCAAAAGAAAGAACTTATATTCTTTTAATCATGTTAATATTTGCTTTACTTATGCCAAACTTTGCCTTCTAGGAAAAGATTTGGATCTATCAGATTTTAAATAATCACCAGATGAAGAAAGAGAATTAAAGATCACAATTATTGAATATGTATTTATTAAAAATATCAGTAAATGTTAAAAGCAAATAACTTAAAACTAGACAAAAGTACTAATGCCAAATGTCATGTTCACCAAAGTTCCAAAGAAATATTTCCTTTCAAATGTTGGGAAGAATATTTTAAAAAACCATTAAACTTCTGATGGCTTATATTCATAATTACCACTGTGTTCTTATTAAAAAAAAAAACTACAGGCACTTGGGGGGAAATCATCAAATGTCTTTCTTCCCAGTTACTTAGATTTATGAGCAGGCTTTTGTGGGAATTTTTTATTATTTTCCTACTCTTACTAATGATAGTGCTCTCTCTGTAGATTTTTAAAGAATGGAACTTTTGTGTGGTCCATTAGAGGAATATGATGAAACATAAAAAAGCTTTTAGAGGAAAACATTATAATTGGAAGAGTCTATATTCACATGGAAATTATTTTCTGGATAAAAATTTTTAAAAACTAGAAGATTGGCAATTCAAAATTTATGTGTGGGTTTCTTAGAAAATATCCTTTATTTTCAAATCCCCAAACAGAATGAAGATATTTATTGCATAGATGGCACAATCAAAATAACAATAAACTTTTTTATTATAAATGAAATAAATGTTGTTTAATATATTTAAATGTTGAAAATAACTTTTTAAATAAAGAAAATATGTGTTGTAATTGAGAAAGGAACAATCCCTAAAGTGAGACTGAATGAAATTCTGAGTTTCTAAATTCTAACATGAAATTATATTGAATCCATAATAGGCTCTCTTTGCATCTTTTAAATAATTGCATGCCAGCATCTTCAAATGTGTAATGTTACCTATGCTAGCCATAATATGGCATTTATTCTTAATAGCATTAGGTACAAACACATTAATCCATTGATTCTCAGGTGCCCTGGGTTGTACACAGGGTATTAATAGAATTTTAAAAGTAAGAAAACTGAAAACCAGAGATGAAAATGAATTTCCCAATGAAACGTGTAGAAAGTGACAGAGAACCAAGGTGTCCTGGCTTTTGGTTCAATGTCCTTCTCATTAAATCATTCTGCAGAATTATTAAGATATAATCTTGCTTATTAAGTATCACAAATCAAGCTATTATTTCTTATACTGTAAGCTGCAGGCTATCAGTTATCTAATTTCAATTATCTAATTTTCATAACAGTAGTTTTCAGTTTTATCCAGTTGAATAAGAAAACATAAGAATACAGTCATTGAAGAAATATAAAGGTAAATGGTAAGAATCATTAATATTTGACAAATAGAATTATAATTTGAAAAGTCTTCCCAAGACAGATTACTAAGAACTATTGAAAAGTAATAGTGATACAAATTTAGTTATTTTTCTTTATCTCAAATTATTCTGATAGAGTAGAATATAACAGCACAAGAACAAATATTCAGCATTGTGCATGGACTTAATAATCAAACTTGAGTAATCAGGATCTGAAGAGGCATAGGAATGTCTACAATGTCCAAATTGTCATTCATCAGTCTCTTCAATAAGTAATTCTCAGTAACAGTAATTTTATTTTAGAGCATAGCAGTACCATTCTAAAACTGCATGTAGAAGAAAGAAAGGGTTTGGCTAAGATGGCATTTATAGAAAGATGAAATCCAAATAAAATAAAAAAGCTGTCAAAAAAACAAGAATCCAGCACCTTGCACCTGATAAAACACCATTGTTTGGGATTTAACATTATGCCAAGTTTTTGTATCATTAAATATGCTGTATTATGACATTACATATATTTACTATTCCTAAAGAAAATCAATAAATTGAAGAATTAGGGAACTTAGATCGAAGTGATGAACATAATTCTAAAACACTTTCAATTGTCACAATGAAGTTGTATCTTGATGTCTTACAGGTCCAGATTGAACATTTTGCAATCAGTGAGTTATTTGGCACTTTGAACTAATTATGTTAGTTAATTGATTAGATATTTTAAAGAGAATTGCTCATTTCTATTTTTTTCATATATCATGTCATTTTCTCCAAAAAAATATAGAATTTTTAGAATCCCTTAATTAGAAGTAAGTTGGCAGTTTGTTGTTGTTGTTTGTTTTTGTGACAGTCTTATTACCACTTAGTAGACAGAGAACCACACCTACATATTACATTCTCACCGACAGTGCCACTTGGCAAAAGCCATAAGCCTTTGAGTAAGAAGCAGGAAACCTGCCTTTTCCCAGGGCCCACTGAAACAACAATACAAAGAGGGGTAGGACTTTTCAGAAAGCATTATGCTTGAGGCTCAGGTAAAAAAGTTTACTTATGACTCAGGCTGGATTAGAAAAACCACAAACCACCCCCTCTCCCACCATGAAGCTTTCACTGAGGAACAATAAAAGCCATTTATCATGTGCATACGACAAAGAGAAACCTTCCCTGACAGATGTATAGGGCCTACTGAAAGCTAAATGCGGGGTAGAGATTTGGGGAAAAACTCTTTGCCTTTACCAAAAGAACAAGGCAGTGGCAGTGCTCCATAGGAGGCATTTGAGCCTGCCATGCACTGAAGTTTATAAGAACAACAACAAAATGAAACTCATATGAACATATTGAGTTGATGCTATACAATAAGAATCTTATGCCTATTTCTGAGCATAAATACTCTTTATCACAGTCTGCTTCTTGATGTCCATCATTTAATAAAAAATAATGCGACACTGAAAAAAGTGAGAACAAGAGAATGATCTTTAGACAAAAGAATAAATCATTAGCCAAACCAGATTTAGAGGTGGGAACTATTATACAGGGTCTTAAAATAACTATTAATGTGGTAAAGTGTCTTGCAGAAAAGGTAACTAACACTGTATTAGTAGGGATTCTCAAAAAAAAAAAAACCAATAGCTATATATACATATACATACATATATATATATATATATATATATATATATATATATAGCTATTGTATATATATATATATATATATATATATATATATATGTATATTTCCCCAAAATGTATATATACACGTTGAATAATTATAAATCAATGTTTATTAAAATACGTTTCATTTTCAAAATTGAGCTATCAGCTGTTAAAGTGAGTATACATATTGGGAGGACACCCTGGAGGGAGAGAGAGAGAGAGAGAGAGAGAGAGAGAGAGAGAGAGAGAGTTGATTTTAAGGGATTGGCTCACAAAATTGTGGGAACTGGCAAGTTCCAAATTGTGAGGCTGGAGATTTTAGCAGCAGATGTTGCAGTCTTGAGTCCAAAGGCAGTTTGGAAACAGAATCTATCCCTTTTCAGAGGAACTCAGTCTTTTCCCTTAGGCCTTCAACTAATTATAAAGGACTCTCCCACATTGTATAAAGTAATCTATTTTACTCAAAGTCTACCAACTTAAATATTACATCTAAAGAACACCTTCATAACAATATCTAGTCTAGTATTTTACCAAACAACTGCATATTTCACAATTATAGTAAATTTGATGAATTGATAGAGGATGAGTGTGGACAGATATGAGAGTGAGAAATTCCTGGGGCTGTAGTCACTAGGGGTCTCTATATTTTCTCAGGTGTTGATCCAGGAGGGATCTGAGAAAGATCCTGTCATCTTCCTGACAAAGAGAGGTGAGAAGTGCCCATTGTGAAACCCTTCCAGAACCTTCTTCAGAATAAAAGCCTACTCAACCTGAAAAGACTCACCAGAGGGCAATAATAAAATCAATCCTACCTCCTACCAGGAAGAAGATAATTCTTCCCCACCATAGCCTACTACAGCTTTCCTGTCTAACCTAAATGGGGTTATAATAGTAATACAAAAAACTTAACAGTGGACTGCGTTTCAAAGAAATGAATTGGGACTATTACATTGAAGGAAGTGAGCCAGGGGAAGATGGAGGAAAAAAAACAAACTGTATTCCTAGAGGAGAGACAGAAATCCTTGTGAAAATCATACCCTGAGTACGAATTCTAAAAGGCTAAAGACTAATCAGAAGACAATGGAATGCTTCTGCTTCCCTACACTCTCCACCACACCAGAAGTCCAGTATAATAACAGTGATGTGGAGCAGAGAGACCTGCAAGACCTACACTCCCAATGAGGAACAGTCCAAGAAATCCCAAAGCTAAGAATTCAGACAAAAACAAGGAAGCTAGGGAAATTTGAAGCCTCATTATGAGAAATCCTATCCAATAAAGAGGGAGTATGCTAATTGACCCTGACACCATTGCAAAGATGGCAGTGCCTAGAGCAAATAAGGAGAAAATATGCTAATTGACTGCTATGCCCTCAAAGATGGCAGAGCCCACAGCCACAAGGTGGCTGCGCCCAGTCCCCTCAGTCCTGCTGGAGCAGCAGGCAAGCAGCATGACTGGGTCAGCCCCCATACGGGTCCGTCGCTCCATGCGCCTACCTCCAGAGTCCCCTGGCCCTTCAGGCCTCCAGCTGCCCAGGGCCCGCCCGAGGCCCAGGGAAGCCTCAGATGTCAGCTGCCCAGGACTGGCCCAAGGGATGGCCAAATGACTAAACAAGCAGGTTGCCTGGGGCGACTAGGCCAGCAGGGAGGTTAGTAAGGGATGACCAAACAACTGAACAGCAGGCTTTGTGGGGCAACCAGGCTAGTGGGGGAGGGAGGGCAATAAGGGCAATCAGGCTGGCAGGGAGGATTGTTGGGGGTGACCACGCTGGCAGGGGGACAGTTGGAGCAACTAGGCTGGTGGGGGAGCAGTTAGGGGTTAATTTGAGGGTGAGGAAGTCAATTAGCATATTCCCACCTTATTGGCTTTGGGTGCTGCCATCTTTGTGATAGGTCAATTAGCATATTCCCTCTTTATTGGATAAGATAGGATTTATTTGTTTCTCAGTGTTGAGCCTAAGACTGTTAAATGCTTAGACTGTATTTTTCCCATAGAGTTAAATACTAATTTTTTTTTCCCATAGGAAATTTCAATCAGAACTATGAGACAATATCAAAAGTATAAAAAACACATAATTAGAACAATAGAAGATAAAGACAGAGTGAATGAAGCAAAGGAAATATTTGAAGTAATAGTGTAAGATAGACACCAAACTGCAGATCCAGGAAGCTCAGACAATATCAAGTTATATCATATTCAAAATGAAGAAAATTAAAGACAAAGAAGAAATCTTGAAGGAAATGGGAGGAAACAATAACTCTCCCTTACCTATAGATAAACAAAATAAGAATACATCAAAACCATTTACTTAAGTCAAGGATGGATAAAATCTTTAAGTTGTTCAAGAAAATAATTTTCAATCTGTCTTTACATCCAGTAAAATTAACCTTCAAAGATTAAGGAGAAATAAAGATTTTTCCAGACAAAAACTGAAGAAATTCATTTCCAGCAGAGATGTACTAAAATAGCTCCTCAGGCAAAAGAAATATGTTGTAAGTTATAAACTGGAATCTGTACTAAAAAACAAACAAATAAACAAAAAAAAAAAACCAAAAAAAAAAACGAATAAGGGCCAAATATAAGCTAAATACAAATGCCTATATCTTATTCATAATTGATACAAAATAACAACTGAAATGAATATAGTAACAATATATTGGATAATTATATCACATGTATAAGTGACATAATGGCAGCAACATTACAAGGGATGAGAAAGGAATTGGGAATACTGTTAGAAGGCATCTGCACTACACCTAAAATAATACAGTGGTACTGGAAAGTGGATCAAGATTATTTAAAAATGCATATTATAGCAATCCTCTGCCCACCTGTTTCTGGACCCGGACTTCTCCAAGCCATTTGCTCCCAGGCATTCTCTCCGTTGTGACCTGCAGACCTGCAGATGGATGCCAGACAGGGTCAGTGGTCAGCATTAGTCAACTAAACTCATTAGTCAACAGAGCCAAATATCAACAGGACAGCAGAGAGAATCCAAGATGGCAGCATAGGTAATCACCTGAACTGCTGCCTTGCACAACAATTTCAAAACCACAACTAAAAGACAAAACATCCATCACCCAGAACCACGAGAGGGCTGGCTGAGTGGAAGTTCTACACTAGAGGAAAGAGGAAAGAGCTTTGAGATGTGCACAATCGCTGAAAAGATAAGGTACAGAGGTGCACAAATCGGGCTGGCAGCAGGCGCTGTTTTTTCAACCCGAAGGGAGACAGGCTCCCAATTGCTCTGAATTCCAGTTTCTGGGGAGATGTGAGGGACCCAGGCTCCTGCAGGGAGAAGCTGGACTGTCTGCCATTGGATCGGAAAGTTAGGGTGGCTTGCTCACAGGACTGCATGCAGGAATAATTGTTTACTGCGATGGGACACAGGGACATGGTCGGGGATGCGGTCGGAAATGCAGAGACAGCTGACAGGCAATCATTGCTGTTTGCCATACCCTAGCCTAGTGACGCCCTGACACTGTGCCCTGTACATTCTGCAAACCCACCCAAGCTCCATGCAGTGGCTTTTGCATATGAATGGCCTGCCTATTGTGTTATCACAGTTCCTCTCATCTATTAATAAATGATAAAATTTAAGTAAATTAGTCATTCATGTTCTTCAGTTAATGAACTATAATGTTATCAAAATGGATAAGATTTAACATTTAATCAAGTCATAGTTTTAAAAATCAAGTAAGATTTGTCAAGCATAATTTATTTATGTCATCATAAAAAAGCTACCTCTTTAAGACTTTTAAGTAAGAGAACCCACACAGTTTCATAAATCAAAAGTAAATTTTTGAAATCCCAACCACTTTGAGATGTAGAAAAATAAACTGCACCTTAAGATAGAAGGAACATGAGCAAGTTTTTATACACCAAGAAGCTTCTGTTGTTTTCCTAATGTAAAGAAAAATAATAACCACCACCAAAGTTCCTTATCTTTATCTGTTTCTGTTGATATTATCCTATTGTTTAAATGTTCCTCAGGGTTAATGGTGTGTGGTTAATTAAGCTACATGTTTAAACCTCCTTGGGGGAATCTCTGGCAAGTTTATTCTTGGTCAGAATCTCTGGGGTGTCTGCCTGGCCAGTTCTGGGTTGCTAAGTGTCATGAAATTTTGAAACTCCTAAGAAGAGTAATGTACAAACAAAGCACAGACCTCAGTCATTATTTATAATTACATTTAGTGTCATTTTGGGCTCAGATATATCAAAGGATCTTCAAACTCTGTTTGAGCAAAACTGAGCTCATCTTTCCCAGAATTTATTTTTTTCCTAAATTGGAGACTGTACCCTTCCTTCATCATGTTACCCACACTAGCAAACATATTCCTTCTCTTTCTAACCCCTCATCCAATCACACATCAACTTCTGTAGACTTGACTCTGTATATATATCATTGGTATCATCCTCCCCATTGTAACTATTATATACCCCAGAATTTGTCACCAAATTTATTGCAATCTTTTTCTAACTGGTTCTTTCATTGCTGCTTTTAGCTCTGATCTCTGCACAGCTGCCTGAATTAATGCAATGACATCGCTCTTTTGTCTATCTGTCATCATCTATAGGAGAAAATGGAAGCTCTGAATGACCTATTTTAGCCCCTCTCTTTCTCTACAGCTCTGACCCTTGTCATTCCCTGACTCAAATCTGTGTTCCAGAATCACACATGCTTGAGGCTACACACACACACACACACACACACACACACACACACACACACACACTTTACTATTTCTTGACTTTTTGTCTGTTTTTTGTCTGTTTCTTTGTCCTGTCCCTCTAGCAGTCTCATATTCTGTTTCAAACTCTGCCTGTCACCATGATCAGCTCTCTCTAGTCTACACTTGTTCTTTTCCCTGGCCTGTACTCTTTACTCTGTCTGGAATGTCCATCTCTCTCTGGGCCATTGGGAAACTGCTGTTCACCCAAGTCTCAGTTTAGATGTCTCCTCATCTGCAACTCATTAGATGAACTAAAGGGGTTTTCCTCGAGATCTCTTCACACCTTGTAGAACTGATATAATGTGTTGTAGTTGTAATTTATTTTTTCACAATATATTTTCCCCAATATATTACAACTTTCCCAAACACATTTTAAGGTCTCTTTAAATGTATACTGTATATTTTTATTGATTTCAGAGAGGAAAGGAGAGAAGTAGAGAGATAGAAGCATCAATGATGAGAGAGAATCATTAATCAGCTGCCTTCCGCACGCCCCCAACTAGGGACAAGCCCAAAACCCGGGCATGTGCTTGTGAGTAGATTCGAACCAGAGACTCTTCAGTCTGCAGGCCGACACTCTATCCACTGAGCCATACCAGCTGGGGCCATTTTGAGATCTTTACAAAGGAGGGTTACCTCTTGATCATTATATTTCTCCCAGGATTTATAATAGTGTCTGGCACATTATAAATTTGCCCACTAGATAGATAAGTATATAACAAATTAAAGGGTGAATCCTAAATGAAGAAACTTTTAAGCTAATGAGCACCTGATGATTTAGCTGTATCTTTGGGTTGTAAGAACTATAGAAGATCAATATTCATCAAGGACAGTCCAGAGCTACAGAGAAATAAAGGGGGTGAGCTACAAAGTTATGAAAAACTGGGTGATGAGTGGAAAAAGGCCCACATAAGAATCCTTGGAATCCAGATGAGGGCCATGGCTCAAAAGAAACACTTTAGTGTTGTTTCCGGTGGAATTCTGTTTCGTATGATAATTTGTTAATGCTCCCCTGCTTTTCAGTCATGATTACTATAAATCAAGCATTGCTGGGGGAAAAGCGAAGAGATTAAAGGGGGAGGGGGCAAAAACCTCATAGACACAGACAACAGTGTGGTCATTACCAGAGGGAAAGGGGTAGGGGAGGGGGAAGAAATAAATGGCGGCCCAAGGAGACTTGATTTGGGGGGTGAGCACCTGATGCAGTGTGCAGATGATGTGTTACAGAGTTGTACACTTGAAACCAATATGATTTATTAACTAATTCACCCCAACACATTTTTTAAAATTGTGTGTGTAATTGAGAGATTGTATGTGTGAGATAAAAATAGGGGGTGAGAGGGAATGGGGGGAGAGAGAGAGAATCTTTTTTGTGGTTTTAAAAATAAATGGGACTTTGTTTCGTGCCTGGATAGATGTCTGCTATGGCACCTAGACCATAATGTCACACTCACATGTCTAAGCAGCAGAGGAAAGCATGTGAATTCCTTGAGAAACCTTGGACATAGTCTTAGGAATTATGGATTTGAGTCAGTCTTACTCTAAGATTGAAGAGTAAGGAAGCTTTTTTGGTTTTTGGAGGACAGTAGGAACAAAAGCTTCACAATGAATATTAATGACTGCTGTAACAAACACAGCTTCCTCATCTGCTCTAACATTAATCTCCAAAGCACTCCCTAGTTATAAATTAGGAGGTTCATCCACTCTCTCAGCTTCTGGTGGGTTGAACAAAATTTTGCAGGTGTGGATATTTAAATATTTCTATCTAAACCAATAAAGCAGACATTTAAAAACACATACTTCTTAATGGATAAAGTCACTTCCTGGTACATTCATACAATATAAGTAATCCGGGAGTCTTAATCTTATCTCTCATAGGAAGTTAGTTCTGTGCTCCTATGTTCTTGAGGACCCCTGCTTTGGAGAACACGCATCACAGTGCATAACTCCCCATTACCCTAGAGACTTTTGAAGGCTTTGTCATGAAGCTTTTGAGGATTTTTTTCATGAAGATTCCCAGGTTTTTATTACCTTATATGACTGTTGCACTGTACTTGGATCAGGATTCTTGGGGAGCTTTATTACCCATTATATTAATTCACTGCATGGTCCAGGTGCCTCTATCATTAAGCTGAAGAAACAATAAGCATTGCACTTCTGGGCACAGCTTGGGCAGTGTCTTAAGATCAGAAGGATGCTAAATTGTAAGCTTGGGGATGACTTTTAATGGACTACTAAGAGTAGTGGCTTTGACAACTTTAACTGAGTTTCAGCCCTCTTCTTTTAGAGTACGAGGGCAGAATAAAGAATAACCCTGCATCAAGATACTCATTTCAGTTAGGTTTCTCAGACCTCTGTGCTCATATGTATTTCCTCTTCTAGGAAAGAGCAGGGTGTTTTAATTGTTTTAGTTTAATTTTCAATTTTAATCATTACTGCAAAATAATTTTGTTCTGTTTCTATTTAGCTTTTAAATATTCACAAACTCAATTTCTTTTTTTTAATTGGTTTGAGAGAGAGAAAGAGAAACTTTGATGTGAACATCCATCGATTGCTTTCTGTATGCAGGATCAAACCTACAACCTGTATTGGGAATGGAACCCACCACGTTTTGGTGCACGAGATGACACTCCAACCAACTGAGCCACAGCAGTTAGGGCAACTTATATACTGACATTACCTGACATTACCTCTTTGGACTACCCTGCTTTCCTCTCTTCCTTCAAAAATAATAGCAGGACCACCAGATATACCACGTAATCTGGTTTGTGAATAATGCATAGCTATATGCATAGTTATAATTAGAGTTTGCTTTTACCAGTGTAGCAACTGATAAAAGCCGCAATTCCTTTAATCTATCATCTAGAAACTTAAAAATGGGTCAATTTCTTGCAATTCATCCAAATCTAATAACTTATATGCCTCCAAATTTTGATGTGAGAAGCTCTTCAACCAGTATTAGATGTACTATATATTTGTATGTATATGTCTTTACTTACATATTCTAATAAATTTTATAGTGCTGCTGAAACATTCTTCTAACATCAGCGACCACAAGTCTCTAGAGAATCACTTTTTCTATTACTACTGCATTTTTTAAAAAATTGTTTATCATGACTTTCAGAGAGAGGAAGGGAGAGAACAGGGATAAAAAGAAACATCAATCAGTTGCCTCCTATATGCACCATGATCAGGATCAAACTCATAACCTGGGCATATGCCCTGACCAGGAAGTGAACTGATAACCTTTACAGTTGAGAGTATTACATATGTCCTCTTTTTACCTCATTGACCCCTTCTAGACCACCGCACGTGTTCACTACCCGACTGTCTGTGTCTGTTCCAGGCTTCTATATCTATGGATCTATTATTTTATCAGTTAATTTTGTTCATGAGATTCCACATATGAGTGAGATCATGTGATACTTGTCTTTCTTTGACTGGCTTAAATATTTTTTAAATTAAATTTATTGGAATGACATTGGTTAAGAAAATTATATGAGTTTCAAGTATACAATTCTATGATACATCATCTGTGTATTGCGTTGTGTCTTTATTACTCAAAGTCAAATCTTCTTTTTTTTACCATATATTTGACCCCCTTTACCTTTTACTACCCTCAGCTTTTCCCTCTAGTAACCACTGTACTGTTATCTATAAGTTTTTGTTTTTCTTTTTTGTTTGCTTGTTGCTTTCAGTTTTCTCTACCATATATGAGTGAAATTATATGGTTCTTGACTTCTTCTGTCTCATTTATTTTACTTAGCATGATATTCTCAAGATACATCCATATTGTTGAGAATGGCTGTATCTCATATTTTCTTATAGCTCAGTAGTATTCCATTGTACCCTGTTTCCCCGAAAAGAAGACAGTGTCTTATATTAATTTTTGCTCCCAAAGATGCTCTAGGTCTTATTTTCAGGGTATGTCTTATTTTTCCATGAAGAAGAATATGGTACACATTTATTGTTAAATGAAAACAAAGGAAATGTATTATCTGTATATGGTACTGTAGTACGGTAGTTGTCAACACAAACCAGACAAACTGTGAATCCTACAGTGTCAAGAATTTACTCATTTATTCCATGACAATCATGTCATCATCTTCTGGAACATCATCATAACAATGCAATTCCTGAATTTCCTGGTGAATTTCTTGTGACTCCATTTCTTTCAGAATCAGTGGACCAAATCTCTCATGTTTAGCAATAGCACTGTCTTTAAATGAGTACTTCTTGTCAAGGTAGCCTGCTCACAGAGCATTTGCAATGCAACTGTCAGTGATTTTCTCTCATGAATTCTTCACCCAAGTCACAACTTCTTGCAGTTTAGGTTTCACAAAGTTTCCATGCTTATTTCTCTCCATTCACACAGCAATGACTACAAGACTCCGCGTAAAGTCACTGGTTGCTAGACGCCAGTCGGGGCGGCCCTAGCGACCAGTTTATGGTAAATTAATTTTCATTCTGAGACAGAGCCTGGGGGCCTTATTTTCGGGGGGGGGGGTGGCTTATATTTCACTCAGAAGGAAACCTGTAAGTAGGTCTTATTTTCAGAGGATGTCTTATTTTCAGGGAAACACGATACATATGTACCACATTATCTTTATCTAATCATCTAGGACATTTTGGTTGTTTCCATATCTTGGTACTGTAAGTAATGATGCACTAAACATAGGGGTGCACATATCTTTGTGGATAATGTTTTCAAATTTTTTGAGTAGATATCCAGAAGATGGGTTCCTAGGTTATATGGTAGCTGAGTCTTAATTTTTGAGGAACCTCCATACTGTTGTTCATTGTAGCTGTACCAGTCTACATTCCTACCAGCAATGAATGAGGGTTCTTCTTTCTCTACAACTTCTTCAACACTTGTTATTAGTTGTTTTGTTGATGAAAGCTATTCTAACAGGTGTGAGGTGGCATATCAATGTAATTTTGATTTGTATTTTCCTAAGAGCTAGTGAAGTTGAGCATTATTTCTTATATTTGTTGGCCATTTGTATCTCTTCTTGAGAAAGGTGTCTGTTCAGGTTCTTTGCCCATTTTTTAAATTAGATCTTTTTTGTTTGTTTGGTTGTTTGTTTTTGTTTTGTTTTATTTGCTTATTTTTAATATCTATATAATAAACATCTCAATTGTATGTGTTCCTTATGCACATTAGCCTTTTGCCAGAGCTGTTGTTTTCTCTGATTCAGTTAGTTGCCTTTTGTTTTCTTGGTGATTTCTTGTCCTGTGCAAAGTTCTTTTTTATTTTATTTTTTTATTGTTTGATATAGTCCTATTTACAAATAAAATAAGCAGAATTCAAATTTGAGGTTTAATCAACATTTTATTATTACTTATTGAAAGATCTTTAGCTTTACTCATTTATTCTCTCATCTCCCTGAGCTTTTTTGTTATACATCTAAATTAGGAGTTTCAAATCTGCTTATTATGATTTCTTCATTTTTTGCTTTTCCTGAACTGAGTGTATCTGCATATCCATATTATAAATAAGTGCAAAAAAATGGAGAATTGAGGAAATTAAGAAACAAATCATATTTCTGGATGAGGAAGCTAAAATGCTGCCAACATGTCAATTTTTCAAAAATGCATTTATGTTTAATGCATTCTAAGTAAACTTTAAAAAATAAATTTTTTAAAGAACTTGAGTATTTAGTTGATTTTGAAGATAGCTGATTGGGTACAGGTAATATGATTAAATGCCTTTGGGAAAAAAATAAGGTAATAAGACTAAAGGCCTTTGGGCGGGGAAAAGGTGAAGGCTTATTTTTAGTGCATATTAATATAATTCAAAAAGTTAAAAACTCAAAACAGTGCCAAAGCAAGAAGGAGAAAGTAAAGAATGAAATAGCTAATCAAGTCCTTATATACATAAAATAGTTTATGAAAAAGATAGTCACAAAAAATAATGTTGTACACCTGAAATTTATATGTTATCAACTAATTTTGCCTGAATAAACTTAATTTTAAAAAATAAGAGAAATGGGAAAATTCACAGTGAAGGAGAGATCAGACCAAAAAATAATTAAAATATCCATATACCTAAAATTTTGACTAATTCAATTAAATTATAAGTTGGGGGAATTAGTTAAGGTAAACTTGATAAAATATTAATGGACTCAATATACCATAAGTCAAAATAAAATAAGACACTAATAATCTGAAACAGTAAAATTGACAAAATAACAGAAAAATATATAAATAAAGATACAATCAGATCATATTTTTCTTGCAACCTAGCAATCAAATGAAAACAAAATAATATAACACATTCACCTTCATATTTGTGAAAAATGTATACTTTGTAAAAATTGGTTAATAATAAGAACTCTGTGTTAGTCTCCACTGCATTTGTAACAAATTACCACAAACTTAATGTCTTAAAACAAAAATTTATTCTGTCAAAATTCTGGAGGACAGACGTACAAATCAGTCTCATGAGGCTGAAACCTAGCTTTCAGCAGGGCCACACTCCTCAGAGGTTCTTAGTCAATGGTTCTCAACCTTTCTAATGCTATGACCCCTTAATACAGTTCTTCATGTAGTGGTGCCCCCAACCATAAAGTTATTTTCATTGCTACTTCTTAACTGTAATTTTACTACTATTATGAATTGTAATGTAAATATCTGTGTTTTCCGATGTATAGGTGACCCTTATAGCAGTTCTAAACCTCTGGGTTATAACCTCTTTGGTCACAGGGACATATCCTCTTTTGTCTGAAGATGTATCCCTCCCTTCTCTTTCCTGAAAAATGATTTTGATTACAATTTAGCCCCCCATAAGTAAGGCAGGATCATCTATCCATCTCAAGATCATTAATTTAATCATATCTATAAAGACTCTTTTTCCACAGGAGTAATGCTGATGGTTTCTAGGAATTAGGATATGGAAATCTTTGGGGCAGGGTAATTTTTTTAATTCTACCATCCATATTCTGCCATCAAAAACATAGATTAGGACAAACTCAGGAAGACAAGGTACTAATATGCATCACAAATCTGAAATGAAACACACTAGAGTTCCACTGTGAAGGTAATAAAGTCATTGATGGGAATTTTTTAAAAATATGTTTTTATTGATTAGAGAGAGAAGAGAGAGAGAGAGAGAGAGAGAGAGGAGAGGAAAGAGAGAGAAGCATCAATGAGAAGAGAACCATCAATTGGTTGCCTTTTTCACACTCCCTACTGAGGATCAAACCCCAAACCTGGGCATGTGCTCTTACTGGGAATTGCACCAGCAATCTCTTTGTAAATGGGACAGCACTCAACCATCTGAGCTACACTGGCCAGGGTGATGGAAAATTTTTATTATTAAAAATGTATTAAAATTATTTTGAAATGGACAATATAAATGCTTAATAATGGATAAAAGTGTTGAGAAATGAGCAGCAGCTCAGCAAGCAGCTTGCTCTGCACCCCCAAGAAGCTGCCCATCCTCCATCTGAGGAGCCGCAGCCTCAAGGGGCAGGCCCACACGCCCCCAACAGGCAGAGGAGCCACCACTGCTTCCAGCAAACGAGTTAATGTTTAGGACAAAGAGAGAATCTTAAAGGCCTCAAGAGAAAAACAGAAAGTTACATACAAGGGATCTCCCATTAGATTATCAAAGGACTTCCCAACAGAAACACATCAGGCCAGAAAAGAATGGAGGAAGTTTACAAGTGATGCAAAGCAAGGGACTGAATCCAAGAATTCTCTATCCAGCTAGGCTATCATGACACATTGAAGGGCAAATAAGGAGCTTCACAGACAAAAAAATGGCAAAGGGAATTTATCACTACCAAGCAATACAACAAATGCTAAAGAGACTGGTGTAAAAAATAAAAAGGGAAGAAGGAACACAGGCACAAAAAGTAAAAATGGATATAAAAGTAACTATCAATAATAACTTTAAACATAAATGGGCTAAATGCCCCAATCAAAAGACATCAAGTGGCTGAATGGATAAGAAAACATGACCATTGCATACAGTAAAACTGCTGTGTCATTGCCTTTGTACATGCATATAGCAAATTGGCCTTGGACATTGGATGTACTCTGATTAGGGTTCCCACACAGGACATCTTTAAAATGTTGAAAGAAAAGAAAATACCATCTATGATAATTTACCTGGTAAGGTTATTACTCATAATTGAAAGAAAGACTAAGAGTGTCCTGAACAAACAAAAATCAAACAAGTTCATCACCATTAAACCATTTTTATAAGAAACATTAAAGGGACTTTTTAAAGCAGAAGACAAAAGGCCATAATCTGCAACATGGAAGCAAGGATATATAGTAGGGTAAAGACAATCTCTTCAAAAAATGGTGTTGGGAACTAAACAGAGAGGAACATGAATTTGGATAATTTTCTTTATACCATATACAAAAATGAGTTTAAAATAAATTAAAAGCTTAAATGTAAGACCTAAACCCATAAAACTTCTAGAAGAAAATATAGGCAGCAACCTTTTCTTTTATGAGCATGAGATAAAGTTTTATTTTTAGATTATTTAGGTATACACAGCAAACTTTTTGACAATGATCTTAGCAATATCTTTTTGGATATGTCTCTGAAGAAATAATAAAAAACAAATTAGATTACATCAAACTGAAAGCTTATGCACACATCAGTAAACACAAACAAATAAAAACAATAGGACAATGTATTGAATGGTATAAAATATTTGTAAATGATGCATCAAATAGGGTTTAATATAAAAAATTAAGGGAATCATACACTTAACACCAGAAAAACTTAATTTGAAAATTTCAATTAAAAAGAATTGGCTGAAGATTTGAATATTTGAAGATTTGACAATTTCTTCAAAGAGGACATACAAATGGCACAAAGACATGTAAAAATGCTGAACATCACTAACATTTCATGACTTCCTAGCCTTCTCTATGAGATTGCTCTTTTTGTTTCTTTTATAGAAAGTTTTAGAAGCAATTATTTTCTTTATTCTTTATTTGAACATGCATCACTGAGATGTTACTCATATCTGTCAAAATGATTATCATGACAATGACCAACAAATAATTGCTGCCAAAGATGTGGATAAATGGGAATCCATATGCACTGTTGGCAGGATCATAAGTTGGTACAGGCATTATGGAAAACTATGGTGATTCCTGAAAAAAAAATTAAAAACAGAGCTATTTCACCTCTGGGTATTTATCTTGAAGAAAAAAAAGATATAATTTATATTATATATGTTCTTTTCAACATTATTTGCAGTAATTAAGACAAGGAAGCAAATATAATGTCCTTTAATAAATAATGGATAAATATAGTGTCAGAAACTAAACACACACACACACACACACACACACACACACACACACACACACACACTGAAATATTATTCAGCAGGAAAAAATGAAATTTTGCCATTTGGATCTAGAGTGCATTATATATGAGAGTTACTAGTTAATAATGCAGATTTTGTAATCAAAGAAAACATGATAATTTCAAGAGAAACATCAGAAGTGCTTTATTCAAAGTAATATCCATCATTCATCATTAGCTACACATTTCCCCCATCTCCAGGTAATTTGTGGATACCGTCTCAATAGAACTTTTCTTGTTTTGAGGCAAACCATTCAGAAGCCCAATTTTCCATTTCTTCGTACATTTTGAAGTGCTGCTCAGAAAGCGTATGTGCCATTGATCAGAACAAGTGGTAATCTGAAGGAGCAAGGTCAGATGAATACAGTGGGCGGGTTAATACTTCCCAGGCAAAGTATTTTAACGTGTCTTTAAATGGTTTTGAAGTTTGTGAAGGTGCATTATCATGAAGCAAAATTACTTTGCCATTTATTCTGGAACATTCTGGTCATTTTATGACCAAAGTGTGGTTCAAATGGATTATTTGTTGTTTGTAGCAGTCAGTATTAGTGGTTTCACTTGTTTTTAGAAGCTCATAATACACCACACCTTCCTGATCCCACAAAACACAGAGCTTTGTCTTCTTTCTGAAACCATTTGGCCTTGCAGTCAATATTGATATTTGACCTGGATCAACTCATGATGATTTTTTGCATTTGGAATTCTCAAAATAAATTCACTTTTCATTGCCAGTCACAATTTGATGCAAAAAAGATTTTCCTTTGTGCCACTGAAGCAATATTTTACTGATGACTTTTTGGTTTTCCATTTGTCTTTCATTCAGTTGATGTGGCACCCATTTTCATTCCTTTAAAATATTTCCCATTGCTTGTAAATGATCAGAAATTGTTTGCTGAGTAACATTTGATCTTTCTGCAAGTTGTTTTTGATTTTGACATGCATCTTCATCTAATAATGCTTGTAATTGTTGGTCTTCAAACTCTTTTGGTTGATCTGGATATTCTTTGTTTTTCACATCAAAATCAACACTTTTAAAGGATTTAAATAAGCATTCACAAGTATCTTGAGATGGAGCATGTTCACCATACACTTCCCAAAGTATTCAACTGCACTTTTCTTCAAAATAAAGTAATGAATTAAAAATTCCTGCAAATGCTCTGCTTTTTGGTAAGAAATTCTACATTTTTAAGCAAAAAACTACCTCTGATGTTAACACACCCTCAGCAAATTTGACATATGAAGTTTTGAAGCTTGTTGTCAATAGAACAAAATAGCATACCTATAAAATTGCATATATGTCAACATATGTGTAACTCCATCTATTGAAAAAAATCTGCATTAACTGGTACACCCAGTAAGTGAAATAAATCACAAACAGAAAGCCAAAACCATGAGATTTCTCTTATCTATATAATAAAGAGATTATATGCAAATTGACCCTCGCACCAGCACAAGATGGCTACCCCCACAGCACAGGTGGAGTTCCCATAACATAAGATGACTATGCTCACAGCAGAGCCAGGGTTCACATAACGAATGATCAGCAGGGAACTGAGGCTTCGTGGCACCAGACTGGGGTGGAGGACCTGAGGCTATGCCCCTGCCCTGGTGCTGGGCCAGTGACCTCAGGCTGTGCCCCCACCTGGCATGCACCAGGGGACCTGAGTTGTGCCCTCTCCCTGGTGCCAGGCCGGGGGACCTCAGGCTGTTCCCCCCATCTGAGCTGGCTTAACAGGGGTGGGTTGGGCTGTGTCTGGATCTTGCCCAGTGGGGTGGAGCCAGCTGGGTCTGAGTCTTACACGAGGGTGTTTGGCAACTTGACCCTTGGCACACCCAGACTCTGACAGGAGGAAGATTTTCATATATATTTTACTAATTTTCTTTCATCTCTAACACTTCTATTTTAGAGAACGGGTAGATAGCAATATTAAAATATTTCCTCTAATTAATTTCCTTTTAATGTGCATAAATCTTGTGCACCGGACCACTAGTATTTGGAATATAAAACAAAACAGAAATATACACACAGTGTATATCCTATATAATAAAAGGCTAATATGCAAATTGACAGCACTGACCACCAGGGGGCAGGTGCTCAATGAAGGAACTTCCCCCTGGTCAATGTGCTTAGCCAGAAGCCCTGAGCTGGGTTCACAGCTGGGGAGTGCAGCAATGATGTTGAAAGTGAACCTAAGCTGTCAGTCAGACATCCTCTGAGGGCTCCTGGACTGGGAAAAGGTGCAGGCTGGGCTTAGGGAAACCCCACGTGCATAAATTTTGTGCACTGGGCTTCTAGTGGAATTAACAAAGGGAATAAAGGAACAGATAGAGGAAAGGAGGATGAATGGGAGGGGAGAAAAGAGGGGCTAGTCTAGCAGTAATCTTAATTTCTTGCACCTAGCTCAATCAAAGCAACTTTCATTTCATCACACAAAAAGCAAAAAACAAAATGAAGAAACTAGTATATTCACTAGCATATTCAAATTCAGGCTCCAAATTATAGATGTGTCTTTTGGTTGATAATTTTGAAATTACTGGGCGTCAGACATAATGGTATTCAAACAAAGGATTTAAAACTGCATTCTTGAGCTTTTCAATCAATATTGTGAAAGCAGGGAGTAATACCATTTTACAACATAGCTTATACCATCTATCAAATATAAATTCTCTGTTAATTATTAATACACACAACCAAGAACTGTAATGGGTATTCAAATTGCAACTTTGAAATAAGACATTGCAAAATGACAAGAGAATGATCTAGCACTTACAAAGCAGTTAATATCTACTAGTGAGGTCATCGGCAAACTGCAAAGCGTTTGTTTTTCCCTGTGTTGCTCCCTATGAGAAAACTGACCTGGAAGGACCCCAGGCGTCAAAATCCCCAGACAGAAACTGGCTGGGAACACACTTCACTCCAGAAAGTGCAGCCAATACACATGTGGCAAAAGAGAGCCACATTTTAAAGAAAATTCTCCAAGCTCTTTCCACAAAAAGATAAGCTCTCTAAGTTTTAGTTAGATATGGATTTTTAAAAATAAAATCCTGCTGTGTTCCACAACAGTGTTTAAAAGGATATTCCCAAGATTAAGACAGACTCATACAACAGAAGTCTGTAGTGTACACCCGAAATGCATTAATTTTATCATAAGAACTTTATAGTCCTTACTTTGAAGTTGCAGTTTGAATAGACATTTTAATTTCTTCATTGTGTGTATTAATAGCTAACTTGAATCTATTCCATAATTGATGAGCTAGTGTATACTATGTAATAAAATGACTATTTTTCAGATAAGATTGGGGAAAAGGAAAGTAGAAAAAGTAACTATTTTTCTCATGTAAATGGTCTTCGTCCCTCACTTGTCATTGACACAGAGATTATTCCCGCGCGGAACAGATTGTAGTGATTATGTTCCACCCCCACGTTCCCTAATCTCAGAGCGAAGGCAGGCACGTGGCCTCCAGCAGGACCTCTCACTGCGTCCTCCTGAGCCATTCCGCTGCCATTTTTAACAAATGAGAAAAGGTTGCTTTAAAGCCATAATAAAAATGAACGTGTAATTTATATTTTCTCCTTGTTGTAATAATGCTGAAACTAATGACATTGTGACAATGTTATGTTTTTATATTGTTTAGCTTTTTTCTTTTTATTTATTTATTTTTTTTTTTCCTGAATGGCAGTAGGGTGAATTTTCAACTCTGAGTTGCCAATACTTTTTTTTTCCTTGTGAATTTTATAAAACTATTGGGGCTAAAGATGAAAGTAATGCTGAACAAAATGGAGTTTAGGTTTCACTTTAAGTCAATGAAATATACTATTTAGAGGTACTTGTATTATACATAGTCATCATGAATTCCAATATTAAAAAAAAAATGCATAAAGCAGGTAAAATACAATGGTTATTCCTACTGCCAAAAAATCGGTGAAGATTTTTCACGTTATAAAATAGTTATCTAAGAAACCCCAGTAGCCTAATGGATAAGGCATTGGCATCTCAAAACAGTTATCTGTGCAGTTCTTTTCCATATCCACTTCCCCTAATGTATTCTAAGTGTGATTTGATTTGTAAAACTGCCATGTGTCATACTGGCCTGGAATATCCCTTTAGAGCATGGCACACCTGAAGCTTGGTTTAGCTGCTTGTCTGGACATACCCTTTAAGGCAATTTTGAAAAGCCATTTCATACTTTATATTTTCATAATGTTTTAATAAACAGCAATCAAATCATTTCATGGCACCTTTTCACTGGCCAAGACGTTTAGCTTCCAATCTAAACTACCTCACTTGTACTACAACCTCCCGGGATTTTTATTCTCCCCGTCTTTTAATAAGGATCCTGGCACTCTCCACTCTGAAATGATTGTCTACAAGAGTGGAGTTTTTGGGCCTGTGCATTTTCCATTATATTCAATTGCTTCATGTCCCTAAACACTTAGGATTTTAAGTAATAACCCAAAAAGTATGCCAAACATAGGTCAAGAAATGACTAACACTGTCTCTTTAAAATTGTTAAATGTGGTTATTTGTTATCACCCTAGTACTTGTGGAACAAGTTTATTCAACTCCCAAACTTAAACCAATGCTTGTTGGCATTTATAAAGAGAGTTGTATTCCCCAATACAAAATATGTTTTGACCTTGCTCTCTTCCCGAGTTCTCTTTTGTGAGCTACTGATGACCAAGGTTGTTTAGGAAAAGTGTATCTTCCTAATGTTTTAATTCAAATGCCATTTACAAGGCAATAAACATATGAATAAGCAAGTAGATATGTAGGAAGGTAGACAGACAAATAGAAAGAAATAGAATTGACTTCCTAAAGAAGATGAATGCATCTATCAGAGGACTGAGACAAAGAAATTACAGATTTTCAAATGTGATACCTAGCACCAATTTCAGGGCACTTAATTAATGATGAGAGAATAAACAAGTTAGGTATTCTTTCTACTCATAAACACTTATAAAAATAGGGAAATTCATTTACTTTTAGCATAAACTTTTTCACACTACATAATAAATACGAACTTGGCCAGGGCCTTCCCCTCTCCAAAGTCAGCAATGTTGCCCAACAGGGGACCTTTAACATTTCGGGAGACATTTCTGCTTGTCACCACTGTGTGAGGGAATGCTTCTGGCATCTAGTGGGTAGAAGCCAAGGACACTGCTAAACATCGTACAGTTCACAGGAAAATCTGCCATGATGAAGAGTTTTCTGGTATAAAATGTCAATGGGGATGAGGTTGCGATATTCTGCATTAAATAAAGCATTTGGGATGTCAGAAGCAAATGATGGAAAGAGCGGTAAACAGAAAACAGCAACTGTGTACTAGCAAAGACAGTGAGGATGTGTAAGAGCGAAAACTGTTGGTGGCAAACATGGAAAGGTTAAGGATACAATTAAACATCTGTGCCATCACAATCTGATGCCAGTTTCTCTGGTAGCTCATGTCATGAAATACTGCACTTGTTCATCGCTGTCCCCAAATTGCCTTCCTTCACTCCAACGCTTTCTCCAAAATGATCATTGTCCACTCTCTGGTTTCACTCTTGTCACTCTTCTGATGATCACTAGCCAATGGAGAAAATACATTACCTCAAAAAGGTTCTCTGCCATTCAAGCCCCTGCCTTTGGAATATTCTCCCACACTAAGTGATATCGAAAGGAGTAAGAATCTTCCCGGACTTCTCCACTGGCCCCTAAAGTCCCCTTCCTGATGTGGGACATCCCTGGTTCTCTCCCCTCACTCATTCTCCACCAGGGGACTTACCTTCATTTTTCTCTGAACAATTCAGCACAGAAGGAAAGCATTTGCACTCTACTGTATATTCTTTGTGATTTACTCTTCCCCAACGCACCACCGGCTACCCCTTTTTCTTGTTCTTTTATGTTTAAGAGAAAGCAAGATAATTATTACAATATTATTTTTATTCAGTTTTAAGACACTGGCTCCTCTACCTCACTGCAATCATCATCTATATTCTGTTACTCACAGATGGTTTCCCTAACACACTTTTCCCTTCTGAGTAATCTGGCTCAGTTTGAGTTAGTTGTTTCACACTGTTATACAAGCAAGCCAGTTGGTTCTGTTTTCTTTGAACTGTATGCCGTGACCCAATAAACACTTGCCAATCTCTGTTTTAACAGCCGTCAAGGCCATAAAATGGGTTCTGAAGATCCAGAGGTTACCTGGAAGATCTCAAGGGTGTAATTCTTTAGGAAGTGTACAATTTCTTTGGTTTCATGTTTAAAAAAACAGCGATTTGTCATGTTTCATATTTCTATCAATAGACTTAACTCATGTGGTTTGCGTCTGAGCCGCACTGTAAAAAGGAAGTAAGATGTCAAGTTGTTTATTTCTGCATGATTGTCTTATCTCAAAATAGCCAAGTTTGCTTAATCAGAGCTGCGTTCGATGACATCAGTAGAATTTCTTTGCTGGTCATTGCTCTCTTTCCCAAAATGACAAATTCTGGGAAAGGAGGAGTTAAACGTTTTGACAATTGTGTGAAAACACAATCAAAGGCAGAAGTTAACTGGAACAGCAGCTCTCTCTTCATGTGAAATAAAGAATCTATTCTGATCTCATTCCACATACCATCTTCTTTTAAAAGCTGTTTCATTATAGATGAAAGGCAAAGATAGGAAGCTCCACAAAAGACACCTAGGGAAAAAAATCCCCCTTCCTGGTCATAAGCTTTCACTTAGTCACAAGAGGAAACCCTGCTTGCTGATGTCAGCAAAGCAATATGGGACTCCGTATGCTCTCTCTGTTGTGAGATATCTGATCAAAGTTCTCTATAAAAATGGAAGTGGACCAGTCAAAGGTTTCTGTTTTATCTGAGAGAACTTCAGCCTGGTTTCAAAGTCTGGAAGTCATACTTTTTAGAGCATTGGGAATTGGGTTTGTGTTGTTTGTTGTTGTGTTTTTTTTCCCCAATACCTATCAGAATAAAGTAGTGCACATCATTGGTTTTATTAGGTGTTCAAAATGACTCACTGCCGATGCGGTGCTCCAAGCAGCCAGCCTTTTCTGTGCACACATGATGTAAAACAGCCTGTTCAGCACAAACATTTTATTCAGACTGAAGTTAATTTGGGAAAAACTCATAAACTTATTTATTATTTATATAGCTTGTGTAAAGTGGTTGCTCTGCCTTAAAACGTCTTGGACACATGCTTATACCATTCACTTGGTAATTAATAATCTTCTCCTTTAGGACATCTTTATATTTGCTGCCTTAGACCTTTATATAACTTTTATGCTCTTTACTATTTTTTAAGTTGCAAGTTTTTGTTACTTGACTCGAAGTAAATTATAATTTCTTTTATGCACTTACACATTTTCACAACAAAGGGAATAAAAGCTTCGTGAGGGAGAGAATTGTGTTTTATTCACTCTACCAGGGTGCCTAGAAGAATGCCTGACAGTTAGACATAAAATATTCAGTAAACGTGTGTTGAGTATTTTTCAAATAACCTCATTGTGCCTAAATCTGAGCCTAACCCATGGCAAAGTTCATGTGATCAATATAGTCATGGTTGACGCAATATGTTGGTTTGACTATAGAATATAGTATTATGTATCATTATTTATTGACCACTGATACATGCAGACATGTTTTCAAACAAGCGTACAGGGTAGAGAATATTCCCCAGTTTTACAGGTGAGAAAACTGATGCAGAACATAATAGGTAAGGTACCCCAACTCAAGTACAGCATCTGTATTCAAACAGAGGTCAGTCTGATTTCACAGTTCTGGTCAGCCTTGGTTAGAAAATCACAATTTCACATCTTAAATGATGTTGCATTGCTGAGCACTGTTATCTCTTTGTTAAAATTAACTTTTTATTAAAATATTTAATACTCAGTTATATCAAATTTCATTTTTTTAAATGTTTTAAAAGCAAAACTTACTTGGTTTCTGCTTCATGTCTATGATGTAAGCATTCTGATTTTCATTTGGTAGATAATGAAATTGACACAAAAAGAGAGAAAACACTTTCCTCCAAAACAATAGAGCTAAGCAGTTCTGAAATTACTATTCTCTAATCTTATTTTCACAATAGCAGGCATATCTCAAAATGTTTTTATTAGTTTTTAGTAAAGCCAGTGATCCCAAGCTAGAATTCAATGAAATCCCAACAATAAAAATAGCAACAAATGTCATGTTTGAATGTTTACAAGGTGGCAGTTAATAATAGTCCACCTTTTTGCACACCTGACTTTATTTAAAATTTGTGCTAATTATGAGAGAAGCAAGTTTCCATATCATGAATAAAGATCTGACTTAAAAAGTTAAGGTCACAGAACTAACTAGTTTTTGATACAGACAAGATTCAAATTCACACTGGTCTGAATTTTATCTGGATGTACCTACCTACTGCATTGTACCTCTTCCCTGGGGAATCATTTTCCAGTACAAATTGTAAGCCATGAGACAGCTGCTCAAATGTAAGGAAGCATGTATGCACCAACAAGTCACTATTACTCATAGTGTTTATTAAGCACTACCAATGCATATAAAAGGACAAATAAAAGTATAGTTCCAGGCCGAATGCATCAAAAGATTTCAGGGAAAGGAGGGCGTCTATAATCTGAAATAATCAGAGAGGAAGTCATAGGCAAAGTAACCTTCAGTTTACTTGGGCTCTGAAATTACTGAGTTTCTACAGTGTTCCAAGATGTCTTCCAATTAGTGATACAACAGCGAATAAATTCAGGTGGGCACATAAAAGAGGGGTAGAATTTGGATACAGTTAGTGGAGTGGAGAGAGAATTCCAGATGTAGGGAAACGGAGACTAGTATCTGAGTCCAGAATGACACACCATATTCTGGGATTGCAAATAACCAGAATGATCTGCCAAGCTCATATTTATAAGAAGTAGAAAATCAGATTGAATGGACAAGATGTAGTTAGATTACCATCTTGAAAATCAAGCAGAGAAGTTTGACAGGATTAGTAACTGATGGCTCTTGAAATGAGATTTTAGGAAGATTTTCCTGATGACGTTAAGAGGCAGTGACCCCAGAACAAAGACCAGCTATTTATGAAGTGAATTCTAATGTGAGGTGATGATTTGGGGACAGTGTGAACTGAAAGGAAAAGATAAATGTCAGAGATGTTAAATAGAAAAAAAAATAAGATGTCACGTTTGCTTACCACCAAAAGGATCATCCACCTAGGTACCTGAACTAATGAAGCAGCCTAAGTGTCTAATTCATTCCAGAAATGAGGACAGGATCAGCAGTGTTTATAAGCCAACAGACTAACCTGGAAGCATGCGGGGGAGCAGAGCCACAAACCCACGTGGGGAAGAAGGCACAGCAGCAGCAGAGTCTAACTAACTGAGACAGGAGTCACAGGGACTCAGACAACTGGCTATCGTGACCTTATTTCCAGAATAGAAAGGGGATTTTGCTTCCTGACATTTAATACATTTACACAAAGACACATAATGGTGAAAAACTAAATCACATCCAGGTCAACGTTTGTGAATTGTCTATTATTATTATATTATATATTTTAAATTGGCTTGTTCAAAAAATTATCTGACACATGGAAAATGTATATTTGGCATCTTACTAAAAACTATAGATAAGTCTCTTATTTGTTTCCTACTTTTGTAAAAATATGATACCCGTTCAAAACTATTGGCCCATATAAATATTTGTATGTAACCACATGATTTTCAAAGAAGCAAATCAAAACACTGCTAAACTACGTTTAAAACAGTCACAATTATTTATAGCTATTGATATAAATTTTAATCATATTTCACAAGTCAAGAGAGATCATTTAAAAAGGGGGGTGAATATAGATTTGTTGCATATATAAGATTATTACAAAATAAAGTTTAAAACAAAATGATGACCTAAAAATGTATTGTATACTCAAAAACCAATTAAAATGGATTGAACGCTTAAAAACATAAATCTGTAAAATATAAAAAAATTAAAAGTTTCATGACATTGGTCTTAATAATGATTTTTAGGGGATATGACACCAAAAACACAAGCAACTAAAGCAAATACAGGCAATCAAAACTATATCAAACTAAAAAGCTTTTGCATAAGAGTAAATGGAAGAAAATATTTGTAAATCATATATCTGAAAAGAGGGTAATGCCCAAACTACATAAAGAATTCCTACAACTCAATAGCATAAAAACAAATACCTGATTTAAAATAATCAAAGGACTAGAATAAAAACTTCTCCAAAGGAGAAATACAAATGGCAAACTGGTATATGAAAAGGTGCTTGAAATTACTAATCATGAGGAAAATGTTTATCGAAAGTAATATTTTGATATGAAATGTCACCTTACACCTGTTAGGATGGCCATTATTAAACACACATACACATAAATAAGTGTTGGTGAGTTTGTAGAGAAATTAGAATCTTTGAACACAGTTGGTGGCAATTTAAAATTATAAATGAAAAACAATACGAATGTTCCTCAAAGAATTAAAAATAAATCTACCATATGAGTCAGCAATTACACTTACAAATTATTATCCAAAATAATTGAAATCAGAATCTTAAATAGATGTTAGCATTCATATGTTCAATAGCTGAAATATGGACATAACTTTTATGTCCATTAATGCATCAATGAGTAAAGGAAATCTATATACTTAACAATAGATAGTTAGCCTTAATAAAATCCTATATAATAAAAGCCTAATATGCGAAGTGTCTGGTCATCCAATTGATTGTTCAACCAATCAAAACATAATATGCTAATAATATGCAAAGGATGCTCAACTGCTAGTTCTGTTGTGCACTGACTACCAGGAGGCAAATAGTTGACTGGCTGACCAGTCCCTATGACATGCACTGACCACCAGGGAGCAGATGCTCTAACCTGTAGGTTAGCTTCTGCTGGGATCTGGCTGATCAGGACTGAGCAAGACTGGCTGGACATGCCCTGGAGCACTCCCACGGTCCCTACCTCTCTGGCCAAACTCCCATGTCTCTCTCCAGCCCCAATTGTGAACTGGTGGGGTCCCTCAGCCTGGCCTAAACCCTCTAGCAATCTGGGACCTCTTGGGGGATGTTGGAGAGCCAATTTTGGCCCTATGACAGAATGACTGGTCACACAATGACCACCAGAGGGCGACGCTCAATGAAGGAGCTGCCCCCCCAGTGGTCAGTGCACTCCCACAGGGGGAGGACCACTCTGCCCGAAGCAGGGCTCATGGCTGGCGAGCTGAGTGGCGGTGGTGGGGGCCTCTCTCACCTCCATAGCAGCACTGAGCCATCAGTCAACCATCCCCCCAGGGCTCTTGAACTGCAAGAGTGCACAGACCGGGCTGAGGGGCCAACCCCCCCCCCCAAAGTGCATGAATTTCATGCACTGAGCCTCTAGTAAAATAATAAAATAAAATAAATAAAATAAAATAAAATAAAATAAAGGGAATCCTGCACTATGTGACAACACGGATGGAATTGAGAACATTATGCTAAGTAAAATAAACCAGTCACACACAAAAAACACAACTATACCATAATTCCACTTATTGATGTATTTGAAAATAGTCACATTCACAGAAGCAGAAAGTTGAATAATAGTTTCTAGGAGTTGGGAGTAAAGTGAAATAAGAAGTTGTTTAATGGGTATAAAGCATCAGTTAAGCAAGAAGAAAAAAATTTAGAGATCTGTTACACAACATCGTGCCTGTATTTAACAATATTGTACTGTATACTTAATATATTTTTAAGAGGGTAGACCTCTGGTTATGTTATTATCCCACAACAAAAACACATTGCACAGTTTTTTTACTTATTTTTTTTGAGCAGCAGCAGTAAATAAAGCATCAAAGGTGTTTATCATAAGTTAAGAGGAAAAAGCACTTACTGGTCAGGTTTTCATCACCTTTTTATCATCGCTATTGTGTTTTATTGAGTTGTATTTCTGATGCAACATAAGTGTGCAATGTTCTCACTACACTGGGCTGCTAAATGAGTCTTGTCAAACTTAATATTCTTGATGGGCAACATCTGGATTGGCCTACAGGCATTGACTGGTTATCAATAGGTCAGTTTGCACTATGAAACTGCACAATCACATGGCATAATCAAGTGCGAGGGGTAGTAAGCAACAGAAATCTGCCACCGTATCCAGTTTCTAGAGCTTTTTCTGTATCAAATGTTCAGTATTCAATTCACAGAAGTAATATTTATGACCACTTATTAAATCAGCACTATGTGTTTTACGTAAAATGGTTATTTTCACATTTTGCAATATGGCAGCTGAAAACTGGAATGATTGAAAAGTCCAACTGATGCAGAATTAATACTATATCTATTATTTGAGTATAAGTTTAATTAATTCTTAAGGCCAATTTATTTAATTATTTTTCATTAAAAATAAGAGTGGAATAACAGTCAACATTTTCAGTTTAACCCTTGAATATAAAGAAAAATCATACTTGATGCCTCATTAAGTTTTATAGACTAGTTGTACTCTTAAAGATCAGACATTTCCCCTAGCTGGTTTGACTCCATGTTTAGAGCATTGGCCTACAGACTAAAGAGTCCCTGTTTCAATTCTGGTCACTGCATGTACCTCAGTTGCAGGCTCAATCCTGATCAGGGCGAGTGCAGGAAGCAACCAATTGATGTATTTCTCTCACATCCATAGATGTTTCTGTCCCACCCTTTTTCTTCCACTCTCTCTAAAAATCAATGGAAAAATATCCACAGGTAAGGATTAACAAAAAGCAAAACAATTTAAAAATCAGATGTTTTATTAGATTATCACTTGTAGGACCATTTTTATTTTCTTATTAGGAATATTGATCTCAAAAATATGAAAATTATAAATATGAAAAATATTTAGTCAATAATGTATTATCATCACATATCAATATTCTTTTAAAAAAATAATCAGCTTCTGCCCTAGCCAGTGTGATTCACTCAGTTGGTTAAGTATGGCCCCATACACTGAGAAGTAGTGGGTTTGATTTCCATCCAGGGCACATACCCAGGTTGCAGGTTCAGTCCCTGATCTGGATGCATAGAAGAGGCATCTGATGGATGTTTCTCTCTTACATCAATGTTTCTTTCTCTCTCGATCTCCCTTCTTTTCTCTTTCTCTCCCTTTCTCTATTGAAATCAATGGAAACCTCCTTAAGTGAGGATTGAAATTTAAAAAATCAGCAGCTTCTTGAAATATATAGAGTAAACAAAATTGCAGAAAAAAATAGGAGTTAAAAATATAGTGCAGTCTAAAGTTGCTGAAAACCCAAATGCCAGGATCATATAATTGACTGTGTAAATTTCACTGATGGACTTAGATTATTGCTCTATATAATTTTGGAATTATTTCAGAAACATATTTAAGAATATAAGCTAAAACCATTTGATGCAGCATAAATGGTCTAGATTTATAATGATTGCTTTTATATGTCTAACTTAAACATTATTATCTAAAATTGAAACTTTCAATGCAATTTCTTGTCGAAGATAAACTTTTGCTTAAACATAGCCACTATGATACCATTTATCTTCTACTATTGTATGTTTTATTTTGCTTATTTTATTTGTATAGTTTACGGTATCACATAGCATATATTTCATACAATAATTTGCATAAACGATAGGTAATATTCTAATTTCTGGATGCTTTATTTGAATTTAAAAAGAAAATGTTACTGTCTTCTCAGCTTTAGTATTCACTATAACTCATGCTGGCAAGAAATTCTGTACTCAGAAAGTAAACCTACTGTGTAAGAGTTTAACAAATATCCTAAACTAGATAATGCAAACAGGCTGGGTTTTTAACACTAGTCCACATCAATCTAAGGTAATTGTTTTAAATGCTGTAAATATTCATTTGATACCTTTACCATAGAATAAACAATTTCTTACCACTCTCATTCACTTCTGAGGTTTTCAGAATGCCATAAGGATTTATTTACTTCCTGTTAAACAACAGGGGTCTTTAATCCTGTCAACAGATTATGGAGCTATTTTCTCTTTGAGAGGAAAGAGTAAGGGCCTGCAGAGGGGGCGGGAAGGGGGAGGGTCACAGCCACTGTGTTGTTTGTGAAATGCTGCCATCTATGGGAGAGCTGTGGGCATTACTCACAGGACCCATTCAGCAAAACCATAGGGCAGGCCAACTGCTACACAACCTGGTTAGTACAGTAAATGAAGCAGTTCTTGGCCAATAAACAGGAATACAAATTATAGCATTGCCTAGAAAATATGTTTTAGAAACTCCATGCTGGCACTGGAGAAAAAAATTAGTTTTATAGCAATTACTCTGCAGTTTCTCCATCCCATCCTCCACCCCCATATTTACATTTTCATCAAGTGCTCCAAGTTTATTAGAACCATACCACCTTCCATACACTTGCAAGCCAATATGTTAATTATGTTAATTAATTGTTTTTTTAAAAAAAAACTACCCAGTCTGAATGGTTGCTTAAAACCAAACTTGCAACCTGCTCCTAACATTCTTGTATATAATTGAGGTCTATGAGAAATGTAGCATATTTCCATTCAAAATGATGGAGAGAATGCTGATTTGGCAGTTTCTCTGCTCACTAATTTATAGTCCATGCATTAATACCATGATACACTTATGGATAGCATTTAGCCAAGCACTATCAACAACATCATTATCTGCCCATGTCAGCCCTAAGAAGCCAATTCTGTCATTATTGTCCCTATTTCATGAAAGGGCAGATAGAATTTTAGAAAAGTGGAGAAACTTTGCTAAGGATTTATAGATAAGTTAACAATAGAACCAGGATTTGAACAAATTCCCTTTAAGCTGTGTAGATATCCACTCTTCCAAGCCTTCCTTGTGGTCAAGAACCATGATTTAGATCTTCTTCTCAGTTTTTGTTTTCATTTTATATCTATACTAGTGGCCCAATGCATTGATTCATGCACATTGAAAGGAAATTAATTATAAGAAATATTCTAATATCACTATTTGCCCTTTCTTTATAATAGAAGTGTCAACCAAAATCACGATCAACAATGACAGATCAAAACAAATGTGTGCAATTAGCACCAGCAAGAGCTGTATATCTATCATGCATGTGCAAGTCAATGTTTATTTTTAAATTGCCAGTGTGTGTTATATGCACTGGCTGGTCTGTTGGATGGATGATGGATGGTTGCTCACTTAGCCTTTTATATAGAGAGACTAGTTGCCCAGTACATGAAATTCATGCATATTAAAAGGGGATTAGAGGAAATATTTTAATATTGTTATTTGCCCTTTTTCTATAATAGAAGTGTCAGAGATGAAAGAAAATTAGTAAAATGTATATGAAAATCTTCCTCCTGTCAGAGTCTAGGGCTTACCAAAGGACCCAGAGTCAAGTCCCGCCCACTTATGTGCACCTCAAAATTGTGTGAGACCCAGACCTGGCCACCCCCCCACCCCCACCATCGGGCTAGATTCAAACCCGGCCAGTCCCACCCTTGTCAAGCCCTGCCAGATGGGGTGCAAAGCCTCAGGTCCCCTGGCCCAGAGCTGGGATAGGGAACATGGCCTGAGGTCCCCCATGAAGCCCTTCCAGGTGGGGGGCATGGCCTGAGGTCCCAAGGCCTGATGCCAGGGCCGAGGACATGACCTGAGGTACTCCGTGAAGCCCTGCCAGGTTGAGGGGTCAAGGCCTGAGATCCCTTGGCTGGGCACCAGGGTGGGGGCACAGCCTAAGGTCCTCTGTCAAGCCCCAAGGGGCTGGGGAGGACGCAGCCTCGGGTCCGCTGATTGCTCATTAAAGCTCGTTTTAGGAACTAGGCCTCTGTTGTGGATGCAGCCATCTTTGTGATGGAGTGACAGTCAACTTGCATATTCCTTCTTTATTATACAGGATGGTTTGAGGCAATTTATTGAACTTTTTTTGACTCAGCATTCTCATTTTTACAAAATAAAATATGTATTTCTTTGTTGCTTTCTGACTTTAAATCATAAAACTTGTCTTACTCATTTAAGAAGTTAAAGAATCACAGATTTTTATCTGTATAGAACTCTAAAGATTCTTTAATTCAACTCTCTTATTTCAAACAGGAAAGAGCTCAGCTACTGAAAAAAAAATCAAATAGTTGAGAGGCTCTGTCCCTGGAAGTACCATTTCCTGTGCATTAGTACCTTTGAAGGGCTGAATTCCAGTTGGCTCTGGGCCTCTGGCTCTTACCAGACCAACTGAGTGAAGAAATAGAGAACAAAGAGAAATCCTTGAGTGGTTTCAATAGGCAAAGTGGTAATATAGTAGTGGTTAAGCCTTTAGTACAGACTAAAAACGAACCAGGAGCCATAGACTGATAAGGCATTCTTAGGGACTCCAAATGGGATAATAAGCTTGCCACTGGGAGAAACAAGCAAGCATTTCTCCAAAATATTGCCTTGACAGTGAGAAGCTTATTACTTTTCCATTATGATTTATACATCCTTGAGAGCCCACATTATGACTTAGTATAGCAGTTTTGTCAGTAGTAGGACTTAGAAAATATTTGCCAAATGAATGAATGAATTCCATATATAAGACAATGCTGAAAATATTATTACCTCATAAGTATTAATGATAATAATGATATTAATAACAATGAAAATAGTAATAATTATTTAAAATAAAATCTCAGAAAGATATTTGAATGGAAACTTAAAATACAACACTCATATACCTAGACACATCATAATCAAATAGCTAAAATCAAAGATGGAGAGAAAATATAAATGAAAATTGTCAATTACTTTGATTTTGGCCAGATGATAATAAAAAATAAATGATAAATACAAATTAATAAAACCACGTATCTGTACTTTAAGATTGCCAAATCTTAATTGTTTTGCCAGTAATCAACTTCTGCTTCAAAATTCATTTCTTTACCCATTTACTCTCTATTCCTAAAAGAAATCTTCCTAAGAATAGAAAAGCATGCTCCAACCAGGTCTGCTTCATGCTTCACCCCTCTCATTGAGCATCTCTTTGGTAGCTTACATGGTTCTAGTCTCATTCATGGATCACTTCTCCAGATCGTAAGTCTGCTCATGCTATTCCAGTTTCTAAAGCCTTTCGATAGCTCCCATGATCGCCAGGATCTTCTTCAGGCAGAACACGGGCACTCTCTCTGAAAGGCAAAGTGGTCCAGCCTTTCCCTTCGGGCCACTCTTTCGGAAGTCTCCTCAGAGCAGCCCCCTTGCCATGGCCTGGCCTCCAGGAATGATTACAGGTGCTAGTTGAAGTTTTTTAATAACCCAAGCTCTCCCACTCCTGTGCGCACACTCATGTGCATTATAAGATCTGGTGAGATTACATAGGATAACATCTGTAAAGCACTCAGCATAACACTTGGGATATAATAAATATGAATTTCTAAATTTTGTATCATTTTATACTTATTGACTTGTATTTTTTTTCTCTAGAACATTGTTCTTCCCTCTATTATATCTGTCACAAATTGGCACTCAAAGATAGTTTTTGATTAAAATATAAAATCTGAATGTCCATAATTAAGAGGTTCAGAAGTAAGTTTAAGCTCTTATGGATGATCATTGCTTTAATATATAATGTTACACGCAGATTATATGTCAATAAAATGTATAAAAAGGTAATCAATAGGCAATAATATTCTAAGTGCATATGATTGAATGTAAAATATGTAAGTCTGATAAAATCTATGCATACAATATTAGTTCATTATTTATAACTATGCATAAAAGGAAATCAACTGGAAGGAATTAAACTTGACAAATATCAGATTTAGGTCTCCTTTCATGTTTTACTGAACTTAAATATTAATTACTTTTATTTTCTCTTTCCTAATGCATCTGTTTTGCACCTGTTGGTTTTGTAATAAAAACAAATAGAACTAAACATAATTTTTAAATACTGTGAAAAATAATAGATTTTACTCTTAGCATTTCAATCCCAGCCTTTCAAAACTCTCCTCTTTTATTTGATGGCTAGAATACCACAGCTACTTATTTTTTTCTTTTTCTAACTCTCTGATTACTACATCTCACATTCTTCACTTGGTAAATGCAATCATCACAATTGCTTAATGTTGGAGTATCTCAGAGATCAATCTTTATGCCTTTTCTGTATATCTGCATTTACTTCCTTTCTTATGGCTTTAAATATTTATATAATAACTCCCAAATTTACATACTCAGCTATAAATTTACATACCTCTCTTCTGACTCCAGGCTTATACATTCAACTGAATCCTCATTATGTCTACTTGAACCCCTAAAGGATATCTTGTATTTAACATGTTTAAAATTGTAACATTGATTATTTCCCATTCCACAATCAGGGTCTGCATCTTTACAGTCTTCCCATTCAACCATTATTTAAGCAACATATTTATACTATTTGCTATTTACATTAATATTCAATCTATTGTTTCAAGAACAAAATAACTTGAAATTCAGGTCATTTCTGAAGAAAAGTATGAGGTTATGGATCACACCTATTGAATTATCTAATGTGACAATAGAATTATAACTCATTGTGGAGATGCTTCTAGGAAAGATAAAGAAATTCTTTTCAGGAAAAATATATTTATTATCTTAAATGTTCTATACAAAGTCTTATCAGAGCCCTTCTTGGAGTGGGGCTGGAGGGTGAAAAGAAGCTTAGGAGAAGCCAACTATTATTTGAGTATCTAGACTTTATGAGACACAGTTTTATTATTACTGGGAAAACAATGATGAAACATACCAAGTTCTTGCCTCCATAGAGTTTATATGCTAGTGAGGAAGAAAGCCAATAATCAAATAACAAAATGAATCTAATTTACAATATGCAGTAAAAATGGTATGAAGATGGGACTATTTAGTTATCACTTAGAAGGAACACTGAGTACAGACTTAAATATTTCATCATAATTTAAATTTGTTTTCTATAAGAAAATTTAAAATACAGTTGAATTCATCTGCATTGCTTGATACGTTGTGATAGCCCAACTACTTTGCCATTGTGATGAAAATATTAAACTACAAGCTTTCCAGATTTTAGATTTGCCAGCTTTTTTAAGCACCTTCTATATTTATGTCACACTGTTATAGACAATTGAGATGTATCAATGAACAAAACAATCCTTGCTCTCATGAAGTTTACATTAAGGGAGAAAAGAGACAGTAATAAACAAACATAATAAATACATTGTGTAGCATATTTGGTGATAACTGAAATAGCAAAAAGAAAAGCATAACAAGAAAGGAAGATCAGGACTGCTGATATAAATGAGGGGGTACCTTTTCAAACAGGGTAAAGAAGATAATATCAGTGTGAGATATGCAACTAAAAATATTGAAAGTGTCACTTTTGTGTGGTATGAATAGGCATTTATATATCAAATATATCAAATATATGTATATTGAATTTTTCCCTATTAGCCATGGCAATATTTTTTTCTGAACTAAAATATTCCTGATATTCATTTGAAAGCATCTAAAGTAAACTTATCATGGATAAATGTAATAAAATATACATAATAAATACTTGTGCAAAGTTCCCCAAACAAATCTTGTATTGCCTATTTTTAAATAGGTATCTTAATATTTTTTTAAAACTGTTATTGCTTTTCTACACACAAGTGGCAAAGGCCTTGTAATCAATGATGTGCACCTGCCTTTAGATCTCAGATGTTGCACTCCTGTGTTGAGAGACAACAGCCAACATGCTGCCTGGAAGAGAGGTGTGTGATCATTTTCAAGGCCTTTTTATTGGACTCCAATTCCCTTCACTTGTCTCTGTCTAGGAGATAAATATAAATGACAAAAATGCAGAAAGATCACATCAAATTAGTATATTAAGTGTCTAACATATGTGACCCAAAAGTGTTTATGCTAAGACTAAGTGAAATAAACTAATGTATCTTTAGTTTGAGGTTTTAATCTTAGATTCCTCTTCATAGCTTCATTTATATCAGGTAACTATTGCTTGTGTGGATGATATGATGCATATTGACACCAAATATCGATTTTAGGTCATCCAATTAAGCCCAGAAGTAAAACACCTGGATTACTGGTCCTTGCATAATACTTTCTATTTGTTTTGTTTTTTTTCAAATGAGCCTTTGAATATGAAAATTTTGAGTTATCAGTATCATCATTCCTTATTAATATCAGAAGTCTAAAATAAATTCAAAACTAGGGTTGAAGCTTTCCTTTTATGTTATTAATATAAATGCTATAATTAGATCTGTAAACAAATATTCTTATATCATATAAATAACTTCCTTTCTGTGAAAGAAGTTTACCAGAAGCACATTTAAAGTAGTATCATCATAAAAAAAATCCCCCTAAACCTAAGAAGCTATGTTATTTTTGACAGTTCAGAGTCCTTTACTTTCCTCCTCTATCCAGAAGAAGAAAGCTAGGATATAAAATATAAGCAATTCAACTAGAAAACTAGTCATTCAAGATAACAGGCTCATTGCTGTGAAAGCACAGGATAGGAACAACCACGGGCAGAGAGGTATTTTGTCTCTTTCATTAAGAGAGACGAATAGATATCTTCTTATTTTTTAAACTGTTATTATTATGATATCCTTAATTGGATAAGAAATAAAAACATATGTGGTGCATAAAAAGAGAATGAAATGTAAATTATACTTTTAGCTCACAGTATGTTTTTAAAAAATCTCTTTGTGATGGTCAGTAGATTGCATTTGCTTAAAGTATGATTGGTAAGAGATCTTAATTTAATTTGTAATGAAGCTCAATTTATTTTCATCCCCTTTTCTGATCTGGGTAAGAGAAAATATTCTTTAATCCAAAATGTTCTTTACTCTCCAAGACTAGCTTTATTCTCTCAACATGAAATTGTCATGTTACTATGTTTACTGCATTAAGCTATGACATTAAGCTACTAACCTCACCCAGTCAGAATCAGGCCTACACATTGAAAAGCTCACTTTATAGCAGAAGCCCAGCAGTCATGACATGTCTGCCTCTGCCCTGCCTCCCTAGAGACACTGTTGAAACTGGGGCAATGTTGTGATTTTCCTTATTGGAGTTAACATTAATTTTAAATTTTTTAACTATGAAAATCTGTCATTGAGCAGAAATCATACTGAAAATGCCACTGAAACTTATTTATATAAGAGAAAGATTTAATTTTAAGACTTTAATTTTTAGAGCAGTTTTAAGTTCACAGCAATATTGAATAGAAGTTACAGAGGTTTCCCACATCCTCCCTGCCCACGCACATGTGTAGCCTCCCATCAGTATTTCCCAGCGAGCGGCACATTTGTCAAAATGAATGATTTGAGCCAAAATTGACACATCATAATCACTCAAAGTCCACAGATCACATTATGATTCACATTTGCTGTTGTACATTCTATGGGTTCAGATAAATATATAATGACATATATTCATCATTATGGTATCATGGAGAGTATATTTTCTGCTTTAAAAAATCCCTCTGTGCTCTACCTATTCATCCATGCCCATAACCCTTCAACCTCTGTCAAGCACTGATCTTTTATTGTCTCCATAGTTTGCCTTTTCCATAATGTCATTTAGTTGGAATAATGGGAGAATGTGACCTTTCCAGATTTGCTTCTTTCACTCAATATATTACATTTAAGTTTTCTCCATATAGTTTTATGGCTTGATAGTTCATTTCTTTTTAGCACTGAATGATATTCCAGTGCCTGGATGTACCACAGCTTATTTATTCATTCACCTCTACAGAATATTTTTGTTGTTTCTAAGTTTTGGTAATTATGGAGAAAGCTGACATATACATCTATGTACAGGTTTTTCGGTGGAAATAAGTTTTCAATTCCTAAGGACAAATAATAAGAAGTACAATAGCTTGATAATATGGTAAAACAATGTTTAGTTTTATAAGAAGCCACTAAACTGTCTGCTAAAATGACTTTAATATTTTACATCCCCACCAGCAATAAATGAGAGTTCTTTTTGCTTATGTCCAGCATTTGGCATTTTCACTGTTTCAGATTTAGGCCATTCTCAAAAGTGCGTAGGGATCAGGATACAAACTTAGAAGTTTTAAAAATGTGTATTATTGCTGAAACCAGTTTGGCTCAATGGATAGAGCATCGGCCTGCAGACTGAAAGGTCCCAGGTTCGATTCCGGTCAAGGGCATGTACCTTGGTTGCGGGCACATCCCCAGTAGGGGGTGTGCAAGAGGCAGCTGATCGATGATTCTCTCTCATTGATGTTTCTAACTCTCTATCCCTCTCCCTTCCTCTCTGTAAAAAATCAATAAAATATATTTTAAAAATGTGTATTATTATATTACTAGAGGCTCAATGCATGAATTCATTCACAGGTGGGGTCTGACTGGCCCAGCCCCAATCAAGGCAGATCAGGGCAGGGCCTGCTGGGGGGAGGGGCCGTAGGAGGTTGGTCAGTTGGCCCCACCCCTGATTGGAGTAGGGGGTCAATGAGGGGGAGGGCTGGCTTGGGGGAGTGGCCACGGGAGGTCAGCCAGCCAGTCCTGCTCCTGATCTGGTGGTTCCCAGTAGGCATAATAGCAACCAGTTGTTCTGCCATTCTGGTAGTTACAACATTCTGGTTGCTGGCTTTTTATATATAATAGATAATAGTTTTAGAAAAAAATAGTTATTAAAGTTACCTTAAAATATTAGATTGCTTTCATATATAGTATTTTATATTTCCTACTAGAGGCCCGGAGCACAAAATTCATGCGTGGGGGGGAGGTGTCCCTCAGCCCAGCCTACATCCGCTCCAATCTGGGACCCCTCGAGGGATGTCCGACTGCCCTTTTAGTCCGATCGTGGGATTGGGCCTAAACAGGCATTCGGATATCCCTCTCACAATCCAGGACTGTTGGCTCTCAACTGCTTGCCTGCCTGTCTTCCTGATTGTGCCTAACTGCTTCTGCCTGCCAACTTAATCACTCCCTAACCACTCCTATGTCATCCTGATTCATGCCAAACCGCTCCTCTGCCAGCCTGTTTGCCCCCAACTTTCCTCCTCTGCCGGCCTGGTCAACCCTAACTGAACTCCCCTGCAGAGTTGACCACCCCCTACTGCCCTCTCTTGCAGGCCTGATCATTCTCACATCTCCTCCCTTGAAGACCTGGGTCTCCCAACTGCTCTCCCTTGCTTGTCTGATCACCCACAACTGCCCACCCTTGAAGACCTTAGCCATATTTCACATGGAGGAAGGGCATTTCTGTGACTACAGTCCCCTTCATCCTCCCTGTCTCACCTAAGGAAGGAAGAACTACTAGTAAGAACCATGAGTAAAGGTCACAGCCCAGAGTCACAGGCCTACTAAAAGCACAGATTTGGGTATCAGATTAATTATGGAGCACCTCAGTGGGCCTTCAGTATAATACTAGTCAACTGCAGTGTAAGGAGCTACAAGACACAGACCTGATCTGAGCTGGAGTTCTTCCGGAAGCCAATGGCAGAGTGACAACAAAGATACTAGAGAATTTGAAGCTGCTGTTATCTACAGACACAGCAAACAATAAGCACAGCCCAGCTTCTAGCTATGTTAACATAAAACCTCACGCAGAGGCCTTATTTACCTCTGTTCCTATTACTTGATACATCATTTCTGGCTGCAAAAAACTATTACAGGAATGCTAGAGATAAGAAAAACATGTACTGAAGAGATAAGAAAAGCATCAGAACCAGACTTAGTTATGAGACATATTTGAGAATTAGTCAAAAATTTAAAATAATTATAATTAATATTGTGGCTTTATATAAAAATGATTTTTTTATATTTCTATATAAAAGTCAATGTAGACATATTTATTGCATGATATCATTTTGGAAATATACAGACACATGACATTTGCATTTAAAATGCTTATAGACACATACATTATCTGTAATTTTTCTTTTCCTCTCTTCTCCTTTATTATCTTCTCTCTTCCTCTTCCTCTTCTGTTGCTTATTGTAAAATTTAGGAAAAAGCAAAAATTAGGGCATATAAAAATTGACCATAATGTCTTCAGAAAGATATTTTCAAAAATATGTCAGGCTTTTTGTGGCTATTGTTATAGAAATGTATTGGTTGTTTTTATTTTTTTATTTTTTTAAATTTATTAATGTATTATCTGTGTACATAGTTTACCATTGCCCATCCCCCCTCTCAAAGATGCCCTCCCCCCCAGAGTTTTGTGTCCATTGGTTGTTCTTATATGAAAATGATTTTAAATTATTTGAAAAAACTACCTTTCCTTATTTATTAAGATTGTCAACAGAAAAACAATAGAGAAAATGCATGAAAATGAAAGCTGGTTCTTAAAAAAGACCAATAAATTGGATAAACCTCTAACCAGGGTAATCAAGAAAAAGAGAAGAAAAAATAATACTGATATAAGAAATGAAACAGAGGTCAACACTACTGATGTCATAGGTATAAAAAGGATAAGTACTATGAATAACTCTATACCTCAATATTTAATAAATTAGGTGATATAAACCAATAGCTTGAAAGATCAAAACTACTAAGACATATACAATATAAAGTAAATTATCTAAATAGAACTATGCAGATGAAAGAAATTGAATAAATAAATAAGTTTCTAAAAAAATAAAAATAAAAAGGAAGCATCAGGCCATGATGATTTCATTGGTAAATTACTAAAAGAAGAAATAAGATCTTTACAATCCTTTTGAAAAAAATACAAGCAGAGGGAACCTTTTCTAACTCATTCATTGAGGTCAGTAATATTTAATACTAACATCAGGTAAATATATAACGAGAAAGGAAAGCTGCAAATCCTTGATGAATAATGATGAAAAAAATTTCAACAAAATATTAGCAAATGAAACTAACCAACATGTAAAAATGATGATATACCTTGACCAAGAAGGATTTATCTTAGAATATAAAGTTGAATTAAGATCAATAGTCAATTAATATACCATAATAATAAAATAAAAGGTAAATTCACATGGTGATCAAATTGATTTAGAAAAATAATTTGACAGAATACAAAAGTCTTCCAAGATTAAAAAAAAAAAGATTTAACAAATTAGGAACAAATATAAGCCTCCTCAACCAAATAAAGGACATTTATACACATTCACAACTAACCTCAAACTAAATAGTTAAAGACTGAATATTTTTCTCTTAAGAGCAAAAACATAAAAATGTTTGCTCTAACAATTTATATTCAACTTTGTACTGAAGGCTCTTGACAGAACAAGTAGGCAATAAAAATAAATATAAAACATCCAGATTGGAAAAGAGAAAGTAAAATTATTTTTAATTTTAAAAAACTCTGGTAAAACCCTACTGGAATTAATAGATTAGTACAGCAAAGTTTCCAGACACATAATCAATATAAAAATAAATGTTTTTTTATGCACCTGCAATGAATAATACAAAAATAAAATTAAGAGGAAAAAATTGTATTTGCAATAACATAAAAAAAAATAAAACATGCATCAAATTTTAAAAAGTACTAAGAGACTTGAACATTATAAACTATAATATACTGGTAAATTAATTTTAAAGACTGAAGTAAACGAAAGACATCTCATGGAACTAAATATTCAATAGCATTAAAATGGAAATATCCCCAAATTTATATGCAGATTCAATAGAATCCTTATTAATCCAGCTGCTTTTAATTTTTGTAGAAGTTGATGAGCTGAACTCAAACCTCATATTTAGCTTATAATAGCCAAAATTATTTTTATAGTACCAGTTTGGTATATTCACATTTGCTGATTTCAAAATTTAATGCAAACACGTCATTTTTCTGGCATGAAGTAATAGAATTGAGAGTACAGAAATAAACCCATACAATTAAGCCAAATTAATTTTTCCCAAGGGTATAAGACATTACAATGGAGAAAGAATCCTATTTTTAATAAATTGTACTTAGATAATAAGGAATCCTCATACAAAAAGGTAAGTGAAATAAGTCAGTCAGAAAAAGCTAATAACTATATGATTTCACGCATATGAGGAATATAAAACTGGAATTCATGAACTCAAATAGCAGTGTGGTGATTGCCAGAGGAAAGGGAGTGGAGGGAAAAGGAGGCCCTAGTATATGGTGACAGGAGAAGATTTGACTTAGGGTTGTGGGCACAAGGCTCAATAAGCAAATCTTATAACATAGAAACCCACACCTGAAACATATATGTTCATGTTGACCAATGTCATTCCAATCAATCTAATAAATAAATATTAAAGGAAAAGATACTGTATTTTTCCTTGTATAAGACAGCCCCATGTATAAGACGCTCCCTATTTTCCAACCCACAATTTAGAAATAAATCTTTTAAACATTTTGCTGGTTTTCCTCTTAAGGCCTTCTTCTTTTTTGGCATCTTAAGGAGTTGTTCTCCCTGTTTTCTCCACCGTCTGATCATACACTCAGTGGGAGGAAGTCCAAATTGTCTCTTTGCAGCTCTATTTCCAAGCTCTTTTGCATAGCTGATTATATGCAGTTTGAATTTTGAAGAGTTAAACAATCACTTACTGGTATTTATCTTTTTATTTTTGACATCTTTATAGGGTCGTAACGCTCCAGTCTCTGTTGTTTCTGTGCTTTCTCGACCTCCAATTACAGCATCAACAGATGTCAGTAACAATAAGGCTTGTGATTGGAGGGAACCTGTTTGATAAGGTATGGGCAGCCCTCCTCGGCTGACTTCCATGTGTAAGATGCCCCTCAATTTTCTGCCTAACTATTTTAGGAAAAAAATAGTATCTTATACATGGGAAAAATATAAATTTTGGGTAGTTATCTCACATCATAACAAAAAATATTATTTTAAAATGGATGATAGACCTAAATGTAAGATCTAATTCTATCAATCTGTTTCATGTCAATATCAATTTTTGTAACTGTGGGTAGAAGACAGTTACTTAAATATGGCACCAAAAGCATACTGACAAAAAATAATAATAATCAGGATGGCATCAAAATTCAGAGCTTCGTTCTGCAAATGATACTGCCAAGAAAAGGAGAGATGTTATCAAGGTGATTACATATGTCCTTCCTGACTTCAGTCTCCCTCATAACAAGACCAACTAGCAACCAGTCATAGACAAGACACCATGGCAAAAACCCCAGAACTCAAGTGTGAGGCTTGACCCCACAGATCAAGAAGGGCCATGTTAGAGGGTAAAAATAGCAGCTATATTCAGACCAGATAGCACCAACCCCAGGCCAGCAAAACACAATACCCAAAGTGTCTCTTCTTTATTCTCTCTCTAAAATAAATAAAAACATATCATCAGGCAATATTTTAAAAATAATGAAAATATAAATAAAGCTTTCAAATGATTTGACAATTTTACTTCTGTGTAATTATTCAAAGGAAATTAAATCAATATCTCTAAGAGACTTCTGCACCCCTATGTTTATTAAAACATGATTTGCAAACTAGAGGCCTGGTGCATGAAAATTTATTCACTGGGGGGAACCCTCAGCCTGGCCTGCACCCTCTCACAGTCCAGAAGCCTTAAGGGAATGTCCTACAGGTGACTTAGACCTGCTCCCCATAGCCAATCAGGAGGAGGCACCACCCCATAACCACCTCACTGCTGCTGCCTCTGTCTTCCCTCTGCGGGAGGTGACCCAGTGATCAGGGGAAGGTGAGTCCCCCATCATGCTTCTGTTGCTGCCACTGCCAGCCACTGTGGCTTGCCTGAGCGTAGGGCTGGCACTTGTTGCCTGGGCCTTGCACTGGCCCTGAGCAGCGACAGCCACCATCCATGGCTTGCCTAAGCCTCGGTCCAGGCATGGGCAGCAGCAGCTGCCATCCATGGCTTGCCTGAGCCTCAGGAAGCCACTGAGGCTTCACCTGGGAGAATAGTGCATCAAGTCCCTGCCTACCCATGCTCGCCTGCTATGCTAGCAGCCTCCTGCTGATCGGTCATTACGGTGTGATGGCATGATGACTGTTAGCATATTAGCTCTTTATTATACTGGATAGCCAAGATATAGAACAACTTTCATGTCAATTCGCAGGTAAATTGATAAAGAAAATGTTTAGATAGATAGATGATAGATAGATAGATAGATAGATAGATAGATAATTATTTAGTTATAAAAAAAGAATATTCTATCATTTACAAAAACATGTATAAACCTTGATGACATTATGTTGGGTGAAATAAGTCAAACAGAGAAAGACAAATCTTCTATAGTATATAAAAGCCCCGTGACGAGAATGGCAGAACGATCAGAATGACTGGTGGCTATGACACTGTGGCAGCCAAACAGCCTGATCTGGGCCTGGATCAGCTTCCCCGGGTGGGCTCTGCCCCCTTTCAGCTCCAAACACCATGATCAGGGGTGAGGCTGGCCAGCTAACCACCTCTGGCCCCTCCCCTTTAATGGCCCAACCTAATGGGCCCCCATCTGAGTGGCCGGCTGAACCCCACCCATGCATGAATCCATGCACCGGGCCTGTAGTACTTTATAATCTTATATATATGTGGAATCTAGAAAACGAATCTCATAGAAACAGAATAGATTAGTGGTTCACAGGGATGGGATGAGAGAACAAAATAAATAGGTGAAGGTCATCAAGAGGTACTAACTTCCAATTAAAGATTAATAAATTCTGGACATGAAAAGTAGAACATGATCACTATAGTTACCTACATTGTATTGTTCCATTTGAGAGTCTCTAGGAGAGTATATTTTAAAAATTCTTACCACATACAAAAAAAAATTGTAGCTAGGCAAAGTGATGGATATGTTAACTAGCCATTGGGCAATACAGTACAAATATAAGATCACTGCATTTTGCTCCTTAAGCTTACACATCCTATCTAATGAAAGAGTAATATGCAAGTTAACCACCACTCTGCTACACCCACAAGCCACATCCACCAGCCATGCTCACCAGCCAATCAAATATCTCTGAGACTTGAGTATGCAAATTAACGCCAACCAAGATGGCTTCAGCCACAGAGAGCAGGAGGGACACTTGCATTTCCCTGGCAATGGAGGAAGCCAAGCTTTTCACACACCCTGGCCAGCTAAGGCCTCCCTTCAAGGGTACGAAGTTTCAATTATATAAGGTAAATAAATTCCAACAGAAATGGCAGCAGCCACTGAGCTGGAAGAGCAGGAGGCTAGGGTTTCCCCCAACAATGGAGGAAGCCAAGCTTCTGCAACACTGGCTAGCTCAGGCCTTCATTCCAGGCTACAAAGTTTCAATTACAGAAGAAACACAAATTCCAAATGAAATGGCTGCCTCAACGGAATGAGCTCCAGGCTACAAAGTTTTAATTGTAGATGATACATAAATTCCAGATACCACAGCCTCTGCTTGGGTAGCTGTGTGTGTGTGTGTGGGGGGGGGTGGCTAGTCTGCAAACCACCACAGGCCCCTCGCCCAGGACACCCCACGCCCCCAGGGAATCCCCACCCTGATCTGGGACACCCTTCAGGGCAAACCAGCTGGTCCCCACCCATGCACCAGGCCTCTATCCTATCTAATAAAAGAATAATATGCAGATTGATCATCACTCCAACACACAAGATGACTGCCTCCATGTGGTCAAAGATCCTGCCCTCATGTTGACACAAGATGGCCATCACAAGATGGCCAGCAGGGGAGGGCAGTTGAGAGGGACCAGGCCTCCAAGGGAGTGCAGTTGGGGACGATCAACTCTTCAGGGAGGGCAGTTAGGGTAAGGTGACCAGACGTCCCGCTTTTGGAAGACCAGATTTTTAACAATTTGTCCCATATCCCATGGCATTTTTAAAAATTCCTGATTTCCTTTCCAAAAATCGGGACTTTTTTAAAACACCACAGGGCACGGTACAAATTGTTAAAAATTGGGACTGTCCCACCAAAAGTGGGATGTCTTGTTACCTTAAGTTAGGGGTGACCAGGCTGGCAGAGGAGTGAAGTTGGGGGCAAACAAGCTGGAAGGGAAGCAGCTAGACATCAATCAGGCTGGCATGGGAGTGGTTAGGAGGTGATCAGGCTGGCAGGCAGAAGCAGTTAGGGGCAAACAAGAAGGCAGGCAGGTGAGCAGTTGGGAGCCAGCAGTCCTGGATTGTGAGAGGGATGTCCGACTGCCCATTTAGGCCCAATCCCACCAGGCCTAAATTGGCAGTCGGACATCTCTCGAGGGGTCCCAGATTTGAGAGGGTGCAGGCTGGGCTGAGGGACACACCACCCCTGTGCACGGATTCTGTGAATCAGGTCTCTGGTACTATAAGTTATTTATAGCTTAGTAAAGATGAAAAATCAACAAAAGGGTGAGAAGACAACTAAATGATTGGACAGTAATAGTTGCAAGTTGTATATCTGGTAAAGGATTTCTATCTAGAATCTATAAAGAACTTGTGTAATTCAATAACAAAAAGGCAAACATCTCAATTAAAATTGGGCAATGTATTTTAATAGGTACTTCTCTAAAGAGGGTTTACAAAGGGCCACTACCTTAATGAAAAGATGTTCAACATCATTAACCATTAGGAAAATGTAAATCAAAAACACAGTGAGATACCACTTTGCAAACATTACATTGATTGTAATCAGACACAGAAATAAAAGAATAAGCATTAGTGAAGATATGTAGAAACTCTTACACATTGTTGGAAATGTTCAATGGTGCTTCTGTTTCAGAAAACAATTTTTTAGTTTCTCAAAATATTAAACATAAAATTATTTTATGACCTAGAAATTCACTCCTAAGTATTGACACAAGAGATGGAAACATACATCCACACAAAAACTGGTGCAAATTGTTCATAGCAGCATTATTAACTGAAGGTGGATACAAATTAAATGTCTATAAGCTGATCAATGGAAAAGTATATGATATATCCCGATATTAGAATGTCATTCTATAATAAAATAAATAAAATATTTATATATAATGCAACACAGATTAACCTCTACCATACTGTACTAAATAAAAGAAGTTAATTCAAAGGATGACATGTTGCATTATTTCATTGGAATGACACTTCCAGAATTAGCGGTCTAAATCAACAAAAATAGTGTGTGTTTTTTATTAAGGCTGGGTTCTGTGTGTTTATGGAGAGCACCGAGGGACTCCTAGTTCTGGAGTTATTTTGGAAGGAATGATAATACTCTAAAATTAGACATAAATTAGACATAAACATGTGAACTTAACTTGTAATAATTACAGCATATATGTACTTTATATAGGTGAATTGTATGGAATAAGAATTTTATTTTTAATAAAGCTGTTACAAAATGACCAATGAGTGCAGGAAAAGCTGTTTATCATTACCAATCATCAGAGAGCCATACATATTGCATAATTTTATGCATACTAATTAAAACCACAATGAAATTTCAATAAAACTTATAAAATGGCTAAAGATAAAAAGACTGATGGAGAGAATATGGAGCAATTAGTTCTCTTGCATGTTTTTACCGCAGTATAAAATGATATAGCCACCTTTAAAAACAATGTGGTAGTACTTTTTAAAGTTCAGTGACTTTTTCAGAAATTATTTTCCTTGATTATTCCAGAGAAAGGAAAGCACATGTCCAAACAAAACATGTGTGTAAATAAAAAGAGGATCATTACTCAGAACAAATAGGAATTGGAAAGCACCCATTGAGCATCAACTGATGAATGAAAAAACAAGTTGTGGTAAATCCATGACATGAAAACTATTCAGAAACAAAAAAGAATACAATATTAATACATGTGAAAACATGGTTGAATCGCACAAACATCATGCTAAGTGAAATAACTTAAACATTAAAGACTTCATGCTATATAATTATATTGAAAATCCCAAATGTTTACTTCACAGTGTTTGTCTTGGTGATGATGTGATTGTTTGGTGGAGGTGAGGTACAATAGGAGAAAATGAATAGGAAGGAAGATAGCCTAACATCAGACTATACTAGTAAACAGAGTTGGTTGTTATGGTAAGAACTTTAGAATTTGTTATGTAGGCAATGAAACCATGAAGCTTTTGAACAAGTGCAAGCATGCTACACATGTTCAAATATGTATTATCAGAAAAGGAGAAAGATAATTGCAGCAAACAAACAAACAAATTAGGAGAATTGAATAAGGAAATATACCATGGAAATGGACAGTTTATCAACTCATTAAAGAGACATTTCTAAGGTAGAACCAACAGGTATTGAATCTCCATTAGGCGTAAGGGTGCAAACTGGAAGAAAGTTAATGGTTAATACAATTATTCTAATCTAGGTGAGAAAATAAATGGTAATACAATTATCAATTAGAAGAAAAAAAGAGAATAATTAGTGTTGAGTTAAATTGCTGCTATAATGAATTTGAGATGTTTGAAAGCATAGTAAGATTTTAAAATAGTTGCCGAAACTGGTTTGGCTCAGAAGATAGAGCATCGGCCCTATCTTCTGGACTGAAAGGTCCCAGGTTCTATTCTGGTCAAGGGCATGTACCTTGGTTGTGAGTACATCCCCAGTAAGGGGTGTGCAAGAGGCAGCTGATTGATGATTTTCTCTCATCAATGTTTCTAACTCTCTCTTTCTCTCTTCCTCTTTGTAAAAAATCAATAAAATATATTTAAAATATATATTTTTAAAATACTTTCCTAGTCTTCAAATCGAATCAAGGCTAGAAATATGTATGCATAAACCATGCACTTATCAGTAGAAGTTGAATCTATGTCAGTGGATCTTAGGGCTGTCATATGCCAAATGATGAGAATAGAACAAAAACGATGGATCTGAGAGGCATATCTGGACAAAGAAAGAACCAGAGAAAGAAATTAGGAAGTCAGAGATAAGCGGAGTCTAAATTGTAAAAAATGTTATGGAAGCAAGAATGTTTTATACAAGATATCCTGGTTAATAGTCTGTGTGCTACAGAAAGCAAAGTTAAAAAAAAAAGAATAGAAAAAAGATAATTAATTTATCAGTTAGGACATTTCTGGTCTGATTAAAAAGATAAAGCATATACATATAAAATTAAATAGCAAGATAAGAAATGAATTTTTTAATTACATCTCATATGTTCCTATAGAGTTGTAGCTTCTAGCTTTAGACCCAGCTCTGACCCCAGAAAGTTCCTATTAAATAACAATATATTGCCTACTTTTTAAAGAGTGGTAATTTTAGATGATATCTTATTTTTAGTAACAACACCAAGATTAATAAAATCATGAACTTAAAATTGAGATTTAGTGCTTTTAGTAACTTTTCCAATTGATTAGACATTCACTGTGATTAAAGATCTCTGATTAAAGGTTTTCCTTAAGCACAAATTACATACATTTATAATAACTAATAAATCAAAAAGGTTTGTCTGTGTATACTTTAAAAATCAGGCTATCCACTTTAAAATGAGAAGAATGCTAAAAACTTCTTGAAATATTCTTAAAAGTTTTAGTCTGGCCGAAACCGGTTTGGCTCAGTGGTAGAGCATCGGTCTGCGGACTGAAAGGTCCGGGTTCGATTCCGATCAAGGGCATGTACATTGGCTGCAGGCGCATCCCCGATGGGAGGTGTGCAGGAGACAGCTGGTCGATGTTTCTCTCTCATCGACGTTTCTAGCTCTCTATCTCTCTCCCTTCCTCTCTGTAAAATATCAATAAAATTAAAAAAAAAAAAGTTTTAGTCTGAGCTATTTCATTTATTTATTTTTATTCTTAAAAATCTTTGTTGTTGAAAGTATTAGAGATGCCCCCCCCCTTTGCTCCCTCATTACCCCCTTCACTTGGTTCTCTCCCCATGCCAGGCCTTCACCACCCTATTTTTTGTGTCCATAGGTAATGTATATCCTATATAATAAAAGTCTAATATACAAATTGACCTAATGGCAGAACAACTGGTGGAACAACCAGTGCTATGATGCACACTGACCACCAGGAGGCAGATGCTCAATACAAGAGCTGCCCCTGGTGGTCAGTGTGCTCCCACAGGGAAGCACCACTCATCCAGAAACCTTGCTTACAGCTGACGCAGCAGCAGTGGCAGAAGCCTCACCTGCTTTTACTGCAGGGAGTGGTAAGGAGTGAGAGGTCCTGGACTGTGAAAGCCCCGGACTATGAGAGGGATGTCTGACTGCTGGCAGGCGATATCCCCGGAGGGGTCCTGGACTGCAAGAGGATGCAGGGTGAGATGAGGGAACACCCCCACCACACAGTGCATGAATTTTGTGCTCTGGGCCTCTAGTATCATACAAGTTATTTGGTTAATCTCTTCCCAATCCTCCCTCCTTCTTCCCTCTGAGATTTTTCAGTATGTTCCATGCTCTTATGCTTCTGGTTCTATTTTATTTATTAGTTTATTCTGTTTATTAGATTTATTGTTCATTTATCTTGATTTTTAGATTTAATTCTTGATATACATGTATTTATTGGCATGTTATTGTTCATATTTTTATTTCTTCTTCTTCCTTTCCTTTGAATACTCTTCAACATTTCATGTAATATTGGTTTGTTAGTGATGAGCTCCGTTAATTTTTTTCTTGTCTATGAAACTTTATCTGACCTTCAATTCTAAGTGATAACTTTGCCAGATAGAGTAATCTTGGTTGTATGTATGTCCTTAGTATGTTGCTACTCCCTTCTGGCTTGCAAAGTTTCTATTGATAAATCAACAGATACTCTTATGGGAGCTCCCTTATAGGTATCTAACTGCTTTTAAGATTCTCTCTTTGTCTTTAACCTTTGGCATTTTAATTATGATGTGTCTTGGAATGGGTCTTTTTGGGTTTCTCTTGTTTGGGAATCTCTGAACTTCCTAGACTTGTAAGTCTATTTCTTTCACCAAGTAAGGGAAATTTTCTGTCATTATTTCTTCAATCTAGAGGCCTGGTGCACTGGTGGGGTCCAGCTGGCCCACCCTAATTGGGGCTGACCATGGCCAGGCTGGCTGGGGAGAGGGGACATGAGAGATTGGCTGGCTAGCCCCACCACCAATTATGGTGTGGGGCCAATTGGGGCTTGGCTGGCCAGGGGTGTGGGGAGGCAGTTGGGGGCCAGGCTGGCTGGGGTGGGGTGGCTTCAGGAGGTTGGCCAGCCAGCCACAACCCACTCAGATTGGTTGGCCGGCCACAGTGCACATCATAGTAACTGGTTGTTCTGGTCATTCCAGCCATTCTGGTCATTCTGATTGTTCTGGTGTCTTGGCTTTTATATATAGGTTTTCAATATCTTTCCCTCTTCCCCTTCTGACACACCAGGATGTGAATGTTCACATACTTGAAGTTGTTCCAGAGGTCCCTATACTATATTCATAGTTTTGGATTCTTTTTTTCTTTTTGCTCTTCTGATTAGGGGTTTTGCTTCCTCATATTTGAAATTTCTGATTTGATTCTTGGACTCTTCTATTTTACTGTTGATTCCCTATAAATTTTTATTCATTTCAGTTAGTGTATGTTTAATTCTGATTGGTCCCTTTTCATGTATTTGATGTTGTCACTAATTTCCTTAAAATTCTCACTGAAATACCTGAAATTCTCACTAAATCTCTTGAAACTCCCATTAAGATCCTTGAGCAACATTATAACCATTGTTTTGAACTCTGTATCTAGTAGTTTGCTTGCTTCCATTTCATTTAGTTCTTTTTCTAGAGATTTCTTCTGTTCTTTCATTTATGACATGTTTCTTTATTTCCAAATCTTGGCTTCTCCCCTTTGTCTGTTTCTATATATTATGTAGAAATTCTATGTCTCTTAAAATTGGTATCATGGTCTTTTGTAGTAGGTGTCCTGTAGGATCCAATAGCTCAGCCTCTCTAGTTACCTCAGGTGAGCTCTCAAGATGCACCCCTGTGTAGGCTGTTTGCATTGTCTTAGTTGAGCCTTGGTGGTTGCTTGTGTCACTGGGAATAATTGACCCAGGCCAACTGGCTGTGAGAAATGGTTGATAGTAGAGTAGAAGAGCTGCTGTGGAGAAGACACCCTTATGGAGCAGACTTGCCTCAGTGGGGCTTTTAGTGCTCACTGAGTCTTCCCCTGGAGTGTGTCAGTCATGAATGTGTAAACAAACAAAATAGATTCAGAGACATGGAAGCATGGAACAGACTGATGAATCTCAGAGGGAAGAAGGGAGGGAAAACAGGACTAGATTAACCAAATAATTTAAATGCATATATGCAGTGCCCAGGGACATGGACACCATTGTAGTGAAGGCTGAGGGGTGGGTAGTGGGGGTGGAAGTGGGATGGAGGGTGTCAGTTGCAGAAAAAAAAGAAAAAAATGGAATAGCTGTAATACTGTCAACAATAAAGATAAACTAAAAAATAATAATCTTATATAATAAAAGCCTAATATGCTAACTGTCTGGTCAACTGGTCAGCCAATCAACCAATAAAAGCATAATATGCTAATGATATGCTAAGGCAACTCAACCCTTCACTATGACATGCACTGACCACCAGGGGGCAGACACTGGGACCAGTAGGTTAGCTTGCTGCTTGGGTTCAGCTGATTGGAACTGAGCAAGAGGGGCCAGTAAAGCCCTGGAGCCCACCGATGGTCCCTCCCTGGCTGGCCAACCTCCCACATCTCTCTCTGGCCCCAATCATGCACCAGTTGGGTCCCATGGCCTGGCCTGCACCCTCTTGCAATCTGGGACCCTTTGGAGAAAGTCAGAGAGCTGGTTTCAGCCTGTTCTTTAGGCAAGGTTAAGGGACCCCACTGCTGCATGAATTCATGTGCCAGGCCTCTAGTGATAAAATAAATACATAAATAAAACAAGTGTTTAAAACAAAAATATGACCCAACAACCCCATTCCTGGGTATATACCCAAAAACTCAAAATCATTTATATGCAAAGATATATACACCCCTATGCTTATTCAGACATAGAAAGAGCCAAAGTGCCCTGGGATAGAGGACTGGATAAAGGAGATGTGGTACATACACACAATGGAGTACTGCATGACCATAGGAAAGGATGAAATAACATCATTGACAACAGGGATGGAACTTGAGAACATAATGCGAAGTGAAATAAGCCAGACAAAAAAAGCTAAAAACTGTATTATTTCATTCATATGTGGAATATAAAACAGAAACTTATGAACACAACATCAGTGTGGTGGTTGCCAGAGGGAGGGTGAGAAAGGGGTCCTAATATGAGGTGGCGAGAGAAGGTTTGACTTTGGGTTTTAGGCACATGGTGCTATATACAGATTTTATAATTTAGTAATCCACACATGAAACCTGTATGTTCATGTTAACTAATGTCACTCCAATAAAATTAAATTAAAAAAGCAAAAATAAAATAAAATAAAAGTCATTTTCTAGTTATGCTTTGCTAATATATATAACTAGAGGCCTGGTGCATGAAATTCATGCACTGGGAGTGTGTCCCTCAACCCTCTCCAATCTGTGATCCCTTGGAGGATGTTGGATTGCCATAAATTGGATAGCCCTCTCACAATCGGGGACTGCTGGCTCCCAACCACTCGCCTTCCTGCCATCTTGATCACCCCCTAACTACTCCCCTGTTAGCCTGATCAATGCCTAAATGCTCCTCTGCCAGCCCGATTGCCCCCAACTGTCCTCCCTTATTGTTCTGGTCACCCCCAACTGCCCTCCCCTGCTGGCCTGATCACTCATAACTACCCTCCCCTGCCAGCCATCTTGTGGTAGCTATCTTTGAAACACATGGGGCAGCCATCTTGTGCAATGGTGTGAGGGTCAATTTGCATATTATCTCTTTATTATATAAGATTGATTTTGTATGTTGACTTTGAATCAATAGCCTTATTAAATTCACTTATAAATTTTAATGCTTTTCTGCAGAATCCTTAGGATTTTTCTATATAATCAAACATACCTTCAGCAAATAAGACAGTTTTATTCTCAAAAAAAGAAGAAAAAAAAAGTTTTGTTACTGACAATAAACTTACAGAAATAATTGTAACTATGAAGTTCATTCCACACAGCTGAATAAATTGTAATATTGTGGTGATCTGAATACCATGAGTTGATAATTTTGCACTTTAAAGTTTCTCTATTTTTAAAAAATAGCAACAATTATATATTTCATTAAAATGAGTGGTTTCCACTTAGGGTCCTAGAATTTTGCAGAGTTTACTTGGAACTAACTGGATGGGAGATAGTGTGATGTGGAGCTTAGCTAATGATAAGGAGATAAGGGTCTTTCTTCCCATTACACTATATTTTCTGATAGAGTTCCTAACTAGAAAAGAAAAATATGCATTTAAAGGAGTTATATTATTTAATATTGGTGACAGAAAATAATTGATCATATATTTTTTCAATTTATAAATTATATTCCAGTAAGCTTCATTTAGAAATTCAGTCTATCATGCATAAAATATATCTTTTAAAACTTGAGATACAAAATATTTTATAAAGAGCACTAGAGGCCAGGTGCATGAAATTCGGGCCTGTACCCTCTCCAATCTGGGACCCCTCGATGGATGACCAACTGTCCATTTAGGCTTGATCCCATATCAGGCCTAAACAGTTGGTGACATCCTTCTCATAATGCAGGACTGCTGGCATTCAACAGCTCAACTTCCTGATTGCCCCTAAATGCTTCTGCCTGCCAGCCTGGTCACCCCTAGACACTCCTCTGCCAGCCTGATTGATGCTTAACTGCTCCCCTGCTAGACCAGTTGTCCGTAATTGCTTTCCCCTGCCAGCCTGGTTACCCCTAACTGCCCTGCCCTGCCAGCCCGATTATCCCTAATTTTCATCCCTTGATGGCCTGGTAACCCTTAACTGACCTACCTTGCCAGCCTACTCACCCCTAACTGCCCTCCCCTGCCAAACTGATTGCCCCAAACTACTCTCTCCTGCTGGCCTAGTCACCCCTAACTGCCCTTCCTTGCCATCCTGGTCACCCCTAACTGCCTTCCCCTGCAGGTCTGGTCACTCTCAACTGCCCTTCCCTACAAGCCTGATTGCCCCCGACTACCCTCCCTTGTAGGCCTGGTCTCTCCCAACTGCCCTACCCTGCCAACCTGGTCACCCCTAACTGCCCTTTCCTGCCAGGGTGGTTGCCCCTAACTTCCTCCCCTGCAGGCCTGGTTGCCCCCAACTTCTCTCCCCTGCTGCCTCGTCACCCCTAACTGTCCACCCTTGCCAGCCTGGTCACCCCTAACTGCCCTCCCCTGAAGACTTGATCTTCCATAACTACCCTCCCTTGATATCCATCTTGTGGCAACCATCTTGTGTCCACATGGAGGTGGCCATCTTTGACTATATGGGGACAGCCATCTTGTATGTTTAGGAGTGATGGTAAATTTGTACATTAGGATTATTTTTTATTTAGGATACTTTATTATTTAGGATACTTATAAGTAAAAGCTATTAAGACTAACCTTAAATTTTGTCTTATAAATTAATATAACCATGAAATGAACATTCAAACGCTATAAGAAAAGATCTGCTTATTTTGACAGTGTACAATCATCTCAATATTTTCACAGTTAAGTCATTGTTTACTGAAAACAAAGTTATGCATTAGGAAAGTATCTTCAAGAGTCTTTACCAGTATATCTTAAAATATACCATATAAACACACTTGATTTTCCATGAGATATTTCTGCACTTTAAAATATTGTAAACAGTAGTCTTTGATGATTTTAATTACAGAAAATCAGAGATATTTGAAGGATCATTGCTACAGAAGAAAGGCCAGCTATGCATGAGTCACTAGTTCAGCCTCTAAAATAGATCAAAGAGGCACCCAAAAATGAACTTCTATTTACTGCTCTGAAGGCAGTCATGGTATTAAGTTCACCACAATGTGAATGTTTCTCCAGCTGTGTGAAATGAACTTTATAGTTACAATTATTGAATTCTCAAAAGGAAGGACATATGCAGTGAAATTTAACTAGTACTCATTTCTATCTCTTAAAGTTTAATTCTTAAGGATAAAGTACAAATTCACAAACCTGTCTGTCAAATTCATAAAAATATCTGTCAAAAATAACAACTTTAAAAACTTTTATTTATAATCATTATACTTTTCTTCTTCTTCTTTAGATTTATTGGCTAGAAGCTCCAGTAGAGTGATAATGATAAGAGGGATTTCTATTGTGCTTGCCTTTGACATAGATATTTCTCAAATTCTACCATTAAGTACAATGATGCCAATTGATGTTAAAAAAAAATACATTTTATTCAGATTATGAAATATTTCCCTTCAAATCTCTTATTTAGAAAGATATTTTTTATGAATAGGTATTGCAATTTATGAATTATTTTTTCTATCTTTTCCACTATTACTATTGGTTTGATGTCTATTTTACAATTACTGTGGTTGTAAATTGAACCATTTTCATTTTGCTGGTACAATTTTTTACTAGGTCACATTTTATTATTTGAAATCACCTTTAAAATTTGCACTGATCTCATAAAATGAAGCATATAAATGTATTTACTTAGTATGCATTCTCAAATAGTTTGGAAGAGGGACTGTTTATGGCTTTAACTTTTGTAAATTTTCCCTATAAAATTACCCAGTTGATTTTAGGAGTTTTGGGGCAGGGTGTTTTCTAAGAAATTTTCATTTCTTAAATATATATTGGGTATTAAGTTTTTCTTCTTTTTTTATTATTTTGGGAAGTTTTACATTTCTATAAAATTTTTCATTTTATGTCTGTTTTTAAATACCGTATTTGCCGGCATATAAGATGATTTTTGGCCCTGAAAAATACCGTATTTGCCGGCATATAAGAGACTGGGCATATAAGATGACCCCCTAACATTTCCACTCAAAATACAGTTTGTTATATACTCGCCTTATAAGACTACCCCCCACTTGGAGGCATATTTTTCAGGGCCAAAAAATCGTCTTATATGCCGGCAAATACGGTATGTTAACATATAATTTTTCATAGTTTGTATAATTATAATTATAGCTAAGTCTATTTTCATGTGGAATATATTCATTTCATACATGTTTTCCTTATTCAGCATTCCCAATTTGTCCATTTCAAGTCTTCTCAGGGATTTATTTTTTGCACTTTGGTAAGTTTTAATATATATTTTATTTTCACAATTTAACATTACTTTAATGGTATTTAACATTTATTTGAATTAATTTCTTAATTTGTGCTTTCTTATAGTTTTCTGGTACACATGCTAGCATAAAATTTTTCAGCCTTTTTTTTTTTAATTAAGCCTATTGAGGATACAAACCCATGTAAGTGCTTTTATTTATTTTTTTTGCTTGTCTCCAACAAGTTTTGAGTTATTTGCCTTTGTTGTCATTCAGTATTTAATATTGCATAATTTCTAAGTGATTTATTCTTAATTGTAAAAATTATTTAGAATGATGTTTTCCAGTTTGCAAATATAATGTTACATTTCAACTACCTTTTTTGTTGTTTATCCTCACTGAAGGATATTTTTCCCATTGATTTTTAGAGAGTGGAAGGGGAGAGATAGGAACAGAGAAATGCCAATGTAAGAGAGATACTTGTTCTAGTTGCTTCTCACACAAGCCCTGACCGGGGTCAGGGATTAAGCCTGCAAACAAAGAATGCCCCCTGGACTAGAATCAAACACCAGACACTTCAGTTTGCAGGTTGACACTAGAAGCACTGAGCAAATCAGCTAAGGCTCAACTAGTTTTTGAAAGTTGATTTCTTATTTAATTGTATTGTGACCAGAACATGACCTCTGAAATACTATAAATCTGATGAAGACTTTCTTTGTGGCCAGTTATATGACACGTTTTGTAAATGACTCTAGGTATAGTTGAAAAAAATGAGTTTCTTCTCAATATGAGCCTACATAGATATATTAGAACAGGCTTTTACATTATTGGAATTGAAGTCTTAAAATCTAACTCATTTAAGTTACCAAAAAAGAAGTACTAAAATTTCTCATGCTGATTATGAATTTTTCCATTTCCTACTGTACTTTTGTTAATTTGTACTTTACAATCATGTGTTCCTTAATGACAAGGACGACTCCTAGGCTACAAGCCTGTACAGTGTGTTACTGTATGAAACAATGGGAGGTTAAATCAATCATAAGAGCAAATGATGCAATGAAGAGATGTGGAAAAAGGATATGTAGAAGGTTGTTGCTGTTGTGATATGGCATATATTAAGCAGTAATACAATAATTTATTATTATTATCAATTATTATGTACTTTATAATTGAAGGTACTACACTTTTATACAACTGACCGTGCTATAGGTTTGGTTACATCAGAATCACCATAAGCACGTAATATGATGTGCTATATTAGGATAGTTATAATCGCACAGCTAATACTAATTTTAGCTCCTTTTAATCTTACTAAAGGCCCCATACATGAAGATTCATGCAAGAATGGGCCTTCCTTCCCCTGGCTGCTTTCAATACCTTTGCTCTGGCTGGAGCTGCCTTTCTGCCCTACCAGAGCTACCTTTCCACCTTCCAACACTACCCAGAGGCCCAGAGTGGCTGGGGTGGTGTGGAACACCTGCAGTGGCTTGGTGCCTGTGTATGCAAATTAACCCTACAAATTTTGGGGTTAATTTGCATACTCACTCTTTATTGGTTGTTGGGCATCATGGAGGTACAGTCAATTAACCTGTTACTCTTTTATTAGGTAGATGGGGCCAACTTAGTATTATGGGGTCCATAGTCCATCATTTACCAAAACATTATTCTGTGGTATATAAATGTATATATCATTGAGGCTATTGTGTTTGATTAATGTTAATTCCTTTATTGATGTGTTTTGAATTTGTATTTTTCTTTTTATTAAAAAAAGTATTTTATTGGTTCCTGTATTATTTTTTTTGTAGTGATTGTAATAAATTAACATACTTAGTGATTTAAAACATAGCTTTAGTATCATCTTATTTGCTTTCATATATAGTATTTTATATTTCTTACTAGAGGCCCGGTGCACAAAATTCATGCATGGGGGGGATTTGTCCCTCAGCCCAGCCTACATCCACTCCAATCTGGGACCCCTGGAGGGATATCCGACTGCCCTTTTAGTCCCAATCGTGGGGTTGGGCCTAAAAGGGCAGTCAGATATCCTTCTCACAACCCAGGAATGTTGGCTCTCAACTGCTTGTCTGTCTGTCTTCCTGATTGTGCCTAACTGCTTCTGCCTGCCAGCTTAATCACTCCCTAACCACTCCCATGTCAGCCTGATTCATGTCTAACTGCTCCCTGCCAGCCTGTTTGCCCCCAACTTCCCTCCTCTGCTTGCCTGGTCAACCCTAACTGACTGCCCCCTCCTGACCTCTCTTGCAGTCCTGATCACTCTCACCTGCCCTGCCTTGAAGGCCTGGGTCTCCCAACTGCTCTCCCTTGCTTGCCTGATCACCCACAACTGCCCTCCCTTGAAGACCTGGTCCTCCCTTGAAGACCCTCCCCTGCTGGCCATCTTGTGGTGGCCATCTTGTGTCCACATGGGGGCAGGATCTTTGACCACATGTGGGCAGCCATCTTGTGTGTTGGAGTGATGGTCAGTCTGCATATTACTCTTTTATTAGATAGGATAAAGGCCTGGTGCATGGGTGGGGCCAGCTGGTTTGCCCTGAAGGGTGTCCCAGATCATGGTGGGGGTTCCCTTGGGGTGTGGGGCAGCCTGGGAGAGAGGGGCCTATGGTGGTTTGTAAGCTGACCATGCCCCCTGGGGATCCAAGTGGAGACCCTGGTATCTGGAATTTATTTATCTTCTACAATTGAAACTTTGTAGCCTGGAGTGGAGCCAAGCCTCCTGCTCACTCCATGGCTGCAGCCATTTCTGTTGGAATTCATGTCTTTCCTACAATTGAGACTTTATAGCTTGGAGTGAAGGGCTGAGCTGGCCAGTGCTGCAAAAGTTTGGCTTCCTCCATCACCTGGGGCAACCCTAGCCTCTTGCTCTTCCAGCTCAGTGGATGTTGCCTTTTCTGGTGGAATTTATTTACTTTCTATAATTGAAACTTTGTACCCTTGAGTGGAGGCCTTGGCTGGCCAGGGTGTGCAGAAAGTTTGGTTTCCTCCATTGCCAGGGAAACCCAAACCTCCCTCCTGCTCTCTGTGGCTGCAGCCATCTTGGTTGGGGTTAATTTGCACAATCTCTTTGATTGGCTGGTGGGGGTGGCTGATGGGCATGGCTTCTGGGTATAGCAGAGTAATGGTTAATTTGCATATTGCTCTTTTATTAGATAGGATTTATAAACATTGATTACAATTTTGATGAATTAGTGTCTGGCATTATAGTTCATAAATTTTCTTCTCTCAGAATTTGCTGAGATTTTATTTATCCCTTAGTATAATATTGTCTTTAAAAATGGGTATTTTCTATTTGTAGTTAACAAATATTTACTTTATTGCCTATTATAGGACATGATATTAATTATTAAATACAATAGGAGATATAGATAGAATAGAAATAGATATAGATGATAAATACAAAGATATGTTTACTTATATAGATATTTAAATATATAACATTCATTATGATATCCAAAATAATTTCTTATTATTTTATTATCTACTTGATTTCTTAGAAACACAAGTACATATGTGACTATCTCCTGTAATTTATTCTCTTTTGTAATGTTCAAATTTGTGATTTTTAAAATGTTATTAAATCAATTAACATTATATATATTATTTCAATCTCATATTTTCTCTTGTCTTTGTTAACAGAATAGGACATTAGTGTGAATAATTTATTTAACATTATGCATCTTCTTAAAATTTATTTTGAATATTTTCATTTATAATTAATAGTTAGCATTTTAATTATATCAGTGCTTATCATTGGTCCTAGAAGGAACTCAATAATTTCTGAGAATCTAAATTGTGTTTGTTTCTTGATTAGTTGTTATCCACATTCAAGTCATATTCCTATTTTTAGATTTATTTACATTTAATTTTCAGTTATAGTTGACATGCAATATTATATTAGTTTTAGATGTATAACAGTGATCAGACATATTTTTATTCTAAAAATAATATACATGTGGCATATTTTCTGGATTTATGTATGTTGAAGTGGTTTCTTTCTTCCCTCCTTCCTCCCTTTCTCCCTCCTCCATCCCTTCCACCCTTCTTTTCTTCCTTCCTTCCTTCCTTCCTTCCTTCCTTCCTTCCTTCCTTCCTTCTTTCCTTCTTTTCTTCCTTCCTTCCTTCCTTCCCTCCCTTCTTTCTTTTCTTTCTTTTATTTCTTTCTTTTGTGCCCTTACTTGGAATTACTCAACCATTGAGTCACACTTGGCCATTCAAACTATTTTTTTGATATTAAAAAAAAAAATAGGTCATTACTATGCTAAATAAACATTGTATCTTTTCCTAAAAATATATGAAATGACCCTTTATTATTTTCATGCAAAATAATCATAATTCCAGTTGTTAATCATTTTGTATATGGTGGAAGGTTATGCTTTTTTGTGTCTTGTTTTTTCTACCTTAAAAAAAAAAAAAAAAAAAAAAAAAAAACGTGCCGGAACCGGTTTGGCTCAGTGGATAGAGCGTCGGCCTGCGGACTGGAAGGTCCCGGGTTCGATTCCGGTCAAGGGCATATACCTGGGTTGCGGGCACATCCCCAGTAGGGGGTGTGCAGGAGGCAGCTGATCGATGATTCTCTCTCATTGATGTTTCTAACTCTTTATCCTTCTCTCTTCTTCTCTGTGAAAAATCAATAAAATATATTAAAGAAAACAAACAAAAAACATTGTGTGAGCTAGGGAACCAGTGCTGGGCCGTGGCCACGCCTTCTGCTCATGGCCTGGGCTCCTGTCCATCCCCCTGCCCGCCCTTGGGCCTGGCTAGAGCCTCTGTCGAGCCCCTGAGAGCCAGTGCCAAGGCAGAGCAGACCTATTCCTACTTGTGGAGTGTGACAGAGGACCAAGAGGTTGTACCCAGAACACACTTTGCGACATGTGAAATGAGAGAGGCACAGGTTACTAGGGCGGGGTCGGTGGAGCCTCCCCATTCTTCCCCCTTGCCAGCAGCAGAGGGCCTGAGCCCCTGGGGGGATCCAGGATAAGAAAACTTCGATCAGCAGACTTGGAGGAGCCATGTGACCCGGAGGAGCCATGTGACCCGGAGGAGCCATGTGACCTGGAGCAGGGTGAACAGAGGGGGCGGTGTGAACGAGAAGAGGAGAGGATTCTATTCATGGGTCCTGAGAAACTTGGACAGTCTGCAGTCATTTGCTACAGAACACTTTGTTGTATTTCCCTACAAAAACAAATGGGAGAGAGTGTCCCACTTGAAATTCAAATACAGAAAATATAAAAAAGAAAAAGAAAAAAAAAATCCGAGGAACAGAATAAACTGGTGAATATAATAGAAACAGGGGCAAAGAAAGGGAGTGGACTGATAATTATCAGGGGGATAGAGGAGTGGGGGTGCAGTAAGAAACTGGATTAAAATCGGATAACCAATGGATGAGGACAATGTGGGGGGAGGGGATAAGGGCAGAGAGTGGGATGGGAACTGGGTGGTAGGGAGCTTTGGAAGAGAAAAAGGAGAAACAATTTTAATAATCTGACCAATAAAGATTTATTTATAATAAAAAAATAAAAATAAATAAAATAGTAGAGAAAGACAATGTCCATGTTTTATTAGAAGCAATGTCCTCAGTGTGTTATCCATCTCTCTGTGCCAACTTTAGGGGTAAATCCCCAAGGACTTAAACCTAATGAAATCTGGTAAATTGGATATCACTCAATAGTGGAAAAAGCCAATCATACTCTTAAAAACAATTTATTAAAACAAAAAAGGGGGTGACAGATGTTATGTGTCACCTCTAGAGAGGCTCTGTCATGCTTTATATACTTTTAAAAAAATTTTATTTGTCATGCAGAGGATTGTACAGCAGGTAAAAGGCATAGGCCCCCTGTACAATAACCTCCACCAAATTAGCTAGGTAGAAGGAATTATAAACCACACAAAAGTTTTATCAGATTCAGTAACAATGTGGGGATGATGTTGTATTTTATATTGTAAGGTCCCAAGACCCCGGGTGAGTCAGACGGAGTGGGCGACGATCCCAATTCAAACGCCGGGACCGAAACTTGGTGCAAAAAGCAGGAGGTTTTATTAGTACAAGCGCAGCGCAGGGGCTTCTCAGGCAGACAGCGACAGTGCTGGCTGACTGGGAGCGCCGAGTAACTGCAGAACATGAGTTTATAAAGGCAAAAACCGCACGCAGGTGGGGTTACACATGGAGGGGGAAGAAGGGAACAAAGAAATTCCAAGAAGGGGAGCTGGGCTCTTTAATTACATGTTTTATGACAGGGTCTGTGCTTAGTCAACAGTCCCATCTGGTAATCTTGCAAGCTCCTTTGTCTCTCCCCTTCCCATTCTTCTGGGTAAGTCCTCAGGGTAGGGAGTTTCTGGGGACTGATTTCATTCTTGCCTAATCTTCAACCTTAAAGAACTGACCTTATCCCTGTCTAATCTTTAACTGTAAAGGTCACATCCTGGAACAGGCAGTGGGGAAGGTCAATTCCTCAATCTTGGGGCCCTACAATATCTTTCCAAAAGGAACAAGGCAGCCAATTTGGGTGCCAGAGTGTTATGTCCGTCACCACAATGGAGTCAGAGAAGCTCCTGTGGCCCTTCACCCAAAAGGACTGAGTTGCCTGATGACAGCAAAGCAAAAGAAAACTGAAAGCTGCACAAGGGACTGTGGTGCCAACATGGAGTCATCTGAAGAAGTTAAAGACTGAAGTGGAAGCTACTACTACTTCAACCATGTACCTGCTCATACTAGCATCTGTTAGCTGCCAGTTTTCTGCAAAGTCTTGCTCAGCAAGTTCAAGGACTCTGAGTAAATCTACACCAGCAACAAAAGAGACTGTAATTTAAATGTTAATATGTCCATAGTTCTGATTTCTCATATTGTTGTTTTGTATTGGCATTGTTTTGTTATCTAATAGCTAGAGTTTTGCTCTTGACATTCAAGTTTTAAAAATGATAACATGTATGTAATTTAGTTTTTGCATTAGCATTGTTTGTGATTGTTTTAATTTTAGAGCCCTATTATTAATGTTTACATTTTATTTTAATTAGTAAAAAAGGGGTGAGATGTAGAGAGCCACCTGAGCCCGAGGGCACTGGCAGAATCCTGTTATCAGTACTGATTTCTTATCTTTACCTAAGTGCTTGGAATGAGGATCAAAAAGGCCTTGACCCACCCAGGCCTTGATATGCTAAATCTTGTACCAAAAAATGAGAAGCTTACCTAGATCTTGATCTGGGCACACCTGAAACTCCCTTTGACCTTAAACTTCCCCTTTGGAAATCAATAAATGTGCTGTGTTGTCTGTGGTGCCTGTGACTGTCTCTCCATCAGAGAGATGGAGCCCACCTAGCACCCAGCTTGAATCTAAAAAAAAACCCCAAAAAACATTGTGAATCTTTCAATTTCCCTTTGAAGTTATTATTTTTAGCCCTCTTGATCTTTTTTACTTTTTATTTTTAGGGAAGCATGTGTCCTTCAAAACTATAAACATTTATTTTATCACATTAGTATCTGTCCTTGATTATTCTTCATAGGGGAGATTTTCTCAGATTTGCATCTAATAATATTTGCTACCCCATAGTTATTTACTTTGCTACCATACTTCCAATGCACATTTAAGATCTACTATCACCATTTTGGCTCCCTTTTAGTATGTTCATTCTGACCCCCTGCTATGTGAGTCCACCATCCGCTTCTTTTTTTTACCTTGTTTCTTTTGCTCTTTAGCACAAGTATGTTTTAGTTATTGTAGCATCTGTTGAAAATAGCTTCAAAAATTTTATCTGTTTGACCCAATGAATACTTCTTAGATTTGCTTGTTCTTTGAAACTTTGAAATGTTAATCCATTGTCTATAATTTTCATTATTTTAAGTTTTCCCCCCCAACATTTATCCTTATATGAGAAAAAATATATATTTGAACACATAATTTACTATACACTGCACACATGTCTTTTTCTTGGTTTCATTGTAAGTCCATGGTGGTTAATTAAATGTTCTTAGACCTTCAAATAGAAATGTGATAAATATGAATAATACTCAGTAAAAGTACCAGGTTTTAGTTCACCATTGTACATTAACCTGAAACCATTTGGAACCACTGTCAGAATCTGTGGGACCATGAAGCAGTAGAAAAGAAACAAACTTTCAATCACCATCATATTGAGAACAGAGCTCCAATTATTTCTAATTCCTTATTTGGTCCATGTTTTAATTATGAAAACTAAAACTCTCTGGAGATAATCTTGTCTCCTTAATATCTACAACCTTTACAAATCTCTAACAATATTTTTCTATGATTGGATGTAAGAATGGAGTAAATGGAAACATCTCAAGAAGTGGTACTCACATCCAAAAAGAGAAATCCTTTTGCTATCTGTCTTCACAATGATTTTTACATAAAGATGGAAAGGACTCTAATATCACTGAAGAAGTTTTATATATACTGAAAAAATTCCTGTCCACCATTACATTTACTCAAATAACTCTTAAATGTTTTTCATATCTTTGCTTAGATCTCACCATGACCTCCTAAAAAAATATTTTTGAATTTCCCTATATCAAATTAAGAGCTCCATGTATGCTACCATAGTAACCTACAATTATTCCTATTGCAGTCCTTAGCACTTTTCATTGAATTTTTTTTAGTAATTGTCAGTCTTGAGTTCAGTGGAAATGCCTGAATAGCATTTCATTACTAATAGCAATAATATATGTTCGATAAACAAGGAATTAATTGAGTAGAATAAAGAACTGCTAGCTAGATGTCAGATTCCATTTTAAATCCTAGCATCAGCAACTAATTTCAATCTCCAAGGAAGTGGGAAATGATGAAGGCTAGGGGTTCTGGAATTTCTAGTCAATCAAAGGTATGGGGTGGGAGTTGAAGAGGACGATGGAGATATGTGGGCAGCAATGTCTGCTGCTTCAGCTAGCATCTCATTTGTATGGAGAAGCCTACTGCTTTTATGCCAAAGCCCCCCAGACTCCAATACAATGATAACAAAACCAGGGGGAAAATCTGAAACTGAAAACCAGACACTAAAAATAGGAGATAAAGTACACTGGGTTCTAAAAACCTGGAAGATACATTTTCCTGGACTAGTTCACTACTTTAAGAAATGAGTTTGTGGCTTCGAGCTACAGGTAAACAACTAGGCTTCATGAATTACAGGTGTACATACTGTTCCTTAGGGCCCAGAATTTAAATTCATACCACTGAACAGTTTTTAAAGGCTTAACACATTATTTTGTTTGTATGCAAATAAGAGCTACTAATTTCAAATGAGTCTTAACTATTTATTTAAATAGTCCCAAAGGATCTCTACTTGAAAACAATTTGCTAGCAGTTATTTAAGTACTATGCTCACATGGAGAAAAATAAACTGTGTTTTAAATTAATTTAGTAACTTGAGTTACCAACTCCAATATATCTATAATTAATCTGAATCAGAGATTCTACTGCCATTGCAGTCTTATTATCTCTTTTTTAAACTGAAAAAAATTTATCATTACCTGAAGATACTTTTTTTGCATTTATTTTTTATTTACTTATTTCTTTTTTTAAAAGTTTTTATTTATTTTAGAGAAAGAGAAATGGAGAGATAGAAACATCGATGAAAGAGAGAAGCATCGTATCTGCCTCCTGCATGGCCCCTACTGGGGGATGAACCTGCAACCTAGGCATGTGCCCTGACCAGGAATCAAATTGATAACCTCTCGGTTCATGGGTCAATGCTTAACCACTGAGCAACAGAGGCCAGGCTCCATGTATTTTAGATTTTTAGAGAGAGTTTAAGGGAAGGAGGTAGGGGAGAGGAAGAGAAAGAGAGAGAGAGAGAGAGAGAGAGAGAGAGAGAGAGAGAGAGAGAGATCCAATGTGAGAAAACACATTGATTGGTTTCCTCCCCCTGGCACTCCTACAGAGGTAGAGATCTAACCTGCAACCCAGGTGTGTGTACTCGACCAAAAATCTAACCTGGGACCCTTAGATGTGGGGGCCAACACTACCCAGCCAGGGTTTAACCAGAATTTAAGAATTTGAAGGGAAAATTAAAATGTCTTAGGCACAAACACATAACAAAATTTATTGCAGTTAGTAAAGAACCTTTATATAAACTATGTCATTTGAGCAGACAAGTATATGATTTAATATATACTCAACATGTAAAGTATATATTATCAATATGCTTATTTAGAAGATAAGGTAAATGAAGATTAAGTGTTTAAGAAACTTGCCCAGTTGGGAGAGCTGTAACTCCAGCTTGCAAGTTAGGATATAACCCTAGTAACCCTAAGTTATCTTGTTTTTGGGGTTGCCATATTGCATAATTCCTGGTGGCCCCCATTCACTTTATAAGATCACTCAATAATCCTAATTGGCTGACCATGTTTATTTATTTATGATTTTTTTATTTTTAGTTTTTAATAAATCTTTATCGTTCAGATTATTACAATTGTTCCTCTTTTTACCCTCCATAGCTCCCCTCCACCAGTTTCCTACCACACCCTCTGCCCTTTCCCCACCCCCCACTGTTCTCATCCATAGGTGTACAATTTTTGTTCAGTCTCTTCCTGCACCCCCTACACCCCTTTCCCCTGAGAATGATCAGTCCACTCCCTTTCTACACCTCTGATTCTATTAGATTCACCTGTTAATAGTGTTCATCATACTTTTTAATTCCTTTGGTTTTTAGATTCACTTTTTTTAAAAAATATATTTTATTGATATTTTACAGAGAAGAAGGGAGAGAGATAAAGAGCGAGAAACGTCCATGAGAGAGAGACATCGACCAGCTGCCTCTTGCACACCCCCTACCGGAGATGTGCCCGCAACCAATGTACATGCCCTAGACCGGAATCGAACCCGGGACCTTTCAGTCCGCAGGCTGATGCTCTTCCACTGAGCCAAACCGGTTTCAGCAATATTCGCTTGTTGATAGGTATATATTTGTTGTTTATAATTTTTATCTTTATCTTCTTCCTCTTCTTAAAGAATACTTTTTAGCATTTCATATAATTCTGGTTTGGTGGTGATGAACTCCTTTAGCTTTTTAAAAAAATTTATTTGTGAAGCTCTTTATTTGGCCTTCGATTCTGAGTGATAGCTTTGCTGAGTAGAGTAATCTTGGTTGTAGCTTCTTGCTATTATTCATCACTTTGAATATTTCTTGCCATTCCCTTCTGGCCTGCAAAGTTTCTGTTGAGAAACCAGCTGACAATTGTATGGGTGCTCCCTTATAAGTAACTAACTGTTTTTCTCTTGCTGCTTTTAATAGTCTCTCTTTGTCTTTTGCTCTTGGAATTTTAATTATGATGTGTGTTGGTGTAGTCCTCTTTGGATTCCTTTTGTTTGGGGTTCTGGGCACTTCCTGGACTTGTAAGTCTATTTCTTTCACCAGATGGGGAAAGTTTTCAGTCACTATTTCTTCCAGTATTCTTTCAGTATCTTGCTCTCTCTCTTCTTCTGGGACCCCCATAATTTTGATATTGGTACACTTGAAGTTATCCCAGAGGCTTCTTACACTATCTTCAAATTTCTGGATTTTCTTCTCTTCTTGCCTCTGCAGAGGAGTGTCCTTTGCCTCTTTGTATTCTAAATCTTTAACTTGTTTCTTGCAATCTTCTGGTCTCCTTATAATATATATTTTTTTAATTTCAGTAAGTGTATGCTTAATTTCTTTTTTTTAAAAATATATTTTATTGATATTTTACAGAGAGGAAGGCAGAGAGCTAGAGAGCTAGAAACGTCGATGAGAGAGAAACACCGACCAGCTGCCTCTTGCACACCCCCTACTGGGGATGTGCCCGCAACCAATGTACATGCCCTTGACCGGAATCAAACCCGGGACCTTTCAGTCCGCAGACCGACGCTCTACCACTGAGCCAAACCGGTTTTGGCTGTATGCTTAATTTATATTTGATCCCTTTTCATATCCTCATAGGTCTCGTTTAATTTTTCAGCCTTTTCTAGGAAATTCTTGAAAAACCTTATAACTGTGGTTTTGAACTCTATATCCATTCTTTTGCTTTTATCCATTTCCTTCATTTGTGGTCTGCCTCTTTGTCTCTGTATTTTAGATGCTTCCCTGCGTTGATGGAGTAGCTTTGCTGGTAGGTGTCCTAGCAGGGCCCAGTAGCTCATCCTCCCCAATTACCTGAGGTAGACAGACTTGGTGCAGCCCTTTGTGGGCTGTGTGTGCAATATTGTTGTAGATAAGCCTTGCTTTTTGTTGCTATCACTGGGGAGAGTTGATCTTCAAGCCAATTGGCTGTGAGGGTCAGCAGTATCTCAGATAGGAGGGCTTCTGTGCTCAGCTTGGATGGGGCAGAGTCTTAGGGTGGTGCAGACAAGCTTTGGTTCCCATCAACCCCATCCTAGAGGGTCCTGTTCTCCAAGTCCCCCAACAATTGCTGCTGGTTGTGCACACCTCTTGGGAGAAGGCTGTTTTTGGGTTTTTGCCTGCTCCCTGACAGTTTCTCTCCGACCAGAGCTGGCTATCAGAAGGTTTTGTTTTTCTCCCAGATGAGAAAGCTAGCCACTGGGAGGGCTTCTGTGCTCCGTTTGGATGGGGCAGAGTCTCAGGGTGGTGCAGACAAGCTTAGGTTTCTCATCAACCCCGCCTTAAGACAGTCCTATTACTGAGCACCACAGTAATGGATGCTGGCCACAAGCACCTATGAGAGAGTTTTGCCCGCTGCCTGACAGTCCAATTTCTTTCTGAATGGAGCTGGCTATCAGTGCAATAGGGAAGTTTTGTTTTCCTCCCAAACAAGCAAGCTAGCCCCGAGTTAGCTGCCCGCCCTCTCTGTGTGCACAGATCTCCGCACCTCCACAGCTCCTGAGGCTCAGCGTCCTCACTCTTCCCTTCCTTGTTGGTAGAACTTCCACTCAGCCAGCCTTCTTGTGGTTCTGGACGATGTTTGCTCTGTTTTCCAGTTGTAATTTTAAAATTCTTGTGGAAGGCAACATTTAGGTGTTTACCTTTTGCTGCCATCTTGGTTTCTTGGCTGACCATGTTTAGACAATTGAAATATTTACTGTCCTCATGTAATCCATTTTTTGTAACATCAAAGACCATGTGTTAATATTCTGAACTTGACTAAAATCTACATTACTCTCAACATTTCAAGGTAACAGAATAGTTTGTTTTCTTTTCCAAAAAGAGGGGAAACCCCATCCCTTTAAATAAATCTTATTGATCCTAACTGGAATCTAAATTTAGGATTTTTGCATTAGAATCACAGGCCTAGAAGTCTAAGAGAATTTAGAGTTCATTAAGCACAATCCCTATTTTGCACTTGACAATGTTGAGAGCTAGGGTCTAAAATGACTGGGTAAAGCTTTTACAGTTAGATTATGGAAGAACCAGTACACACACACACACACACACACACACACACACACACACGCGCGGGGGGCCTGATGTGGCAGGATCTCCCTTTTCCGTTTTCCGCACGGAAAGAGAGATGAATGAACCGGTTCTAAGGGGAGGCGGCCAGGGATTGAGAAATATTAGAAATAAAGAGAGAAGACAGATAGATTTTAAGCTGGGAGCTGGGAGGGCCTCTGACCTCCCCTACTGGAGAGGCAGACTGACCACCTCCAGAGCCACGCAGCACATGTATTTATACTCCAATCCAACAAGGGGGTTTCACAGGAAAATAAGGAGCCTGGGAGGGTCCAGGTCCCACCCACTCCTTCCTCCTGGACAAACACAACATCTCCACACTCCCAGGGCGGGAGAGCAACTGACATGATTCTGCCAATATCCCGGGCCCAGTCAGCAACAATCTAAAGAATGTCCAGGTATCTTCCCATTTGGCCCTCTACACACACACACACGCACACACACACACACACACACACACATACACTCTGGTCTATTTTTCCTTAACAACTGCTTTATGTGCTATTTGCTAAATTGTATAAGCATTTTACAAATACATTTTCAATTAATTACTGAGATAAAACTCTCTTCTGAGCCTTCAAAACCTACTTAACTTCAATAAAACAAATATTTTTTATGGCCAAGTATTAAGAACATAAGTTATTTTCTGGAGATCACCTAGCAAATAGGAAGTGCTCAAATTTGTATTGATGACATGAAAAGGTAGATATAATGAATGGTAGAGAAGCATCCAAATTTATGTAAGTGGTTTTATTCCCATTAAATATCTAATAGAGTAAATGTGAAGTGACACACACTTATAAAGAAAAAATATGACTATTATGTTGAAAATTCCATGAGGACACTGACTATATCTTTACATACTACTATACTAGGTGTACTGCTTAATAATAGAAGATTTTGTAATCAAAGAAAACATGATAATTTTAAGAAAAACATCAAAAGTGCTTTATTCAAAGTAATGTTCATTATTAGTTATACATTTCCCCCATCTTTCAGGTAATTTGTGGATATCGCCCCAACAGAACTTTTCTTGTTTTGAGGCAAACCATTCAGAGACCCAATTTTCCATTTCTTTGTATGTTTTAAGTACTGCTCAGAAAGTGCATGTGCCATCTATTGGAACAAGTGGTAATCTGAAGGAGCAAGGTCTGGTGAATACAGCGGGTGTGTTAATAATTCCCAGGCAAGATATTTTAACGTGTCTTTAACTGGTTTTGAAGTGTGTAATGGTGTGTCATCATGAAGCAAAATTACTTTGCCTTGTCTTCTGGAACATTTTGGTCATTTTGCAATCAAAGCGTGGTTCAAATTGATTATTTGTTGTTGGTAGCGATCAGTATTAATGGTTTCACCTTGTTTTAGAAGCTCATAATACACCACACCTTTTTAAAAAATATATTTTATTGATTTTTTTACAGAGAGGAAGAGAGAAGGATAGAGAATTAGAAACATCGATGAAAGAGAAACATCAATCAGCTGCCTCTTGCACACCCCCTCCTGAGGATGTGCCTGCAACCGAGGTACATGCCCTTGACTGGAATCGAACCTGGGACCTTTCAGTCCACAGGCTGACGCTCTATCCACTGAGCCAAACCGGTTTCAGCACACCACACCTTCTTGATCCCTCCAAATGCAGAGCATTGCCTTCTTTCTGAAGTGATTTGGCCTTGCAGTCAATGTTGATGGTTGACCTGGAACAACCCATAATTTTGTGCAATAGGGATTCTCAAAATAAATCCCCTTTTCATCGCCAGTCACAATTTGATGCAAAAAGACTTCCTTTCATGCTGTTGAAGCAACATTTTACTGATGACTGTTTGGTTTTCCATTTGTTTTATGTTCAGTTGATGTGTCATACATTTTCCTTCCTTTAAAATATTTCCCATTTGCTTGTTAACAATCAGAAGTTGTTTGCTGAACAACGTTTAATCTTTCTACAAGTTGTTTTTGAGTTTGACACCCATCTTCATCCAATAATGCTTGTAATTGTTGATCTTCAAACTTTTTTCGTTTGACCTGTACATTTTTTGTCTTTCACATAGAAATCATCACTTTTAAAGCTTTTAAAGCAGCATTCACAAATATCTTGAAATGGATCATGTTCACCTTAAGCTTCTGAAGTATATGATAACTTTTCTTGCAAAATAAAGTAATGAATTAAAACTTCTCACAAATGCTCTTTTTGGGGCGTAAAATTTGACATTTTTAAGTGTAGCAATATCTATATTATTAACACCTTCAGCAAATTTGACTTATGAAGTTTTGAAGCTTGTTGTTAATACAACAAAATAGCATACATATAAAATCACATATATATCAAGGTATGTATAACTTCATCTATTGAAAAAATCTGCATTATTAACTGGTACACCTAGTAAAAGTCTATGTGACCATTAAAACCAAACTACCGGCCAGTGGCTGTGATGCACACTGACCACCAGGGAGCAGATGTTCAATGCAGGAGCTGCCCCCTGGTGGTCAGTGCACTTCAACAACCAGCCAACCTCACACAGCTGGCCAACCTCCCAAGGTCCTTCCCCCTGGCCAGCCAGCCCAATTGGGACTAGGTGAGACGCCTCAATCAGCCTGAGGAACACCACCCAAGCATGAATTTGTGCACTGGGCCTCTACTATTGTATAATATATGTGTTTTTTTCTGCCTGATTTGAACAAAATAGTACCATGATTTCAGTCAAATTGCTTAACTTGGATATCAGTTTCCTCATTTTCAAAGTGTACATATTAATTAAACTAATCTTCCAGTGCCCTGTCTGGGGGACTCAATTGATTGGAGAGTTGTTCCATATACCAAAAGTTGTACCTTCCATTCCCACTCAGGGCACATACCTAGATTTTGGATTCCATCCCAGATCAGGGAGGCAACCAATTGATGTTGATGTTTCTCTCTCCCATTGATATCTCTCTTCTCCCCTTCCTCTCACTATAAAATCAATGATAACATACCCTTGGATAGTATATACATATATCTCAGGATTGCATAGTCTTATACATCCACCAATGAGCAACATGAGAATAAAGACCATATTGACAATGCCAGGGAAAGTTTTATAGGCCAAACCTAGAAGTGGCACACATCACTTCTCCTGACATTCCATCGGTAAGGAATTAGCATATATATTATATGACCCCTGCATAGGTACAAAGGAAGCTGAAACTAATAGGATTTAAATTTTACATAAAAGGTTTCTTTACTGATATATTAGTGTGGGGATATCATGTTGATTTCTATAATAACCAACACAAAACTTCCAGCATTTTAGCATAATTGAGAGCTATCTCTTGCTTGTGTTACTCTCCAATGACTTAGGACAGGGGAGGATTAGTTTCTCATCTACACATTTATTCAGGGATCCCAGATTCTTCCAATTAGTAACCCTTGAAGAGTGGTAGTACTCAAACTTTCAAATGTATCAGAACCACCTGGAGGGCTTGCTAAAGTAGATTTTTGACCTACTCCCAAAGTTTCTAATTCAGCGGTTTTAGGTTGGGGTCCATGAATGTTCATTAATAACAGTTTTCTGGATGATGATGGTGCTGTGATATTATAAATTTGGGGGTCACAATTTGATATCCTTTTTGTTTATACTTGTTAACTACTTCCCCTACCTCACTCTTTGATAGTCTCTAACAAGTAGTAGCAGAAGACATGGGAGGGCTTAGGGCAGTGGTCAGCAACTCTTTAGTCAACAGAGCCTAATATCAAGAGTACAAGGATAGAAATTTCTTTTTAGAGCCAAATTTCTTAAACTTAAACTTCTTCTAATGACACTTCTTCAAAATAGACTCGCCCAGGCCCTGGTATTTTGTGGAAGAGCCACACTCAAGGGGTCAAAGAGCCACATGTGGCTCGAGAGCTGCAGTTTGCCGACCATGGTCTTGGGATGTTTATGGGGCAGGTCCAGAAGTGGCATATCTGACTCTTCCCACATTCCACTGGTATTCCACTCTATGGCCCCTGCCTCGATGCAGACAAAGGGGGCTGAATCTAGCAAGATGGCAAGGAAAGCGAAAACCCACAAATGTTAGTGAGCGTTAACATCCTTAGTCATAAGTGTGTACACATCATTAAATTATTTATAATGATAAAAACAATTTATTAAGGTTTTCTTTAATATTGATATAATCAGGGAAGAAATCTAAATTATACAGCTATTTCATTGTCATTAGAATTCATTTATCATCTATTAGGCAAGGGAATAATAAATTAGAAATGTCATTGACTCCCTGAGGAAGCACATTGATAACATTGATTGAAAACTGTGATGTTAATGCTTGTCGATTTTTAAATATTCTTTGAGATTAAAAATAAATTTAAAGAAAGGTAAAGAAGGAAATTGCACTTAAGTGTCAATAAGAAAATAATATAACTCAAATTCAGTAGTTCCCTCAAGTGACTTTCATGACAGAGAGATCCATGTGTGAAATTAAACAGCATGTGTCATTTGTTGAGGATTTTCCCACGGGTTGTATTTTTCTTAGTGTAATCTGAGCTTTTCAACTGAGTTTTCACTGCTCCATTTATATTTTTCCTATATTTATTTACTCAAATATATTATTCTTCATGTCATAGTGCCAGAAATCTGGTTAATAAAAATGCCAGATTCTTTTATTTGATTTTATTTGATTTCATTAGGGACCATCAGCCTAGCTGCTTAAGTGCCCGACTACCGTTTGCAGTTAAACATTCATTAAGGAATCCCCAGTGGGTTCATTTGTTTCACTGAGGTCCAATTACAGTGCCACAAAAGCAGTTTTTGTAGCAATTAGCTGATTTTTCCTGTTTATGTTCTGTCTCTTTAGGAAGAGGACTAGCTTGTGGAGGTCAGATTTTTAATTAGGCACGATTTAGGGCCAATAAGAAAACTGATAATTTACTAAATGGCTGTGGTGGACTTAACAGCTCAAGAAAGAGGTAAATAAGCCAATAGGGACCCAGGACTGTTTTCCTGGTGAGCACAGCGCAGAGCCACACAACGCAAGGAATAGATTATGTGTTAAGTGGTTGTCATTGACGCCATTGTGCCATGCAGGGCACCAGTGTCTTAACCTCAGGTGCCATCAGGATTAGTCATTGGCAGTGGCTCTGTTCTAGGTAGCATTTCATGAAGGAGAGGGATTTGGTTTTATTTTATTTCCGCAACTTTGGTCTGAGAAAGAAACATTTGATAAATAATGCAAGAATATATAATTATCAAAATGCTAGGGTATAATCTACAAAAGTACCCTAAATTGACACTAATTGTAAGATTAGCACTCAAAGTGTTACATATATACTCTTATGGGCTGTATATGTCTTTTCCCCCACCACCTACCTTCCCCCCCTCTCCCCCGCCCCCAATTTCATATGTGAATTCCACCAGGATCTCAGAATGTGACTCTATTTGGAAACAGGGTCTTTAAAGATGTAATTAAGGTTAAATGAGGTCATTTGGGGTAGAGCCTGATCCAATGAGACTAAGGTCTTTGTAAGAAGAGGTTAGGACACAGATTCACACAGGGGGGAACCATGTGAAGACATAGGGAGAAGAGAGCCATCTACAGGCCAAGAGAAGAGTTTTCAAGAAACCAGCCCTTTTTAACATGTTGAGCTTGGCCTTGTAGCCTCCTGTACTGTGAGAAAATCTATTTCTGTTGTTTAAGCCACCTAGTCTGTGGTATAGTAGTCCCCCTTCTTTGAGGCAGTTATGCTTCATGATCCCAAGTGGATGTCTGAAGCCAACAATGGTACAGAACCATCTAGGTATATTTTTGCTCATTTCTTCTACCCACAGATATAATGCCTTTTTCATTTTCACTAAGTACTTTTCATGCACTATGGGATAACACTTGCAGTTTGAGGTGCTACAGCAAAACCACCCTCTTTCCCCGAAAATAAGACAGTGTCTTATATTAATTTTTGCTCCCAAAGATGCGGTAGGACTTATTTTCAGGGGATGTATTATGTTTCCATGAAGTAGGTCTTATTTTCGGAGGATGTCTTATTTTCGGGGAAACATGGTAGCATAAGGTCTTTTTTCTTCCTCACAATTTAATGGCTAGAAGATTTGCTCAACCTCCACATACTAATTTTCTCCCCTTCTTTTATTAAGTCAAGAACTTTTACCTTTTTACTTAAAGAAGAGACTTTACAGATTCTCTTTGGCATATCCAAATTGCCAGCATTACTACTTTTGCACTTTGGGACCAATGTTAAGTAAAATAAAGGTTACTTGAATACAGTACCATATAACTGAGACAGCTGATCTAACTACCAAGATTGCCACAAGTGACTAATGAAGAAGCAGAAACAGAAGATACACTAGACCAGTGTTTCCCAAAGTGTGGTACGCGTACCCCCAGGGGTACGGGAAGAGTTTGGTGGGGGTATGCGTTGCACCTGAGTTTGGTGGGGATATGCACTGCACCGTGCTTAGCTGGGCCTAATTCTACGTTCTCATGAGTCAAATCTAGACAGTCTTGTGAGGCATAAGATGGTCCGGTGTGCAAATAAATGTTATTTATAATATAATTTTTATTTATATTTTATTATGGATAATTTTATTTTTCATTTATTATTATTTTATGTATGTACCAAAAAAAGAAAAAATAAATATATTTTGATTGTTATTAAAATACATCCATTTTTTTATTTTGATGAGGGGTACTCAGCATTACGAAAATTATAGAAGGGGTACACATATGTCAAAAGTTTAGGAAACATTGCACTAGACTAGTGGTCGGCAAATTTATTAGTCAACAGAGCTAAATATCAACAGTACAATAATTGAAATTTATTTTGAGAGCCAATTTTTTTAAGCTTAAACTTCTAATGATGCCATTTCTTCAAAACAGACTCGCCTAGGCCGTGGTATTTTGTGGAAGAGCCACATTTAAGGGGCCAAAGAACTGCATGTAGCTCGCAGCCGAAGTTTTATGACCATGGCACTTGACAAAGGGTGATTTACGCCTGGGTGGGATGGACGGAGGTGGCTAGAGAATTCATTGCACTACTCAGTACAACAAATAACTTAAAAGTTATGAATTGTTTATTTCTGGACTTTTCTATTTAATACTTTTGGATTGCTATTGACCCCAGATAAATTAAATTATGGAAAGTGAAACCGTGGATAAAGGGGAACTACTATACTTTGTTAATAGCAGCCTGAACAAACTAATCCAAAGACCTAATAGAGGGATTTGGTAATATTTAGGTAATAAACATATTTAGGTAATAAACATATATTATTGTACGTATTCTTATTAATATCCCAAATCTAGGGCATCACAGGATAGCTCAAAAAAAGATATGTATCCAGATTTTGCTATCCAGTTAAAAAATGCAACTATGCAAACAGTACTCTACCTCTGTCATGCCCTCTTATCTTTTTCACTTATCAATTAGTGGCCTGGTGCATGAAATTCATGCAGGGGTGGGGAGGTTGTCCCTCAGCCCAGCCTGCACACTCTCCAATCTCAATCTCAGATCCTTCTTACAATCTGGGACTGCTGGCTCCTAACTACTTGCCTGCCTGCCTTGATACCCCTAACCTCTTCTGCCTGCCAGCCTGATTGCCTCCTGACTGCTCCCCTGCCAGCCTTATTGATGCCTAACTGCTCTCCTGCTGGCCTGATAACCCCCAACTTCCCTCCCTGCTGGCCTGATCGCCCTCCAAGGCTTTTATGAGTATAGATATGACCCTTCACAGGAAATTTCACTAATCCTATTTTACAATTAGGTTTGACAATTGAATCATTGGGGCTAGACACCAAGATTTCTTTTCTTTGAATAGTGGAGGGAATAATCGTCTTTAAGTTGCCCTAAACATTAAATGAGATAATGACTTAAAAAGTATAAAAACACATAGAAAGACAACTGTCTTTTTCATGTACTGAAAAGACAATAAAATAGTAAAATTAAAAACACTATTTTTAATCTTCCCCTTCCTTCCCTTACAGCCTTTATTTAAACTTTAAAATTTATAGAAATTTCACTCCTATTTTCATTTCTTTACATTCAATATTATTTTATATTAGTTTCATGTTTTATATTAGTTACAGAATAGTGGTTAGACAAGCACATACTTTACAATGTGTTCCCTGATATTTCTAGTACCCACCTGGCATCATACCATCACTACAACACTATTGGCTACATTCCCTATTTAATTGACGATGGGTTTACAGGTTCCTTAGTCTTTCTTTTCTGTTGCTCTCCCTTTCTTTTCTTTCTCACTTCTTCCCTCTTTTTCTTTACATAGTATTTCAATTGGCCCTCAAAGCTTAGCAAAGGCACTGGGACACGCTTAATCCATTTTACAGACCAGGAAACTGAGGCCAGTTCCAGTTGGCTGAGGAAGTGGACTCAGTGCACAGGGAGACCTCACAGCCGTGCTCTCCGCCCTTCCAAGGGACAGCAGTGGGTCAAACAGAACAAACCTCCCATCAGGCTTCTGAGTCTCGATCTCAAGCACCTCTTCATTGGGGATGCTCCACATTCTTTCCTCTCCCAGCACCCCACCCCCATCCTATTTTTTACTGCCACTCCTTCTGGGAAGCAGGTGGTAGGCTTCACACTAACTGTGCAGGTGCATGCCACGATGAGGTGTGATGGAGTGGGAATTGGGGGCAGGGTGGGTGCAGGATTACTTTTGGGCCACAGTGGGAGCAGGAGTTGCTGTCTCTCAAGTGTTCAGGCCACAGGGGCAAGGTCCAGTTAGTGCCTGGAGCTTCACCCAACTGCTGCTGTGGGGTACCTGGCAGTGCAGCACCTCTCCACTGAGGTGGCACCGCCCCTCAACCCCTGCCTCAGGGCTGTGGGTCTGCAGACTTCCTCCCAGATGTCCTTCCACACTGGCAATCATTGCCTCTAGTTTCCCACTGGGCCAACCCACTGCAGAACCTCACTCTCCACAGACAAGGAAGATCCCCCAGCAATGACCCCCCTGTCCCGCCAACCCCCTCCAGTGCATCCCACCTCAGCACTGCTCTGCACCTCCTGGCCAACAGCTTTGTGGAAGCCTTGGTGCTCACCCGGGAGCTGCCCCTCACACAAAGAAGTACAAAGCCCAAAGGGAATGAGTCTTGAACTCCCACATCCCATTCTCTGGATTTCCTCCCGCACCTCCTCTCTGTTTCACGTCTTGAATGGGCACCACATGGCCTCTGAGTGGCCTGGTAGAGTCCATCTCTGCGAACCTGTGTATCTGTGGCCAGAGGCCCAACCTGGGTCTCAGCAGCCCCATGCCTGCTGGAGAGGACTGTTGGAGGAGGACCAGAGCCTGTCCGTCTTTAGCTCCCCCACTACAGAGGAGGCACCACAGGCTCATGTCTGCCAGCTGCTGCAGCCTGCAAAACAGTATGGGGTGAGGCAATTTGCATATTCCTCTATTATTATATAGGATAGCTCCTTTTACATATCGCCTGATATGACTTAGTTCCTGAACACTATCATTAAAATCCATACAGAGGAAGAATTGGTACATAACCTTAGTGCTCACATGCAGGAATGCTAGTAGGATGACTTAAGTGAGTTTTAGTAAGAATGAATGTCTCTCTCTTTCTCCCTCCAGTCCTAACAGACAAAAATACCTCAAAATAGTTTGGTTATTCCTTCTTGTTGTGGGGTCGAACCCTGGAGTCAGAATAATGCCACCGAAGAGTGCTAATTGATTTTAAAAAGCAGGTAAGGATTTATTGAACTGGCCAGGACAGCCACTAGAGCACCACATGCAGGACCACTCCATTGCAGGTGTAGGCAGTCCTTTTAAAGGTCTAAACCACAAGAATTTTCCTTTGTTGGAAATTCTAAATTCTAAATGCTGGAAACAGCCCAGCAGGTCGTTCCCAGCCACATTCTGCTGGACATTGGAATATGGCCCTATCTTGTGAAAGCAAATAGTACAGAAGCAGAGCTGAGCGGTTAATCTCTAAAGGTTATCTGCATTTTCTACTCCTGAAGCCAGTGGGAATCAATCTCCTGTGGTCCTGATCCACAGGCTCAGGAAAACTGCCTTAGCCTCCAGGTCTCAACTCGGAAGCGAGGCAACTACCCTATGTTTAAGCAAGTAAGCGAGTGCCTAAGCCAGGATAGCAGGGTTAAAATTCAAACAGCAGTTTTTACACAAGTATGGTTGCTACCATACTTCACTTCCCCTGGCATGTGGCAGTGTTTCTGCTGAGTAGACTCTTCAAGAAAGGAATCTTGGCCTGTATTCTTGGGACAACATTATTTCCTGGCCTCTCTTCTTTTCATGATGCATCCATGCTGCACACTGAGAGCATGATCTTCTCCAAAGAAACTAGAGAAGTGAAGTAATTACCCAATTGACTCAGAGGGATACAACAAAGAAGAATCCAGAACTCATGTACCTATTTACTCAAGTATTTTATTTATGAATTTTAATAAGCGTTACATGATTTAATATATGCCTGTGCGATAGAGAAAGTCTTGAGGAGAAGGGGATGTTTGAGAAATTAATTTTTTTTCTTCTGAGAATAATAAACCACAGATTTAAACTAGGCCTAATTCTCTTACCCGGTGACTATTGAAACTAAATAAAAAAGGCTAAGAACACTTGAAAAATTTTACACCAAGTAGAGCAGTGTACTCAATAGGTACTTAAGGGCTGGTTTAAATTGTTACAACAACAACAAAAATAAATAAATAAATAAGCACTGAGTGAAGATTTGTATTAGGAATGACTGTTACTGGGAAATATAATTCATTAGACTGTCTATTATAGGAATAAAGCAAACCCGATTGATCCAGGATTCAAAAGAGCATTGTAAAGCTAGAAAATGGAGTTACTATTTTGAATCAGGGTAGTATAACCTAAATGAACCCTCTATGTTAATTTACTAAATTTGTATTTATGAAATAACCCACAACTACTAATATTTTTGTTTTCTTTAATACTGTGCCATTTTTTGGGGGTACTTTTTCTGCTCATATTTCTCTAGTGGGCCATCAACTGTTACTTACTAAGGAATCCACCCCATTCTATAAATTTGCAACTGTCAATCACCAGTCCCTGGATATTAAGGAAAGCCACAAGAAAGATTACTTAAATTGTATCTAAAATAAGAGAAATTCTGTTCTGAATAAAGAGTCACATAGTCTCTCATAATAAGCTGTTTTTCTTTATTTCACTTAGTATTTCACTTTTTCTTTATACTTTTGGGGTATTTGTAAGGCTTTTTGTCTCTCAATTGTTTTCTACTCTTTCCAAAACAATTTCAATTTATACTCATTGACCTGCCATTTTTTTTAGAACAACACCATCTTTAATTTGCAATCACATAGCTATTTATACAATAAACAATAAGCTCATGGTGCTTATAGAAATGTCTAGGTAAATGTCTGTCACTCAGGTCAGGAAATCGTCTCCTCTAAAGATGGCTTCCATGGGGAAGCACATGAGGGCCTGGCACCAAACAAGAGCCTCCAACAGGTTCTTCCCACTCAAGTGGAAAGGGCTGGTGCATATGTTAATTTTGAAACTGGAGTCCTGTCTGACTTGAAATTCTTTCCGGAAGGTAATTAATAATCATCCGTCACAAAAGAAACTTTGTACAAACAATGAGTGGCACCAAATTCCCTAAAGGCCAAAAACAAACATATGGCTTTCAGAGAACTCAGATGACAAAGAAAAGGAGAGTGGGTCTTCCAAAGCTGCAGTTAGAATTTGAACCATCAGCCTCTGCCTTTGTTGTTGTTCTTGTTCAGTGCTTTCACTTTGGTTACTTCTATGATCGACATTATAGTAATTTTAGTTCGTTGGTCTCTTGGGCACAAATTTTACATTATCTGTAAACAAAGATGTTTTAGATAGAATGCAGCCCTAGTAATCCTGCTCTTCAAGAGTGGTACAGAAAAATCACATCTTTGACCTTTCCAACAATCTTTACAGGAAGTGCAAATATGAACACATTCAGATATATGTTACTGGTTTATCTAGGATACAAGCAATGCTCTTTTGAATCCTGGATCAATCTGGTTTGCTTTGTTCCTATAAGAGACAGTCCAATTAATTATATTTCCTAATCATAGTCACTCCTTATAGAAATCTTCAAACTTCCTTTCAACAAGTGTTAAAGCATACTTGAAGTCACATAGGCATGCTAATAGGGCACAATATGGGTATTAAGTAGTACATGAAACCCACACTTTAATATCTCATAATTTATAATCAAGCTATACCTTTGGAATACATCATGTTTTGATAAGATAGTATTTTTGTTATTAAGAAAAATTAGACATATTTTAGACTTTTTGTGAAGATATTATTAAACTAGCAAATTAAATACAAATTGGCATTTTTTCTAGTCAAAATTATTTTATATTATACTATAAATTTTCACCTACCTGAAAGTGAATGATACAGTACAAATTTATATAAAAAGTGATCCTACCCCTTTTGAAAATATTGAACTCAGCAAAAGCAAATAGACTAAGGATACTTTGTTGGTTTAACTTGTTCATTATTGTTACAGGCCAAATTTTATTTTATTTTATTTTATTTTTATTATAGAAGGAGGACTCCAAGATAAAAAACTTACCAGTTATATTATTTGCATTATATATTATGCCAAATATAACATGTGATTTTTTTCTTTGTTACTTTCTTATAAATTTTAAATGGCCTAAATCATGTTTAAGAATGAAAGCCAAGAATTTCATTTAAAACAGATAGAACTTTGCATTAAAAATTGGAATGGAAAAACAACCCATAAGCCAAAGTATCATATTCAGGGTGTCTACACATCAACAACCAGTCCTGGCTGGCTTCCAGGTTTGGGCAGAGGGAGCATTCTTGCACCAGCAAACCTTCAATCTAAGGCCCTTCATCGCTCCCAAGGCTTCTCAGTCTGCTTCCAGGTTCTCCGGGTTCTTCTACTCTGCCTCCCCCACTTCACATAAGTTTTCTAATTGCTTCCAGAGTGAACTTTAACATTTTTAATTAGCTAAATGCTTTATAGGCTTCCTATGTTCCAGGGATAACGACTTAAACCTGGATTCACCTGGAAGGTTGTAACTGCTTAGCCTCTTTCTGAGGCCACCTTTGTGTCAGATCTGGTTTTCATTCACATCTTCCAGCTTCTAATTCCTCCATTAAGCCAGATTTCCCTCTACTTCTGGACCTGGCCCTTTCCTCTGACTCATGGTTGAATAGAGGGGACCCCAGATCCGGCAGTTTTTTGGGCTCTCTGCTGCAGACAGCTCACAGGTCTTTTCCAAATGTTGTGCTACTGAACACTTGTGTGAAAGCAGTGCAGGGAGTAACATTTCTCCCACATCTCCTGAGGTACAAGCCCAGCTCTGCTGTTTACTGTTGATGTAATCCTGGGATGCTTACTTCGCCTCTCTATACCTCAGGTTCAACAAATACAATGGTGATTAATAAAGTACCTCACCCAGAGGTTGGTGTGAGGATCAGGAGAGCTAATGGATGTAAGCTCTTATATCCTGCCTGGTAAAGATGGACGTTTCATGTATGTGGATTGTTGTTATTGTTATTATTATTGTTGTTGATATTACTTTAACCTAAGTTCCAACCAAAACACATACCACTAAAAGGTTGAGAAGCCCCAAAGAGTATGCCTATAGTGTCTCAAGTATAAGCCAGTTTTTATATTAATATATAATGACACAGGAAAGGAACAATTTTGAACACATAGAAGAGAATGACCAAAATTTAATTTAAAAATTAATACTACCAAAAATTGTGCTATCTCTCTGCATCACACCTGTCTCAGGCTTTCCCATTTCATTAGTGAGGTAACAATATCAGACTCATGCCACCCACTGTTTTGATATCATCATAATGGTCTTTCTCATTATAATTCCTATAATATAAATATTCATACCAGTAAGCACAGTGTGGCGCTTGACCCTGGCTCGAGAGCTTCTCCCTGGCTGCCTGCCTCTTGGTGCACTGCTACATCCCCAAGGGGTCCCGGGTTGTGAGAGGCTGCGGGACCCCCAAACTCCAGTGCATGAATCCACACACCAGGCCTCTAGTACATATATAATTTTAAAGGTACCACTTAAGAAATAATAACAGCCGAAACCGGTTTGGCTCAGTGGATGGAGAGTCGGTCTGTGGACTGAAAGGTCCAGGGTTCGATTCTGGTCAAAGGCATGTACCTTGGTTGCAGGCACATCCCCAGTAGGGAGTGTGCAAGAGGCAGCTGATTATCTCTCATCGATGTTTATAACTCTCTATCCCTCTCGCTTCCTCTCTGTAAAATATCAATAAAATGTATTTTTTTAAAAAAGAAATAATAACATTTATTTACTCATGGCTCAAATTGCTAATGAAGTTAATTCCAAAATTGGAATAGCAAAAATGGTTTGAACAGTGGCAAATCTAGCCCTCTAGGCAGACTTTGATGCTATTAAGCAGATCATAAATGCCTAGTCATTTCTGAGCTAGGTGATGTGTCAATGAAGATAACTGGCACACATTAAGTTAAGCTGAATGGGTGTATGCTTGTTGGTGGCTCATTTGTTCAGATTGCAATATACTTGTTTTGTATTAGTGTTATGCCATTTTTGCATTATAAAGAATAGAGGCAGTGCAGTGTGATAGTTAAGAACATGGACTCCAGACTCAGGCAGGTATGGATCTCTGTCTGCATGCAGTCCCCAATTGCTAGTCATAATTGTATTCTCTTTAAGTCATAATTTTAATCTTTTATATTTTTAATTTGCTTTTTTAATTGTTTTGATGTTGATTGCTTTGGGTTTTATAGGGAGAATTGGTACAAGATTTTGTTGGGAAAAGAGGGGGTTAAAAAAATTCCTTGAAGAGATTCCAAAACAGCTACCAAAGGAGGAGTTACTACAGGTACCATATTCCTGAAAGTTTATTTTTCTTTCTTGCAGGTTTCAAATGGGTCAGCATTATCAGTAAAGCAAGAAGTAAACAAAGACCAGTCTCAGATTACACAGGCTCCTGAGGCTATCTACAGAGTAAACATCAGTCACCCCACGAAAAAGACAACCATTCCCTGTTATTGGACACTCACAGGCCTGGCCTACCCACCACGTGGCACCGTTAATGAATCCACTTATTTCCAATACAAATAAACCAGAGAGAGGAAGTGGTCAGCCAAAGCTGAATGTAAAGGCAAGATGGGGAGACGGTTAATAAAAATGTTCAAGGCTGACATTTCCTTTTTATTTGAAACATGCTTTTCTTGAGAATGATATGATCTTACTGATATGATTTAGTAAGCCTCAGCTGATGCAGGTTTTAAGGTCCTTTTAGATGTGTTCTCTTTTCTGAGTGGAAAAAAATAATCCTAAAGGAAAAATTTAAAGTCTATCCCGGTTCCACAGAACAAGGACTGAATGCAAGGAAACATAATTACTTTCTTCTTTAGTCACCAATTCCTTAAAGAATGTTGATGTTAATGTGTCTTTTCTGCAGAATGTTGAGATTTGTGAAAAGCCTTAAAATTGTGTATACCTTCTGCTTAAGTAACTCTAGTTTTAGGAGTTTAGGAAAAGAAAATAATAAAGAATGTGTTAAAATGTATGCAAAGGGACTTCAGTAACACATTTTAATAATCACAAAATTAAATAGCCTAATGGTTTAAGAATAAATTGATTAAATAGATATGGCACTTCCACATAATAGAATGTTATGATATTTTTGAGAGCATTATATGATGAATGAAAATTCCTACAATAACATGGTAAGTGAAATAGATAACGTATGCTAAAATTGAAATTAATTATATATTTTTTGTTTCTGTCATTTCTGTGCTTTTCATCTTTATTATATTATGCTGTTAAAACAAATATATAAACATTTTGACATAGTTGCAGGAATAATAAATATATGATGATAACATGAATTCTTTTAGAGGAATAACATTAAAGGTATTTTTTTTTCTTATTTTTTATGCTTTCAAGTTTTTTGTAATGAACATATGTTTTATAGGAACATTTGTGTATGGGATTTCTTGGTCACGAACTTATATACTCAAATGAGAACATCATTTTTGAATCCCAATAAATAGTATGCTTTAGTTCTTAATTTCCATAGTCATGTACTTATTTCTTGGTGTCCAGTCTAAATTCTCCATAATGCAGTTTTAAATATTTCCCCTCTTCCTTTATTGACACAAATTAATAGCAAGATGATCCTTTTGTATTGATCCTTTTTTTGCCCTTTTCATAATTTCTGTGTTACCAACCCAAACAATTCTGTAACTGCAAAGTTTGAGAAAATATGGTCAAAGGATTTGCAATAACATAATGCTTAACTAAATTGTAAAAAGATCCACATTTTCCCTACATTTTTTCCCTTCACTTCTTCAAAATAATTAAAAAGAAACCAAGGCATTTATAATTCTATATTTGTCTTTTAGATAAATAATGTCCCACATTATTTTTCATAAACAGGTGATTGTAAACTATGTTTTCAGTTAAATTGGGAATGTATGCATTCTACTCAACCAATTTACAAATGTCTCAATAGAATAAATACAATCACATAGAATGTTTTTCAAAAGATATAGAGCCTTGTGCTATAAAATAAAAATTCTGAAAATCAATTCATTATAAATATATTAAATTCACTAATTCAATAAATCATTAAGAGCATCCTTACTAGGAATTGGTAAACTAGAGGTCCAGTGCGCATGAAATTGTGCATTGTTAGGTTCTAGAGGCCTAGCCTGGCCTATGTCACATGGCCTCCACCACCCCGCGATGCTCCCCGTCCCAGGATGCTCCATGATGCTTACAGCCCCTCAACTGCTCCACAAGGCTCCTCTCTCCCTCCACTGGATGCTCTGCAAAGCTCCCCGCACCCCACCACTGCTCCCTGAGGCTCCTAGACCCTGCAACTGCTCCCCAAAACTCCTCTGCCCTGAGACTGCTTTGGGAAACTTGCTGCCACCTGGTGACTGCTCCACTAAGCTCACAGCCACCCCAAGAAGCAGCCCACCACTGCCACTCAACAGTCCCCAGTCCCGCCCCACACTCAGCCCCCCATGAGGGGAAGAGGCAGACTGAGAGATGCTCCAGGCACTTCATAGTGGCCAGTTGCCGGTTCAGTCATGATGCCACCTAGCTCTTTATATATATTAGGATATTTATGATTCATAAATACATATATTACCCTGTCATGAACTTTTTTCTGTTTATTTGCTTTTAAAATATTTTTCTGTTAGCTCTCTTGTGCTTACTATATTCCAATATATCTTTATGCTCTTCAACTGCCGTGTTGTTGTTTTTGTTAATTCTCACCTGAGAAGTTTTTTTCCATTGGATTCTAGAGAGAGTGGAAGGGAGAGAGATAGAAAACACACTGAGCTTTGCCTCTTACACACGCCCTGTCTGGGACTGGGGAACCTGCAACCAAGGTAAGTATCACTGACCAGGAATGGAATCTGAGACTCTTTGGTCCATGGGTCAACACTCTAATCACTGAGCAAAATCAACTAGGGCTTCAACTGCTGTTTTTTTGTTTGTTTGTTTTTTGTTTGTTTGTTTGTTTGTTTTTTACCAGAATCAAGTATCAGCCAGTGGTACAAAATATAAAACACTATTGTGATTGAATTTACATTAAAATATATAGCATATAATTCATAATATATGCTATATAATAAAAGAGTAGTATGCAAATTAACCATCACTCTGCGACAAAAATGGTGGCGCTCATAGTAGACGATGGCAGCATCACCCAGGCAACGGGAGCCCGGTATCTGCTCCTTGGCTGCAGAGGGAGGGGAGGGGTATCTGGCCAGAGTACTGGGAGCAGGACACTGAGCTCACATCGCCAGCAGCTCGAGCTCAGCATCCAAGCAGCTGTGCTGCGGGAGGGAAGGGACCTCTGGGGCCGCGAGTCCAGAGTTCGCACCCCGGCCTGCGGGAAGGAAGAGGTCTGTGGGATCGCAAGCCCAACGTCCATGCCCTGGCTGGCCATGCAGCAGGAAGGAAGGAGCCTGTAGGGTCCTGATGCTGAAAGAGCCCTATGAGTTCCAAGGTCCTACACCTGCAGCCTGGCAGCCCCATTCGCAGACTGGAAGCCCCCTGCTGGGAGTCCAGACGGGACCAGCCTGATGCCCTGGGATGGGGTATGTCTGGCAGGCAAGCTACAGACATCAAATCACTGCTGCTGAGGCCATCCCCCCATCCCCACCCCCCCACACACACTCGCAAGTAGTATGGTCCAAGGGGGTGACTCCTGAGGTGAGGCTCCCATGGCAGCTGATGCTCAGCCAGGCAAGGAAGCTGGACCTGAAAGCCCAAGCACCCGAGTACTGAGCTGCAGGGAGTCATGGGCCGGGGCCCTGAGGTGGCCCCAGGACAAGCCTCTGCCCAGAGGCTGTGGGAAGGAGGAGAGGAACCTCTGGCTTGAGGCCAGGTGAGGGATACTGGCATCTTTACAGGCCAAGACCAGGCTGAGGGACACCCCATCCCCCCCCCCCATACCCCTGTGTACGAATTTCATGCACTGGGCTTCTAGTTGTATGTAATAGCTTATCTAGATATATCATTAATGCATGAGATATTATATATACCTCAATATATTGTGTACATGTATATTTCTTACTTAAATATTCATATACATTCTTTTCCATCACTTTATTAAAATATGAAGAAATTTCTAAGACTCAAAATAACATAATGTTAATGAATATGTTCTTTGCCACTGTAACCTCTATGCTCCCATGCTTTACAAACAATTTTCAACGAGGATTTAATATAATTTACTAAGTTATTTTTTGAGACATCTTTTTATTGATTTCAGAAAGCAAGGGAGAGGGAAACATATAATACCAATGCTGAGAGAGAATCATTGATCAGTTGCCTCCTGAACCCCGCTACTGGGGATCAAGTCCACAAGCCAGGCATATTCCCTGACTGAGACTGAACCAGTGCCCTGACTGAGAGAGAACCAGTGACCTGGTTTATAGGTTGATGTTCAATCACTGAGCAACACCAGCCCATCAACATTTTAAAGGTCTGTGAGAAAGTTCTTGAATCACTATGAGAATAATGGACACCTATCGATTACTTCTGCAAATGTAGTTCTTTTGCAACTACCCTGTTTCCTCGAAAATAAGACAGTGTCTTATATTAATTTTTGCTCCCAAAGATACGCTAGGTCTTATTTTCAGGGGATGTATTATATTTCCATGAAGTAGGTCTTATTTTTGGAGGATGTCTTATTTTCGGGGAAACACGGTATCAGTTTGGGTATTGAGCACATTAATAATTACTATTTACTCAAAGTATGGTTTAGCCAGATACTGTTATTATAGTTCATGTAAATCTTACAGACAGAGTTTACTTCATTCAACCTCTTATAGATTGCTTAAAACATTTTAGATTCAGTGAAAAGTAACTTCTAGTACACATACTGATTTTTTTCTCTCTCTGGCCATTATTCTACTTGGATGTACTAGAACTTTTCCAACTTAACCTGTTGAAGGAAAGCCCTTTTGCTCCAGATCCCATTTGATCCTCAGGGCAATTTGGGACTTAACTTGAGCTGCCAAAGGTGCAAAGGTTAATCTAATTTGGGGCAATGGTTCTTTGTTTCACCCTCATTAAAATTCTAGTCATGCAGTATAATAAAAGGAGTCACAGCAGCAAGAAATGGCCTAGCCATGCATATAGTCACAGTGTCCAAAAAGTCAAGTTCTACTAACTTACCAACTGACCCACATATAAAAGAAGTGGACAAATCTGTTTAGAAATGTTTCCTTAATTAGAATATGTGAAAATGCAATTGCCCCTCATATATTGGGGGGGAAAAACCCTCACAAAATTATGGTATTACTCAGAAAGATATTTTGGGTTCTATATACCTGCTTATTAAAGATTACAGAATTATTACATTTCAGAGTGAATTAAAACTAACATTTTTTATAATGTTATATTCAACATTATTTTATCCTAGATTTCCAACAGCTTACTATACAGAGATCTTGGAGTTTAAACTCAGATCCAGTTATTAGTCATGGCTAATGAACACTGAGCAAGTTAATCTTAGCTTTTTTTTTTAAATCAGGAAAACTGAAAGGGGTATATGGTGCTGGTGGGAGGGGAAAACATGTAATTCGCAAGGTTGCAAGGTGAGTTAAGTGAAATAACACATATAAGCTGCCTAGCAGAACAGTGGCTTTAAAGTAAATCTTTACTGTTGTTTTTTTCTTTCTTTCAGCTGAGTGCCCTTCTTGAAACATTTGTCTCATTCCTTTAGCTAGTGTCAATTAATATTTATTTAAAAGGGACATTTTTCAATTAATAATCAATACATTAATTTAAAATAAAAGACATCATCTCCTTTAAACATTAAATGGAAAATACCTGGGAAATAATTGCTCATTCTCACTTAAGGTATTTATTCTCAAGATAATTGAAACAGAGACTCTTAAAAACTACTTAAAATATATCATGTGGTTATTAGAAGAGCTAATTTTGTTTTATTTTTAATTACAGAGTTGGGTAACGTGGGGTTTTTTAAAAATCAAAAATTTCAACTGCAATATATTGAAGAAATGCCCACTTCTGGTAAATTAGCTACTCTATCTCTATCACATAAACATACAGAGTAGAAATGTTTTTGGTTGGAATGAGGATCAGGCCAAGTAAAAGACTATTATACTGCGTATGTATAAATATTTTCATAAAGAATTTCTATATGTATTGACAGTACCTTGTTTTCTCTAATTATTGCATGAGTAGCTCTATAAAAACTCATATCTCAGTAAAAACTGAATCTGAGAAAACATTGAAGGGAATACTATTTTATGTCAGGCTTTTGTGAAATTTGATTCCAAGAATATGTTCTTCTAAGTTTTACTTCTATTTATATTTTTAATCTTAAATAATCTTATTTACACTGCAGAGGTAGAAATAATCCATTTTATTCAATATATCCCCTTTCTTATACAAATAATAGCCACAACAAAATATTCTCATAAATGCAGTATATAAAATAACCAAACTCACTTTTGCTGGTTTGACTCAGTGGGTGAGCATCTGCCTGAGAACTCAGGGTCCCGGGTTCCATTCAGGTCAGGGGCATGTGCCTTGGATCCCCAGTAGGGGGTATGCAGGAGGCAGCTGATCGATTAGTCTCTCTCATTATTGATCTCTCTCTCTCTCTCTCTCTTTCTCTCTGGAATCAATCTATAATAATAAAAGGGTAATATGCTAATTAGACCAGATGTCTTCTGGACCTCATTCTGTATGGTATGTCCTTCCTGATGAAACGGGTCAGGGGAAAGCCAGCCCAGGTCCTGGGTGCTTGCAGACAGCTGAGGAGGGAAGCGGCCTGGGTCCCAAGTGCCTGCTGGTGGCTGGAGGAAGAAAGCCTGGGTCCCAGGTGCCAAAGGGAATCTGGTGCTGGCTGTCTGGGGAAGGAAGGCCTACTCTTGAATGAATTTTTGTGCATCAGTCTTCTCGTCCATATATATAAAATCCAAGAGCCCTGAACAACAGAATGACCAGAATGATGGAAAGACCAAAATGACCAGTCGCTATAACGCACACTGCAGCGGCCAACCGGCTATCTCAGGGTGCTGATAAGTACCCCTTACAACCTCTTGTGGACCCTCCTCCCGGCTGGCCCAACACCCGATTGGCAACCCTACACTGATCAGATCAGGGGTGTGGCTGACCGGCCAACCTTCCAGGGCCCTCCCTCAGGTCACCCTTCCTCAATCAAGAGTGTGACTGGCTGGCCAACCTCCCAGGGCCCCATCCCCAGATGCCTAGGCCCTGATCTGCCCTGATTGGGGGCAGGCCAGCTGGACCCCACCCATGCACAAATTTGTGCACCAGGCCTCTAGTAAACTATATTAAAAATCTACACTAATAAAAAAGAAAAATGCTAATTGACCGTACCTTTGCTATGCCCACAGCCAATCAGATTGAGTATGCAAATAACCCAACAAGATGGAGGTTAATTTGCATATGCAGGCTGGAGCCATGTGAAGCCTGCTATGAGGGTAAGGGGCCAGTGGAGGGAGCTACTAGAGTGGTGCTCCAGACAGAAGCATGGACCTGCTGGCTCCGGGTGGCTAAGTAGTGGGGACTTGCCAGCTCCCAGGTGGCCTGGGAGCTGGGACTTGCCGGCTTCCTGCAGGAGCAAGGCCTAGGAGTGGGGATGTGTTGGCTCCCGGGCAGCTGGGGTGGGAAGTGGGGACTTGTTGGCTCCTGGGCAGCTGGGAGTAAAAGCAGGGGCTTATTGCACAAATATCATACAATAGGCCTCTAGTGTATATAATAAAAGCCTAAGCAACTGTTACACCAGAACAACCAGAACAACAGGTCACTATGACATGCACTGACTACCAGGAGGCAGATGCTCAATGCAGGAGCTCAGTGTGCTCCCATAGGGTGAGTACCACTCAGCCAGAAGCTGGGCTCACGGTTGGTGAGCGCAGTGGAGGTGGCAAGACCCTCTCCTGCCTCTGTGGCAGCACTAAGGAACAGCAAGCCAAGCACTAAGAAGCGAACAGGTGAGCAGTTAGGAGCAAGGGGTCCTGAATTGCAAGAGGGCAGAGGCAGAGCTGAGGTACCTCCTCCCTCCCAGGGCATGCATTTTATGCACTGGGCCTCTAGTAAGTAAGTAAGTAAATAAATAAATAAATAAATAAATAAATAAATAAATTACCCAAACTTGTGGAGTTGCTGGGCAATTGCATATTGCTGTGAGTTCCTGTTTCATAGTTTCAAAACATATATAGGTTCCAAAGTCTTCACAAACAATCATCTAAGGATATGATCGGAGAAAAGAGTGTGTCCTCCAATATGGGAAAGAATGTGAATCAGAGTATACAGTAATAAAAGTTTTTTATGAAAGCAGAGTTAATCACAATTTCAGTGGCGAGGTTATGAGAGGATAGAAGGGAACAAGAAAAAAAATTGCAAATAGACATTTTAATTTAATTCTTGGCCCATTTCACTTTCTTTAATTGGATTTCCTAGGCACGTACAAACCTAATTCTTTCTGAGATCTCATTGTCTTCTGGAAGAGCCATAGATATTTGTTTTCTTCATTTGCTTCTTCAATGTGCAGTGATTGCCAATGCATTTCAAAAGAAAGCAACTGGCTAAATATGGTTTCAGAGACTGAACTGGCTCACCTTTCTTCTTTAAAACCTAGTGTTTTTTTATTTATTATGTATTTTATTGTTATTGTTGACAATATTACAGATGTCCCTTCTTCTCTCCCATTGCCCACCTTCCCCTTCCTTCGGCGCTCATCACATTGCTGTCTGTGTCCATGGGCTATGCACGTATGTTCTTTGGCTGTTCTCTTTATCTTCTCTCATCCCATCCAAAATTTAAACCCAGTTGGCAAGTTATTTCATTGGTTCTTAGACTATGCTTTCAAGGTAAGTATTACTATTTTCTAGCTAATAAAAAGAAGGCAGAAGAGAATTATATTTATTCAATCATAGCAGTTGAACAGTAAAACAGAACGATATTTCTGTCTCCAAAAATTTTGTTTCTTAGTTTCTTAACTGGAATAGCAATTTAGTTTTTCATTTCTTATAAATTATCTTCCCTTAGAAAAAGCAGCATAAAACATATATAAGATAATATAAATGTCAAAGCTCAATTAGTCCCACAATTTTATAAGTATTAAGTCAGTTTTATTAGATTATATAAAGAAAAATATTGGTACCTTTGCTCTAAGTTATTAAACAGTATGTGTTTATAATTTTTGGCCTGTAACAAAAAGAATATAGTTTTAATTTACATTTGAGTAAAGCAAATATCCAATTACAAATAATTTTCTTTTACTTGTTTCCATAAATGAGGTGGCATTAAAATGCATAGCCTGCTTACCTGAGGTGGGAGGATAAATCAGTGTTGTGCAAGGCAATGTCATGAAGAAAAGGAAAGCCAGTATAGATAAACTTAAATAGTTAATACTTAGCCATCAATTAAAAAATGTTAGCCTTAAAAGATTTCTACGTACCGAAACTGTACTTAGTGAAGAGATTTGATTTTGTTCTAATTAATAAGTCATTCATTAGCAGTTAATAAGTACCTACTCTGCTATGCTATTTTAATTTTATTTAAGTACTAATTGAGTATATGCTAACTATCCTGTATGTAACTATTTCAATAAATTTTATTTGTACATATTATTCTACATAACCCTAGAAAAAACCCAAAGACTAAGCATTGCATATGTTACTGGCCTTTTTATTTTTTTACCCATGAGGCAACTGAATATGAGTGTCTTGCCCAGGTTCATGGAGCTAGCTCAAGGAAGAAGCAAGGACTGCTAGTCCACGGGGCAGTGATATTCCTTATACAACGAGGGTGACCACCTCCAAACTACAGTCAAATTTAACTCTTACTTTTTCTTTCACTGAACACATATCTATTATCTATTATTTTTAGGAATATTTATGCCCTATTTCTGCAGATGTTCTTTCCATTTGGACTTTATAGACTGATGAAAGGCCATGAAAACATTTTTGCTTTCCATGAAGTCATATAAACAAATTTTCTCCAGATCCCAAGAAGTAATTTGGCCTAATCAATATTAATTATTTATTTTAAACACACAAATAAAATCTCACTTATCTTTACCATTTAGTTTTCTACATATTAACAGTAATACAATTTTTAAGATAGGCTCCCATGATCAAAGACTCCAACACAAACACACACACGCATCACACACACACACACACACACACACACACACACACACACACAATCACTAGAGAATTCTCAGAGTATTTTTCCATCAAATAAACATGTGGAAAAAACACAAAACCATGTGGATGTCATATTAGCTAATTTGTCTTAAAATCATCAATAATAAGATATACCACTAATTTTCTAAAATCAGGGGCTATGAAAATTTTGCAATGTTAGTCCACAAACATATCTTCTTGCTTATTATTGCCATATCCTTCTTTCTTTCTTTCTCTTTCCATTTCTCTTTTTCTCCCTCTTGTCTTTGTCTCTCCATCTTTTTCTCTCTTTTGTTTCTGCGATTTTCCCCCCAAATAATCACTAAATACTAATGAAATAAGAAAAAAATTGCTTTATGATTTAAAATAAACATCTGCTTGATCAAAATGCATTTAATTATTTATTGAACAAGTATTTGTGCATAGTAGTTACTAAATTGATATCTCATGTTTTTATTTTACCTTTAGTCAATTATTTAACATTTTACAACTCAAATAATAAACCAATTTATCTCAAAGTTGATTTTTTTAAAAAAGGATTTTTGTGAAAAATTTAATGTAAGGTGCACATGTTAGTATGTTTTTAGCATATAGAAAGCTCTTAATAAAATCTAGCTATTTCTCAGCATCTATTGTGTACCAGCAATGAGGATATAAGGATGAAATAATGACAACAAAATATGTTGGTAGATAAATATGGTGTTAAAAGATTTGGGCTTGAACATGCAGATAATTTCCTTATTTCTGTTATAAATTTTTAACTATAAGTAAAAACACCTTAAAATTGGATGATATAAATATTAGAGAGCTTTATCTAATAATTATTCAGTTTATTAACTAAAAATATAATTTATCTGGGTGTTTGGAGTATTGTAAAAGTTCGCTAAATGCTGTTATTTTTGTAGCTGCTATATCATAAATATCTTTCAAACAAAGGGCATATTTGGTCAGAGGAATTGATATCAAAATCATAACTGATCTTTCATGATAACCATCAGATAGGTTTCAATTAACTTGTCCAACTGCCTGGACTCTTTGCTAATGAGGATATTTCCAGTCAGGTTAGTTTGGCTCACTCTAGCCCAATTTACTTGTTCCATGATGATTGACAATTATCCAAATCATGGCCAGGATGCAAATGAAAATGAGGCCAGAGACTTGTCCCCTAACTAAGTTGGATAAGTAATGAGTACTCCACTGTTAGACACAAGTGGAAGTCATTTCAACTCAATCTCTTGAGAACTTATTATGAGCCAACTATTATCATAAATATAGAATTTAAGCATGAATAAACTCTGGTCTTTTCCTTGAGGTGTTTAATCAATTGAGAGACATATGGATTAACAGATAATGTGCTTTAAATAATATGGTGGCGACCCATACAATATGCTGTGTGGAAAGATATATCAAAGGGCACACAACCCAGCCTGGAGTACATAATAGAGGTATGTGTGTATGTAGGCAGCCAATGGGGCACCAGGGAGGACTTCCTGGAAAAGATAAAATTATTCTCAAATGTCATCTTAGAGTGCACTACATTTTGTAGAAAATGAGATGATAATGCTTATGCACTAATAATTGTGAAATATATATTTTTTCTTTTCCAATATACTTTCTCAATATTTGAATTTTCCACATATAGTGTTTATAAATTGATAAAATTTCATGCGATCCACAGGGCACTGCCAAAATTTAAAAGACAAACCCCATATTCTAAATTGGTTTTTGCATAAATAGAAAACAATTTGATGCTCTGCTTTTATGCTGGAATGTCAGCGAGGTGAGCCCATTCCCAGGCATATATGTGCAGTTTTCCTGACCAAAGAGCCTGTCAACATGGGAAAGCTAACGTATTTGAACAAATGTGTGTCAGTGTATAACTATATTTGAAAATAAATAAAACTAAATATTCTAGCACTATATACTAGGTCCTATCTTCACAACAAAAGATATTTTATTGCAAACAATAATGCCATATTTTTTATAATTAACGTATTTCATCTTAGTTTGACAAACATTTTTTCTAGGCATTGTACAACATACAGGTGATTGATTAACTGTTGAATCAGTTATGGCCTCCCCTGTGAAAGTGGTCACTGTCTATCAGACTAAGCACTGAATGAACACATGTCCACACAAACTCAGTAAGAGAGGAATCCAGGAACCACCTTTTTGACAACCTTCGTATCTTCAGGAGAGAACATTAAGAGGGTACCTCACTCCTCCAAAGAGCTACTGCTTATGTAATCTGGGCCATCATGGTCTGATAATGCTCTGTTATGCCTGGCTTACACCAAGTACTCTGTTGATATCTATTGAGACATCTTTCAATGTAGATGAAATATGTAGAAACAAATCTGTTCAGGGCCATATCAGGTAATTGTGCTATTATTGGACATGGACAAGTGCTGTATGTTGCCCAATGTCCATATTTCAACACTACTTGCTAACTGCAGACAATAACCACAAGATATCACAGAGGGTACTCAAAATAAAGACTGTATAGAGGTGAGAGTATTATTTGTACTACTATAAATGTTACTATGTGTAAAGATACTTCTGTGTTTAAATATGCAATTGTTCATTAATTGTTTTTTTTCATATAAGAATATGCTGCAAGTTTCCAAAACAGATTTTACCTCCTACATACCTGTGTAGTTTTGCCTGTGTAGTTTTAAATAACTTGAAGTGGTTTAAAATGGTATCCCATGTATGGAACATTTTGCTTGGATTCATAGGAAGGACATTTTGGCTGAAATAGAGGGATGCATTCTTTAAATGGTCTTTAAACCCCATTGATGTGATAAGCAAATATATAATATTAGCTTCACTGATTATAGCAAGACCATATTAAAGCATTTTTCTTCTATGCATTGGTTTGACACTCATTTATGTGACCAATGTTTTCATTTAAAAAAAAAGATACAGTTTAACTAACCAAAGCTCCTATGTCTATGGGAGCAGAAAGCCAATTCTGGGAATCTAAGGATTTGCAAGTGTTGAGTATTTCCATCATCTCTGCTTCTTTCTGCAGCAGTTGTCAAAAACAATGAACTGCTCTTGAGTCATTAGGAAGAAACTGCAATATTTAGAAAGAGAGAACAAAGCAGAATGGTAATCATTCAGGTGAGCTGAGTAGGCACAGGTGATGAAATGGGTAAGGAGAGCAGTCAGGCAACAAGAGAAAAGGTGTTTGATTCCTGACTGGAATGACCCTGACAGTAGGAAACCATCAAAAGAATTTCTTTCACCTAAGTTTGCTTAATATGAATTACCTATTTTTTTTTTTTACTTTTCCTGACTTTATTTTGCTTTCAATATTATAGAGGTAAGTGATCTTTTTAGAAAAAGTAGGGAGAATGAATGACCTGAGTATGTTGACAATTTTTGAAAACTAGCTTTAATAAATATTTATATGACTTCTTTCTAAAATTGGACACAATAAGGTTTTAGTTTAAAAATAAAGAATTTTGAAGGATTAATTTAGCCTCGCATTGTTCTTATTTGTTTACTTATTGAACTCTTTCCCTCACTAAACTGTAAGCTCTGTGAGAAAAGATACCCTATCTTTTTCCTTAAAAAATATTTAGATATAATAAATAGCACCTTACTTATAGGAGGACTCTCAATAAATAATTGTTGATGAGTGTGAGTAAATAAATGAGTGACAAAATTAATTAACCCTTAATTTTGAAGCATGTCCTCATTGTTTTTGTAATTGTTCTATATTTACCCCCACAAATATAGAAGACAGTACTTTACTAATAGCATAATTATTTTCTAGTATACATTGTAAACGATATGTGATTCTTACTGGTGTATTACATTTAAAAAAATATTTGAAAGTGTTATGATTATAAACAAACATTTCGGTGGTCAAAACAGGGCTGTTTTGCATTTTTTATGCATTTCAAATGCAAATGCTATATTTATCAGACATCAAGAGAAAGTACACTTGTACTAATGTCGACATTAAAAAATTACATATTAAAGAAAGAAAAAGTAATTCCAAATAATTCAAGAGCTTGTCAATTTTAAAAATATTATCTATGCCGAAACCGGTTTGGCTCAGTGGTAGAGCGTCGGTCTGCAGACTGAAAGGTCCCGGGTTCGATTCCGATCAGGGGCATGTACATTGGTTGCGGGCACATCCCCGGTAGGGGGTGTGAAAGAGGCAGCTGGTCGATGTTTCTCTCTCATTGATGTTTCTAGCTTTCTATCTCTCTCCCTTCCTCTCTGTAAAATATCAATAAAATATATTTAAAAATATATTAAAAAATAAAAATATTATCTAAGCAAATGAAGTATGAAACTAACTGCAAAGTAAAATTGTTCAAAAAGGCATAATTTGCTATTTATCTCAGAGGTGAGAAAGGCTATTTGTTAATCTTCTTCCCCTGAGCTCACCTCTCACCTGTCTTTATGTTGATAGCTGCACATAGGGAAAAAATTTTCTTTCTTATATATGTCTAGAGGATTCATACCCCAGAATCATTCAGAATACTAGTTTGGATTTCAGAAAGAAAAAAAAAATAAATCCACGCATAGTCTGGAGATATGCAGGTCATGATTCTAGAATTAATTAAAAGTTAACCGTGAACCTGAACGTCACAGTCACCGGTACAGCCTCCTTCTCCCACTTCCTTTTGCTTGGGATCTAGAGTGGGAGGAAAGGCCTGGTAGGCAACGATTCACAATGAAAGAATGCTTTAAATTGAAGGCAGAATAATATTTTGGGGTGATTCCATAATGCTAAGGAATCATCTTGATTGAAGTGAGCTGCAATAAATAAATAATGCTCCCAAATGGTGACTCAGAAAGGGGGAAAAGGAAGGATCTAAGACAAGTGCCACTGTGGTTTTGAGCGTTGCTGGGCCTGCCTGACAAGAAAAATTTCCCACTTGGACTCCTGTGAGGATACACACTTAGAAAGTGCTTTTGTTGTTTGTTGTCACTAGATATCACTTACATGAAATTGATGCGTGTGAAGGATCCAGAGTCTCCATGGTATGTTTTTCCTAATTCTCTACTACTTGCAATTGGTCCTGCCTGGGTCATATGACATTGCAATTTTCCTTGAAGATTCCTTCTAATTAACATGAAGGAGCAAAGTTTCTTCCAACAGAGGATTTTCAAAGCCCATTCATATGTTTGGCTTGGTTGTTCTTAACTAAATTTCCCTTCGGAATTCCTGTGGAGGGTGTATAAATGCCTCTGAAGATTCTGACTCATTAAATTTGAGAAAGGAACTCATGGATGGATACAAAATATTGCATTAGCTAAACATAGCATTATTTCACAAAAATAATAAGCATCATTTTAAGATGAGATGAGGCCTGGTGAGATAAGACAATGTGATAGTGAAGAAAAAGTTTTATTTACATAGTGATTTATATTAATTATTTTTACTCATAATAATTCCTACCACATATTGTCAACTGATTTTTGTTGGTGCCAATTCAACACCAACAGGAATCTACAATTTAGGGTGCAGTGAAGAAGGAAACTTTATTCAGTGCAAAACAGTTCAATGTAATACAGCACAGCTGTGAGAAGAGCATAACTTTGAGGCATCCCTGGGACTAAGTCTCTCTTCAGTTTGACAGCTCTGCTCTGCTCCTCTCTGGTATGCTCTATTCTGTGCCAGTATCCTCTGGCCCCACTGACCTGTTATGGTCCAGTGAGACATATTTCATACATCTTTGGTGTTTGAGTTTCAGCCAAGAAAATTCAGTGTTCAGTGGGAAGGGAACTGTGCTCCCAGAGCCAGAAGGGAGCTGACTCACATAGACAAACGTCCTGGCTACTGGCCTAAGGGAGCTTTGGGACAACATGAAATGAAACAACATCTGCATAATAGGGGTACCCAAAGGAGAGGAAACTGAGTGAGGTATAGAAAATCTGTTTGAAGAAATAATGACAGAAAACTTCCCCGATATCTGAAAGAAAATATCTCACACAAGTCCAAAAAACTCACAGAGTCCCAAACAAGATGAGCCCAAAAAGACTAACACCAAGACACATTAGAATCAAATTAGCAAATACTAGTAACAAAGTAAGAATCTTAAAGGCTGCCAGAGAGAGACAGAAAGTTACATACAAAAGATCTCCCATCAGACTATCCACTGATTTCTCAACAGAAAACATCAGGCTAGAAGGGAATGGAATGAAATATACAAAGCCATGCAAAGCAAGGGTCTGAATCTAAGAATACTATCCTCAGCAAGTATCAAGAAAAATTGAGAGTTAGATCAGGAGCTTCACTGGCAAAAAAAAAACCACAAAAAGACTAAGGGAGTTCATTATTACCAAAAGAAATGCAAGACATGCTAAAGGGTCTACTGTAAAAATAGGTAGGTAAATAGGTAGGGAAAAAGGAACACAGGCATAAAGAATAAAAATGGTGACAAACAAGTACCTATCATTTAAATGTAAATGGATTAAATGCCCCAATCAAAAAAAATAGGGTAGCTAAGTGGATAGGAAAACATGACCCATATATCTGCTGACTACAGGAAAATCACCTCAGAGAAAAGGACTCACACAGACTGATGGTGAAGGGATGAAAAACGATTTTTCAGGTGAATGGAAATGAAAAATGATGAAGTAGCAATACTTATATCTGACAGATTAGACCTCAAAGGCCACAACAAAAGATAAGGAAGGCCACTTCATAATACTAAAGGGAGTAATTCAACAAAAAGACATAACTCTGGTAAACATATATGCACCCTATACAGGAGCACCCAAATACAAACTTTGGGAAGATATCAAACTTTGGGAGAGATTGACAGCAACATAGTCATAGTAGGGGACTTTAATACCCCAGTAACAACACTGGACAAATCCTCTAAAAAACAAACAAACACCACCAACAAAAACAGCAAAGAAATATCAATCCTAACTGAATCACTAGATCAGATGGAATTAATTGACATCTTCAGAACATTACATCCCAAAGCCACAGAATATACATTCTTCTCAAGTGCACATGAGTTATTTTCACATATTGGGACACAGGCAAAGTCTCTTCAAATTCAAGAAGATAGAAACCATATCAGGCATTTTCTCAGATCACAATGACATAAAACTAGAAATTAACTACAATAAAAACAATAAAAAATCAAATACTTAGAGGCTAAAATGTATGTTATTAAACAATGATTGGGTTGCTAATGAGATCAAAGAAGAAATAAAAACCATCATGGAAACAAATGACACTAAAAACACAGCATCCAAAATCTATGGGACACAGTGAAAGCAGTCTTGAGAGAGATGTTCATAGCTCTACAGGCCTATCTCAAAACATAAGGAAAAAATGGTAGTAAATTATCTAACCCTACAACTCGAAGAGTTAGAAAGAGAGCAACAAGAAAAGCCCAGCATAGGTAGAAGGAAGAAAATAATAAAGATCAGTGGAGATAAATGACATAGAGACAAAAACAACACCACAAAAGATCAACCAAACCAAGAGCTGGTTCTTTCAAAGGATAAACAAGATTGATGATCTCTAGTCAGGCTCACCAAGAAGCAAAGAGAGAGGACCCAAATAAACAAAATCAGAAATGAAAGAGGTGAAGTAACAATCAATCCCACAAAATACAAAGGATTATGAAAAAATACTATGAACAACTCCAATCCAACAAAATGGACAACCTATATGAAATAGACATAATATAAGAAAAATGCAAGCTACCAAAAATCAATCAAGAAGAATAAAAAACCCCAAATAGGCTGATAACTACCAAAGAGATTGAAGCAGTGATCAAAAATCTTCCAACAAACAAAAGCACTGGAACAGATGGCTTTAAAGGGGAGTTAAACTAAGCATTCAATGAAAAACTAAAACCTATACTTCTCAGACTATTCCAAAAAATTTAAGAAGGCACACTTCCAAGCTCTTTCTATTAAGCTAGTATTATGTTAATCCCAATCCAGATAAAGACATCATATAAACAAACTGAGAGACAAAAATCACATAATCATATCAACTCATGCAGAAAAAGCATTTGACAAAATCCAACACCCTTTCTTGGTAAAAACTCTCAGAAAAGTGGGAATAGAGGGATCATACCTCAACATAATAAAAGCTATATATGATAAACCCTTAGCCAACATCATACTAAAAGGGCAAAAACTAAACTCACTTCCCCTAAGATTAGGAACAAGACAGGGATGCCCACTCTCACCACTCCTTTTGAGTATCGTACTGGAAGTGTTAGTGATCAAAAATAAGAAGAAATAAAAGGCATCAAAATTGGAAAAGAAGAAGTAAAACTGTCCTTATTTACAGATGACATGATATTGTACATAGAAAACCCCAAAGACTCTATAAAAAAACTACTAGACCTAATAAATGAATTCAGCAATATAGCAGAATACAAAATTAACACCCAGAAATCTATGGCCTTTTTATACACCAATAATGAACTCACAGAAAGAGAAACTAAAAAATAAACAACAATCCCATTTACCATTGTAATAAAAAAATTAAGATACCTAGGGAAAAAACTTAACTAAGGACCTAAAAGACCTATACTCAGAAAACTACAGGACATTGACAAAACAGATAGCGGAAGACTTAAACAAATGGAAGAACATACCATGTTCATGAATTAGTAGAATCAACTTAATTAAAATGTCCATATTACCCAAAGCAATCTATAGATTCAATGCAATCCCCATTAAAATACCAATAAGCATATTTCAAAGATTTAGAACAAACTCTCCAAAAATTCATCTGGAGTAAAATAAAGACCCCAAATAGCCACAGAAATCCTGAGAAAGAAGAACAAAGTTGAAAGGATCACATTTTCAGATATAATGCTATACTACCAAGCCATGGTTCTCAAAATTGTCTGTTACTGGCATAAGAACAGACATACAGACCAATGGAACAAAACACAGAACCCAGAAATTGACTAATGCCATTATGCTCCATTAGTATTTGACAAAGGAGGCAAGAGCATACAATGGAGTGAAAACATTCTCTTTAATATATGGTGCTGAGAAATTTGGTCAGATACACTCAAAAATAAAATTAGATCACCAACTTACACTGTACATAAAAACAAAGTCAAAATGGCTAAAGGACTTGAATGTAAGACAGGAAACCATAAAATTCCTATAAGACTGCATAGGCAGCAAAATAGCAGACATATCTTGTAGCTATATTTTTATAGAAACAGGACAATGGAGATTAAGGAGAAAATGAACAAATGGGGCTACATCAAAATAAAAAGCTTTTGCACAGCAAAAGATAGCATCAACAAAACAACAAGAAAGCCCAGTGCATGGGAGAACATATTTGCCAATGACATTTCTGATAAGGGTTTTATCTCCAAAATTTACAGAGAATTCATACAACTTAACAAAAGGAAGATTAATGATCCAATAAAACAATGGCAAATGATCTAAATAGACACTTTTTGAAAGGGGACATATAGATGGCCCAGAGACATAAGAAAACATGCTGAAAGTCACTAATCATCCGATAGATGCAAATCAAAAGAACAATGCGGTACCACCTCACACCTGTCAGAATGGCTATCATCAACAAATCAAGAAAAGACAAGTGCTGGAGATGACATGGAGAAAAAGGAACTCTCCTTCATTGCTGGCGGGAATGCAGTCTGGTGCAGCCATTGTGGAAGATAGTACGGAGTTTCCTCAAAAAGTTAAAAATAGAACTCCCATTTTACACAGTAATCTCACTTCTAGGACTATATCTCAAGAAACCAGAAACACCAATCAGAAAGGATATATGCACCCGTATGTTCATAGCAGCACAATTTACAATAGCTAAGATTTGGAAACAGCCTAAGTGCCTATCAGCAGATGGGTGGATTAAAAAACTGTGGCACATCTATATAATGGAATACTATGTGGCTGTAAAAAAGAAGAGACTTTTACCTTCTGTAGCAGCATGGATGGAGCTGGAGAGCATTATGCTAAGCGAAATAAACCAGTCAGAGAAAGATAAATTTCACATGATCTCACTCATATATGGGGTATAATGATCAACATAATTTGATGAACAAGAATAGATCCAGAGACAAATGGCAGGGAAGAGGGGGATAGGGAACAACCAAAGGACTTGTCTTCATGCATATTAGCATAACCAATCGACACAGACACTGGGTTGGCGGGGGCTTATCCGAAGGGGGAATGTCTGGGGGGAGGAGGGGTGTCAACTGGGGGAAAAGGAGACATATGTAAAACTTTAGACGATAAATAATAATTATAAAAATGTCCTGCCGAAACAGGTTTGGCTCAGTGGATAGAGCGTCTACCTTCAAAGTGAAAGGTCCCAGGTTTGATTCAGTTCAAGGGCATGTACCTTGGTTGCAAGCACATCTCCAGTAGGGGGTGTGCAGGAGGCAACTGATCAATGTTTCTATCTCTCTATCCCTCTCCCTTCCTCTCTGTAAAAAATCAATAAAATATATATATTTTTTTAAAAAAAGGTCCTAGCTCCTGGTCTCTGATTGGTCTGTCTTCATGCAAATAAGAGTTCCAAATCCTCATAGTTTGATTGGTCCAAAACTCCCTATCAAAATGGAGCCACTCTGGTTGCTGGGAGAAGATGTTGATGGAGATATAGCTATGCAGTTCCATTTGGATGGGAAAGTCTCAGTCTTATTGGTTGACATAAGATTTCAGAGACTCGTCATTTTATAAGTCAGCTTCCAGAAGCAGGTAGTTCAGTGAAACTTCTTCCAGAATTGCAGTTTGCATGATTGGCCACAGTGTAGAAATGGCTGCTCGGCTCTGTTTTGATTTGTTGTGTATTTGTGTTTTGTTGTTTTTTGTGTGTGTTTTTTTCCCAGTTAGCCAACAGGATCCCTTTCTTTCTCAGTGTCCACAAAATAAACACCCATCACGTGTTAAGAACCAAGACTAGTCATGAATGCTTAATCTCATGTAGATATTATTTTAGTGAGAGGAATAAGTACCGTGTTTCCTCGAAAATAAGACATCCTCCGAAAATAAGACCTACTTACAGGTTTCCTTCTGAGTGAAATATAAGGCATCCCCCTGAAAATAAGGCCCCCAGGCTCTGTCTTAGAATGAAAATTAATTTACCATAAACTGGTCGCTCGGGCCGCCCCGACTGGCATTTAGCAACCAGTGACATTACACGGAGTCCTGATGTCACTGCTGTGTGAATGGAGAGAAGTCAGCGTGGAAACTTTGTGAAACCTAAACTGCAAGAAGTTGTGACTTGGGTGAAGAATTTATGGGAGAAAATCACTGACAGTTGCATTGCAAATGCACTGCGAGCAGGCTACCTTGACAAGAAGTACTCATTTAAAGACAGTGCTATTGCTAAACAGGAGAGATTTGGTCCACTGATTCTGAAAGAAATGGAGCCACAAGAAATTCACCAGGAAATTCAGGAATTGGATTGTTATGATGATGTTCCAGAAGATGATGACATGATTGTCATTGAATAAATGAGTAAATTCTTGATACTGTAGGATTCACAGTTTGTCTGGTTTGTGTTGACAACTACCGTACTACCGTACTGTATACAGGTAATAAATTTCCTTTATTTTCATTTAACAATAAATGTGTACCATATTCTTCTTCATGGAAAAATAAGACATCCCCTGAAAATAAGACCTAGCACATCTTTGGGAGCAAAAATTTATATAAGACACTGTCTTCTTTTCAAGGAAACAGAGTATTAGCTTTATTTCGTATAGGAAGAGATTACATGACTTGGTTAGGGGGAAAAAATCTAGTAAGTGCGGAAAATAGATTCCAGGGCAAGTGTGCCTGCACTTAAAACAAGGCAAACCCTCTTTTCAATATACACACATCCTCCCAGTGTATTTCCCCAGAGAGGAACAAAGTCAGCAAAGAACAGGCTTATACCAAGGACATATCTGAGTTAAGAAACAACTGGTACATTAATTAATAGGTATGTGTACAGGGGCCATTTTTTCTCAACCAAAAATTGGGTCACTTTTATAGAAAATAGGACAAAATGCTTTAAAGCAGATGACTGTGAATACCCTAGGGCATACGGGCAGCATAAATCAGTACATAATAAATAAATAGCACATGGGGGGGAAGAGACAACGTATAGAAGAGAGATCAGTGGATAAAGAGAACATTCTAAGTTGATGGTTTGTCACATGTATAAGAGAGAAAGTAGGCAGGCTGATTTGAAATATTTTAACATTCTATAGTCTCCCAGTACTCTGTAGTTAGGCCTAAAACATAGAACACATGCAAGATTTTTTCTTATATGCCATTAATTTTATTTTTCATATAAAATTCTCTAAGAACATTTAAAGAGCAAAATATGATCCAGATATCCTGAGCTAACATGGTGTGGAAATCTAAACAAGGCAATAAACGTTATGCTAAAATTAGATTGCTTTAAAATGATGAAATGCATTTTATATCAAACAAAGCTGTTTTGAAAACAACATAAGAATGCAATTTTCTACTAAGTTGTCTGTGGTATGAAGTGATATGGAAAATGGATATCACATAACTTATTCTGTTTATCAATATATAATTATGAAGTAATTTACAATAATGCCATTATCGATTTAACTTCACCCATGTGCCTTCAGCAGATATTTATACTTTAGGAATGAAATTTAACTAAATTATTGGATGAAAATTGCCGCTAAGCAATCCTAATTAGAAAACAGGTGTTGATGTAAAGATCATGTTTTATCTTGGGACTCCCCTAATCCCAATATAGTTGCCTTTTTAATAGATTGATGTTGCTGTGGCATAACAATTGGGAATAGTTCCTATCAATTCTATTTAGGTGAGCCTCATGCTTCAGCATATGGTAAATAGAAAAACATTTATATTTCCCCTGAAATACGCTGATGTCTGACAAAATGGAAGAGTAACAGAGTTAACAGCTGGACTGCTAGATTAGAAGTTGTAGAGGTATAAATGTGGGCTTGCCTCATCATGAACTCACTCAAAAAATATTTGTGAAAGCATAAGAAAAATAAGGAGGGAAAGAAAGAAGGAAGGAAAGAGGGAGGGAAGTATTAGAGAAAATAAGTGAGAAAAGAAGATACAAAGAAAAGAAAACCTATTGACAAACAATGTGGCATATGTAGTCAGATCTCACTTTGAATAATAATAAAATCAAGATGATATTACAACCATTACTGGATTTTTTCCCAAGTGCAAAGACGTCCTTGTTATGTGCTAATTTATTTACTCTTTGAGGAAGGTATTATTACCCCTCGCACACGAGATGACATATACTTGGAGGGATTACAAACATAAAATCATAATTTGAACCCAGGCAGTATGGCTGCAGATTCTGTGCTCACAGACACTGTACACCTCAGTATATTTTCAAATTTACTTAAATGGAAGTATAAATAAGAATAAAATGGAGGGACATGCCAGAAATTCCATGGCAAATACTCCTGATGCTTGAGGAGGTAGCTGGCATACAGAATTTGAGATTTGCAGCCCAACTATTCTTTGCCATTTCTGTCTTTATATGCAACTAGAGGCTCAGTGCATGAAATTTGTGCACTTGGGTGGTGGGTCCCTAGCCTGGCCTGTGCCCTCTCACAGTCAGGGAGCCCTGGGGGGACATCCGATTGATGGCCGAGTGGGCCTAAGCCATCAGTTGGATATTTTAACATTGCCACAAAGGCAGGAGAGACTCCCACCCCTGCCACTGTGCTCCCCAGCTGTGAGCTCGGCTCTGGCTGAGCAGTGCTCCCCTGTGGAAGCACACTGACCACTGGGGGCAGCTCCTGCATTGAGTATCTACCCTCTGGTAGTCAGCATGCATCATAGTAACTCCACCATTTGGTCATTTGCATATTAGCCTTTTATTATGTAGGATACCCTTTAGATGAGGCTCCCTAGAACCATAAGAAATGCAAAAAAAATTCACTGTTAACTCATTCTCGAATTTTCTCCACTTAACATCAAATTGCCTCCCCTGTAGGGCATGTGAGCTTGATACTTTTCCTCTCTGAGCTTCATTTCTGAATACATACACATATACCATGGGAACTGTAGTCTCTTCTCCGCCTACCTCACTGGGTTGTCATGAGGAAGTTCTGAGCTAATAAACCTAGAGATGTTTCATGAAGTAAGTGATGTCTAAACCGGAAGGGATTGTTATTTTTAAGCCCACGGGTACCCTCACAGGTAGCAGGTGCTGATTGGGGGAGGAGGGCAGGATTGTTTCCTGGGACAGTAGCTATGGAAGCTTTGCAGAGGGTTCCACAGGCCTCAGAGGGGTGGGCTCTGATCAGCAGCCTTGTGGTGGTGGTCATCCCTGGAGGTGCTGGCAGGGGGGCAGGGCATTAGGGAGGGTGGTAGGGGGATGGTGAAGCCTAAGGGGGAGTAACTGTCAAACCTTCCCACTTGGTGCCATTCTTTAAGTTGTACATGGCTGTTTCACAGCTGTACCTGCTCAGGGCGGGGTTCCAACCTTCTGGAGTGGGGTAGGGGCCAGCCAGGGCGGAGCCAGATGGCCTAGGAGGGCTGGTTTAGCAAAGCCCACAGTGAGGTTCAGGGAGCTTAGCTGTGGAGACTGTGCTGCTGCTGGAGGGAGGGGGGAAGGGTCTGACCCTGAGGGACCGCTCAGGCCTGCCTCCACCTGGGTCTGCAGTTGTAGGGAGGAGAGGCATACCCAACCCCAGAGGAGGGAGCCTGGCAGTGGCAGGCCAAGGGCCCTGGGGGTGCTGATGGGTGATTGCCAGGTGCTATTGTTGTGGGCACCCCTGGCAGGGATGGCAGGGGAAGAGATTGGGAGTCGGAGGTGCAGGCTGCAGATACCCCCAAGGCTGGGTCTTCTCCCCATCCGGTCAGCCTCACATTGTCCTCTCCCCTTTTCTGCCTCAGGTTCGGTGGATGGAGTAGGGTGTCTTTGCAAGGGCATTTGAAGAGCTCTCCAAGGCAGCTTCCTCTTCCTTCTCTGCAGTCCGGGCTCCTGTCAAGCAGTCTCCTCAGAGGCCAGGGAAATTGGCTCCTGCCACCTCCTACTGCACAGGCATCAATATGCAAATAGGTCATTACAGGGACACCGTCATGGAAAAATTAGCATATTACCTCTTTATATGTATAGATGATGTTACAGGTTATCCAGCAGAAACCAGGCTTGATGACTGAGTTAAAGTGAAATAACCAAAATAATTTGTTTTTGTTTTTAATACATTTTATTAATTTTTTACAGAGGAAGGGAGAAGCATAGGGAGTTAGAAACATTGTTGAGAGAGAAACATCAATCAGCTGCCTCCTGCACACCTCATATTGGGGATGTGCCCACAACCAAGGTACATGCCCTTGACCGGAATTCAACCTGGTACCTTTCAGTTTGCAGGGTGACTCTATCCACTGAGCCAAACTGGTAAGGGCAAAATAATCTCTCTTTACAAGTTAATAACAACCATATTTTGGAGTAGTACTCTATAGTCCATGTTTAATAATCTCAATAAGCAAAGCAAAAATTTAGGCTTAAAAGTGTAATTACTTATAACTTAACTGACTCTCTAGAATTGCAAAACCAAATTTTCACTCTGGGAACATCAATACCAAATGCAAGAGTCTAGCCAAGTAGCTTTTTGAATTTAATTTTGTTATTTCCCTAAAATTTTCTTGTCACATTTTTGCTGTATACATGAAAAGTAAGTTTCATAAAGTCATATCAGAACTATTAAGTGACAGGAGTTATACATTATCAGAAGGAATGAAGAGATATAAATGCTCTTATGATAAACATATACATGGGTTTTGAAATCAGAGGAGTTAACAGTTATGCTTTCCAAATATGGGACTTTGGAAAGCCTCAGTTTATTTAGATGAAAAAAATGGGGAAGCATAATAACAATATAAGATTATGTATGATAAAAATAATTTCTCACATTTGAAAGCAAATTTTCAGGTGGTTGATTTACTGATACTTTTGTTTGTTTTCCCTTAAAATTTAGGGTCAAATAATTATAGTCCCTCCTTAAACAATCTTTGAAAGCAAATGGCAGCAAAGATTTTTTTTGATCATTAAAATTGCAGAATCTTATGAGGTAGCAATAATATGTTACCTAGTATAATTATACAGCCAATGTGACATATGTACCCACTTCATCTTGAAAATTATTACGGGTAGGAATTCAGTTTTTCATGTGGCAATCTACATGAAAAACATGAAAATTTTTTTTGTTTGTTTGTTTTTTTAAATAAATCTTTATTGCTCAGATTATTACAATTGTTTCTCCTTTTTCTCCCCCATAGCTCCCTTCCACCTGATTCCCACCCCACCCTCTGCACTTACCCCCTCCCCCCACTATAGTCCTCACCCATAGGTTATACAATTTTAATCCAGTCTCTTTCTGCACCCCACACCCCTTTCACCCTGATAATTATCTATCCACTCCCTTTCTTTGCCCCTAATTCTATTATATTCACCAGTTTATTCTATTCCTCAGATTTTTAATTCACTTGACCTTCTTCCTCTTCTTAAGTAATACCTTTCAGCATTTCATATAATACTGTTTGGTGGTGATGAACTCCTTTAGCTTTTTCTTATCTGTGAAGCTCTTTATCTGCCCTTCAATTCTGAATGATAACTTTGCTGGATACAGTAATCTTGGTTGTAGGTTCTTGCTATTCATCACTTTGAATATTTCTTGCCACTCCCTTCTGGCCTGCATGGTTTCTGTTGAGAAATCAGCTGATAGTCTTATGGGTGCTCCCTTATAGGTAACCAACTGCTTTTCTCTTGCTGCTTGTAAGATCCTCTTTTTGTCTTTTACCCTTGGTATATTGATGATGATGTGTCTCCAAGAATTTTTCTTTGGATTCCTCTTGTTTGGGGTTCTGTAGGCTTCCTGTACTTGTAAGTCTATTTCTTTCACCAGGTGAGGGAAGTTTTCTGATATTATTTCTTTAAATATGTTTTCAGTATTTTGCACTCCCTCTTCTTCTGGCACCCCCATAATTCTGATGTTGGTGCGCTTGCAGTTGTCCCAGAGGCTCCTTACACTACCTTCAACTTTCTGGATCCTCTTTTCTTCTTCCTTCTCCAGTGGAGTGTCTTTTGGCTCTTTGACCTGATTCTTGTGTTCTTCCATTCTGCTGTTGGATCTCTGCATAATATTTTCCAATTTAGTCAGTTTATGTATACTTTTTAGTTGGGTCTCATGAAATTTATCGAGCTTTTCTAGGATATTGTTGCATAATCTTAGAACCGTAGTTCTGAACTCTATATCCTCCATCTCTTTTGTTTGAGATCTATTTCCTTGTCTCGGCATTATCACTATTTTTCAGAGTTGGTAGGATAGCTTTGTGTGTTTGGTGTCCTATATAGCACAGTGGGTCAGCCTCCTCAGTTACCTAAGGTAGACACTCTTGGTGATCCCCTTTGTGGACTGCGTGCACAGCCTTGTTGTAGCTAAGTCTCTATTGTTGTGAATTGACCTTCAGGCCAATTGGATGTGGGTATCAGCTGTGTCTACTCTGGGATAACTTCTGTATTGGAGACAGTCTTATAGGATCAGACTTGAAAAACTGCAGAAGCCTCTGCTCAGCTTGGATGGGGCAGAGTCTCAGGGCTGAACTGACAGTCTTGGCTTCTGCCCTGCCCTTGTGCACTCGCCTGAGTTTCCGCCTGACCTCTGCCTTCCACGGCTTCCCTGAGTTTCCGCCTGACCGGCCCAGTTTCCCCAAGCCAGAGCGTGGGTGCCCCGGGGGCTCACCCAGACTTGGGCTGGTCTCTGTAGTCTGGAGCTCTGACTCCTTCCACTACGGAGAGGCCGCCACCTTGTACAGAGAGGCAGCCACAGCCTCCGTGGCCAGACCTGGAGCTTCTGACTCCTTCCGCTACGGAGAGGCGGCGGTGCTCGCGCGCGTGAGTCTGTAGACCCTGCAGACTGCGACTGTGGCTCCGGGTCCCCGGTCTCCCAGTCTCTGAGTCTCTGAGTCTCTGGGTGCCTTTCTCTACAGTCCAGACTCCACCAGTATGAGCCTAGGACCACAGAATTTCAGCCGGGGCTGGGATTCAGTACAGTCGGAAAGGGTTCCGTGCAATCGGGGATTCCTCCCCTCCTGCCAGGCAGGTATTCGGTGGCCGCGTGCGTGAGCGTCTCCCTACCTCAGGGCTTTTCGGCTCCCAGTCCGATCCGCGAGCCTCTCTCTTTCTTTCTAGTTGTAGCTATTCCACTCCGCCAGCTTTCCTGACGTTTTGGTGAAGTCCTTTTTGATTTTAGTTGTTTTTTTAATTGTTGATGAGGCGGCAGCTTAGGAGACTGCCTAGGCCGCCATCTTGGATGTTCCTCAAAACATGAAAATTTTTATTGTCTTGAATCATTCTTTAGGATTCTGGTAAGGTTTTTTAAGTTTGCTCTCCAGCAATAGGTAATACACATATTATCTTCCATGTGGGGCTCTCTCAAAGGGTGTGAAAATTGCTGCTGCCATGCTTGAAAAGATTGATATTATGCATGCTGGAAAATATTTTTCATTGTTTGTGTGTTTTACTTCACCGAGGATTGTACTTTTCAAGCATATCAACATAGCATGTACATTCTTCTGGGAATCTATTTTACCAATGTTTTTCTATACATATATAAGCTATCTTCATCCTAGGACAAGTACATGGTACTTCCATTATTATCAAAATAATTTTTCAGTAGTTATATGCTGGATTAATTGGAGATTACTAGTCAATTAATACTTTTTTAATAAAACACAAAGACTGCCCTATAATATGTTTGATAAAATTTAAAAATCCAAAATAGCTGAAACTGGTTTGGCTCAGTGGATAGAGCGTTGGCCTGTGGACTGAAGAGTCCCGGGTTTGATTCTGGTCAAGGGCATGTACCTTGGTTGTGGGCACGTCCCTATAGGAAGTGTGCAGGAGACAGCTGATCAATGTTTCTCTCTCATCAATGTTTCTAAGTCTCCATTCCTCTCCCTTACTCTCTGTAAAAAATCAATATAATATATTTAAAAATAAATAAATGAATAAAAATCCAAAATAAATAAAATATGAAAATTTATATGTATCTCAAAACTACACTTCTGTGTATTTTTATGATTCTTCTTACCTGTCACGATTTTATTTTTTTTTTTTTTTTTTTTTTTTTTTTTTTTTTTTAATTGATTTTTATTAATTATGGTATCACATAATTGTCCTTATCCCCCCATTCCCAACCCAAACCCATCCCTACATATTCCCCTACCCCCTTATTGTCCATAGTGCATGCACACAAGTCCTTTGGTTGATCTCTTCCCTTTACCCCCACCCTCCCCTACTTTCCCTCTGAGGTTTGAGAGTCTGATCGCTGCTTCTCTTTTTCTGGGTCTATCTTTGTTCACCAGTCTATGTTGTTCATTATTTCGTCTAGATGTGTGAGGTCATGTGATCCAAGAAATACCCTTATAAAAACCTAAACTGCGATAAGCCTTAATGGTTATCCTGAGAGGCAAATGAATCAGTCTGTAGTGAGTTCCGTTCTGGGCCAGCAGTTCTTTTGAGTCCCAGTTTCAATGTCAAATAGTTCCTTGTGTGTACATGTCAGCCATGATATTTCAGATCTGGTTGGTGGACAAATGGTGGTAATGCAGGTCCGACCATCTCTTGTTTGATCGTGGGTATCCTTCAGCAATAGGCAGCCGCTGTCTGTTGGTATGGTGAGGCGTCCTCAGCATCTTCCATCTCTGAATTGTCTCTTCTGTCTTCATGGCTGGAGCACTTCTGTCTATTCCTCTCTGTTACTGGATTCCAGGTGGTCTCAGAGTTGTTTTCTGAAACTATACAAACAAATTCTCGACCAAAAGTTAATACAGAGATATTCTCTTTAAATTTGACTTGGGATTCTTTTTCATCCCCACCCCACTCCCCCAAATAATTTTCCTCTTGCTTATTTTGACTCCATGTGTGTATTTTTATGGATATCTTGCTGTTAGCGTTTCAAATAAAGGTTAATTTTCTTAAGTACAAAAAAAGTTTTTAGATGTAAATTATTCTCAGTATATTTTTCCTTACATGATATTCTTCCACTGTCACCCCCTTTTTTACTTTAGATAATTGGAGACTTCTGGGGATTTTATTGTTAGTCTTGATATCTTTTACATTTTAATTATTTGCGCTACACTATGACTGCATTAGGTTCATAACATGTTGTGCAATTTTACCATGAGGCGCTCTGCCAATAAGAATTTTTGTTAATACTATAGGAACAGCATTTTGTACAGTACACTCAGTTTTTCTAGAATATTAATTTACTTCTATTAGCCACATTGATTTTCTCTGAGAAATTGGGTACTATTCATATGTCAGACTCAACACTCTAGCAACTATCTTATTTACCATGTGTGTATTAGTGGAATTGATTGTTTGGCTTCTTGAGAAGGGCCTGAGCATTCTAGCTATTAGGCTGGACTTGGAAATTAGAAACCCACTTGCCCCCACCATGGATACAAGGCCTCTCAAACAAGTCTTGTTGCAGTGAAATGGCAGCTGCTGTCAGCCACGTCTCTGTTACATGGGTCCCAAATTGAGCTGTGCATGGGTAGTGAAGCAGCCATGGGGGAAGGAGACCTCCCTCAGAATGGGAGAATGTTCAGGCGCCTGCCAGGTTGCAGGAGGGGTGGTAAGGGTCTGTGCCCCACCTCCGTTGCTCCCCAAGTTCTCTCCTGATGGCCCCTCTGTGACTGTGCCTGTCTTAGGTTGTTCCTTCCATGAGGAATCTTACCCGTCTCTGGCTAACCAGCCATCCTCCGGGGCCAAGCAGGGTGATGTGAGGTTTAGTTCTGTCTCCTTGGTGACCTATGCCCCATGGGCTCCACACCCAGCACCTGCCTCGGGAACCCCTCACCTGCTGGCAAGGTCCGGGCGTTGAGCTCATATTTTTGGGACTCCATGTTTCTTCTCCAGAGAGGGCCTAGCTCCCCCCACTGGGCGGGTGGGACATCCGTGGTGCCAGCCACGTTGGTGCTTCAGCCTTGGCATGAACTAAAAGGTCAGGTAACAGTTGTGGGCATCTGGACCATGAGAAAAGGTTCATTTTTGGCCACAAGGGCAAGACAGGCCAATATAGAATGCTCAGGTGCCTTCTCAGGAGGCCCTCTGCCTAGTGGAAGGGATGAGGTCCTTTCATATAGTTTTTAAATTGCTGTCAGACATTCAAAGGATTGGTTTGTATGTTTTTTGGGGATAATTGTATAATATGCTGTTGTAATTCTAAAATATCTATAGTTGTGTTGCTTTTGTCTCCAACCGCCAACAAAGTGTGTGTGTGTGTGTGTGTATTAATAAAATAAATCATTCTTTATTGATAGTCCTTGATGGGAGATACTATTATAGGTAATGGGGATAACCCAAATCTGGGAACAATTGTAATGACCTTGTAGAATAATATCATGTAAGGATATTCTTTGCTCTAGGTCATGGAAATTCCATTTTAAACTGGTTGTCAATTTCTTTTTGCTTAGGCAAGGTTTTTGTTTCATTTTCTACACCTTTCCCAGGAGGAAGTAGTGATGGTCCCTTCCTTTGGTGTCCTCACAAGCCAGAATCTTCTATTTAATTTTACACACAAAGGAGCAGTAGCTTAATTTTGTGTCCTACAAAAGGGGAGCTGGGTGGTGCGCTCTATGTAGTTATACTTCCTTGTCCCACCAGTAGTCCTCCTGGATGACTAAGGTGTTTGGTATCATCAGTGACTACTTTGGGCAGGAGGATCAACCCAGGTAAGGGCTCCCACCCATGCAGGATTAGGAACATAGGTCCAGAAATACTTACCCAATAGCCCCAGGTTATATTACCGTACAGCTGATTCCTGCTAGCCTGGCGGTAAAGGCGTTCTCAGGTGTTCTTGGGGTTCTGGTTACCTCACACTTTCTTCTCTCTCTCTCTCTCTCTCTCTCTCTCTCTCTCTCTCCTCTTTCTCTCTTATAATAATATTATTATTATTGTTTTACATATGTGTTCTTATCCCTCCCTTATCCCCCACCCTCCACCTATACTCCACCCCCATTTATCTGTGGCCATTAATGAGGCTCATGAGTATGCCCACAAGTCTCTCGGTTGATTTCTCCCCCTTTCTCCCAGCGATCCCCTCCTTCTCTGGTGTTTGGGGTTCTGATCAATATTACTCAGTCTCTGGGTCTGTTATTATTCATCAGTCTATGCCATTCACTATATTCCATAAATGAGTGATATCATGTGATGTTTATCTTTCTCTGCCTGGCTTATTTCACTTAGCATAATGGACTCCATCTCCCTCCAAGTTGCTGCAAATGGTAGGAAGTCTTTCTTTTTTAACGCAGCATAGTATTCCATTGAATAGATGTACCACAGTTTTTTAATCCATTCATCTGCTGATGGGCATTTCGGCTGTTTCCAAATCTTAGCTATGGTGAATTGTGCTGCTATAAACATAGGGGTGCATATATCCTTTCTGATCCGTGTTTCCATTTTCTTGGGATATATTCCTAGGAGTGGAATCATTGGGTCAAATGGGAGTTCCATTTTTAGTTTTTTGAGGAAACGCCATACTGTTCTCCACAGTGGCTGCACCAGTCTGCATTCCCACCAGCAGTGTAAAAGAGTTCCTTTTCCTCCGCATCCTCGCCAACACTTGTCGTTTGCTGTTTTGTTGATGATAGCCATTCTGACTGGTGTAAGATGGTACCGCATTGTTGTTTTGATTTGCATCTCTCTGATGATTAATGACTTTGAGCATGTTTTCATATGTCTCTTGGCCTTCCTTCTGTCTTCTTTAGAAAAGTGTCTATTTAGCTCAGTTGCCCATTTTTTAATTGGGTTGTTTATATTCTTTTTGTTAAGTTGTATGAGTTCTCTGTAAATTTTGGAGATTAAACCCTTATCAGTGATATCGTTGGCAAATATGTTCTCCCATGCAGTGGGGTTTCTTGTTGTTTTACTGATGGTTTCCTTTGCTGTGAAAAAGCTTTTTATTTTGATGTAGTCCCATTTGTTTATTTTATTTTTAGCTTCCATTGCCTTAGGAGCAGTATCAGTGAAGAAGTTCTTTCGGCATATGTCTGAGATTTTCCTGCCTGTGGATTCCTCTAATATTTTTATGGTTTCCTGTCTTATGTTTAAGTCCTGTGTCCACTTTGAGTTTATTTTTGTGTATGGTGTAAGTTGGAGGTCTAGTTTCATTCTTTTGCATGTATCTGTCCAATTTTCCCAGCACCATTTGTTGAAGAGACTGTCTTGTCTCCATTGTATATTCATGCCTCCTTTGTCGAATATTAATTGAGCGTATTGCCTTGGGTCAATATCTTGATTCTCTATTCTATTCCATTGGTCTATATGTCTGTTCTTGTGCCAGTACCAGGCTGTTTTGAGAACAGTGGCTTTGTAATACAGCTTGAAGTCTGGTACAGAGATCCCTCCTACTTGATTCTTCTTTCTCAGGATTGCTGTGGCTATTCGGGGTCTTTTTTTATTCCAGATAAATTTTTGGAGACTTCTTTCTAGGTCTGTGAAATATGCTGTTGATATTTTAATGGGGAGTGCATTAAATCTATAGATTGCTTTGGGTAGTATGGACATTTTGATGATGTTGATTCTACCAATCCATGAACATGGTATGTTCTTCCATCTGTTTACATCTTCCTCTATCTCTTTTTTCAGTGTTGTGTAGTTTTCTGCGTATAAGTCTTTTACCTCCTTAGTTAAGTTTATTCCTAGGTATCTTAATTTTTTTGGTGCGATGGTAAATGGGATTGCTTTCTTTGTCTCTCTTTCTGTAAGTTCATTATTGGTGTATAGAAATGCCATAGATTTCTTGGCGTTGATTTTGTATCCTGCTACCTTGCCGAATTCATTTATTAAGTCTAATAATTTTTTTATGGACTCTTTAGGGTTTTCTATGTATAGTATCATGTCATCTGCGAATAAGGACAGTTTTACTTCTTCTTTTCCAATTTGGATGCCTTTTATTTCTTCTTCTTGTCTGATCGCTATAGCTAGTACTTCCAGCACTATGTTGAACAGGAGTGGTGAGAGTGGGCATCCCTGTCTTGTTCCTGTTCTTAGAGGGAATGGTTTTAGTTTTTGCCCATTGAGTATGATGTTGGCTGTGGGTTTGTCATAAATGGCTTTTATTATGTTGAGATATGAACCTTCTATCCCTACCTTACTGAGAGTTTTTATCAAGAAAGGGTGTTGGATTTTGTCAAATGCTTTTTCTGCATCAATGGATATAACTATGTGATTTTTATCTCTCAATTTGTTTATGTGATGTATCACATTTATTGATTTGCGGATATTGTACCATCCTTGCATCCCTGGTATAAATCCTACTTGATCATGGTGTATGATCTTTCTGATGTACTGCTGGATCCGATTTGCTAGAATTTTGTTGAGGATTTTGGCATCTATGTTCATGAGGGATATTGGCCTGTAATTCTCTTTCATTGTGTTGTCTTTATCTGGTTTTGGTATTAGGGTGATGCTGGCTTCATAGAAGGAGCTTGGAAGTGTTCCTTCTTCTTGAATTTTCTGGAGTAGTCTGAGGAGGATAGGTTTTAGTTCTTCCTTGAATGTTCGGTAAAACTCTCCTGTGAAGCCATCTGGCCCCGGGCTTTTGTTTGCTGGAAGCTTTTTGATGATTGCTTCAATTTCATCCATAGTTATCTGCCTATTGAGATTTTTAGTATCTTCTTGATTAAGTTTTGGAATGTTGTATTTTTCTAGGAATGTGTCCATTTCCTCCAAGTTGTTCAGTTTATTAGAATAGAGTTGCTCATAGTATTTTGTAACAATCCTTTGTATTTCATCTGGGTCTGTTGTTATTTCACCTCTTTCATTTCTGATTTTGTTTATTTGGGTCCCCTCTCTTTGCTTTTTGGTGAGCCTGGCTAGTGGTTCATCAATCTTGTTTATCCTTTCAAAGAACCAGCTCTTGGTTTTATTGATTTTTTGTATTGTTTCTTTGGTCTCTATGTCATTCATTTCTGCTCTGATCTTTATTATTTCCTTCCTTCTGTTCACTGTGGGTTTTTCTTGTTGCTGTCTTTCTAACTCTTTGAGTTGTTGAGTTAGATTATTTATTAACACTTTTTGTTGTTTTTTGAGGTATGCCTGTATAGCTATAAATTTTCCTCTCAGTACTGCTTTCATTGTATCCCATAGTATTGATATTGTTGTGTTTTTATTGTCATTAGTCTCCAGGAATTTTTTAATTTCTTCTTTGATCTCATTGTTTACCCAATCATTGTTTAATAGCATGTTATTCAATCTCCAAGTGTTTAAATTTTGGGGGGTGTTTTTCTTATAGTTTATTTCTAATATTATGCCATTGTGGTCTGAGAAAATGCTTGGAATGATTTCAATCTTTTTGAATTTAGGGAGACTTTGTTTGTGACCCAAAATGTGGTCTATTTTTGAAAATGTCCCATGTGCACTTGAGAAGAATGTATATTCTGTGGCTTTGGGGTGAAATGTTCTGAAGATATCAATTAAGTCCATCTGATCTAGTGAGTCATTCAGAATTGCTGTTTCTTTGCTGATTTTTTGTTTAGTTGATTTATCCATTGATGTCAGTGGCGTATTAAGGTCTCCTACTATGATTGTGTTGTTGTCAATTTCTCCCTTGATATCTTCCAGGAGATTTTTTATGTATTTGGGTGCTCCTACATTGGGTGCATATATGTTTATTAGGGTTATATCTTCTTGTTGTATCGATCCCTTTATTATTATGAAGTGGCCTTCTTTATCTTTTGTTATGGCCTTTACTTTGAGGTCTATTTTGTCAGAAATAAGTACTGCTACCCCAGCTTTTTTTTCATTTCCATTTGCCTGAAATATGTTTTTCCATCCCTTCACTCTCAATCTATATGAGTCATTTTTTCTGAGGTGGGTCTCTTGTAGACAGCATATATATGGGTCATGTTTTTTTATCCATTCAGCCACTCGATGTCTTTTGAGTGGAGCATTTAGTCCGTTTACATTTAAGGTTATTATTGAAATGAAATTGTTTGTAGCCATTTTTATTTTTTTGAGACTATTCCTTCTTAACATTTTGTTTTACACCAGCCCTTTTAGCATTTCTTGCATTGCTGGCTTGGTCGTGATAAACTCCCTTAACATTTTTTTGTCTGTGACGCTCCTTATTTGCCCTTCAATTTTGAATGATAACCTTGCTGGATAGAGTATTCTTGGATTTAATCCCTTGGTTTGCATCACTTTGTAGATTTCTTTCCATTCTTTTCTGGCCTGATGTGTTTCTGTTGAGAAATCATTTGATAATCTAATGGGGGTTCCCTTGTATGTAACTTTCTGTCTCTCTCTTGAAGCCTTTAAGATTCTCTCTTTGTCCTGAATATTTGCCATAGTAATTATGATGTGTCTTGGTGTGGGTCTATTCGGGTTCATTCTGTTTGGGACTCTCTGGGCTTGTATGACTTTTTTCTTTGCTACCTCAGGGAAGTTTTCTGACATTATTTCTTCAAATATTTCTTCTAAACCTTGTTCTTCCTTTTGTTCTGGCACCCCTATTATTCTTATGTTGCTTCATTTCATGTTGTCCCATAGCTCCCTTAGGCTTTCCTCCTGTCTTTTAAGTTTTTTCTCCAATTGCAATTCAACTTGGCTGTGTTTTGCTTCCCTGTCTTCTAATTCACTAATTCGGTCCTCTGCTTCTCCTAGTCTACTGTTGAAGCTTCCCATGGCGTTTTTTATTGCATCTATATCATTCTTCATTTCTTCTTGATTTTTCCATAAGTTGTTGATTTTTTCATCCATTTCTTCTTGTTTCTTGCATATGGTGTTAATTTTTCCTTCCAACCGATTTAAGACCTCCATGATCCTTATTCTGAATTCTTTTTCTGGCAAATTGCAGGCTTCTGTGTCACTTAGCTGTCTTTCTGGTGTTTCCTCATTTTCCTTCCTTTGGTGAGATCTTTGCTTACCCATTTTTGGTCTTACTGACTGATCTAGATGTTGAGCTTTGCAGGGGCTACTCCTTGGGTGTCAATAGCTTCTCTATCTGCCGTTTCTCTATGGCAGTAGCTACGGTTAGCTGCAGTTCCTCTGGTGGGTGCTGTTCGCAGCAATGGTGCCTCCTCTGGTTTGTGGGGGAAGTTGCTCGTATAGCTTCTGTTCCTTGGGCGGTGTTGGGATGATTATGAGGTTGCTATGGATCTGGATGCTCCCTCAGCTGCTGCTCCCTGGGCCAACAAGACTCAACACCGAGGGAACTAAACACAGATGTACTCACGACACCTAAAACCCCAGTATAAGTGACCCCCTGAGAAAATAGATATTGGACAGCGAAAAGAGAGCACAAATGCTATAGAGGAGAGAGGAAGATATATGGAATAAAAGACAGAAGAATAAGAGGATTGAAGCAGAATTTGTAGAGGCTAAACTTATATAGTGAAAATAAGATTGAGAATTGGATGACTATGGGGAAGGCCTCAATTTAGTATTAAGGAAGTAGAAAGGGAATAATTGGATGAAAGGAAAGAGAATTTAAAAAATGGTAAATTTACATAAAGAAATTAACTTCAAAAATGGTATAAAAAATTAAAAATAGCAAATAAAAAATACTGATGAGAAATAAGGTGGACAGATATAAAAGAAAAGTATCAGACCCGAACCAGAAAACAAAGAAGAAAAGAAGAAAAAAATGCAGAAAGGGAGAAAGAAAGAAAGAAAGAGGAAAAAAGAAAGAAAAATAGAAAAAAAGGAAGGAAGGAAGGAAGAAAAAAGGAAAGGAGAAAAAAGGAAAAATAAAAATAAAAGTGGGGGTAAAAAAGTAGAGTGTCTTCTTTTGGCTGGGTTATGATTCCGTTTGTATTGTTCTATCAGTTTCCTGGTTGCTATATCCTCAGGGATTATTCAGATTCCTTGTTTTACTCAATGGGTGATCGGGGTGTGGCTACGTTGGTTGCCTGGAGACTGGAGGGCGGGGCTGTCTCTCGGGAGAAAATGGCGACTGTGCTTACGGAGATGACTCAGCACCAGGTCTGTGACCACCTCCCCCAGATCACCCACTCTTCCCCAATTCCACAAGCCCACACCCTCTCCCGCACCTCAGCCACGGGTAAGTGTATCTCAAAGGTCCTGCGAACCAGGTTTAGTGGGAGGAGGCACAGGCACCAGCGCGAGGAGGGATTGCGTTTCTAAGAGCTTCTCTCTTGTCGGCACTGTGAGATCCAGTTTACCCTTCAGAGTTTGCTCAAATCTAAATCCAGACCCTTAGGATCAGAATCCCCGACCTCCCTAAGTCCCTTGGTCCCCCTCCCTTTTATTTTCTCACAGAAATGCTTAGCCTGTCCTCAGGGACGCGGCCCAGCACCCTGTGGATTCCCCCCTGCCTCTGGTCGCTGAGGCTCCGCAGATTCTCCCGCTTTGATCTTTGATTTTACCTTACTTCCGGAACTTCTGCCCTTCCTGGGTGTAAACTAGCTCACCAGCTGTGTCTCCTCACCAAATTTGGGCTGAATTCCACTCGTTTCAGCTGCTCCCTCCACCTGCTCTGGGACTAGGCTCTGGACGCGTCCTTCCACTACGCCTCCATCTTCCGAGTCTGCAGGCCCTGGAAGCAAGCAGTGAGGCTTCTGGGAGAGAGAGAGCGCGAGAGCGCAGAGAGCGCGAGAGCGCAGAGAGCGCGAGAGCGCAGAGAGCGCGAGAGCGCAGAGAGCGCGAGAGCGCAGAGAGCGCGAGAGCGCAGAGAGCGCGAGAGCGCAGAGAGCGCGAGAGCGCAGAGAGCGCGAGAGCGCAGAGAGCGCGAGAGCGCAGAGAGCGCGAGAGCGCAGAGAGCGCGAGAGCGCAGAGAGCGCGAGAGCGCAGAGAGCGCGAGAGCGCAGAGAGCGCGAGAGCGCAGAGAGCGCGAGAGCGCAGAGAGCGCGAGAGCGCAGAGAGCGCGAGAGCGCAGAGAGCGCGAGAGCGCAGAGAGCGCGAGAGCGCAGAGAGCGCGAGAGCGCAGAGAGCGCGAGAGCGCAGAGAGCGCGAGAGCGCAGAGAGCCCTGTCACGATTTTAAATGTTTTATTCTATCATCTATTATGTAAGTCTATTATTTATGAATTCAATGTTCATAATTTAAAGGAGTCGATTAGAAAGATAATTGTGGTACTTTGACTCCATATCCTTGTTAGAAAGGTTCAGCAGATCTAGGTCACTGCCAGATTTAGGTCATGGTCCTGGGTTACATGCCAATAGTTCAGTAAAGTGCAAACACCAGGTGTAAGGTCCAGTTCCCAAACATCACAAACAGAATGACAGTTAATATTTCAGGTTAAACTTGCACCAGAATAAAAATCAGGCTGACAAAATCCAGTGTATATAAAGCCATGAAAAATAAATTAAAATGTGTTGAGAGATCAGTTTTGATTTCAATCTTAGACTTACAAATTAGAAAAGTGATTGAAGGAAATACAGTTTGAATCACTGCTGAAGGGAAGTGTAACTAAATCTTTCCTTTTGTTCTTCTAATTCTGAGACCTACGTGGTGGGGTCCAATGGTTTGAGAGATATAGCTACCACCTGCAATGGTAGAGGAGTGAATAAGCATATATAGCATTTATTGGCTGAATAGTAAATAATTTGACATACTGAAACATGCTGACTATTTGTGTATTGTTACTTTTCTTTCTTTTATTACTACCTCGGAAAACTTCTAGTACTTCAATTAAATATTACATATCTAGGAAAAGAGAAATATGGCATACAAAGCCAGGTATTTCTACTTAACAAAATTCCTTCAACTTCTTCTCAGATAGACTTATTGTACTAAGTACTAGTTCCTGATACACTGTTTCTACAACTAATTGAAATTTCCAGTTTTCATTCTGAAATACAAAGAGCTTGAAAGTTGTAACTCCCATCTTTATAACAAACAAAAAAAAATTGAACAAACTAAAAATCAATAACTCTTCTTTGATTTATCAGAGACTTAAGATCACAGGACAAATGGTTATCCTAAAAATCTGAGAGATAGTTGAATACAGAGAATCACAGTTTACTATAAACACAAACTGATGAAAACAAGTACTGGTTAAAAAAAAAAAACTTAGATGGAAATTGAGGAATTGCTATAAGATAAATGTGGACTAGCTTGAGAGTTAAAAATATATAGGGACACAGTCTTAAGGGGCACACACACCTTTATAAAATTTAGCATGTGGAGCTTTATTGGATGCTCTTGGAGAAAATCCAAGAAAAATCTCCTTTGGAAGAACCAAGATGGCAGATTGGGCAAACACCTGTACTCAATGCCTCCCACAACCACACCAAAATTACAACTAAAATATAGAACAATTATCATTTAGAACTGCCTGCAAACTGGATGAATGGAAGTCCTACAATTAGAGAAGTGAAGAAGAAAGCATGCTAAGACTGGTAGGAAGGGCAGAGGTACAGACATATTAGGTAGAGCTATTATGTGTGGTGTTTGGGACCAGTTGCAGAGGCTTCCTTTGAGGAGCAAGGGTCCCAGCCTCACATCAGACCCCAACTCCAGGATTCCAGAGCTGGGCAGAGAAGTTCAAGTAACTTCTGTCTGTAAAAGCCAGCAAAGTTGTGTCTGAGTGACATGGAGGCTGCTGGAGATTCAGACAGTCCCTCTTAAAGGGTCAGTGCATGGACTTACTCAGACTGACTCCCTCTGAGCTCCAGAGCTGAGTGGTGGCAGTGGGGGAACGAGGGCCATACTGGGAGGAACTAGATTGTCTGGCTTCAGGGAAGGAACCCGTGGGTGACTTTCTTCCAGAAGTGGGTGCTCATAGGAGTTGTTCCTGTACTGGGACCTTCCCATTCACAAAGACGATTGGCAGCCATATCTGAGTCTCCATTAGCCTGTAGCACATTGTGTGCTCCACACTCATGATTCTCTGAGATCTTGCCCCATCAACTTGCAGCCCCATCCAAGCTGTTTGCAGCAGCTTTTCCACATGAAGGTTCTGTCCTGACTTAGGCTTCAGTCTTTCCTAAAATTTCTTAAACAAGTAGCAGCCAGCATCAGTATGCCCTATACCTACCAATAAGGGGCCCAAGTCCCAGAATTAGCATCAACCTACCTTCCTTCACAGCTTGGCCTCACCTGGGCACTTCCATACCCAATACAAATAACAGCCTTCTGCAGATCTCCCTGTGCTCTTGCTGGGTGTCCCAGGCAGTGATTGACTCTGCATCTCCTGGGAGATTCAGAGCCAATACACCCAGTGGATAGTTTCAGACCATATCAGATTACAATTTTACATACCCACAAGCAACATACTCAAGGGGCAGACTCAGACTGGTGAAAGAAATAGACTTATGAGTCCAAAGTCTGACTAAAGCAAGTCCTGCTCCATAGGGGAGTCTTTTGAACAGCAACTATTCAGCTGTAGTTGCAGCTGGTTCTGACAGCCAATTGGCCTGGAAATCTACTCCTCCCAATGATGCCAACAGCAATCAAGGCTCAACTACAATAAGACTGTGCACACATCCCACACAGAGGCACACCTAGAGTGCTCAGTTCATGTCACTGGGGAAGCTGAGCCATTGCACCCTACAGGACACCTACTATACAAGGCCACAATACCAATTCCAGGAGACATAATAGCTCTACCTAATATATAGAAACAGGAAAGCAGCCAAAATGCAGAGACAAAAGAACATGTCACAAATGAGAGAATGGAAAAAATCTCCAGAAAGAAAAATAAATAAAATGGAAGCAAGCAAACTACTGGATACAGTATCTAAAACATTGGTTTTAAGGATGTTCAAGGATCTTAATGAGAGCTTCAAGAGACTCAAAGAGAGCTTAAAGGGATTTAGTGAGACTTTCAAGGATCTTAGTGAGAATTTCAAAGACATAAAAGAGGATCAGTCAGCCAAAACTGGTTTTGCTCAGTGGGTAGAGCATCGGCCTGTGGACTGAAAGGTCCCAGGTTTGATTCTGGTCAAGAGCATGTACCTTGGTTGTGGCCACATTCCCAGTTGGGGAGTGCAGGAGGCAGCTGATCAATGTTTCTCACTCATCAATGTTTCTAATTCTCTATCACTCTCTCTTCCTCTCTGTAAAAAATCAATAAAATATATATTAACAAAAAAGGACCACTCAGAAATTAATCATACACTAATTGAAATAAAGAATAATTTGCAGGGATTCAACAGTAGAGCAAAGGAGGCTGAGAATCAAATCAATGATTTGGAATATGAGGAAGCAAAAAAACAAACAAACAAAAAAAAAAAAACAAAGAAACACCCAATCAGAAGAGCAATAGGAAAAAAGAATCCAAAATTATCTATACATATAAAGAAGTAATATGCTAATTTGTTCATTATGGTGTTCAAGTCAGGACCAGTTAGGAGCTGGTGGGCAGGGACAGGGCGAAGATTTCCTGCCCCAGCACTAACTACACACTGCCTAGGAGGCAGAAGCCCCTCACGAATGGTGGCTCAGTGGCAGAGGGTATCTCCATGCAAGGTGCCCTGGGACGGCTGCGAGGGGCGAGGGGTGAGGGCCTCACCGCAGGCTGCTGTGCCTCCGCTTCTGCTCATTGGGAGCCCAGTGGCCTGGAGCCGGAGTGGGAGTGCACAGACTGCCCAACATGCTAGTGGGGTGCTCCCTGCCCTGCCCTGCCTCCATGGCCACCCACGGACCCGCCCCATGCCCTAGGCCTCACTGCCAGTGCAGCTGCCTGCCGGGCTGGCAGGGACCAGAGCATCACTGGTGAGCTGCTCCTGCCCCCGTGGTGGAATGGGGAGGAGGGTGCTGGGTATAGGGAGGGTGGAATGGGGAGGAGGGTGCTGGGTGCAGGGAGGGGACCTCAACTGGGGTCCTCCTGGCCCAAGGAAGGGGTCTGGCCTGGGCCTGGTGGGGAGTCCAGGAAGTTTGGCTGAGCAGGCGCTGGTTCATACCAACTGTTACTCTGCCATCTTCCTCCAGCTCACCAAGCCAACCTACCCTGTCCCACCTGTCCAATGATCACCATCTTAGAGAACATATATGTCTCTCCGCTCAGCACTCAGGTTAACTTAAATAACTTCTGTCTGATTTATTCCAAAAAGATGTATAGTCATTTCCTCTGCCTACAACTTGTCTGATCATATTTCTTTTAAATCACAACTTACTGGTTGCTAGAACACAGTGAAGATCACAATAAAGTCATCTTTCCACACATATTGGGCAAAACAAAACTTGAATACAAATATAAATTAAAACATACTGACAAAAGGGTATTCTTCTTCTTGGACACTTCAAGAAGCAAATCTGTAAAAATGAAGCTAAAATTATTTACCAATTAGGTTCCATTCAGCTAACAAATACTGTACCACAGAAAAGTTAATATAATAAAATATAATACAGCTTGATGTAAAGGTTAGAGTGGTTGATATATGAATGTTACAAGACACTATTATTGGAAATTGAGTTTCTTAAAATTAAAACAAAAAGGTTTGGGATATTAGTAATATTTGTAGTCAATAGTAAGCAGATAAAAGTTTCATAATGACATATTAGTCAAGAATTTTCTTTTTCTAAAAGACCAATGGATCATGTAGTAAAAAAAGTATTTTTTATGATTAACTATTGAAGATGCATTTTATCTGAAATCATTTGCTATTATTTAATATAGAAACCCCTCTGATACTATAAGAAAAATCTGACAATGGCTGCAGGGGTTTGAAAGATTATTTTTAATATTTGGTATAATAGTCTGTAATGGTTCCTATGACTCTGATCACTCAAAAATGGAATAAAAAAGAAAAGGTAAAGTTGAATCTTCTCACATTGCCTTAATAATAATTAAAATTTATGCAGTACTTTTATAGCTGAGATTTCAGTTGACCCTTGGTTTATCTTTTGAAAATTTCCCCCTTTTTTAGATTGCTAAGATACCATAGCTATTATTTGGGTAAATGTACCCTAGCTTATTAAATAAATTGAATAAAAACTTCTGAGATCATAGAAACTGTTTAGCTTTAGCCGTCAACCAGACTATAAACTTATGGAAAAGAAGGGCATGCAGAATGGATGCAAGGGGCACTTGTGATTATGAATAAAACTATGAGAAAAACTCAGAGGTTGAAATTACAAAATTAGTGTGTTCTTTTGGTGGATATTAAGGAAATAGGATAAAATTAATCCATGGTAACAATATGAAATAAATTGAAAGAATATAGCAATTATACTAAGAAAGCTATACTCAAAACTATTAAAAAGGAAAAAAAATAGAATTCTAAAAATATATTCAAGTAACACACAGGGAGGCAAGATAAAAGAAATGGAGCAATGGGAAGCAGAGAGCACTCACAGATAAAAAACAAAACAAATGCCACAATGGAATACTTATGATCTATCAAATCAATAATTATTTAAAATATATGATATAAATGCACCAATTAAAAGGCAGATAATGACAGAGTGCATTAAAAAGGAAAAAAAACATCATCTGACTGTATAAAAGAAACTTAACTTCAAGCCTACTATAAATAGAATGAAAGTAAAGAATAGAAAATGACATATTGTGCAAACATAATTTTAAGAAATGCCAAGAGTGGCTATATGAATATTATAGAAAGTAGGTTTCTGAGGAAAGATAATTAACAAGGACAAATTAGAATGTTAAATATTTATAAAAGGATCAATCCACCAAAGAGATATGGTGATCATAAATGTGTACGCATCAAACAACAGATCTCCAAATTACATGATGCAAAATTGATAGAGCTGAAAGAAGAATAGATAAACCCAAAGTTATAATTGAAGACTTCAATATCTCACTTTCAGCAATTGTGAGAGCTACTAGACAGAAATTATAGAGGGTACAAAATAGTTTAACCACACATCAATCAACAAAATCTGATTGGCATTTATAGAATACAAGATCTGACAAAATCAGGATATATACTCCTTTCAATTATCCATGGAATAGTCACCAAGATAGACCATATCCTGGGTCATAAAATAAACCTTAACAAATTGAAAGAAATTAAAGTCATGCAGATTATATCTCTAGTCATAGCAGAATCATATTAGAATCAGAACCAGAAAGACAACATAAAGATCTAGCATAATAAAAATTAAATAGCACACTATGAAATAATGCAGGGTCACAATGAAAGTCTCAGAGAAAATTTAAAAAAACGCATGTATAATTATAGGAAAATTAAAATACAGGGATTAGCAAACATAGGTTTACAGTTTTTCATATGGAAAATAATACTATAACTAATAAATAATGATATAAAAATAAACTGTTTCACATGCTGACAACTGTAAACCTGTAAGCCTGCATTTGTCCACACTGAACACTAATCTGTGAGGCATGGCTATAGTGCTAAGATGAAAGTTTATAACATTACTAGTAAATGCTTTCATTAAAAAAAGATATTGACTCAATAACCTAAGTTCTTATCTTAAAAGACAAGTAAAGGAAGAGCAATGCAAGCAGAAGGAAGGGCATGATAAAGATAAGAGCATAAATAAATAAGAATAAAATCAGAAAAAACAACCCAAAATTAATAAAACAAAATATTATTCTTTAACAAGTCACTAAACTTCTAGAAATTTATAAAAATAAATTGGTAAACCTTCATTTATCAATAAATTGATAGAAAGAGAGAAGAGGAATACCCAATGTCAGAGATAGAACAGGGTATATTATAGCAAATCCTACAGCCATTAAAAAGGTAATAAGAGGATACTACAAACAAATTTATGCTCATAAATAGAATGGCTTTGAAGAAAAGACAAATTCTTTGTAAACCACACACACGCATTCAAGATGAGGAGGAAGTAGGGTTAGAGGCCTTTGTCCTCTCCTGTTGCTGGACCCACAACTGTCAAGGTTCCTCAGAGCACAGTCCACCGGCCTCTGGATCAGATGATCTCTAGGAATCCTTAACAGTTTCTTTTTTTTTCTTTTTCTTTTTTAAAATATATTTTTATTGATATTTCACAGAGAGGAAGGGAGAGAGATAGAGAGATAGAAACATCGATGAGAGAGAAACACTGACCAGCTGCCTCTAGCACACTCACCACCGGGGATGTGCCAGCAACCAATGTACATGCCCTTGACCAGAATGGAACCCGGGACCCTTCAGTCCGCAGACCAACGCTCTACCACTGAGCCAAACCGGTTTCGGCAGAATCCTTACAGTTTCAAATTGCAAGGGTGACTGTTTAGAGAAGAGGTTAAAAAAAAAGAAAAAAGAAAAAGAAAGAGTGTTTCTCAAGGAAATGCACGAAATTTTAAAGTTCTAGGGTAGAACTGGGGGCCAGCTGCTGGAGATGAGAAGGAGGAAATGATGGGCTGTGGGCGAAACTGTGCTCACTTCTCTGTGGTCTGGAGCTGTTTTGTACTGGTTGCATGACATCACCCACAGAGAGTGACTCACATGCTAGCGTAGCTTGGACAGCACCTTGAGCAGCACCAGGTTGTCATGATCAGGCAGAAGGAACACTACAGATGTAGAGAAGGTAGAGACAAGCAGATGCTAGGATTACCTTTGTCTACACTCCATGGAAAAGCCCACAAGAAGGAGGTCAGAGTGCTAAGAGATCAGGTACTGGATACTTGAGAAGAAGAAAATCCTTTGCTACAGCTCTCACTTAAATAGTGCAGATGCACTGGGGCCAAGGGCAGCTCTCCCACCACATGGAGCTGGCTGTCGGAAGACTACCGCATCTTTCCAAACCAGGAGGCTCTGAGGCAGGAGGAGGAAACATTGGCTAGTGACAACAATCTGGTGTCTAAAGCTGAGGATGACCTTGGCAATATAATTTAATTCAGCCTTATACTGAAATAAGGCATTATTAGCAGATACAACTTTGCCATCAGGAATTTGCTAGCTTTTGACTTTGACAATAAAATAGTAGAGGACACCAATGATACCTGGATTATGCAGTTCTGAGAGAACATTCTATTGGACAAAGAGCTCGTTCTCCAAAAAGTTGAAAGACAGGGTTTATGAGAAAATTTTTTTAGGAGTTGAATGACTGAAGTTCAGTGACAAATATTTTGTGACAAGGAAGGCCATGCTTTATACTTTACTGGTAATTATAAATACATCTTTGACTATATAATCATTTTAAATTAAAAAATAGCTTGCATATGTTGAATTTTAAGTCATTAATTTTTAAAATATGTTTAATGGAGCATTTACAAGTCCAAATGCTTCTGATGCTGATGGTTACCTCACTGTGAAAAATTTTCATTCTCACTTTTGGCATTATGTGGCCAAGGGATTTTGCAAAAGAAAAAAAAAGTCCTAGTGTAATTAAGAGAGTGAAATTTAAAGCAAAGATTATAAGATATACCAGGGTCACACAGATGAATTATGGAAATGATCTCTGGCCAGCAACCTTTTTAAATAATGCTATCTCATGGAAGAAAAATACCTTGTGAATGTTGATTTTTCTAATGTCTCAAAATATTAGCAGCGGAAAATCTATTATGGTTACTCTCTGTCAACATTTTTTTTTTAATTTAAAAAGGAATGACAGAATAACAATTAAGCTGTGTGTAACTTAGGGTTAGATTTGATTACATCAACTAAAAATCAAACAAAACCAGTAGCTTAAACAAGAAAGAAGTTTATTTCTCTCTCATGGAAAACAAGTCTGCCCCTAGACAGCTTAGAATCATGCGATGGCTCTAAAATATACAAAAATCCATCCCCTATCACCTGGTGTTTTTGCTGTTCATAGTATGAAGCTCCCACTTCATGGTCCAAGGTGCTTACTTGGCTCCAGAGCTTCACGTCCTTAACCATGGCCTCAGGAATAAAAAGGAAAGTTTAAGGGTGTGTCTTCCATCTTTTAAAGATACTTTCTGAAGTTGCACACCATATATCCTCTTACATGTCTTTGTACAAAATGCAATGATATGAGCACAGCTGGCTTCTACATAGGCTAAGAAATATTATTCTTCTCCTGGGTGATCATGATCAATTACCTGGAAAAAGTCTGGATTTTTCTTACTAGGGAAAATGAGAGAACACATATCAGCATAGCAACTAGTAATCTTACTCCGAAGGTAATTAAAAGGTAGACTTAATTTTAAAAATTATTTCAGAGTTGCATGAAAATGTAATAAATATAAATGTATAAAACCTACTTTCCAGGTCTTCATCACATCAAGACTTGACCTTTTAAAATAGAATTTAAAGCAATACTTTCAAATATGTTTTAATTTCATACTTTACATTACAAAAGTCAGTTCCACTAAGGATAATTGACTAGTTAGGCTGTCATTTTCTGGTAATTGACAATAGGATCACAACAAATTAATGATATATTTATAAAAATTCAAATTACTATATAACATTTTAATTGGCTATTTTATAAGAGGATATTAACACTGTATCAACATTTTGAGGGAGCCAATATATTTTTTTTACTCTTATTTTAGGCTATTAATAGCCACCAACTTATTAGTATAATTTTCATTTCTTTTGAAATTACTAAGAGAAAATCTTAATAGTTTCAGAAAAAAAAATACATTCATTGTTATCTGGTGTGGAAAACAATAAGTAATTCTTTTTAAAATATATTTTTATTGATTTCAAAGAGGAAGGAAGAGGGAGAGAGAGATAGAAACATCAATGATGGAATCATTGATTATCTGCCTCATATAGGCCCCCCCAAGGGGAGTGAGTCAGCAACCCAGGCACATTCTTTTGACCAAAATCAAACCCGAGACCCTTCAGTCTGCAGGCCAACGTTCTACCCACTGAGCCAAATCAGCTAGGGCAGTTATTTTTAATCATTTGTTTTGTAAATGTAAAATGAGCATGTTTTATTTATTTGTTTTAGTGGAAGTGATTTAGAAAATAAATAAGTTAAAATATGTGAAAAACTTGTTAGCTTTAGAAGTTATTCTCCTATGTGTTAAGGATAATAAAATACAGATTGTGGTAGTACTGTAACCTGATATTAACTTTTGAATTGTAAAATATTTTTATTTCAGTTTTAGGAAGGTTAAGTGGGCATAAATTTTGTCTCATAAACTTTCATATTTGTCTACAAATTGGCAATAGGTTGATAGTAAAAAGAACTTTCTGACTATAAGTTAAATAATGCATTATTTATTTACTAGTGGCCCAGTGCACAGAATTTGTAAACATTGAAATGGAATTAATTAAAGGAAATATTTTAATATTGCTATTCGTCCTTTCTCTATAATAGAAGTGTCAGAGATGAAAGAAAAATAGTAAAATATATATGAAAATCTCCCTCCTATCAGAGTCTGGGGTGTGCTGCGGGACTCAGAGTCAATCCCCATCTTGCCTCAAAATTGTGCTAGACTCAGACCCAGCCAGCCTCACCCCGTCAAGCTTCACAGGGTGGAGGGAACAGCCTCAGGTCCCTGTCAAGCCCGCCAGGCGGTGGTGTGGCCTCAGATCCCTGGCACAGCCTCAGGTCCACCAGCCCCTGTGCGAGGGTGCAGGGTGCAAGGGCATGAGGGCACAGGGTGCGCGGAGTGGGGTGTGAGGGTGTGATGGCCATTTGCATATTATCTCTTTATTATATAGGATGACTCCCACACATATTGAGATGTTAACTTACTGGAAGATATTACAGAATCTATAGTCTCACCAATCTAGACAGCTTAAATATTTCTCTTATGATATTTCTCTTGAAATTTAGTATATCATAGACCACTGACATATGATGGTGGCAGATTAAAATTACTTTTCCCTAAAGATGACTTTGGTATAATTTTTAATATTAGAATATTTAATTTTCTTTATTTTCAGTGCAAACAAAATCCAAAAATGCAAATCAAAATCCAATTTATGGTAGATGTGATTGTTACAGAATTTAAAAAGCAAAATATTAAAAAAATCTAAATGAACAAATAGAAATTGTCTCACAGAGAGAAATATTTTATTCATTAAGAGTCTTCTATTTATTCAATTATTTGATTAATTTAAACTTGTGGGGTTTACTTTTTTTGTAAAGCAAGAAAGTTAGATGATCTTAATTTTTTTCATGTTCTAAATTGAACCAATATTATAGGTATTTGATATAAAATGTTAATGTAACAATACAAGTAATAATAGACAAAAATAATATATTTACATTATATTCAATATGCCTTTTATACCAAAACAAGATGATTTGTAGTTTTTAAAGTATAGGAATATAGAAAAGTATAAAGAAAAAATTATCTATCCTTTCATCTATAGATTATATATGAAATAAATGTTAACTCATTATCATTACTGGTGGTGCTATTTTCATATTAGTAGTTCTTGTAACTTTTTGGTAATTTACTTATTTATTTGGATAATGCAATATAATTAAAAAATAAATTATATTGAATTTTCCAAATTACTTGATAATTTCTAGATGATCTTGTTTTGATCACTGCTCTATCACTGACTACGTGATGCCTCTCTGCCATGCGCAGCAGGCTGGGTGTGCAGGCCAGTGGTACCCCACCGAGTGCAGCCGCCTGCAGGGGACGGGCAGGAGTGGGTGTGTAACTCCACACCCTTCGTGTGAGATAACTCTCAGTCATGTGTTTTACACCGGTTTCCAGGTTTCTCCACCAAATACCCCCCAGTGTTCCACTGCAGCCTTTACTGCATGTGTCCCTGTCCCCTACCGATGCTCCCTGCATTTCTCAAATCAACCCCTAGCACTCGAAGCCCTGGCTCAGTCTATTTCAGGGGGAACAGAGACTAAGACAAAATTTCTAAAACCAGAATATAATGCATTACCATATTATAACCCAAACAAGCTTTATATTTAATAAATTCACATTAATATATTCATGAAAATTACATCATATCAAGTACTTTAACAAAACCACCTCATAAGTGCTGTGACAAGTGTACATGGAAACACTGCCAGGCCTGAGCAAGCATGCCAGCCAGCAATAACAAAGGATAAACAATAGCTCTGAGAGTACCCTCTTACCCGGCAGGTGCAGAAGCACAGGCATCCGCATCATGCTTCTAACCTTCCAGAGAGCATGGAATTACAGACTATGCAAAGCAGGTGAAAGGAAATTTTTTAAATTCTGTGAGAAGCCCCAAAGGTTATGAAAAGGCCAAGATAGATGTTTCAAAAATATTATTCACTTCTTCCTCTGAGATGTCTGTTCTCTTATTTGTCACTATGTATTATTTTATTTAATCTTTGTGCTTGGATTTCTCTGAGATTAATTTGTTTCTTACCTTTAGTAACCTTATCCTTCCCCTCCCCCCATTGTAACTTGATCAGTAAACCATCATTTCCTAAGTCACACAAGAATCTTTAAAAAAAAAATTTAAAAAACTCTAGAGATTTAGCCCTAATATAATTTCATCAGGAAATAAAACATTTACTTTAATCATTGACAATATGAAGACAGGATTTTAAGTGATTTCCTCATTTGGACAAAATTGTTTGTTTTTAGGTGTTGTTTCCATCTTTTTCTAGAACTTTATTTTTTATTAATTACTTACTTAATTATTTTTTTCTTTATTGATTAAGGTAGTACATGTGTGTCCTTATCACACCCTTGCACCCCCCATGCTCATGTCCTCACCCCCCCACCCCCTAGTGCCTGTGTACACTGGTTATGCTTAGATGCATGCACACATGCCCCCCTCCGCCCAACCCTTCCCTGCCTTCCCTCTGAGGGAAGATGATGGTCTGATTGATACTATCTTTTTCTAGAACTTTAGATCAATTAAGTCAAACATCATGAAGGACTTGTTTCATACTTGAGATTGTGTTTATCAGTAGATACACTTTAACTAAATTATGAAAAGAATCTTAGAACCTAAAAAATAAGGTTGTTTTTCATTTGATCAAGAAGCAAGGACCTCAGAGAGGGTGAAGATGAAGTTGGCTGCGATCTCTGACAAAACTCACTAAGCTAACATCTGGATTAGATGCTGCATTTTCTGGGTTCCTTTCCCCTGCGTCCTTCCCCCTAATCAGTTTTGTATTAGACCTTTATGTTTTCATTATAACCTGGCAGCAAGAGTTCCCTTAAATAGAAAGAGTGAATGAAGGCAATTTTTTCCATTAACAATATATTTCCCTTTGGGGTCTGTTGTGCGTTATTGTTCTTCTTTTTTAGAAGGAACAAAAACCCCAAGAAAACTGTCTTTGGTTGTGAAGCATTATTATTGATCCTATCTGAAAGCTTTGGGTTTTGTTTTCCTCTTATGAAAACATACTAAAATATCCTCATAAAGGAATACAATTCTGAGCAAACATCTACACAGAGATGAGCAAGTGTTGTGCTAAAAAAAAAATACACCTTTTAAAGAGCACATTTCCCCAAATAGCCAATATGGAAAATATGGGGGGGGGAATGAAGTTTCAAAGTAGGGTAAATTATTACTTAAACACATTGGAAACACTGTGTTCTTTCTTGGAATCCACAAATGTTACAGATGATAGCCCAGTTGTATCTATTGCATTGTTTTTGTTTGACTGTGCTTTGTAATGCCTTAATACACACACACACACACACACACACACACACACACACACTATATATATATATATATATATATATATATATATATATATATATATATATAGTGTTATGTATAGTGTTAATACATATATATATATATAGTGTGTGTGTGTGTATTAAGGCATTACAAAGCATAATAAATATATATGCATAATGTAGATGAATGTTCTAAGATTATATATACCATATAGACTATTATAATATAAATAAATCTAACATATTAATCCATTTTACAACTCAGTAACATATTTTAATATGCCTATCCATATAAAAATAGAAGCTAGTCTGACTTTCAATTTATTTCCTTAGGTGTTTCAATTTCTTTATTCCAATTTCTTTTGGGAAGACATGGTAGAGCTATAAGGCAAAGAGAGGAACTATTATAAATCATGGACTTAAAATTTGCAAGAATTTTCCACATGGGTTCCTCCTTTAGCCCTGAAAGTAATCTTAATGGGTAGGTAAAATTATTCCTGAACCCATTGTGATTCTTTTGGCTCCAAGTTATATAAATCCACCTAGAACTGCCATATACACAATACATAATTTCATTGGCTCACAAATCTACAAGTCCAAATATTAGGTATAGGCTTGAGGGGAGCTATGAACTGTGTATGATATAGTAGAGATATGGCCAAGGCTGGAGCTTCTTTTCTCCATGATCTACTCAGGTCTAATCTTTAGGAAATTTCTGCTTTGTCTTCTGGCTGTCTTACTTCACAGGGCACAAGATGCCTAGAGTGGCACCTGGAACTGCATGCTTCTAGATTTATACATAAGTGAGAGCCTAGGTTCTGAAGAAGAACTAAAATGATTATCTCAGAAATCTCCAGAAATGTCTTACTGCATCTCTTTGAAAATAATTAGGTCACATATTTGTTACAGAAAAAAAGGGATAGGATAACTCATTGGGCAATAAGATCTTCCCTTACCTTACATGAAGTTTCCAAACTATTACCAGTAGGGCAAAGACACCATGGATTCTGCACTTCCATCTGCAGTGGAAGTGCAGAATACATGGTGTCCTTGCAAATCCTACTCTAGTGAAGAAAAGGACTCTGGCTTTTGACATGATTTCCCCCCAGTAACAAGTGATTTTCCCACAGTCACGATTGATTTTCCTACACAGTCACTAGTGAGAAAACAGCAGAGCCAGGGTCTGTACCCAGCATTTCTTCTCATAAGCCCAACATTCTTTCCACTACATCAGATGAAAATATATTACTGTATTTTGTGTTGTTTTATTAAACCATTAAATCTAATTATAAGTATGCAATTGATATGTGAAACATGAAAACCAGCAATATTCTATGCCTATATTACAAAATACTACCACAATTTCTATTAGAAAGTAAAATGTGGGAGTGAAAGTAACCTCTCAATACATTCTTAGCTCTAAAAGGTCCCTTCACAATATGGAAACACTACTGGGGACTTTCTGTGGAGAGTACCAAACTCAACCGTGGCTAAAAGTTTTAAAAATGCCTATTTGCATTTAGCATCCTGGTCAGTGACAGCAACATGGATGAAAAATGGTATGTGGTTAACCTATTACTTTTAAGAAAAGGCCAGTTCCTCTTTTGCTACTTTAGTTTACTTTTTCTTGACAGGTCATAAACTCATTATTTATTTTGATGAAGGCATAGAGAAACAGGAAGAGTGACAAAGAAGCAACTCACAATATTACACTCAGCTTAAAATAAAAAAAAAAAAACCTATTAGAAGTTTTTTACAAATTTATATTTTAGATCTTCACTTAGCTTATTGGTAATTCTGAGCAAGAAAACATACAAAACAAAAACCATGAATGCATATATCAGAAGTTCTCTGTGTCTTTCCAGAGATCTCAAAAGGAAACTGCTATGGCTTAGCTTTTCCTGACCCTGTCTCTTCCTGCTGGGCCAGGGTCTGTCAGCTCATCTAGGGACAGCCTGCAGACACGGAGGTAAATGTTCAGAAATAAACATATTCCAGTAAAGATTACTTAATGGTTTTCTATGGATTTCAAAATCACTTTCCAACTGTACAGGACCAAAAAAAATTCTGATAATTTATGTTACCCAGATGTTAAGAAACCCAACAGCTTTCACTACTCATAAATTTAACAGCATTAAGCACCTGCTGGCTCTAAGCAACAATTCCTGCCAAGAAGGAAGGAAGGAGCTTTGTGATACACTAATAGGCTCCTTCCCTTGCCATCCAAGCTGAGTTCAGGTCCCAGTCCTGTAGCTTCACACCCTCCAGGTCTCCCACAGAGAGATCCTTAGGCTCCACACACCAAGAGCAGGAGCAATCTACTCTGCCAATTCTACACTGGATGCAGGAAGTGGGAATTGGAGTTGAGATATGGCTGTTTCTAAATCTCAAGGAACTTTAGCTGTTAGTGAAATCGGTAAACAAGAGAGGCATTAGAGTGAATTTAGAATAACAAACACTAAAGCTTTAAGAGTAGAATAAAATTCTACAGGTCAATCCTGATTTTCTCTCATTGTGAGAACTTTTAAACACATGTAAAACTTTAAAAACAATTTAGCCCAGAGTTTTACCTTTCTTCTCTGCCAAACCCATTAAAACACACTAAAATGGTTGGAATTAGGTCTCATTTCTTTTTATTTTCTATTTCTCTTCTTTGATGGAAGTGTTAATGGGCATCAGAATGGCTGTAACATGGGCATCTGAGAGGGATTGGATCTGAAACATATTTAAGACCAGGACTAGTGCTAACTGATTCTCATGAAAGTAGATATGGACCAAACCCACCAAAGGAAGTTGCAGGTCTATAATAATTCAGTTGTCCATAGGCCTTTTATTTACATAAGTACCAGACCTAAGTCTCACTCTCTGTCACTTAGTGAATCTAACCCAAGACTCCACTGAAGTTATTTCATCAACTTGTACTTTTGTGGCAGTTCTGAATCTTGACATAGGGTTAGAAGGGAACTATTGGTGGTCACCATATATCTGCTCCCTCTAAGAAAGCACCAATAGGATTGATCCATTACCCTAGTGATGATGTATATTATTTCATGAAGGGGATCACCATCTGATATAGATGTTTGAATAAGTTTGTAACTTAAAAACATTTTTAGAGACTCTAGGGATCAAATTGTATCTCCATCCTACTGTACCATCACCATTTGTTCATTGATGGAGAACAATATATGAAGTTCCTGCTAGTCAACTTGGAGATACAGGTGACAATCTCCAGCTGCCTGATTTTAAAAGTATAGTTGGAGAAGCAGAAAATTATATACCGTATTTGCCGGCGTATACGTATTTGCCGGCGTATAAGACGACCCCCTAAAATTTCCACTCAAAATACAGAGTTTGTTATATACTCGCCGTATAAGACTACCCCCCACTTGGAGGCATATTTTTCAGGGCCAAAAAATCGTCTTATATGCCGGCAAATACGGGGTGTATATATATATATATATATATATATATATATATATATACACACACACACACACACACATATATATATATATATATATATATATATATATATATATATATGCTGAATATAGTGAAAACTATTCTAGGGGTAAAAATTAAATTTAATGGGGCAATAAGAAAAATTTTAAAAGATACAATTACTTTTGGGAGAAAATAGATTCAATCATTTTTATTGGAGATATTGCCAATATATTCATTTATGATAAGAACAAATATATTTAAATGCTTACATTGTGCTGGGTAGCATAGAAAATACTTCATATGCATTCTATTCATTAATACTTATACCAATGCTAAAAGCAATCAGGCCTGAAAACTTGAGTAGTTTTCCCAAAAGCATATGGTTGCATTGAGATCTGAACCAGTCTATTATCTCTAATGACTACGTGACACTGCCAGTGTGAACAGGGAAAATATGGTCAGTATGCACATCTACTAAAATACTTTATTTTACCTACTCCATTTCTTCAAAGATACAATTTGAAATATTTGCAGTTGGTTAAAGTAGCTGCATTTATTCCAAGTATTGCTCTCCAAAGTAATGAAATATAAGGTTGTATTGGCAATGTTGTTACTTAATGTGATTTTCAGTATGAGATTTGTATAAATTATCATCATTAATCATTCATAGAAAAATGTGCACTGAGTGGGTGAAGTTTTAAGAAAGCATTATCTTGGGTTATTAAAGTGTAAGATAATTTGTATGCACAGGAGTTACAGGTGTTGGGGAGAGAAGTATAAACTTAAGCAGAAAACAAAATCCAAGTTAAATGAGTACTTCTTGTGTACTCCGGGAAAGAGTTGAATACTTAATATTAAATAGACCCTGGCAGACTATGCATTTTAAAGAATAAGTAAGGAAGAATTTTAATCAAAGGGACAGGAAAACATAAATCCAATGAACAATAATAAAGAGCATTTCAGCCCAGAAATATCTATTACCTCATCCAACTCATTATTACCAAATAAGATAGGCTATTATATCTCTGAAGTGCAGAAAGCTCATAGTAAAAAATAATACTAATAATCAGAATACTAAGACACAATTCTTATAAATTAAAAATATCTTATATAATAAAAGCCTAATATACTAAGTATATGGTAGACTGTTCAGCCATTCAAGCAATCAAAGCAAAATATGCTAATGTTATATGCTAAGGCTTGCTTAACCCCTCAGCTCACTATGATGTGCACTGACCAACAGGGGGCAGACGCTCCAACTGGTAGGTTTGCTTGCTGAGGGGATCCAGCCAATTGGGAATGAACATGACAGGCCAGACATGCCCTAGAGCTCTCCTGCAGTTCCTTCCCAGCTGCCCAACCTCTCAAGTCCCTCTAAATATAATTTTGCAGAATTGTGAGAGAAATACACATAGATTAGCAGTTAAGAAATTCAACATTCCTATAATGTTGGAAAAGAATAGAAAGTCATTAAAATAATGGAAATAAAGACATGAGAGGAGGAATTTTCCCAGAACTGAACATCTTTATGAATTAGTCAAAAGAGTGAGCCAGTTCTCTGAGTTGCTCAGCAGGATCCACAAAAAACAGCCTGTGTTTGGAAGCATTCCAGTGAAATTACAAACATGAAGATTATTTTAAAAAATTAAAAACTTTTAAAGGATAAATATAGTTTACTTACAGAGAGCTAAGTTTCACATTGTCATTAGATTTTCCAAGAGTGACACTTATGCCTTCAAATTTCTAGTAGAATAACATTAACTTGTACTCAGAATTCTGTAGCCAAATAATCAAAAGCAATTTATATATATAAAAGGCTAAGTGTCCCTCCAACTCTCTGACTGGTCACTATTATGCACATTGACCACCAAGGGGAAGATGCTCAATGCAAGAGCTGCTGTGATGTCCACTGAAAATTTACAAAGAAATGGCAACATGGACCTGGTGCCCACAAACCAAAACTCAGCTTCTTCCAAGTGGGACAAAGGCCCTGCCACGACCCCAGAGCAATAGCCCACCAAATGGAAGCCAATGCACCTGAGACCCCATGGCACAAAATGTGGCCCACAGCCCAGCCAGAAACGGCCATTGTGGATGTCAGGTAATGACATCACGTAGCAATCCCCAACTTTCTCTAGCAACTAGCCTCTTTGAAGTTTCTTCAGCCCAGGAACACAACTTGCTTTATAGCCAGGTGCAAACATTTTACACTTTAGCCAAATGTCTGTGAAATGTTTTCTCATGCCTCATCTCATTTGATCCTCACAGAAGTTCTGGAGTAGGTAGATAGGAGACTTGATAAAATCCTATTTTCTTTTCATTAGCTGAAAAATTGAGATTTAGAAAGTTTAGAAATTTGACCCAACTGAAAAGAAGTAAGAAATGGTGGACCTTTAAAAGGCCTTCAGGTTTTCTCACTGTGAAGAATATAGTCAAACACTGCTGCAGTTAAATATTTTATCCTTTATTCTCCCTGTATAATCTAACAGTGTTACCCAAAATGTGGTACTCATAACCCCAGGGGTACAGGAAGAGTTTGGTGGGGGTACGCTTTGCACTGGCATTTGGTGGGGATATGCACTGCACCGTGCTTAGCTGGGCCTAATTCTACGTTCTCATGAGTCAAGTCAAGACAGTCTTGTGAGGTATAACATGGTCCGGTGTGCAAATAAATGTTATTTATAATATAACTTTTATTTATATTTTATTATGAATAATTTTATTTTTTGTTTATTATTAATTTGTGTATGTACTAAAAAAAGAAAAAATAAGTATATTTTGATTGTAATTAAAATACATCCTTTTTTGACGAGGGTTACTCAGCGTTATGAAAATTATAGAAGGGGTACACATATGTCAAAAGTTTGGGAAACACTGATCTACAATAATAATCTGCTTCATGTTCATATTTACTGCTGTGTTGCTTACAATTACTTAAAAGAGAAGTTGGGGTGCTTCACTGGGCTGGAAAAAGTTTAGCTCAATCATAAAGCATGTCTAATTAAGCAATTATATATATATATATATATATATATATATATATATATATATATTGACTTGTGCATGTGCAATACATATAAAGCTCTCTCTGATGCCAATTGCAGCACGTGTATGTTTCTATCTGTCATTGTCGATGGTGAATTTGGTTGACACTTCTATTATAGAGAAAGGGTGAATAGCAATTTTAAACTAAGTCTTTTAATTAAGTTCCTTTCAATGTTCACAAATCTGTACACCATGCTACTAGTATGCAAACAAAGACTTAAATGCAATAACTTGGAATTTGATTAAATTCCTATTAAATTTGATTAAATTCCTATTAAATCCTATTATTCTTTTTTAGAGAAATTAATTAAGGAAGTTCTCTAGCAAAATGAGCAAGGATTTTTTATTGATTATTTGATTTGTATACCTGTGTTATTACTATAATAATTAAAAATGATACTGAGAGAAGAGGGAAATCAAATAAATCATATTCACATAAATAGGACATGTGAGAGAGATGTAAACCATGTGTATCAGTCTGGGTCCTTCAGGAAATGGCTATCAATATAGAACAGAAATGCAGAGATTTCCTGGGGGGTGATGCTCTTGAAAGGTAAAAAGAGGAAATAAAAGTAGGCATGGAGAGGCTTCAGAAAGCAGTGCTCTTCTGATACCGTGAAAGGAAAATAGATTTGAAAAGGGACTGGGTAGGCGGGGTCTCTAACTATGATATGATTTGGGGAAGTTCTCAGTCAGACCACTGTAGGCTCCAAAAATGACTCATGGAGAGGTTCTGAATTGAATAGAAGTGGCCAGTGCTAATTTGCCACCATGCATAGTCATTGGCTGAGAGCTGCCCAGCAGAAGCATGGCCTAAGCTTGAATGTGTTGAAGATCCCACACACACTGAGGCTAGAGGCTGTCACCTAACTGCATTCCTCACAGTAAGCCTGTGGGAGAGAGGTCTGAGCAACACAACTCTAAGAAGACTGCATATTATCACATATTCTCAACCACTGTCCTATGTTTTCTCTTGAGCCTAAGGGTAACCATTCAAAATGGTCTGACTAGAGAGTCAATGTGAAGTAAATGAAGATTAAATTTATTTATCTCTCCTAGAATTTCTAAAATTTCTTGTTTAGAGATTAGATAACATAATATCTTATCCTATACAAGATTAGCAGTATTCTATAAAATATGGCATTACAGAAGGTGGGGGGAAAGAGAGGGAGGGGAGAGGGAGGGAGGGAGGGAAAGAGAGAAAGAGAGAGAGAGAGAGAGAGAGAGAGAGAGAGAGAGAGAGAGAGAGAGAGGTGAATTGGAAACTACCAGAATTTTAGGTACTTCAATTTCAATTGTGATAAGGGTTTTTCAATACACTTGTAGACTTAAATAATAATCCTTGGGAAGGTTATGCTTTCTGAGTCCCTCATATAGAAAGAAGGGAACCTGGAGAATCATCAGGAGTATATTCAACCCTGATCATATGACCTATCTCATTTAATTGTTCTTTGGGTAAGACACTTTTTCTGTGTTCACTCACTGGCTTTGTTCCCCCAACAATTAATTCGTTCTCCCAAACCATCAATATGAGTATCATAAAATAGAATTTATAAGAGTTCATCCTCATATGGGGAAATAGATAAAGCATTATTTTAAAGAACCTGAGATTTCCCTTGCTGAATTTTTAATTAATAACAAATCTGCAGTAGGAGCTCAAGGGCCTTCAGAGTCAGAGCTCTGCTCCAGTTTGCCTTCAGACTGAAGCAGAGACATCTGGTGAATGTCTGGCTGAAAAGGTGTTTTGCTTTTCCTGTTCAAGTCAGTCTAGAAGTTTAAGATGATTTTTCCCTCTCATCTGAACTATTTAGTCAGGGCACACATCAGCTGTGCCTAGGCAGTCTGCTCTTACACGTGTTCCCAGGGAAGCAGAAACAATCAGATCGATGGGATGGGGTGCACTGATGAACAAATGATGCATACTCTCAGGGCTTGTATGCTGGGTGCCTGTGTGAGAAGCACATTGGAGTTTACAGTCGGAGCCTCATCAGCTGTTTTATTTTGAGGCAAGAACCTCTGCCTCAGCATGGCATGCCTGAGTTGGAGCAAGAAAACATTACCCTTGGACGGAAACGTCATCTCTCCCCCTCTCTTCACTTGCTGCCCAGTTCACAGCCACAGTAATCTCCACTGTGTACTGCCCCCAGTCTCCCACAGGACTGGAGGCAGCCACCGGGTTGCTAAAAATCATGTCCCTAGGAACTAGTCCAGCTCATAGTACTATGTCATTTGAATTTTGAGTAAAAAAAATGTAATGAGAATTTCTACTGCTCTCTTGAATTTTTAGGGCTTGGTCAGGCACTGTGGATACTGAGACCCAAGCTGGTAATGCTATCAGAAAACGTAGCTTTCCATTAGGAAAAACCCACATATGAACACAATCGTATATACATACATATGCACACACGCATTCATATATGCACACACATATTTTTTTCATATAATATTCCTGAAAAATATCTGGGGAAAATTATTTGGAAAAAAGACCTACATTTTAATTTTAAAATTTAATATTTCCAGATTTTTTCATGATAAGCCAAAAAGATACTTTATTTACAAATAAGAACTGGTGAAACTGATACTTCTATAAAACATATTTTTTTAAAAAGTGCTATCAGTTTACCCACCAATATTACATAGGGTTTCCATAACACAAATGAATATTCATCTTGAATTATGTGTTTCTGAAACATATTGCATTTAGAGTTCTCACACATTTCAGCATATATTTTTTCATATATTTGCACCCTGAAAAGCCAACACAATGCAAGCAAGAGAGCTAATATGAGAAGCCAATTAGTATGTTATTTGAAAGGGTGTGGGGAGCAAGTGTGAACAATGTTAACTGACTTTGCAAACTGATAACAAACTCAATTATTGACTAGTTTCTTTTTACAACATAAGTAAGTAGCACTCTGAGTTTTTACCCGAATTAGGATGAACCTGTAGATATATGTGTTTGTGGTGTGTGTGTGTGTGTGTGTGTGTGTGTGTGTGTGTGTGTGTGTGGAGGGGGGGGGAGAAAGAGAGAGAGAGAGAATATGAAAGAGAGAGAAAAAATATATTGTGTTTTATTTAGTGTTCTGTCAGATCTTGGTTTCTCAGAAGATTGGCTTCCTACACAAGCGAGACTTAGTTCTTCAAACCAAACTTAGTTGAAAGTTCAGATATGCATTTATCATAACACTTGAAATCCAATCTCTGTTCCTTTTCCTTTTTCTTTGTAAAAAGTCATTACCAAACATATTGACTTCAAACCCCAGGGACTGAGCACCAGCAAAATTTGGAGCAAGGATAATAGATAACAGGTTTTTGAGAGTTTGCTTCCCTCTTAGTAATAAAGAAAATGAAGAGAATGAGATTTAAAAATAAAAAAAGAAAGGAAGAAATGGTGAGCAAAAGTCCCAGACCAATGACTTCATCATTCTACAAATTAGTCCAACATACTCTCTTTGATGAAAAGTGTCTTAGAATTTCCAGAGACATCAGTATCTTCTTTTATGTAGAAAATATTTATCATTCACAATAAAGGGCAGTTATTTTATGTGATGCTTTGTACTAGACAAATAACAACAGAATTCACAATGGAGGGTGTTAAATGATAGGTAATGATTTTTATTTGAGAAATGTAAACTAATATCACTGAACTGAGCACCAAAAATAACTTGGTAAATTTAGCTGCATTTCTCCTTTGTGCTACTGCTCTGGGATCATGTTAGAGTGGGCATTATCAGGCAGCCCCAGCCCAGAACATTCCCTGCCCTCTTTTTGGGGTATTAAGAGGTGCTATCCATCAGTCATTTTCAAGAAGTACTAGAGACCCTGTGCACGTGGTGTCCGTCAGCCCAGCCTGCACCCTCTTTAGTCTGGGACATCCCTTTCACAATCCAGGATTGCTGGCTCCCAACTCCTCGCCTGCCTGCCTTCCTGATTGCCCCTAACTGCTTCTGCCTGCCGGCCTGATCACCCCCTAACCATTCCCATGCCAGCCTGATTGATGTCTAATTGCTCCCCTGCCAGACTAGTTGCTTCCAACTTCCTTCTTCTGCTGGCCTGGTCACCTTTAACTGCCCTGCCCTGCAGAGTTGATCACCCCCAACTGCCCTCCCTTGCAGGCCATCTTGAGGTGGCCATCTTGTGTACACATGGGGGCAGGATCTTTGACTACATGGAAGCTATCTTGTGTGTTGGAGTGATGGTCAATCTGCTTATTACTCTTTAATTAGATAGGATAGAGGCCTGGTGCATGGGCCAGCTGGTTTGCCCTGAAAGGTGTCCCGAATCAGGGTGGGAGTTCTCTTGGAGTATGGGGTGACCTGGGTGAAGGGCCTCTGGTGGTTTGCAGGCCAGCGATGCCCCCTGGCCACCCAAGCCTAGGCCCTGATATCTGGAGTTTATTTACCTTCTACAATTGAAACTTTGTAGTCTGGAGCAGAGCCATGCCTTCTGCTTGCTCAATGGCTGCCACCATTTCTGTTTGGATTTGTTTACCTTCTATAATTGAAACTTTGTAGCCTTGAGTGGAGGCTTAGGCCGGTTAGGGAAGGCAAAAAGCTTGGCTTCTTCCATTGCCTGGGAAACACAAGCCTCCCTTCTGCTCTCTGTGGCCTCAGCCATCTTGGTTGGGGTTACTTTGCATACTCACTTTGATTGGCTGGTGGCCATGGCTAGTGGGTGTAGCAGAGGTATGGCCAATTTGCATATCACTCTTTTATTAGATAAGATTAGCTTTCTGTTTAGTTAGCATCGGGTTGTACTCTTCCAGAAGGATGCAAGGGTGCAAAAACTGAAACTGCATTAAGGACTTCAAAGACAGGCATCAGAAACTACCCAGACCAGTCAGCGGGGGTCCGTAATGCCCCTGTTTCACTGTTCATATTTCCAAGTTTTTCCAATATGAGATATTATGGCTACTAGTAATTTTCTTCAGGTCAACATGCACATTTGTGTGTGTGTGTGTGTGTGTGTGTGTGTGTGTGTGTTGCAATTTAGCTGTTCACATAAGCTGGGGGAATGTTTATGCAGTGGCATTTGAAGTGCAACCCAAAACTTCCATAATCAAATATTTTATTCCTAGGAGATACTCAAATTCAATCACTCAGAGATAAATGCTGAGAAAGCCATGCTTAGACATCATTCTTTGCTTGCCCATAGAATATAATCTTTTTTAAGGCTCATTGTTACACTGGGAAAAAATTCCCCATCACCCATAAACACAACAGCTGCATATAAATCAAGTAAACTAGTTTTTCTAAATGAATTGTATGGCTTGACACTGGAAGAAAGAGAGATAAGATTTAAAATAGGTGAAAATAGTTTCTGTTTTGATTTAAGCACTGCTATACTCTATTGCTTCTATCCTATATCTTCAAGTTCCCAATTCTTATGCATGCTTTATTGTTTTACATCAAGTATAAAAATATCTGAAATGATGTCAGATATGGCATTTATTACATGAGAACTCATGCATCTAATATATATATATATATATATATATATATATATATATATATATATATATATATTTAAGTTTGGGAGGTTTTTTTGTTAGTGTAATGGCAATGCTTAAGGATTTTTCCCATCACTTATTATTTTTTTCCTGTTATTTTAAATCAAGACACCAAAAATGTCTTAACCACACAATGAAGGGATTATGGTTGGATTTCAAGATATTCTTCCAAATGACCTAACTTCTTGAATTATATTAGAGCATTATATTTCATTCATTTGGTTTCCTATTCTATTTTATCTAAGTACCTGCAATAAAAATGTAAAATAAAATTTTGATTGCCAAAGTAGTAGCAATGGCATTGATATAATTTATTGAATTATTTAAAAATTAATTATTCTTTATATAGAAAGAAAAAGAAAGAGGGAGAGGGATGAAGAAAGGAAAGAAAGTAGAAAATGCACATGTATTAGAGAAAAAGATATTATAATTTGAAGTGTGGAAGTCTTATTTTATCCAATAAGAAACAAACATCCTACATTTAAAAAATGTTATATGAAAGTATTTTCCTTTGCTTTTTAAAAGTTAGCATGCTAACATAAGATTAACTTTGCAGGAAATAAAGAATTTAGTAAATGTCTTCTTATGATATATGCTCTTATTATCCATATTTCTGGCCATCAGTAAAATATTTTTTCTTGCTCTGAAGAAATATCATTTAAAACAACCACTAGAGTTTTAAGGTTACATTAGCTATTCAATTAAGTCACTATTAATTATCCTAGAATTTAAAATCATAATGCATAATGTTCTGTTTTGTTTATGAATGAATGGTTTTGATACCTCAAGTTTTTTTTTTAAAGAGTCTTAATAACCTGCCTAGAATAAGCAGTTTCTATTTGAAAATCAATAGAGGCTGTTTGGATGTATACTATTGTTTTATAACAGAAATCTTGCTCTCCATTAAGGGGTATAAGAAGCTACCTGCACCACTAACTGCCTGAAAAGAAAGAATAAGGTATGATTATACTCAGTGTAAATTGAGATGTCTTGAGAGCATGGAGCTTTAGGTAATAGTTAAATTAAGGTTCTCAGATGTGCATTTAATTAAGATATTTGATTTGAAATGTCTGTGATCTCCTTTAATTCCAATTGATCATTAAAATAGATTTCTTTATTAAAATAAATTAAAAGGTGAGTAGAGAACGATAAGGAGTAAATGACATCGAACATTTATTCAGGACATTGTAACTATCGAAACAATGCAGCTGTCTGTGCCCCACTCAGAAAGTTCTTCCTGTGACCTAATACAGCCATTTAAAGGTCAGGCTCATGTAAATATAGGCCAAGTTGGAAATGTTCCCTTCATTGACTAATAAATATCCTTCCTCAGATTCTCCATGTTAGTTATATATTACTTTTGTTTACACCTGACAAAATAATGGTTATGTTCTGGATCATCTATCAGAACACATTCTATTTTTATTTTTAATATATTTTATTGATTTCAGAGAGGAAAGGAGAGAGAAAAGGAAATAGAAACATTATTGATGAGAGAGAATAATTGATTGGCTGCCTCCTGCACGCCCCTTACTGGGGATTGAGCCCACAACCCAGTCATGTATCCTAAATGGGAATCAAACTGTGATTTCCTCCTTCACAGATTGGTGCACAACCACTGAGCCATCTCACCTGGCTATCAGAACACTTTTAATGCCCCAGTCAGCAAATAGTCATTGAGAGCCTAGTACTTGGAAAAGACTATATTCTATTCACTAAGAGTTGGAGAAAATTATTTGAAAGTGTTTCACCCTCAAGTAACTTACAATCTAATTAAGAACACACATACATTCACTAGATAACAATCTGAAACATGGTGTAACTGATAAATAACTTCTGTGAAAATCTGAGGAATTCAGAGATAGCGGTACTTGTTGGGCTGGAGTGGTCAAGTATGGCCTTTCAAATGAAGTGATTTTGTCCTGGACTTTGAAATGAAGCCAAAGATAATAATAGAAACAAACAGTCATTAATTTTCTACACTGTCTCTGTAATACTTCTAAATTCTGTTCAGGAATTGTGTCTTTTAATCCCCAAAGTGACACTGATATTGCATCATTTATATATCCATTCTATAGATGAGGAAACTGAGATACATAGTGGTTGAGTCTTTTGAATACAGTCCCCCAGCCAGGTAATATGGAACCAGGAAAAGAACTTCAGAAGTCAGGTTCCAGAGTCCCCTGACCCCCAACCAACGTTAATCACCTCCTAGAGCTCCATGTACTCAGAGAAGAAGAGATGACTATAGGGAAGCATACACACATATTTTAGGTGGTAGACACATAAAGTCAGTGGTGGAAGAAATGGTCCAGTACAAATCATGTTCCAAGGAGTTAGTAGAAGTACAGTTATAAGTATTAGCCAGAGCCAAGGTGAAGACTTCAAATGGCACTTTAGGTTGTAAAGCTTTGTCTTAGGCAGTGGAGAGTCACTAAGATTCTCTCTCTCCTTTGGTGCAGACAGGATGACAGCAGTCCATCCACAGCTGGTTCTGGCAGGGAAGGGAGGATGATAAGATCCTACCTGGAATGCTAACACCATCAATTATTTGCTACCAGCAGCCCTTTAGCTTGAAGTTCTTTCTACATCAAGGTCATCTATGACACCAGGATTTTACTTGTTTTTTTCTTGATGCATTATTTTTCTCTTTATATTCTGAATGAATGTCAAAACCATTTTTTGGTTATTTCTTTTCTGAAAAAGGGAGGAGTTGTTGGGTCTCAGAAGACTGTGAAAATCTGGATTAAAATCTGTATATCAGTACTTTTTTTGTTTTGTTTTGTTTTGTTTTGTTTTTAATGTATCTTTATTGTTGATGAACCCTTCCACCCCCTAAAGTTCCCCCTCCCAGACCTGCATCAGACTATTGCCTATGTCCATGGGCTGTGCATATATGCATGTACAAGTTTCCCTGTTTAATCTCTCTTCCCCCTCCCACATTTCCTCTGAAATTCATTAGTGAGAATTAGTTAACCCTTCTATTCATCAATGTTTTTTTTATCAAAAGTCAGGAAAATATAAAAAAGGATAGTCTTAATGGTAAAATAAAAATATATGAGGGTTTGAACATTGTAAAGATCTATCTATCATCTATCTCTCTATCTCTCTATCTATCTATCTATCTATCTATCTATCTATCTATCTATCATCTATATAGAAGCCTAAACAAATGCCTGACAGGCTGACTGGCTGATGGCCAGGTAGTTATGATGCACACTGACCACCAAGGGGCAGACGCTCAATGCAGGTGCTGCTGAGTGATAGCAATTTTGCTGACTGCCCTCTCACACTCGGGGACCCCTCAGGGATATCAGACTTCCAGTTTCAGCCCAATCCCCACAGGCAGGCCAAGGGAGCCCACCAGTGCATGAATCCGTGAACCAGGTCTCTCTGACAATAACAGCCAGCTGTGATTTGCTGCTTAATGTGTAGCAGTAGCTGAGCTCAGTAATAGATCTACCCAAGGATATTGATATCAGGCACCTACCTAAGTACACACAGGTATGTATGGCAAGGAGAATCAATGGGGAACATTCTTTCCCTAGCCTCGGAGAGCAAGTAAAGGGTAGAGCAGGGATTTGACTCCACTTTGGTCTTATTCTAAAGACTACAATCCTGTCTATTATACCAGATAGCCTCTCCATTGTTTACTGGTTGTTTTTACTTTATTCTCCAAACAGCCTCGTCTTTGACAGTGACTCCCCTCATAGTGTACATTTTATTCATAGCACAACTGCTTCACATTTTATTGTCTCTAACAGCTTCTCCTGTACTAAGTACTTCATCTAACTCCAGATTATTCTTCTGAAATTCTTGTGTTGCTCATGTCATTCCAGTACTCAAAATCTTTGACTCCCTGCTTCCCATTACCTGTAGAACAGCACAGAAATCCTTTCACATGATTGTCAAGATCCTCAAATAGACCCCACATAGATCAGTTCTTTCTCATAGCTGTGTCTCTACACCTCTGGAAACAAACCTCCTCTGTGTCAATCAGTTTTCTACCTCAGCGCTCCAACATGCCTGAAACTTTCTTATCAATACGTCTTACTTGTGCCATTTCTACCCCCAGGCATATCTCCTATTGTTGGCCATATCTATCAAATGCCAGAGGAACACAGGTACCAAATGCATCAAGCCCTTTTATAAAGTTGATCAAGACATTCCCACTAGACTAGAAGATTCATTAGGGCAGTGGATGAGTTTGTCTTGGTTACCACCACTATATTCCTAGTATCTAGCCTGACCCATAATAAGATATACACACACATGACAGATATATATCTACATTTGTGTCAATATCTATATAATATATATATATATATATATATATATATATATATATCGTCTATTAATCCAATCTATCTATAGTTATGCCATCATAGTTGACCCTTTAACAACATGGGTTTCACTGTACCAGTCAATTTAAATGCATATTTTTTCAATAAATACAGTAAATATATTTTATCTTCTTTATATTTTCTGTGTTATAGATTGCTTTATTTTAAGAATAGAGTATATAACACATACAACATAAAAATATGTGTTAATTAACTGTATGTTACTGTGAGGCTTCTGTTCTAGAGTAAGCTCTTAGTAGTTAAATTTAGTTGTACTGAAAAGTTATATGCAGATTTTCTACTTTGCAAGAGTCATCACCACCACTCCAGTGTGGGTCAACTGTACACACACATACACACACACACACACACACACCAGAACTTTTCCCCCTCAGCTAATTTTATGCCTGAACATGTAAGCAAGGCTTCCTTCATGTTCCTTGTTATCACAGCTACTGTTTGCATTCACCATCATTCCATAGCTATCACTAGAAAGCATCAAATTGAAGGCGGAGGGGAGTGTCCTGAGCTTACTAATACCCTTATTGCCTTTCAGAGACTCCTAGGAGGCAGAGCCAGACCATATTGCATGACACTAGGCAAAGGGTTTGAGATCTCTGAAGATTAAGGTATGAAGCAATTATTCCTTCTGTTTACCTTCTTGGTGACAAACTAAAGGATAAAATCCTGCTAGGAACACAAGGACCTGTAAGAGCCTTTTAGATAGAGCAGAAATGTCATGTTAATCCTGGTATTGTCTGGGGATACAAGTAGGCTTTAATATAATAAAGAAAAATGTTTGAAATTATGGAGACAATACCAAATGGTTCAAGAAGTAGGTCAATCAAATAGAGCCAATATGGGAAGTCAGAGAGCACCCGGGAGGTAACAATGTAGCAGGAGGCTCAACTCAGATATAAATAGCTGACTGTCCAAAAGGCAGAGACCACTGAGCATTTGACAAAAGGTGCTGATGTTTTATAAGACAAAAATCCATTAAGGACACTGGGAGAGAGAGAGCGAGAGAGAGAGAAAGGAGGAGGGCAGCTCACTGGCAGGCACAAACATAATTACAGCTATTACATTTTTTCCTAAAGTAGTTATTTGTGGTGACTCCAAACTCTAATGTGTTTTTATGTTGCAGCCTGTTGTGATTGGGGCAGGCTGCTTGACATTTGCAAGGTTCCATTGCTATTAAAAAGAATGATGTTATCAAGAGGAAAGCGAGGCGACAAAGCAAAATTAATTAACGCCACCATCTAACAAAGCAAAATAAATTAAACGATGGTTGACTTGCATTGTGTACTTCTAAATGGTTACTGGGGGAAAACCAAAGCTTTTAACCCCCTCTGCTCTGAGCTCAGCACTGAGGCAGACTGGGCTCCAGTGCAACCGAAGGACACTGTGTGCTCCATGCTAACACACAGGCAAGCAGGCGGGTAAGCCATTCACATTCTCCAATAATAAAACTGTTGTTTTTGCCTTCAACATAGAGGGCAGCAGATGGAAAACAGTAGGGGATGTTTTCCCAAAATTTGTACTTCCACCAAGCACACTTAAAATAAATATTATTAGTTTTGCCACACATTGCACACAGTGAGTACAAAGCAGCTGATAAATTTTGAAACAATTGGAGTCCACTATGTTCTCAGATTCCTTGGGTTCTGTGGTCACAGTGATCTGTCACTTTGCACATGCCAGTGTACCACTAAAGGCTTGAACAAGTTGCTTAGAGCTACCCCCTCCCAACCCCCCACACACAATAATAATAATAACATTGGCTTTTTAGGAAAACCCTTTGTGGTGACAGAAATGAATTATGCCATAAGTCAGCCATTGAATGGGAATGTATTGAATGTGTACTGAGTGACCGGAACTGTGTTGCATATGGAGAGGAACATAAGGAAAGTATCAGCCACGGCACATGGAAACTTATTATTTGGTTACAATGCTGAGATAAAGATAGGTGCAGCAAACAGAACTAGATGGTCACATGTATAAATACTAGAGGCCTGGTGCACGAAATTTGTGCAAGGAACTCGGCCCTTGCAGCCCTGGCTGCCTCGTGGCCCCAGCTGTCTCCTGGCCCCGCAACGCGAGCCCATCTTCCTCCTACTGGTCATTTCAGAAGGTGGTTCCTGGAAAGTTGTTCTGCCCTTCAGTCTAATTAGCATATTAGCTCTCTATTATATAGAATAAATGCTAGATAGATGATAGATAAAATTTTATTAATATACTTGTAGAGAGTCATCTATAATCTTATTAACCCATGTTACCCCAATAAATTTAATTACAAATTATAAATAGCAGTGAGAAGGAGATCAGTATAAGTTGACAACATCAGGACATTTTACAGAGGAGAAAGACAAGGTATTTTTGGTAGCAGATGAAGGAAAGGTAAAATCTTTCCTTGCCCTGGGTTCTATCCTTAGGGAGCCATCCTTAGAGGAACCACTCTGATCAGATATAACCATCTGCTCCCTACAGTGATTTTGTATATTCCATCAGACATAAAGAGTGCTCATTTTTAAAATCAGTCATAAAATAGCTACTTGTCATTTAATAGGTACATATAAAATTCCCAGAGAATAAATTTCCAAGTAAAAATGTAATGGTAAATATTTGCACATTAATAAGAATGAGTTTTCCCTAAAATCCATAAAATAACCTCAAGCCAAAGACCAATAATGTCTCTATTCCTCAAGATATTCCAATGCCAGTAGTTTACTTATCCATTGTACCTCTAGCCAAATAACATTACCTTTTAGGGGAACTTATTTCCAAGGCTATCATGCAAATCTATAACATTTCTATTGTCCTATTGGAAAATTTCTAGAGTTTATTTATAAAATATATATCTCTTATGCTTATTGCAATAATGAAAAAAATAGACACAAATACCTCCAAGTGTGTAGAATTTTAACCTATTATCAAGTCAATTATTGCTCAAAGAGAACAAAGAGGGATAAGGAAAAATGATTATTGATATGCAGGTTATTACTAGACGGCACTCATTAAGTTTAAAATCCCTGACACAATATATTTTAGAAGTTATAAAATATAGGCCTTGCTTTCCAGAAATGTGTTTCCGTGTGTGTGTGTGTGTGTTTCTTATATATTTGCACTTACAACTCTATTTTGGTCCTTATATTTCATTTTCTCATTTTACAGAGCAGACACTATTTGTACTAATTGTTTCAAACTTATCCAGTTATTAAAATTGTTTAAGGAGATACAATTATTCTGCAGTATTCTCTTTATCAAACAAGTCTCTTTATGTCATATGGGTGTTAAAATTGAAGATAAATGTGACCTAATTTTGACAAGTTTAGTTTCTAATTTAGAAATAAAAATGCCTTAGTTGCATTACCTATAAAATGGAAATAAGTATTTAAAGAATTCCTTAGTGTTTTATATATGAAACATTTATATATCCTCACAGACAAATGAAGGATAATAATAGCAAAGCATCCAACACTCTAATGCCCCTATGTGTCACTGATTTTTTTCATATTTTCAAATGGAAAATAGTACATATTTATTTCTCTGTATTTCATATTTTTCTATTTTTGTTTCATTGAACACATTATGTGATATTTGGATTATTTTAAATTTATAATTGTACTAGAGGCCGGGTGCATGAAAATTTATGCACTCAGAGGGGGGATCCTTCAGCCTGGCCTGTGCCCTTTCACAGTCTAAGACCCCTCAGTAGATGTCTGACTGATGGGTTAGGTTTGCTTCCCAGGAAACTGGGCCTAAGCTGGCAGTCAGATATCCCTCTGGGAGCCCGGACATCCTTAGCACTGCCAAGGAGGCTGGAGAGGCCCCCCACCATCGCCGCTGCGCTTGCAACCACCTGCCTGGCTTGTGGCTGAGCGGAGCTTTCTTTGTGGGAGCACACTGACCACAAGGGGGCAGTTCCTGCATTGAGCAACTACCCCCTGGTGGTCAGTGTGTGTCATGGTGACTGGTCATTCCTGGTCGTTCCACCATTAGGGTCAATTTGTGTATTACCCTTTTATTATATAGGATTTAGCTTAGCTAAAGTTAAAATACACTTGCCTTATCTGAATATAGAGAAAGTGTCTTAAGAACAATTATTCATTTGTAATGAAGAATTGAAAAAGTATTTACCAAATAACCCACCAAATAGAGGTCTGGCTTGTGCTTAGCCATGCTTCATTTTTATAAAAGTAGCCCACCATCACCTCATATGTGAACCCATTCAGGTATATTGTATATGTATTTATGAATGTTCCTTCTTAGTTAACTCTATGTCAACAACAATGACAAAAACACAAAGATAACATTAAAAATATGGATTTCAAAAAATTTTGGGTACTCTGTTTTAGTAAATTAGAAGACATGAAGAAATAGGCATTGATTTGATGAAGGAATTATAATTTCTGATTTGTGAGGGCAAGGAAATGTAATATACAAATAAAATCATACTGTGTAATTATGTTCACTCACTCATTTGCTCATCATGCATTCATTTAACAAGAATTAACTGAGCCCCTATTAGGAACTAACTGTGACTTGCATGTTGTATACTCCCCATACTGGTGTAATAAACTGTCACTAACTTCACAACTTAAAACAACAGGAAATTGTTTTCAGTTCTGGGGACTAGAAATTCAAACTCAAAGTGTCAGCAGAGCCATGTCTCCACTGAGACTGGATAAAATTCTTCCCTGCCTTTTCTGGCATCTGGTGGTGGCCATTAGCATTTTGTGTTTCTTGGTTTTCAGTTCCCTCACTTCATTTCTGTTGTTGCATAGTATTGTCATTGAGTGTCTCTGTCTTCATGTCAGATTTTCTTCTTATAGAGACATAGTCATATTGAAGTAGGGCCCTTCCTAATCAAGTATAATTACATCTTAACTTGATTACATCTGCATGAACAAACCCTATTTCCAAATAACATTGCATTTACAGACACCAGGGGATTGGGATTTCAGCATATCTTTGTGTGTGGGGGGGGGTAGCACATAATTCAATCAATTCAACCCACTGTCCACTAGAAAATGATTAGATTGTATAAAGATTAACTTGTTTCCTGGCCTGACTGGTGTGACTCAGTTGGTTGAGCATCCTCCCATGCATCAAGAAGTCACTGATTTGATTCCTGGTGAGGGCACAAGCTCAGCTTGTGGGTTCATTCCCCAGTAGGGGGCATGTAAGAGGCAGCCAATTGATGTTTCTCTCTCATCATTGACATTTCTCTCTCTCTCCCCCTTTCTCTCTCTAAAATCAATAAAAATATTTTTAAAAGACTAACATGTTTTTAATAACATATAAAATATGAAATATATAAACATGCAAAAAGACAAAAATAATTACATGTATATAATTATTATTAATTGTAAGAAATGCTATAAAAGAAAATCACATGTGAAATGATAAAAATTGCTTATAGTAGGAATGTTCATTATTCGTTCAATATAGAGTATTCATGTCAGAAAAGACATAAGTCTGTAATCACATCAGACAAGAGTAACATATTTTAGGATGGTCTAAAGTCTAAAATGTCTAGGCATTGAAAGATGAACTAGTTGATTACTCCAAATTCTTTTTCAGCTCAAATGTTCACTGATGTTTAAAGTAAAACAGAACTAGAAATTTTACTATTACTAAGAAATGCTTAACCACAACATAAATAAGATGCACAATGCAGTATAGTTGCCTAGTGTGGAGATTCTGGGAATTTGGGTTAAAAAGAAACAGTGCTGCCCTAGCTGGTTTAGCTCAGTGGACAGAGCATTGGACTGTAGACTGGAGGGTCCCAGGTTTGATTCCAGTTAAGGGCACGTACTTGGGTTGCAGGCTCAATCCCCAGTAGGGGGTGTGCAGGAGGCAACCAATCAATGATTCTCTCTCATCATCAATGGTTCTATCTCTCTCTCCATTTCCCTTCCTCTCTGAAATGAATAAAAAATGCATTAAAAAAAGAAACAGTGCTAACATTAAAAATATTGAGTTTAAATATTTTAGCTATACTGTATGTATAAATTTGGAAACATAAAGAGGAATAGATTTGATAAAGGAATTATAATTTCTATTTGTGAGCAAAAGAAAATTTAATCAACATGAATTTTCAAAATTTCTTAAGATTATGCTGGGGGCATTTTCATGTATAAATGAGTTATGCTCTCCATGTGTGATCTGTGATTTGAAAAGAAGTACAGAATCCATTATAACCAGTTTGCATGGCAAGGGGAGTCATTAAAAATGTTAGAAATTATATAAATAAGGATTATTTGTTCAAAGTTGGGACAGCAACAGAGTAAATTCTTATTCTATAGGAAATTCATGAATTTTTCCTATATTTTGTCATTTTTTCATTAACTTTGGGGGTTAACATTAATTAATAATCCTATCTAATAAAGAGGTAATATGCAAATTGACCATCATTCTAACACACAAGATGACTTTCCCCATGTGGTCAAAGATGGCTGCCCCATGTGGACACAAGATGGCCACCACAAGATGGCTGGCAAGGGAGGGAAGTTGTGTGTGATCAGGCCAGCAAGGGAAGGTACTTGAGAGAGACCAGGCCTATAAGAGAGGGCAGTTGAGGGCAATCAGGCCTGTTTGGGAGAGCAGTTAGGGGTGACTGAGCCAGCAGGAGAGGTTAGTTGGGGGAGATCAGGCATGCAGAGGAGGGCATTTGGGGGGTGGGGTGGGACCAGGCTTGCAGGGGAGGGCAGTGGAGGAAAACAGGTCTTCAAGATGGGGAAGTTTGGGTGGACCCAGGCCTTAAGGGGAGGAAAGTTGGGGGGTGACCAAGCCTTCAGGAGAGAGCAGTTGGGGGGTGGGGTGGGACCAAGCCTGCAGGGGAAGGCAGTTGGGGGTGACCTAGTCTGGAGGAGAGGGCAATTGGATGTGACCAGGCTTTCAGGGAAGGGAAATTTGCGGTGGTGACCAGGCCTTCAGGGGAGGGCAGTTAGGGGTGACCAGGCTGTCAGCAAGCAGTTAGGCATCGATCAGTCTGGCAGGAGAGTAGTTTGGGGGTGATCAGACTGGTAGGCAGAAGTGATTAGGGACAATCAGGCAGGGAGGCGAGTGGTTGAGAGTCAGCAGTCCTGGATTGGAAAGGGTTCAGGCTGGGTTGAGGGACTCCCCATGCACAAATTTCATGCACTGGGCCTCAAGTCCTATATAATAAAAGTCTAATATGCAAATTAACGGAATGTCAGAATGACAGGTGGAATGACCGGTTCCTATAATGTACACTGAGCACCAGGGGGCAGACACTCAATGCAGGAGCTACTCCCAGCCGACAGGCCCCAGGTCAGCCAAGGTGGGTGCCAGTTGGGGGCTCCCCGGATTGCCACAATTTGCACCCTGCAGATCGGTCCTCATTGCTGACCAGGCTTAGGAATCCTACCCCTGCACAAATTTCATGCATCAGGCCTCTAGTATTATATAAATTTCAGGTGTATAACTTTGTAATAGGACATCTATATACTCTTTTGTATTCTCACCGCCCCAAGCCTGATAGTCTATCACCAGGCAGTCACTATGTATTTGATTCCCTTTATGCTCTTTGAATGAAGAAAAAGGAAAAAGAGAAGGATTTCTATTTCAGAACAAACTTAATTCAGAATAAGGAAAAATACACCACCATTCTGTTGTGTATATTTATGAGTTTGCTTTATTTGTTTGTTTATTATTTTTGTTCTTCAATGTAAACATCAGCTCCAGGTTCTCAAAGCCTAGAATGCTCATGTGTACTAGCACAATACTGAAAACCTTTAATGATTCCCACATATTTGCAAGTTTTTCCCCCCTAACACGTCTTAAGTAGGACTGCTGACCAAATGTAGCCTATTGACTAATTGAGAGTTTAAATACTTCCACTTTAAGTTTTTCTGCCCTTGCCTGCTGGGATAAATATAAATTTGGTCTGCTGTAATAGTCACTGTTTTCAGGAATTGTCACTGAATACAGCATATGACAACTATATTTGAAAACTATAGGATTCTATACATATTTATGTAAGTATTATCTTAGCCCCATGCTTTTGTCTTTGTATATTTTTGCATTTTACTTTAAAATCAGATTAAACATTATTAATGTGCCTCTAAAATCCCTCACTAAAATAATTTTATGTTAATAGCTCATAAATGCTTCTACTGAGATCTTCATTTTTAATGGCACCTACCAAAATATTTCTGAAAGTATTACAAACTTAAAATGCAGGCAACAGATATATTAATAATTTCCTCACTATCTCAGTTTAATCTCCTACTTCATGTTCTGATTTACTTTTCCAGAATGTTACTTCTTGGGAAAGCTAATTACAATCCATGATCAGTTTTCCTGTATAAATAGTTTTCTAATTGCAGCATCTCTTGCATATGAAGAATACTCATCCTCTATGAAAACATATATGTTCCTGGGACTTACTAAACAGGAAAATAAAGTTTCAAGCTAGGCGGAGACAAGTTTTCGAAGGCCCCTTTTGTAAATTGATTGATTTTGACAAAGGCTATTTGATTCACAGTTTAGTCCTATGTATTTTGGGAAGGGACTTCTCCTCCTTTCAGAATGCATGTGCACAGCCACCCTGTAGAGAGTTAGTGAAAGGTGTCCACTTATGCACAGCAGAAAAGGGATGTAATGAATCAGAAAGGGATGTGTTTTATGCAGTAAGCACTTTCCACACTCTTCCCTGCACTGCTACATTTATGCTGAAACGGTCCATTTATTTTAATCCTAAATAGGGTCCCTAGACAAGAGCTGAGAATAGTATGAAGTAAAAGGAAAAAAAGAGAAGGATTTCTATTTCAAAACAAACTTAATTCAGAATAAGGGAAAAAACACACACAAACATAACACTCATTTAGCCCATGGTAAAATTGAATTTTTATGGCACCTACTCTTTCCCGCTATAGGAATTTGCTTTCAAAGCTTCTCTCTTACCCTCCAATCTTGATGGGCTTACAACTAAATAAATCATCCACATTCTCTCATCACAAGAAGGTTTAGAGTGCAGTTCTGCATCTTGGAAAAATTATGGGAGGCGAAGTTGAAACCATATTTTTGAGGTACAGACCTTCAATTTTTGGTTCTAGAATGTAGATATCAGCACCCCCTATAAAATAATCTTATATTTACCCCCACTGGAGTCCATGATCAGAGCCCACAATAATTCATAAACCAGCATAAATCACAGTCAGAAAAAAAAGATTACTTGAGATAAAAATTCAGAATGTCAGCACTGTAAGGTGCCAGCCTCTCTGTACCATATAGAAAAGTTTTAAAAAGTGCCCAGTTAATATTGATAGACTTTAGATAGATGGCATAACTTAGAGCAGATTCAGGACATGGTAGTATGTAATTTCTATTATTAGGTAGACCTACTTGTATCAAAGTTACTATTAATTGCCTCTCCAGCAGCTACTCAGCTGTTAACTACTAAACTGTAGTAGTTGTAGTGGTTAATTTGGAAGGAAAGTAACTAATCTTTCTTATCTTTATAACAGTATTTGTTCATGAAGTGGATATTTGTCATTTTGGGCTTCCCCACATATGAACTCATTCCTATTTTGGAGGAATCTCCATTGTAAGAACCTTTGTGAAAGCAAGTCACACCTTCCTATATACATCCCCTCACCCATGCATGTGCCCTGGAAGAGAAAAATTTAGATGTTTCCAGCTAAAACTCTGAAACTTAAATAAGTGATATTAAGATGAAGTTAGAGTTAGAATCCATTAATCGTTCCAGCACACAGCAGTCCGAGTGGTGAAGCAGTTTTGAGCAGTAGTAGCTGGGGTGCCCACAAGGAGAAGAGGAAAAGTTCCCACAGTTGTACCCTATTCCGGTTGTTTCTTTAATAGAACCCTTCTGTTCTTACCACTTAGTCTTCCTTAGTTTCTGGTAATTTTATGGGCATTCTGTCTGTTTCTGTAAGCTCTAAATAATGTTCCAACAAGTTAGTTTTCAGATTAACTTACCATGGTCATGTTCTGTTGCTTGCATTCATGAAATCACTCATTTAGCCCTTGGTAAAATTGAATTTTTATGACACCTACTCTTTCCCATATAGGAATTTTGAGTTGTACGAAAGAAAACCTCAGAAATATGTGAGGATTAAGACATTAGTTGTCTGTCCTAGCTGACACAAAATACATTCAAAGTCATTAATATTCCAGGATGCTAACATGAAACTTATGACACACAGTGATTAAAAATAAGTAATTTGGGCCCTAACCAGTTTGGCTCGGTGGATAGAGCATCAACCTGCAGACTGAAGTGTCCCAGGTTTGATTCCGGTCAAGGGCATGCACCTTGGTCACAGGTACATCCTCAGTGGAGAGTGTGCAGGAGGCAACTAATGGATGTTTCTCTCTCATTGATATTTCTAATACTCTATCCCTCTCCCTTCCTCTCTGTAAAAAATCAATAAAATATATATAAAATAAGTAACTTGGATTCAAATTCCCTACAACCAAGACTTTGAAAAGCCACATAATCAATTAAAAAAAAGCTATAAAAAGAGTCTAAGAATTTAAGAACAACAAGGTAACAGCTTAAAGAAAGAAAAGATCAATTTCAAGTCCCCATACTTCACTAAACAGAGAGCTTTCCCACGTATCTTAAGTCTCATAACATGTCCTACATTGCTGAGGCTAACTCAATTACAGCAACTAGTTGCTGAATTACAATTGACTTCCACCTTACCATTTGTTGGTGAAAATAAGGGCACTGACTTAAGGTGAGTAGAACTTCCAGATTTTGAAAAGCATTTTGAAACCACAAAGCCCAAGAAGAAAAGTATTTCCCTGAGAAGCATCCCCTTGTCGCATGTGGTTATTTTCCATTCAGAAGGAAGTCAGCACTAATGTACCAGTACCTTAAACAAAGTACCATATGTGCAATTAAACCCAAAGCCTAACATGCTTCAAAGAGATAATTAAAAGCCAAATTGAGTAGGAGAAATCTTATATACACTGATGTATTCTTGTACCTGGCTGATTTAGATCATTGCAAAATTTACGAATGAGAGAGTATTCTGAGGATGCCAAAAGTAGAATGTACAAATGAAACTCTAAACTCAAGACAGAGAATATCTGATGTGTAAGTGTGGTCCATACTAAATGATATCAAATAGCCCATAGTGAAGGCAAATTGCCAAAAATGTATGGACTTAATATAGACAAGAAAGTTCACATGTAAGAGATAGCATGCAAAATTTGTGTTTCTCCTCCTAGCTAATTTCACTTAGCATAATCCCCTCCAAGTTTACCCATATTGTTGCAAATGGCAGGATTTACTTATTTTTATGGCTAAATAATATAATAATATATAATATTTTTATTCATTGATGGACACTTAGGTTGTTCCCATATTATTTTGGCTATTGTGAATGATGTGGCAACAAACTTAGGAGAAATGGGAGGATGCAGGTCAAAGGAAAATATTTTTCAGTTATAATATGAATAAGTTCTGAGCATCTGATATACAGCATAATAGCTATAGTCCATAATATGGAGTTGTATACTTTAAATATGCTGAGAGTAGATTTTAGGCAATTTCACCACACATACACAAAAAATTAAATTACATGGTGTGATGAATGTGTCAACTATATTTATCTTGATAATCATTTCATTACATATGTGTATATCAAATCATCACATTGAACAGTATATATATATATATATATATATATATATAATTATATTAATAACTTATTTCTCAATGTAATTAGGAAGGAAAAAATAGGAAAGTTCAATATTTTAGAGGACAGAAATGTTGAACTAGATATACAGGCTACTTTCCTGTTCACACTCCCAAACAATAAGGAATAAATTAAGGGAAAAGCCAGCAGTTTTAAAACAACAAATTGTATGTTTTGTGGGTACTGTTAGAGGCCAAGATGGACAGCCCTTAACCACTAGAAGCACAGTAGGCATAATTATCAGAGAAGTCACATGACCAGTGTGACATTCAAAATGACTTTATGTCTTGGCCTAATGGCTCAGTTGGTAGGAGCATGGTCCTATACACCAAACGTTTTCAGGGTCCATTCCCAGTCAGGGCACATACCTAGGCTGTGGTTTTGATCCCTGGTTGGCACAGAAGTGGAAAGCAATCAGTCGATGCCTTTCTCTGTCTCTCTCTCCTTTCCTCTCTCTCTAAAATGGATAAAAACATATCCTCAAGTGGGGATTAAAAATTGTTTTAATGATTTTATTCAAAGAAGTGTTTGAAAATAGTTAATTTATTATAGGATCCATACAACAAAATGGTTGGATAGGCACAAAGAATACTAGGATTTCGAATAAATCCATGTTTGTTTAGAAAATATTTTCTCTCTGATAAGTAGCACTTGGCCTATAACTGTGCTCTATGGGAGATTGAAACTGGTCATGGGATACAGAATGACCAGGCAATATGAGCTGGCTAGTAAGACCTGAATGTTTTGTGCTGCTTCTGTTCACAAATTCAACTCTCGCCAGAAGCAGTCTATCATTAAATTAAAGTGATCCATGTGGTATTTAACATGGGAAGGTCATATTAAATATCACATAGAAAGGCACAACAAAGCTTCATGCATGTGATTCACACTCCTAGCATATCTATTCATACACAATTCTTCCTTCTCATAAATTACCTATGGCGTCCTGCAAATTTTCCAAGGGTAATAAAAATATATTTATTTCAACAGATAGTCAGTGATGCTGGCACTAGACCAAATTACTTATCCTACAGCATTTAAGCCACATTCAAAAGTTGCCCAAGAAGATTTGGAGACAGGAAATGCATTAAGTAGAACCTCAGTAGATTATATATCATCCATTCTACCTAAAGAGTAAGATTATCTAGGGATAAGGTTTTGGACCAATTCATTAGCAGTAATTGATGGTTCCATGGGTGTTCTAGGGAAAGACAGAAGAAATTGCCACAAGTTTCTAAAGGTAGAGGTACGTGATGGACTTTTCAGAATGGACCCAAAGTTTGAAAAAAATTTATATGTCTTGTGAGTACTGACAAAAAAATTGCCTAAAATAAATGTATTTAAAATGAATACATGGACAGATGACCTATCCTGTGGATGTCTGTCAGGTCCCTTCCCCAAACATTCCAGTGTTTTGCTCATGAACAAAGGGGGAAATGGTGACATTGATAAAGGCTAAGTATAGACTCTATAACATTGATTTAAACTTGACCAAGATGGTTACCCCATCTCCCAATGTGCAATTCCCAACAAGCAATATTAAAGCCGGATCTTCCTCTTCGATTAGCAGCAGCACAATGATTTTATTTGGCCTTACTCGGTCATAAAGGAGATACTAATTTGTCCTCACAAGAATACAGACATTCTGGATTTAAATTTCTCTTACAGCCCACCATTTTCCTTAAAGCAACATCACCCACCCATGAACCTAGTGGACACTTTGTATACAATTCTAAAACATAGAAATCCATTTAGGAATTATCTTTGAAGTTAAAGAACTAAGTCTGTGAGATGATGTTCATGAAATTTAGGGGCTTAACACATGTAATTAACCAGGTGCAAATGACTTTATAATTAATAAAGAATGATGAAATAATCTATATTAGACTCAGTAAAACTCTCATCTGGGAAAGAACCCCTTCTCAAACAACATTCCCATTGATGAATAAATGTCTCTGTACTGAAGGGGGCATACGAGCAGCACACTACAGCATCCACTACATCTAGAAAATATGACCCTAATACCCTGATGAAGAGATATTAGTTCTTCATCTATTTTGTCATAAGAGTGAGCCAAACTCCTTCTGACCCCAGTGAGACTCATCATACTATTCACCCAAAGTGCTCCTCTTAGTAGGATGATCCCATTTCCCTGGAACTTGTTTGATTATCTAATGTCAGATATTTCTAGTCAGCTGTCTTCAGGTAGCTCTTTATTGCTTTTCTCAGGCTTCAGAAAACACACAGCCAAGGTATATAACAGTAATAGAAGAAGCATAGAGATCACTGTGGCCAGTCCATTTGTTTTCAGATGCTCAAAGATGAAACACCTTATCAAAGGCCACACATCTACTTAGCACTAAAATCAAAACCATAACCATAACCCTAATTGAGTGTTCTTTTTTCTTTCAGCAAACAATGGTGTGATGGTGGTGCTATAAAATATAACTCATTAAGTTCAGGGGTAAATGTAGCGTCTCCTCAGTGAGTCTGCAAGCTGAGACATTTCTTAAACTTTTTACAGAAAAACACATATAACAATAAAATAAATAGTGAAAGTTCATCTCAGCTGAGTTTTACTTAGCCACCTCATAGAGTTAAGCACTAATACATTTTCCAGTTCTTTCATACTGCACACTGGTGATTTTCTGGCTATAAGTTATAAACAAAGTTTATCATTCAAATGGGCCCCTAAAGTGCAAGTTGTCTTAGAGGAATAAATAGTATCTAATATATCTGTTTTTCTGGCAAAGGAGAGAGGAAAAAAAAGAAAACAGAATAATATGAAAAAGAAACAGGAGGAAAAATTAAAAACACAAGTAGCAGTGGTTTTAGCCCCAGTGGAAAACATACATTTATTGGGAAGAATTCTCAGCAGAAACAGTAGAATCTTACATTTTCTAGTTCAATTACAAGATCAGGATCTTAGATATTGGTAAGAGGCTTGTTTCCAAGAACTTTGATGCTGAATCAATATAGTCCTAAGTGATGAATTAAAGGTACTGCAGAAAATGTCCTACCATTATTAATAAATTGTTTCATAACTTCAATGTACTTTTTCTTACACATTTAGTCATTGTTTAAATTACTGTTTTTACTGAAATTAAATCATGAATGTTGGGGATTTAGGAAAAATAATGTTGCAATTGTAAGCTGGCCAGTCTGGCTGTTCTGGCAACATATTTCTACAGAGGCATTGGATGAACCACCAATTTATGAAACACAATGGGTTCTTCTAGAAAATTCTCAGGTCAGTAATTTGTTATGAAAATATACTATGTTGTCCTTTGAATTTAAATTTGAGAATACTATCCAGATATTAACTGAATGTGTTTCTCTATTGCTTTTAATAAGATCGCACTGAATCAGGCAACACTCTCCTGTGTTAAATGCCTTCGGCCTTTGGCAAATGAAAGGAACTATTCTGCTTTCTACCCCACAAATGAGAAAGTGCCCCTTAGTTCTTTTTTGAATGCCTGATTTTTCTCCTGGTATCAGCCATATCTGAACTATGAAGTTAAGCTTTTACTCCGTAATTACAAATAAGGCTCAGAATCAAATGCCTTTAAGAGAAAAAAGCTATTCACAGAAGAATTCTGCGATACCTTTGAAGTAACATTGAGAAATGATGCAGCCCACTCTGGACTTTGAGCAGAGACAACGTATGTTAAGTACTTTGACACAACATCTTGTATATTTAGTGGTAGGTATTGAAAAAAAAAAAGTTCTCTTCAACTAATTAAAAAGTTGAATATAGATAGATATATTCATGTTTGTTCAAAATCTGTACTTAAAGAATACTCAGTAATGGAAAGCTGTCACTGAGCAGAAACTCTGTAACATATCACAGGAAATCCTATCTAATAAAAGAGAAACATGCAAGTTGACCATACCTCCACTATGCCCACAAGCCATGCCCACCAGCCAATCAGTAGTGAGTATGCAAATGAACTCAACCAAGATGGTGGTTAATTTGCATATACAGGCACAGAAGGAAGACTTAAAACAGCATAGAAGGAAGCCAAGCACTGCAGAAGGGAGTGAATCTGTGGAGAAGCAAGTGAGTGGGGTGGTGGAGAAGGGAGGGAAGCAGGAAAGGCTGTGGAGACCGCTGCAGGAAGCTCTATTCTTACAGGAATCTTCCTGCAAAGGATCTCTAGTCTATATGCATTAGGGATTCAGAATTATTGCTTCCGGTAGAATATGTTTTGAAGGGATCCAGGATAGACCATTTAATCATTATTATCACTTCTTCTAGCCTTTCACAAACAAGCTAATAAGAATTTTACATTGTCCCATAAAATTAACCTTAAAAAGGAATGTTAATAGTTTGTATACATCGACAGAGAGACTGGTGAAGTTAATCTTATGGCTAGTTTGGCTTGAATAAGTGAGGAGCATTAAAATTCTCTTCATAGAACCACAAAATATGGCCAAAAATATTATACCCTTTAAAGAAAAGGTTAACTCAAGATGGACTTGGTGTCAGAGAAAAGCACAAACCTAATTGACTTCTCTTTCCCTTAACACAACCAATTCTATTTAATTTGCAAATACTCATAGAAGAAGAATTCCTTAGAGGTCACCCGTTTTGACTGTGTCATATCATGGATGAATAAACTGAGGTTCCGACTTACCAAAGATCACACATCAGCCTAAGTAGGCATAAATACATTTATAATCTTATTTTACACTAATTCACACCGATTATACCACTCAAGTTGCCTGTTTATAATAAAGCATCTTTCCACTGGAGGATGAATTAAGGGTAAATAAGTCAATTCTGAATTTATGTGTGAGAGACTAGAATGAAATCTTAAACCTTGTATTTTACTTATACATTATCACCAAAGAACCAATGTTCAGAAACAACAGACTATAAAATATTCCGAGGGCCAGTTCTACTGGAGAAATAAGTGAGACCACTGAATGTTATCCACAGCAGATGAGAAGCCAAAGGGCAAGGGTTATTAAGGATCTCAAAAGAAAAGAAAAGCAATGTCATCTTGCTTTACATCTGACCTAGTCATACCTTCAGCCAAAATAATTTTCCAACTTAAGTATGTGTCAGTAAATTAAAAAGGTGTAAGTATTTCAATTTTTCAGAGAATATACTGAGGTATTGGGAAGCAAGAGCATTTGCTTCTGGGGAGACATTACTCTGGCAAGGTCAACAGAACACAGTGCTTTGAAATAAGAGAAAGAATGCATGATTCCTAGGACTCTAATGAGCCTCAGCCAGAAGCTTTCCTAGCAAGGGTAATGTGACCTTTAGAGGGAATTTCTGCCTCCAGTCCAAGAAGAGCAAGAAGTTCTCTGGTTTCAGAAAAACAACACGGATTTATAGTGTGCTCTGAGAGACATCCTATAGAAATGTGCTTGGGAATGAGATCCTTTTAAGAAAATTTGATGAGCAAAACTGATGCTCCCTTGCCTTTGGGTTGTTAGCAATATGAGATTATGAGATGCCAGAACTGAAAATGTTAATAATTCCCACAAATGTTAATTTTGTTGCTTTCTTTTAACCTGACGCATAGTAAATTATTTCCTATCTTAATTGAACATCTTTTAATATCTTCCATGTGTCAGACTTGTTTAGAATACTGATGATCCAAAGATGCAGAGATCACAGGCTTTGACAAATACACAGTCTAGAACCTCAAAAATATGCTACCGGCTCCTGTAAACCATTTATGTTTAAACTTTTAACACTGGACAAGGAAGTAAACTGTGTTGTGCAGCAGAGTTCTGTCAGTGTTAGGAAAGTTAGGAATGGCCCCAATTAAAATGCAAAATAATGTCTCAGAAGCAACCTGATGAATTGGCAAGGGTGAACGAAATATTTCATGAGAAAATAAGTTACAGCAGAAGAGGCACCTTGCTGCTGGTAAAGGATGGTGGATCCTTCTGCTCACAGGAGAGGTTTCAAAAGACCCACGGCCAGAGCTGCCAGGGAAGTTGTAGGTTCCTTGCTGCTTCTGTAATTTCAGATTGAGATGTTCCCCTTTACTGAGACACAAGCTACGGGTGCATTTGTAAATTACCTTCCCATCGGAGGTAAATTTAGCTCTTTGAAGATGACAGGCAGAGTTTGCAAATCTCTCTCTTTCTTGCTTAATCCCTGGATTTTACCTATACTCTGAATGCAAGTAATGCACATTAGTCAATTAATAGGCTGTTAAATGACAACAGTTCCGGGCAATTTAATTACTGTTGGTAAAATAAGAAATGAATGATTGCATGTCAGCAACCAATTTCAGTTCCTTTCCTTGTAACAGATTAACTTTGAATCATGATAGTTTCTCTGGGAAATATTGATTGTTCCTGTGAACATATTGGTTGCCATTTCATGTTCTACAGAAATTTGAGTTTGGGGGTGGTATTTCTTAGCTAGATGGAATGTGGAACATTTATAATAACAACATTTTTTAAAAAAAACAATACCGACTTTAAAATAAATTAGAATTGTTGGTAGGAAAGACAATGAGAGTCCTTTGACTGTCTGTCTAGTGTTTTTACCTCTTAAATCCCTGCCAATTCCAGGCCATTCATACTCTTTTAAATAATTAAATAAAATCAAGAGAAATATCAAAGAGCACTAATCTTAGTTTTGGTGATTATCTCAACCATTTAGCATTATCTGCGTGGTCTGGCTTCCATATTTTTATGTTTGATTTCTTTAGTAGTATGTGTTTTCCCTCCCTAAATTCAAATCTGATGAGGACCTTGACTTTATCTGTTTGGTTCACTGTTTATCTAAAGGATTAGAATAGGGCCTGGCCCCAAACAAATGATTAGAATATGTTTATTGAATTAATTGAGTAGAACAAATAATAATTAAAGACAATGCATTGCTAGTTACTTATGACTTTAAAAGAGAGCTCTGAATGTAGGTAGACTAGAGAAGAGTGAATATCTAAAACCAAAATTTAGAGGGGGATAAAAAGGGGGGGTGGATTCTACACCCTGCTAGTTAAAGGAAGGATTAGATTGCATTATCTATAAAATATAACTTGTATCTAACTAAAGCTGTCAATCATCTGTTTCTACCCATTCAAAGATTAGAAGAGCATCACTTACATCTTAGTTATCATGTAGGTTGATAAATGTATTTTGGCAACAATTAGGGGTGTTAATGCCTAAGTCTGCAGATGTTTTTTTTAGAGCAATTAAGATTTTGGAAATATATCCTTTCTCTACAATCCCCTATCATTAAATACTTATGAAAATCAAAGAAGACTTGTAGTTACACTTAGAAAGTATTAAGGATTTATAGTTAACTGGAACTAAACTGCATAATATCTATTCTCAATGATTGGATCATCTTGTCTTACAATTAATTGCCATAATGCATTGACACCTGGAAGTAGAATTCTTGGATTAAGTGCCAACAAATTCACATGCATTCTCCTTCATTTTAACAATCCTTTCAAATAACATCCTATCACTGAAAGACCCCTGCATACTAGGTGCACTGCTGGATACTACATAGACAGATGTCAATGCATCACTTTTATCTTGGGGGGATCACTACAAGAACCTCATAACTGGTCTGTCTGTCTCCAGAAAAATTTTGTCCAAAATGACCTCCCTATTTCAGGGAGTTATCATTCTAAAATGAAGACCTGATACTTTTATGCATTACTTCGAATCCTTATGGGACATTTCAAAGTTTACAAAATCCAGAGACCCTGAAAACGTACCTATTCAGGGTCATGTGCCTTTGCTAGTCCGTGGCTACAGAACTGTTCCTCATTTTAAAGCAGGAAGCCTCCTATTTGAATAAAAAAGTATACGGTAAAAGGCCTAGACTTTGAGGCCAAATAGCAGGATTTAAATTGAAATTTGGGGCAAGGTACATTACCTTGGTTTCCTATATTTCCATTTTTTTTCCCTCATCTTCAAAATGATGAAATGAACAGTGCCTTTCTTATTAAATGAATTGACACATGTAAAGTATTAGACTCTGACATAATAGGATCTCAAAAAATGTCAGGTACTAGAACCCCCTTCAAGTTATATCTGAGCATCATTGCTTCTGTGACATCTCTTCTGGTCTCACCACCTTCCCTCTGCACCCTCCTCTTCACCTCAGGCAGACACGGTCCCTCTAAATTTGGACCCACCTCTCCTATGGTTACATGCATTACCCTGCATTGATTTCATATACTTATAGATTTGTTTTCCCACACATTGTGTGATCATGGCCAGAGGGATGCTATGTTTACTAGTATATGGGTGTTCTGAAAATCTAGCCCATCACTCAACATGTGTAACACACAAGGATCTTAATCAATAGTTTTGAATAAACAAACAACACCCAAAAGGTAAGCTGAAAACACTGAAGGGCAGGCCGATGTCACATGCCCTTAAGTGCATGTTATGGAGGAAACCCAGGATAGCACTGACTAAGGTCAAGTAGGGTCTTCTCAGGTCAGAAGGAATCCAGCAAAATCTCCAGCCCTTAAGCTTGGCTTTGACCTAGCTAATGAGAGTTACTGGGTGTGAGGAGGGGGGAGGAAGGGGTTGGAACAAGGATCCCCTTTCGGGTTTTGGTCACTCATTCCCGGCTGAGAGGGAGCTCTAATTTTTTTTTTATCATCTTCTGTATTAAATATTACCTTTCCCAGGGGCCAAGCAAAGATGTCACTCTAATAAGGTTGGAAATATCACACTGACTGGGAACTGTCACTGTCATACACACTTTATTTCTAAATCTTGTAGAGTTAACCTTTCTTCCTGGTTTGGAATCCATCCAAGCTTCACCATTGAGTATCACTGTCCCAGGGTGAGTCACCTAGCCTGTCAGAGCACTAGATCCCTAGACGTAAAATGGGAATAGTACTCATAAGTATATCCTCCTACTATTGGTGTAAAAATAAGATAAGTCACTACATGTGAGGCCTGTAGAATAGTGCCTACTACTTAGTAAATGGTCAGAAAATGTTAGTTTTTATCACTGTAATCATCACTATTTTACAGATAAGAAAACTGAGGCTTAGAAAAGTTAAATCACATGCCAGATTTCATAAGGTTGACAGAACTTGGGGAAAAAAGCCACTCTGTCTAATTTTAATCACGGCCCTATATCAATATTTACATCCTCTTCTGTATCCTAGCCCCAAATCTTTCTCAGACAATTCTGAGTCATTATCCCAGCATAGTTTCCTGCTCAAATGGTGCACATGTATGTGTATAAGCAAAATCCCTGAAATCTGCCCAGAAGATATTTAGGGCATAAACTAAAAAAAGTTTATGCTGTTTTTATGAAATTCATATCTAACTGATTGTCTCCTATTTGTATTTGTCAAACCTTGCCACCCTATATGTGTGTAAGGTATGCTTGTGTATGTGTGTAAAGTTGGTTAGGCTATAGGAAATATAACTCTCTGTAGTTACCTTATTGCTAGCTCTTGGGGATGGGGGAGGTCAGCTTACATTACAGAGCAAAGATGAAGGCAGCTATCCTGTTTCTCCCTTATTCTGGGAGGTGCTCAGAGAAGTCCGTGAGCATCTTTATGCAAAATGAGGATAAATGGCAGAAGACACTGACGCACACTAGCTGAAGATGGTTTAGCAAACCCCTTACATGAGAGAAGGGGCATCTGATTTCCTGAAAGTAGCTCGTGAATAACTTCAGCTCAAATGCATCATGTGATTTTATGAGATTTCCTGTTGCAGAATATTTTAACAATGTTTATTTCCCCTTGACTTTAGATATTTGATGTATGCTTGTGAGTTGTGAAGGATGTAGTAACTTCTTGATCTGCTCATTAAAACAATATTTTCCTGATATCTATTGATTAAATGAAAGATAACACCTTCCTAAAGTAATCTATACCCTCAAGTTCATGAACATTCTGACACTAGATTTTTTTCCCAAGGGAACTCAGAGTTTTCCCAGATACCACATGAAGCATCTACACTGCTTTTATTGCAGAAGTATGATACAAAATTTTTACTTGCCATATTTGCCGGCATATAAGATGATTTTTTGGCCCTGAAAAATACCGTATTTGCCCGCGTATAAGAGACTGGGTGTATAAGACGACCCCCTAACATTTCCACTAAAAAATACAGAGTTTGTTATATACTCGCCGTATAAGACTACCCCCCACTTGGAGGCATATTTTTCAGGGCCAAAGGGTCGTCTTATACGCCGGCAAATACGGTATACTGAGCGGGCATACAGATATCCCATTGCTATATTCAGAAATCTAGACTCAAACAGAGAAGGTTGTTATTAGGTATGTCATATACATGTCAAAGAGTAGCATCTTTTAAGATTTTTGGAAGAGTTTCATAGGCTATTAAACATGATGTTTGCTTCAGACTTCTCCCTAACTTCTCACACTTGTTCTTCATCAGGTCAAAGATGCTAGTTCTTACTCTGAGCCTTACTAAGTGTTTCAGACCTTCATACTTTTACCTCTACATTCTACCTCTCCTCATTCCCTACCTGCCGATTTCTTAGGATTCCTATTTGCTATATGAGAGCAGCTACAATTTGCTCCACAGGTGTAGAAATCTGAAAGAACAGGCTCTTTTCTCACAGGGAGAAGGGAGACCTCTCGGAGGAGAGAATGGCCATCAGAGCCACTCTAAGCCTGGTGATATTTAGGGCATAAACTAAAAAAGTTTATGCCCTAAATAAACTCACCTGGATGTTCTCATTCTCGCACTCAGCTGTTGCCATTATTTTAGTCCAACTGGAAACAATATCTGTTATTTACAAACGGTCTAATGTAAATTAAGGGCAACTTATTGTTCACATTTGTATTGTACTATCTCTAGGATATCTAGTCAAATATGATATTCTAAACAATTGCTTAGTTTGAATTGTTTCAATATTTTAAAATTTTGTTTTGAAAGAAATCAAACCCAGCATCTAAGTCGTGCGTGCAAATGTGTAAGAAATTAATAAATAAAGTGAGGAAAGATGCTTATTTCTCTTATCCTGGCATTCTTGCATTCATACATTTCAAATTTTCTGACTTAGCTTCCCTTTTTGTTAAAAAAAGGGGCAGAAACCTTTAATAACTGCTTTTCTTAAATAACTTCCTCTTCAGTTCTTTAGAATAGAGATTTATTACTTAGTTATCTTTTGTGAAGAACTGGTTTCCAATAATTTATTTGGGGACATTGAAATCTCAGGTCTCCTGAGTTGCCCCACATTCAGCCAGCTTGGAGAAAACAGCAGAAGTAAGAGCCTCTTAAGTAAAGGGCGGCCAAATTCCAGAAAACCTTTTTGTCAGCATTGGCCCTTTGACCTTTGGCTTTTATACCTTTCTTGTTCTTTCACTCTCATGTAAAAAAATTGCAAATGCTGAAGGATATGAAACTCCATAGAATTAAGATCATGTTTTACATTAAAACCTGAAAACTTCCATAGTAGAAACTGTTTATGAAAGGGCGAGGCTAGAACCCTGCCTCCTTGTGGGACAGGGCGGAGCTATCCTCCATTTTATGGCCAGACCCTAGCCCTAACCCAACCAATCAGGGTCATATCCCCCCCTGCATAAAACCCATTGAGATGTTACATTCGCTCTCTTTTCCGCCATGCTGTTGGCGTGAGTGGAATGGAGCCCATGCTAGCATGGAAGAGGCTCTTTTGTTTATTGCATCGGACTCGGCTCCCTGGTGGTCCTTGGGGATCACGAAGTCTGGGCACAACATTTACACTGGTTGCTGTATACTATCTAATAAAAGAGTAATAGGCAAATTGACCATCATTCTAACACAAAAGATGGCTGCGCCCATGTGGTCAAAGATTCTGCCCCTATGTGGACACAAGATTACCACCACAAGATGGCCAGCAGGGGAGGTAAGTCTGGAGGGACCAGGCCTGCAAGATAGGGCAGTTGGGAGCAATCAAACCTACAGGGGAGGGCAGTTAGAGGTGACCAGGCTGGCAGAGGAGGGAAGTTGGGGGTGACCAGGCCTTTAGAGAAGGGCAGTTGGGAGGGGACCAGGTCTTCAGGGGAGGGCAGTTAGGGGTGACCAGGCCTGCAGAGGAGGGCAGCTAAGGGCAAACAGGCTGGCAGGGGAGCAGTTAGGCATCAATCAGGCTGTCAGGGGAGGGGATAGGGAATGATCAGGCTGGCAGGCAGAAGTGGTTAGGGGCAATCAGGAAGGCAGGCAGGCGAGCAGTTGGGAGTCAGCAGTCCTGGAGTGTGTGAGGAATTTCTGACTGCCCGATTAAACATACTTCTACTGGGATCAGGCCTAACTAGGCAGTTGGACATCACTTGAAGGGTCCCTGATTGGAGAGGGTGCAGGCTGATTTGAGGGACATACCACACCATGCACAAATTTCGTGCACTGGGCTTATAGGGTTTTTTTGTGTATGTGTTGTTTTTTTTATAAAAATAATTTCCAAATTCTTTACACATGTCTAGTAGACACTTTTTGCCATGCCTTTTTAATGAATCTGATGTTTAATTTACTTTCTTTCTGGGTTTAATACAGGGTGGGGCATGAAATGAGGCTATTAACATTTATAATTTGGGGTCTATGAACTTGCATGGGCAAAAGAGTACATTTTCATTTTCACTAATGTTTTACCAAATACTAGGATTCCCATTGATTATGTTGGTAGACAAAAAAGTCACATTATTATGAGATTCACGGTGACTATGTCAGGTGTAGAGATCACAGGGGTCTGTTCCATTAGAGTTGTTGAAGTTATCTTAAAATTCTGTTTACATTTATCACTGCTTTGAAATGTTGTTATTAGAGTTCCCACATAGGTATTCTTATTGGACGCATTAATGAATTTACCTATATCTATATAATAATTTGAGAATATTCTTAACTATCTCAGTAAAATTAATTTTCTTAACAAATATGTATTTTATACCTTTAACATATGGTTCTGAGAAGAGTTCCAAGGCCCTCACCAGACAGCTGAGGGGGCCATACACAAGATGGGTTGAAGGCCCCAACTTAGTCGATTATATGGGAGAGGTAGGAGTGCCTTTCTCAGAGGGAAGTCGTGATGATCAGATAAGCACCTCCACATGAAGTACTCTGATAATATAGCTAGTTGACACATAGCTCCTTACAACTGTTACTTATTACAATCTCAAGTAAAAATTAAGTCCTAATGTATCTAATGCTGCTCTTTGAAAGATATACTAGTACATATTGACTGAAATTATTCATCTTCATTAGAAAGAAAATTTAAAAGCAGGCTTTGGCATGATGCTAGTTAGCTGATATGTGAAACTGCTTAAATGACAATCAGGAGATAGTTTTCCATGCATCTTTTAAAAAGAAATCAACTTCTTAATCAATTTACTCAAAACAACCCCTTTTCATTCCATCTAGTTGTGACAAAGCCTGTCAGACAAAGCAAGGTAATAAAAAGAATGTATAGTGCAATCATGAAAAGTGAAGATGTAATTTCTTTTATCTACCCTATTGTTTTTATAAAATTGAGTTAAGCTCTGGGTTTTTTTTTTCTACTCATCTTTGTTGTCATACTTGAGAAATTTAGCATTTAGCTTAAAATGTTTCGCATGATGAATTATTAAAAATCTTTAACTGCTGGACAACCTTCCCCTGGTATAAGGGTATCTTGTTTTGTTTTGTTTCTTAAAAAAATTACCCTGTGTTTTGCTGTGAGGGGAGACAGCTAATGAAAAATGGCCCAGAATTATTGTGAAACAATTGTCTGTAGTGTAATCAAGTCTGTTTCTGCCCTCCAACTACTCCAGGATATAATGATACATGTATCATTAAGCAGCTGCTATGGATGCCTGAGGAAACTGGTAGAAATTTGTACCTATTGTTTTCCTTTCTCCAGCCTCTCTTTCCCAGCATCACCCATATTCTCTCATCTCTCTTGTGCTTTTTGGAATATGACTGCAAAAATTTTGTAAAACAATCATGTATCTTCGCACATATAAATTTATGCATACACACAGATGTATATATGTATATTTCCTTTTCAAAAAGCAACAACACAATAAAACCATAGTTTTCTGGGAACTTTTTATAATTACAAAATGCATAAAATAAGCTTTTCAGGATGGTGCATTTTAACTCAGGAAGCAGAGGCCAAGGGAGAGTGTGTGACTAATGTTTAATTAGAACAAGCTTCTAAAATAAAGCATTTATTTGTTTAATGGCTGCTAAATTTTGTGTAGTAGAAAGGCTCACACTTGATCTCTCTACTGGCTTCTGTTCATTGTGTGTGTGTGTGTGTGTGTGTGTGTGTGTGTGAGAGAGAGAGAGAGAGAGAGAGAGAGAGAGAGAGAGAGATCAGTCAATTCTAAATGTGTATTTTTAAAAATGGGTTTTAAATTAGCATTTTTAGTACTATTGTCCTCCAATCCAGAGTCAGACAAAGTGGTACAGATTAGCCCAACAATATCTTGCATGATAATTATAAGTTAACATCATTGGATTTATAAGAGGCCACAGTTATTTTTCATTTTCTGAGCTGGTTAACATGCTATCATATATTTTAGAAAGAAGCAACATGGGACAGAGAGGGAGATAAAACAATTCCATTTGGAGTAGATTCCTCTTGACTAGGATATAGCACAGGATATATACATAATTTTTTTTTCATTGAATGTTTTATATTTGCCTATATTTTTAATATCATAATAGACCCTGAATTAATCAAATATATTTTATATAATGATGTTATATGTTGTATATAGAATATACATATCTGTCATAACATTAATATAAGCATATAAACACATAACCAACTAAAAGCAGTAATCTTAGTTTAATCAAGTAACTAAGCAACATGTTTTTAATAACAACATGAGCATGAAGAACATTCAATGTGATATTTGTGAAAATTGTGTTTTAGGAAAATTAAAATTCTCCTGGGATAGATTTACATTGTGCATTTATATTTGTGTTTTGTCTCTACAACTAAATCACACCTATTATGTGTATACAAGTGCCTGTTCATTTCCTATAAATGTGTGACTAAACAAGAATGATTCATCTTTCAGCCATGTAAACAGTGGCCCATTTAAACCAGTAATTTAGAACTCTGCAGAGATGCACACTAAGACAATATGGGAAAAAACAACCTTTTAGATGATTTGTATACTGCCCAATGCTTTCCAAATCTTTAGGTGGACAAATCTTCCTAAAATGTAGTTTAATTTTAATACATAATTAATGTAGATAGTAGAGAGGAGGCAACGTTTTTCAGCAACATCCAGCTGAACTAAAATGTCTTCATGTGAGGTCCCATTTAAGACAGGGTATCTATATATATAAAAGCCTAAGCGACCAACAGACCATTCAACCATCTGACTGATAGCTATGATGTGCAATGACCACCAGAGGGCAGGCGCTCAATGTAGGAGTTGCCAAGCTGTGGTGACTTGGCCGCTGCAGTTCTCAGGTAACACACTGGAACCAGACAGGAGGGAGCTGATTCCAGGGTGCGTCACCTAAGAACCTCCCTTTTGCAACCTAGGACCCCTCAGGGGATGTAGGAGAGCAGGTTTTGGCCTGATCCCCACAGCTCAGACCGAGGGACCCCACCAGTGCAGGAATCTGTGCACTGGGCCTCTAGTTATAATATAGTCACACATTCAGTACTAAAAATATTATAAGAAACGGTATTTCATTATTATTTTTGTAATGATGACATTCAGTAATAAGAAATCAAGGGACCACTAAACCAACCAAATAAACACTTGGATTTTAAATATGCATAAGTGAGAATATCAGCTTTCGTACTTTTGGGAATCAGAGTGCTAAAGCATAGGAACATTCTTTAAATTGTATTATGAATTGAGGATCAGAAAAATAGGGGGAAGAGAGGCTAAAGTGGGAAATGCTATCAGAAAAGTCTCTAATCCAAATCACAGTGCTCATGGTCCACAGAGATGTTCATCTCCAGAGGAGATTCAGTGTACTATTCAATCACCTCCTGCCGAGTCAAGAGACCAAGTGAGCCTCCAATACAGATCAGCCATGCTCAGCTCTTCCTGTGCAGCAGTGCCAGACTGCTCCAAGCAGCTGCCCCTTCAGCAGCTATTTCTCATGTGGAGTGATAATGGTTTTTCATATCCATACTTCCTCTGACTCACATTCAAGAAGCACTAACCACCTTCCAAAAGCACGAGAAGAGATGCTAATGCACTATCACTGATTTTTTTTAAAGTTTCTTATCTTCTTATTTCAGTGTCCTATCTCATTTGCCAGAACTGATTAGCATTAACTTTGAAATCTGCATTGGTATCTAGGCCTCAGAGAAACCATAAATGTGCTATATAATTAGAGGTTTCAAAAATGCTATCATCTAAAGTAAAACAGAAGCAAACTTATTGTATAGGAAATAGAGGAGCTATGGTCACTGTGTCTCAATACTGTTTTTAGAAGTCAGGTCTTAGAATAAAACTGTTACATTGTCAAAGCTGAAACTTCAGGAAAAATGTGTATCTTAGCTGGACTTTCAGCCAAAGGGATAGTTTGAACTTCAAGTTTCACAGTGTATGTAATGGACATTTTAGAAAAACCAAATCCCAAATTTATTGCAAAATTTGGTTCATCTGAAGAATCAAGGGGCTCTATATACATAACATGTTTGAGCCTTTATTGATGTAGTGAAGGTCTGAATCAAATACCATCATTGTAAAAGATAAATATGAGGGGAAAACAATCATTCCACCAATATCCTCTGGCAATGTGCCATATAACCAAATCATGGGAAAGAATACTGGGTCATGAACCCCACCAAATTAATATTTAATATGATAATTGAATTCAAGAATTTACTAAAACAATGGATTTCAATAGAAAGAATAATAACTAAGCATACTAGATGAAATGCATCCATATATTTTCTAAAATTACTGAATAGTAACAGAATTGGAATACATGCCCCGAACCAAACCTGAGCTAATCCTCTCTCTTATTCTTCCAAAATCTAGGTCTAGATTATAAAAGTAAAATAATTAAGGGCAGACTCTAATATCCTCTCTCTCTCTTCCTCAAGCCTACTGAAAGAAGATGGAATGCTGTGTCGAAATAGCTGGAATGTCATTTAGATGTTAGTAGAGAGATCTTCTACAATATGTCAACATTTAATCTTTTGTGGTTTGTGGGAATGGAAAAACAAACACCAAATAAGCCCTGGTATTTGGACTATGGAAGCTGGGGACATTTAGAAAATTCTCTCAGGAAGGCAATTTCGAAAAGACCAAAGAGCACAGAGAACCTAGGCTGGGAACAGGGTACTTGTGGCAAACAAAGCGTGCCATCAAAAAGGTTTTGCTCTCATCATAGAATTCAATGCACGTGGTCCCAAATGAACAGCTATATTTGTAGACAAATGATACATTTCAGAGAAATTACATCTACTATAGCTATGCAAGAGTTTCAATCTCACTCACCTAAGAAATCATGAATTTCAGTACTTTTTCACACAATCAATAAAAATTGTGGGAAGTGGAACTTGGGACTGCATATTAATCTTGCATCCAGCTCCTTGCTAGCTTTCAACAGCAACTATTCATCTTGTTGAGCTTATAGAAGTGATTTGTTTCATCTGCACACTCCATGCACAGCTAAATATAAAATCAACTTCTATTTAACAAAGTGGACTAACAGCATGAGGCCTATCAGAATAGCCTACAACCTTGGTGTAACAGTGCAAATGCCTGCAGCATGTCAGCACTGAAGCCAAGCCATTAGAATGTTGTTTAATAATGAAGCCTTATTGATAGGTTGACTAATAGGAATTTTCCATCTTAAGTTGCTGACAGACCTGGCTCTGGTTTCTTTCCCAAATACTACACCAACTATTCTGCTGTGTGTTAAAGTTGTGCAGTGACTTAATCCACTTTTTGGAAATCAAGTTAAAATTATCCATTAAGCAAATGACTCATTCTCATTGGCTAAATAAGGAGTGTAAATGGACTTCACCTTTCATGGAAATTTGATGCTGTTAGAGCACCTGTTTTACAAGTCTTCATCCACCCTGCTGTTACTGCCTTTAATAATGGCCTTAGACCCTTGACTAGCCTGAAAGTAGATTGGGATGTTGAACACCTTCCTGGAAGACTCTATTTGACTTGATAGGAATTATTATTTGCTACTTTCAGCCCTGGAGCAATGTTGGAGAGGAAGAGCAGATCACAACTATTGTCACCTCTTAAAACTCATCTGAACTTTTTAAACCCACCATGTCTCTCACATTCTCTAATTTACAGTGTAAGCATCTAATCTCACATGTATATTCATACGCATGCATGTATGCATGCACATATGCACGTGCACATGCATGCGCGCATGCGCGCGCGCGCGCACGCGCACACACACACACACACACACACACACACACACACACTACAGCCTTGATTTTTCTCATTAAAAAATGATGCTGTAGAAGCATTTGTAATTGGCAGCTATTGTCCAAAAGAAATGAGGATTTGTGGCAGGAGAGACTGGTTTCATGGTGATCACTTATAAGGATATTTGCAACTGATATTACAAAGCTAATAAGCAAATATTATTACAAAGCAGATATATTGTGTGTTTTCTGGGCAGTTTCTCTGCTGGTTTTGCCTGGGCTCACTCACATGGCGATAGACAGTTGCTGGAGGATCAGCTGGGCTAGTAGGTCCAAGATGCTTTATTTACATGCACTGCTGTTGGTGCACCTTGGTTACTTGTTCTCTGAGAAGCTAGAGTTGCTTCTTTATGTGGTGAAAAATATGAAAGAGGTGAAAACTAAATGTATTTCTAAGGGTGTCCCAAGTCTAAGTTCTACCCTTGGAATATGTACCCTGTCATTTCTGCCACATCTTGTCTGCCAAAGCTGTCACAAGTCCAATCTGGAACTAGGAGATGGAGCAATAAACTCCCCCACTGCATGAAAGGAGCAGCAAAGACATGTAGCAAGGTGTCAGAAGGGGGAGCTCATTCTGGAATGAAATAATTCTGTGGCCATACTTTTCAGTCCATAGCAATACAGAAGTTGAGGGAATTATTTCTTGGGTAAGGTGAACTACCTGAACACTCTCCTTTCTACAATGAAGTAGAAGATCAATATTGTCCCTTCATATTGTTTGCTATGCGGTGGCTCCACTATACTTCTTAGAGGTCTGGTGTGGACTCAAGAGGAATTAAAGTAAAATTATAACTCAAATCGCCTGTCTTTGGTTTAGGGTAGGAAATGAGCACATTGCACAGACCTTGCCACCTAGGGTGGGGCTTAATATAGATTTGTTAAATAAACAAATAAAAGAAGTGATGAGGTTACCACAAGGATACCATGCTGACCCTTTCTCTGGTTGTTTAAAATTTTCAAAAGCAAGGATCATGTTTATCAGAATCAAATTCAACAAAAATGTATTATAGAACCAACATTTGTCCATTAGGTACATCATCCCACTTTTATCCAAAAGGCCAACATGCCCAGTTCAATAATGTGGTTAACATGAATGGACGACATCTGAGAGGAGGACAAGTCTGAGGAAGCACTGCTCCAGTCCGGAATGCATTACAATCCCTCCAGTCTATTCTTCTCAGCTTCAGACTGACCATCAAGCCATCTCACCCAACACATAATTTGGATCAATTTCCAGTGCTATTTTTATGTTTGCATTTTATCTCCCTTCGTATTAATAGATGAAGAATACTAAGTTCATCTTACTACATAAGCATTCTATAAAATATTTTCTTTTATTTTGCCTTTCATTTTATAAAATTGATATTTATGTGATTTATATAATGGCATTATATTACTTAGTATGCTTAATCCTTGAAGATTGTCTTTCAAATCAGAAAAAAAGTAAAAAAAAAAAATCAAGAGGGTAGCTACTCAACTCAAGGAAAAGTAAACTTAAAGAGCAAAAATTTTTGTGTTAATTAAGGGAACATAAAACCTAGTACTAAAGGGGCTGAAGAAAGAGCAGAATACAGAGATAAGTTTTTTTTAAAAGAGAGATTTACCAATGGAAATTTTATTAGGATCATGTATGTGTCTGTGTGTTTGCTAAAGAACCTAAGACAATATATAACTTTTTAAGAGAATAATTTATATTGCATCAGTTATTAACTTAGATGTGTTTGTCTCAGGGAACTAGGAGATAGTAACATTAAACATTATAACTTAGAGAAAGTCATGTGAAAAAAACACTCTCAGGAGATTTTAAAATGAAGTAATGATTTGTATGCACTTGATTCACTTCAAACAGAGATTTACATAGAAATTTTCCTAATACCCCAGTATTGTTTATATTTCTTAAAATGTTTTTAAGAACTGGAAAATAAAAATACCTAGAGGTGATTGAAATGAGCACCTTAAGTTATGTCTAAACTACACTTATAAAATGTTCTCCTTGAAATGTATTCTTTTATAACAGCTTACTTTATCATTCTGGAGTAACTGAAGATTCCTTGTAGTTTTCTAGAGATACCCAAAGAGATGCAATTTGTTTAATTAAGTTATTATATAATGAAAATCTATAGGATATAGGTCTTAAGGAACAGTATATAAATCTCAAAGGCAGGAGAAACTATGGTTGACTTATCATCACCACCACCCCTTGTTCAAAAGATAAGGTAATAGTCACATATATCTCCTGCTGATCTGAGGAAATGAACATTTTTAGGGAGGCATTCTATAGATAAAATACTTACCTTCAATTGCAGAGTCCATTAGTTTTCCTTCTGATGATGTCATCTAAAAGTTTTAATGAAGGATTTTATAAAACTTTGTAATAAGGAGAAGAAATATGCCCTGGCCTTTATTAAATATAAAATGCATCAGTGTGTTAACAACTTGACCTAACAATATGGCTCCTGGCCTAAGCAGCATCTCCCAAGCTTCCAGTTGATTCAAATCAGTCAGAGGGCTTGTTTACCTAGTTCCTGTAGTTCCTGGGACACCCCCTAGAGATTCTAGACTTGGTTTTCCTGGAATAGGGGCTGAAATTTGCATTTTTTAAACAAGTTTTCAGGTGATACTGATGCTATTGATCCCAGAATTAAACTTTTAGAGCTACTGAGCTAGTCCCCCTATAACTCAAACGTTTTCACTGGCTTGACATTAGAATACCTAGAGAATGTTAAAATTATAACATTTGGCCTGGCCAGTGTGGCTCAGTTGTTAAACATCTACCTATGAGTCAAGAGGTCACATTTCGATTCCCAGTCAAGGCACATGCCAGAGTTGCGGACTCCATCCCCAGTAGTGGTTGTGCAGGAGGCAGCTGATCAATGATTCTCCCTCCCTCTCCCTTCTTCTCTGAAATCAATTTTTAAAAAAGAACAAAATTCTAACATCTGAACTTCAAGCTGGACTAAGTCTGGGTGTAGAAAATGGCATCTTAATGATTTCTCCAGTTGACTCAAATGTGCACATAGGGATAAAATTCACTGATATAGCTCAAAGCTGTTTGTGTGATTTTTTCCCCAGTTGGTTTGAGCTCAGCACACAAAACATCCCATTGCTTGTTTAATTGCTGTCCCATTACCATACCCCTAGTCCTCACACACCAGTCCACCTTTCTCTCCTCCCACTCTTAGCTTTCTCTCTTTGTGTTGCTTTCCCTACCTGTATCTTTTAATTTAGTGGCTTCCCCATCCTTGATTTGAGTCAAGTGACCTGAGGTTCAGCAGGGAAGTAGAGCCAGGGCATTAGTGACCCAAGAAGCCCCTCCTCCCCCTGCCTTATGCCAATGTGGTAGGCCGAGGCCTGCTGCTTCTTCTTGACTCTATTATTGTCCTGCCTTTGGCTTAGAAATCTAACTCTAAACTCCTGTGCTCTTGTCTTCATTCTGGATTAGATGTTCTGCTTCACATACAGTCAGTCAGTGTGTGTGTGTGTGTGTGTGTGTGTGTGTGTGTGTCTGTAACCACAGTCTAATGACCTAACCTGATTCCAGATTGCTCTCTGCTCTTGGGCATTTTGTTGTGGCATTTTGACTCTCCACTAAACTAGCTTGTTTTTATTTATTTTATTTTTAACCATGAAACCTTGTAATTAGGTGATGGATTTACTTATATTTATCATTAAAGCCTGGGTTAGAACTGGTCTGGAGCCATTTATTAGCTCATCCCTTCATTTCCTGAGCCACAATTTCTCATCTGGAAACCAGGGAGAATAGTATCCATAAAGCAGGACTATTGTGAAGACTTACTGAGGCAATATAAAATAAAACAAATGGAAGTATCTTCTTGTATTGAACCTGATACAAAGTAAAATCTTAGAAGCTGATAAAACTTTTTCTTATCATCTACCCCTCACCCCCAAAACAAAACAAAACAAAACAACAATTATTTCTCTCCTTCCCATTGACCAAATTGTCAGTTTTCAGCTGGGTGTGATCATTGTGGGTTGCGGGTATGCTTTAAAGTGGAAAAAGCATTTAAAATGTGTAAGGATGAACTGAATATAAGGAAAAACAAACAAACAAAAACATAGGAAAGAGGCTATTACTGCTTAAATCAGGGAAGAACATGAGCCAACACGGCAGAAGTGATGTGCAACTGGAGAAGTGTAACTGGCTCCTGAATGGTGGAGAGACCTGATTTTTAAAATATATTCAGAGATAAAGGGAGAGAAAGATAGAAACATCAATGATGAGAGTCATATTGGTGGGCTGCCTCCTGCACGCCCCCTATTGGGAATTGAGCCTGCAACCCAGGCATGTGCCCTGACAGGAAACAAATAATGGCCTTCTGGCTGACAGGTCAATGCTCAACCACTAAACCATACCCAGCCAGGCTGGGGAGATCTGAATTTTAAGCAGATACATATGCTAGGTATGTGGCTAAATTCCATTTAGCCCTCATTCTGAGCTTTGTAGCAGCATGCTAAAGAATTTACATATGTCACTTGAATTCAAGTCTCACTATAACCCGTGAATTTTTCTCCATCGAGGAGACAAAAATCTAAGCTTACAAAGGTTATATGATTTGCTGAAAGTCAAAGAGTTATAAACCTCAAAGTCAGTTTTTAACCCTCACCCTCACATTGAAGACCTGTGGGAGTTTATATTTGATATGATACTTGAAAGAGGGAGAAGGAGAGGAAGAGGGAGAGGGAGAGAGAGGGAGAGGGAGAATCTTTATATAGAAAGTGATAGAGTGAAAGCAGTACTTAAAATGAGGAGATAGTCTATATGGCTATATAGTTGACACTTCTTGAGAGGAATGGTCACCTTTTCATCATTCTGCACTGAGTGGCTGCTGTGACTTACTAAATGGGTAGCTTCTCTCAAGAGTCTAGTAGGGAAGCTCAAAGTAAATAAGTAAACAGAAAATGAATAAAACCCATGTTATGATCTAGAGAGGAAATGAACATGGTGATATCACAGAGGGAATGTCTGAGGTAGGGACACTGAACTGATTCACAAGGGTAGAGAATGAGTGAGCTATGGCAAAAGCTGGAACAATAATTTTCCAGGTGTGTGTGTGTGTGTGGGGGGGGGGGGGGCTGAATAAGGAAAAACCTTATTTTGTTCCAGAAACAGAAGTGAGTGTTGAGTGGATCACAAAGAGCAAGTATGTTGACATAGAGTGACTTTGGAGAAATAAGGCAAGACCCAAATTACACAAGATCTTGTAGACCTAACAGCAATGAAAAGTTTATATTAAAGAGTTTGAGCAGGAGAGTTATACCACCTCACTGTGTCAGAAAAAGATCGCGGTGGCTGCTGTGAAGAGAGGGCTCAGGGGAGAGAAACCAAAGCAGTAGTCCTGACAAGAAATGAAATAAACATTGTGAGAAAAACTTGTCAACTTAAGGAAGACCAAAGTTGCAGAGGACTAGAGAAGTAGGTTGAGGGATAAATATAGTGGAAATTCAGGAGTGCAACAACTCTGGAAAATGCTAGTGGGTTGTCAGAAATTCTCCTAAGGTAGAATAGCCAGGAGACAAGAAGATGAACCGAGGGCTGTCCCTCGGGGAGAAGATTCATGGAACCCACACACTAAGAACCAGAAGCTTCCAGCACATTAAAAACAAACCATATATTTAATATTTATTATCACTTTCAAATTTACATATGCATTGACTATTTGAATCCCCATGATACTCTGCAAAGTAGATATGGTATTTATCATTCTTGCTTGTAGCTGACAAAAAAGACTGATTTAACAGAAGTATGATGCCCCTAGACAATGGAAGGAATAGACAATTGTTATGCCATGATCTAAAGAGAGCTTTGTCCTATTTCTTTAACGAAATATTTGACATGTGTTAATCCTGCTGATAGATTTACTCACTTTAATACAACAGTTTCTAAACCAGTAGTTGTTGTTGATGACGAACCTGAAAAACAGAGCTAAATTGAGGATAATCCTTTATAATTTAACTAGGGGCCCAGTGCATGGATTCCTGCACCATGAAAGGACCTGTGGGCCATGAGGTTGTGCTGGGCACATGGGTGGATCTCTGCCCATCTTCCATGCCCCCACCAGGCCTCTCTTGTCGAGACCCCAGGGACCCTGTCTGGGTGGGTGTGAGCAGGTGTGAGCATTGTGTGTGAGAGCAAGGAGGACTCTGGAGCCCGGGAACAAAGAATTTTCAGTAACCACCAGAGGCTTGCCCTGATGACAGTGACTGGTGCCCTTCCTTGGTCTGGCACCCTGCTCATCTGCTCCACCATCCTGCCACGGCTGATGCCTGCCATGTTTCACACTCTGCCACCTGCTGCCCATGCCTGCCGTGTTCTGCATGTGCCCCCTGGTGGTCAACACAAGTAATAGTGACTGATTGTTTGGTTGTTCAGTTGATCCACTCTTTGAACTATTTGCAAATTAGGGTTTTAGATAGATAGATGATAGATAGATAGATAGATAGATAGATAGATAGATAGATAGATAGATAGAGTGATAGAGATGGATAGATAGAGATAGATAGAGATAGAGATAGAGATAGAGATAGAGATAGAGATAGAGATAGAGATAGAGATAGAGATAGAGATAGAGATAGATGAGGGGACTGAATCTCAGTAAATTCTTTTCACTCTCTAGTCCAACAGATATTAAAGTGTGGATCCTAGACAAGCAGCGTAAGCATCACCTGGAACTTGTTAAATTGCAGAATCTCAGGTTCTGCCCCAAACTTACTGAATCAGAATTTCAGGAGAGGGGAGGGCAGTAATATGCTTTTTAACCAGTCTTCCAGGTGGATCTGATGTAAGCTCCAGTTTGAGAATCACTGCTTTTCTTGACAAGGACAAGGGAGAGACAAAAGGCATGGGGGATGAGAAATGAGAGTAACGGGCTGAAAATGCAGATACCAGCACTCAGAGGTCTTAGAAGATATAAAAGAAAAAATAAAACAAATGCTTTGGGGAGGAGATGGATTTCAAGAGACTTCTGTTCTTGTGCAGCATTTCTGACTAGGCAAAATGCAAATTTCTTTTTGGCACTGGTTGCCTTTGGAATAGGCAATCGAAACCTTTAAAAGAAAAAGAAAGGAAGATAAAATTTCACGCAATCACATTTGTACCACATAACAATTCTCCTTTCCATTTTTGATAAGGATTTGCTGTTTGACTTGAACCTTGAATTATACTAATCTAATTATATATCTTAGAGTATAAGAGTGGATTGAACACAAAGAAAACTAGGTGGTCTTTCTTTTCCCTTGAACTAAGAAACCTAGTAAACTTGGTACCATAGCAGCTACGTAAATTCTGTGTATGTACAGTCGTTGCTGAGAAAACAACATCCCCATGGATGGAGAAAAAGGAACTCAATGCACAGTTAGAAAGCAGAGATATCATCAACTGTGTGGGTCCTGTTACTTTTTTTGTTTGTTTCTGGTTTCACCTCCTATCCAAATTCTGTGAGCTATTCTTGTAGAGTTCAAACAAACTCTCCATTTTTACTTGTTCAAATAGACTTTCGCTACTTAAGGCCAAGTCATTCCAGTTACCTAGGAGCTGAATAGCTAAAGTTTTACATCTATATTAACATTCATTTTGAAAGTCATGTAGAAGCCCATGTTGATGAAAAATTAAAAGAAAAAAAAACACACCTCATATTGTTTTGTCAGACAAAAAAAAAAATAGTCACCCACATCTTTGTTCAGTTTTTTACATCAGTCTTGTGGGCACTACTTATAAGAAAGAAATTCTAATAACTTTTCTCCATCTCTTATTCACATGAGTTGAAAATGGCCTAAGCTAATAATAAAGCTTCCAAATTTCCATTTCTTCAGCAGAACTTGAATGCACCTGGAACTCTCTTTCAAGTTAATAGGACCCCTAAATGTAAGCTGGCTATGCGAAGCGGCACAGAAAGTTGGCACTCCATCACAAGTGTTCTCTGTGTGCGAGCCTTTGGAAGGTGTGGTAGAGGGAAAGCAAGGTGTTAATGCTTAATGTTCAATTTCCTTCTTTAGTAGATTCAAACTGTACACACATGGTCTCATAAAATGCTTAATTCAAATTTCTCTGAAATTGAAAGGGCAGGATCCTTAATTATCTTACTTATGGAAAAACCTGTCTAAATATATATATTTTTTGAAGTGAGGATAATACATTAAAAGGTAAAGATGAGCATTTTTAAACAGAATATTTAGTAAAGTGTATCTCAATGGTTGATTTTCCTAAAAATATTACAAGAGCCTTTTGGTGTGTTTCTGCTGTTAGAAGCTTGGCACATCTGCCATGCATATAGCTAGACATCCAATGTGTGCTGGCCCCCTAAACAACAGCCTTCCTTCCTTGTGGGTAGAATGTCTAATTTTAAAACCCCCAAACAGGCGAGTCTTATGCTCATGCAAATTTGGAAACATTCTATGACCTTTAAAATGCATCCTTACACTATGGTTATTCTTCATTCAATGTATTTCATGACCCCTTTATCAAGCACCCGTTTCATGCAAAAGCATTGAGTTGGTTGAGCCTTTTGTGCCCAATGACAAAGAAAAATCTAAAAGTTCTTGAAGTTTAACAGAGTTGTGGCAACACTGATGGAGGAACAATGTAAGCACTTATGGGAATTAAAATGTGGAATGATAACTATTTTTATGACCAAGCCCCTCTGCATCTAGAATATCGGCACGTTTATTTAGCTGAGAATCTGTGGATTCCTCAGGAAGCCAGGTGCTCTGATCCACTTAGAGTGTTTAGTCAGCACTTTATATTTGATCACTATTTTTAAGAAAACAAATGTGAATGATGGACTGTCTTACTTGGTAATTAGGATTGTATTTATTTTTAAATGGCTGGTATTAGCTAACACTCAAGTAGAAACAATGAAATGAGCAAAGAGAGGAGGGAAGTTTGCATAGGATGGTTTTGCAGCCACTGCGTGGACCAAGGACCAACTTATAGAGGTTCAGCCTTCAAATGAGAGGGTTCGGTTTTCAAGTCTAAGTCCTCATGTTGTGCACAGCAGGACAGGTGAGAGCGGGAGAACAGCCTGTGCAGTCAGCTATCGGCCACACAGGAACTGCTTATGGGAGCACCAATTTAAATGTTACCCTGGTTAGCATGATTCAGATAATATGAGAGACTTTACACTGAACCCAGCCTCTTTTGGGTGATTTGCTTAACCTACTGCCACTTCCCTCAACACACACACACACACACACACACACACACACACACACACACTCTCTCTCTCTCTCTCTCTCTCTGTCTCTCTCTCTGTCTCTCTCTCTCACTCACACACACACACAGATACACACACATGCACACACTTGTAGGGTTTTTATGCAGAACAGTGGCATAACCACCAGTATATCTTGGAAAGGCTAATCTGATTACTCACCACTGAGAGTAACTAAAGGGGACTGAGGCTAGAACCATGTGTAGTAAATCATTTATTCATCTAGATTTGAGATAAAATAGACCTACACATGGGAAGTGGCAGTGATTATAGCGAAGAAAAAACATCCATAGGATTTGAATTCAGAAACTGGAGGGATATGTAAAAAAATATATGCGATAAAACTAATTCCAAGATGTGGGTTCTTTGGTTTCTTAAACCTTTCAAAAATCTTGGAAATCTGCCAGTTCCCAATTTTGCTTGCAAAACTGCATTCAATTTCTGCTCCCCTACTTTCTTTCAGCTGGTTGATCCCGGCTCAGAGATCTTCCTATGAACGTTGCAGACCTTGGTTCACTGAGATTTGTTTGGAGAGGCTGTTGTGAGAGATCAGAACTTTGTTTCATTTGTCTGAGGAAGAGGGCCTCCTGGACCAGGTGGGACCGGGTGCCTTGTTATTTCAGCAACCTTGGCTCAAAGAGAAAGAGTGTTTGGTTTCATTTCTCCCTCAGACAGGAGCTGTTGGAGCACTGGGAGGAAGCATCACGAAGGCTCTTTGTGGCCCTGACTACGAGCCTCTGGACCACTCAGATGAGCAGGGAGTCTGAGGCAAAGCCTCTCTGCCGGACTGTTGGAGTTTTCCAGTGTGGGCAGCAGCTTGCAGCTTCCATAAAGCTTTCAGAGGGGACTCACACTCGCTGCTATCCAAGTTGTCTTCTCGGGGGTAAATTCTGTGCTTTACAATTTGAATGTGCAGCTCGCAGTCATGAATAAAGGAACAAGGCTGAAAGAAAAAAAATGAGGAGATATGCAGATAACTGGAGAGAATAGACACTTAAATTCTCATGCATTAACTTAATAAGAAAATTGCCTTATAGTGAGAGGTCACTAAGCCTTCCATAGTTGCAATATTTTCTTTCTGCCAACAGATTCAGTGTTGTTTTTTGAAGCTTTTTCCATAGAGTAGCATGAGGCCAGCCATGTAAACCAAAACCACTGCAAGTTATTCCAACATGAGACAGCTACTTGGGCTTTTTTGGTGAAAAATGGTTGATATAATTAGGATCCATTTCTAGTTATTGGCATACCAGGCCAGGGGCAGAGGGCACTTTTCCGAGTGGGGAGAGAGGAAAAGCCAAAGGCAACTATTAGAAGAGACTATTATACAATTTTGAGCTAACATATGGAATCAATAGCCAGCACGAGCAGCTGTGCTCCGCTGTGGAAAAGTCTGAAACGGTGGAGTTGCACTGTAACCAATAAAACAAATTATTGACTAAAAGAGAAAGCGTGTGTGTGGAGAGACAGGGCTCCGAAGCAGAAGTAAGGGATGCATTTACTCTCAAGAAATAGAGTCCCAGGAAACAAACTGTGTCATGGTTTGCCTCTTGATTGACAGTAGGAACATAGCAGAGCCAGCGTTGAGAAAGGTCTGGACCAGAGTTCTGCGGTTAATTTCCTATTCCAAGTTCACTGGAGTGAAGCATGCTTCCCCTGCCAAAAGGAGAAATAAGCACAATGAGACTTTGCTAACATACTAAGCACCCTGAATATAATCTACCATCCAAGAGAAGTACTGAAACATCACAAAACATCTCAGTCATATAAGAAGGGGAAAGAAAAACAAAAAAGGGACCTGTATTATCCTAACAGTAATCTCTTTTGTAAGAACTCAGATTTGACTAGTGATATGTTTCACTACTAAGGGAAAACTACTCTTATTGATGCTATCAAAATAAAACATTAGTTTTATGTGTTCACATGAACATTTATTTGGTAATCAATTAGCTTGGATTATACTTCCCATGTGTGCCATGACTTCTGATGTATAGTATAATACCCAAAAGCTTATTCAAATATAGGAAGCTATAGAAAGTTTATAAACACTTAGGAGGGAATGAAATATACATTTCAAATATCATATATATTACTTCTAGGAAAAATAATGTATGTATACATCAGTACTCCATACTAAGTAACTGCTATTCTTTTTTTAAAAGAGTGCTTTTATTTTCTTTGTTACAGGGTTTGACATACTTTATATTCTTTATGCGTTAGCAGATAGATAGAGCATTTGCATGGCTAATTACTGAATGGGATATGCTCTGACTTATTCTATGCCTTCTGAGTGAGACTCGTGCCATGACAAGGCAAGAATTTTCACTCAAATGAGAACTGCATTTTTTTATTTTTTATTTTTATTTTTATTTTTAGCAAATGGGGTACTTCCTGTGCTTAAATGAGTATAAACCTCTGCACCTATGTTTAAAAACTCTGTAAAACTCAGAGGTTGTAATCACACTCTGAAGTGAAAATATTGCCCATGCATCCTTGATCCTTTCCATCAATTTTCTGTTGGTTTCTTGCCTGGAGCTATCAATGAGGAACCAATAAGCCCGAAAAATACTAAACACCAGAAAACTGGTAAACAGGTTGTTAAAAAATAATTGAAACTTCTATCTCCACTGCCCATTCGGCAACTTTGTTTGCATATAATTAGTCCTCATGGTGCAACTCTAGCTCATGGGTAGAGCAAGGTAAATAAAACATGTCCATAAAATAATAAATTACTTAAAGTGAAGATTGTGACTAGTCCAGGTCAGAGAGAAGATTGTAATCCTCAGTTTCAGATTCTCAATCTTGTCCTGGAAACACACTATGCCTAGCTCTTCAGGGCCTTGTGGGATGCTAAATACTTCTTCACCTTTGCTGTTAGAGTTAAGGATGCATTTGCAGGCTTGAAGTATTTGATCCCCTATTGTGCAGTGTCTGCATGTTTCACTGCCCATAAGGACAAATGCATCTAAAGGCCAGGCCCATCTCAGTGGGGTCTAGCACTGGGAATGTGGAACAAAAAATCCCAAGCATTTGTCCAAGTATACAATAATAACACATTCACAAAAGGCCCAGGCTATATTATTCTGCTCTTTCTTAGCTATGAAAATACCTGATGAGGGGAGGGCAGGGAGAAGGAAAGGATTAAGCTTCAGTAATTATTTTTGTGGGACATTTTGTGTTGCGTTCACAAGCCTCCTAAAGGCTATTGATTTTCCTATTAGTTTCACAAAATTTCAGTAGGTCTTCGGTTTATTTAGACTTTCAGAGAAGAATAATTAGTCACAAAAATGTTTTAGTTGCTCAAACACCTGGTGGTATAAACTGATTATTTTTATGCTTTTCAAATTCATGTATTGAAATCTGATCTCCAATGTGATGGAATTAGGAGCTGAGGCTTTTAGAAGGTGATTAGGTAATGAAGGTGGAGACCTCATGAGTGAGATTAGTGCCCTTATAAAAGACACCCAGAGAGCTCTTTCCCCTTTTGCCATGTGAGGACACTGAAGAGAAAGAGGTCTATGAACTAGAAAGGGGCCTCTCACCAGACATCTGCCAGCTCCTTGATCTTGGACTTCCAGCCTCCAGAATTGCGAAAAATATTTTTTTTAAATAAATTTCTTTACTAACCACCTAATTTACAGTATTCTGTTATAGTAGCCTGAATGAACTAAGTCCCCTAATATAGCATATTGTGTATAATAAAATTTCATTCATTTGCATTGTAAGTTCATTGATAATGAAGATATTTGAGGGGTCACCTACCAGATGACAGTCACTATGCAGGAACAAAATAATTTATATAATAAAAGCCTAAGCGACTGTTACAGAACAACCAGAACGATCAGTTGCTAGGATGTGCACTGACCACCAGGGGGCAAACGCTCAATGCAAGAGCTGCTTCCTAGTGGTCAGTGCACTCCCACTGGGGGCATGCCCCTCAACAAGAAGCCTGGCTCACAGCTGGCAAGCACAGCTGTGGTGGCAGGAGCTTCTCCAGCCTCCGCAGCAGAGCTAAGGAGCAGCTAGCCGAGCCATAGAGAGCAGCTAGCAGGCAGGCAGTAATGAGTGAGGGGTCCTGGACTGTGAGAGGAATGTCTGCCTGCTGGCTTAGGTATGATCCCTAGGAGATAGCGCCTAAGGTGGCAGGTGAACATTCCTGAGGGGTCCCGGACTGCGAGAGGGTGAAGGCCTGCTGAGGGACCCCCCCCCCCTCCCCAGTGCATGAAATTCACGGTAAAAAATATAAATTCCATCTCTGTCCTCGAGGAGTTTGTGAACAAGTTGGGCTAGATCAATGTCTGAAATAATATTAATTTATATTTGATTAATTTGTTTTGGTTTTCATCAAATAGATACACCAAATTTTGAGTGGGATGTCTTTTAAATATATCCTTTAAGCAGTTAAAATTAAAAACTAGTGTGTTTTTGTTTTGTTTTATTTTTGAAAAGCAAACTTTGGGCACTTGATATATATATCACCCATTTTTTAAAATATATTTTTATTGATTTTTCACAGAGAGGAAGGGAGAGAGATAGAGAGCTAGAAACATTGATGAGAGAAATACATCAACCAGCTGCCTCCTGCACAGCCGCCACGGGGGATATGCCCACAACCAATGTACATGCCCTTGACCAGAATTGAACCTGGGACCTTCTGGTCCACAGGCCGACGCTTTATCCACTGAGCCAAACCGGTCTTGGCTATATCACCTATTTTTTGAAGTGAGTTTGATGTCCTAAGGAATTGGGCATTGCTAAGTTAAGTGACTGCCTTTAGTCTGAGTTTTTCTGCAAAGCCCCCTCAGCACATTCCATACCATCTGAAGCTAGGACAACTTCCTAGAGAATTCATTTATTTTTTTATTGATTAAGGTATTACATATAAGTCCTTACCCCCCCATTGCTCCTCCCCTACTCATGCCCTTGCCCCCCCACAGGGTCTGTGTCCATTGGTTATGCTTATATGCATGCATACAAGTCCTTTGGTTGATCTCTCCCCCTTCCCTACTCCTTCCTTTGTCCCCCTTCTGAGGTTTGATGGTCTAATTGATGATTCTCTGTCTCTGGATATGTTTTTGTTCACCAGTTTATGTTGTTCATTATATTCCACAAATGAGTGAGATCATATGATATTTATCTTTCTCTGAATGGCTTATTTCATTTAGCATAATGCTCTCCAGATCCATCCATGCTGTTGCAAATGGTATTAGTTCCTTTCTTTTTACTGCAGTACAGTATTCCATTGTGTAGATGTACCACAGTTTTCTAATTCACTCATCTGCTAATGGACACTTAAGCTGTTTCCAAATCTTAGTTATTGTAATTTGGGCTGCTATGAATATAGGGGTGCATATATTCTTTCTGATTGGTGTCTTAGTTTCTTGGGATATATTCCTAGAAGTGGGATTACTGGATCAAATGGAAGTTCCATTTTTAGTTTTTTTGAGGAAACTCCACACTCTTCTCCACAGCAGCTGCAACAGTCTGCATTCCCACCAGCAGTGCATAAGGGTTCCTTTTTCTCCTCATCCTCGCCAGCACTTATGGTTTGTTCATTTATCAATGACAGCCATTCTGACAAGTGTGAGATAGTACCTCATCATTTTGATTTGCATCTCTTGGATGGCTAGTGACTTGGAGCATGTTTTCATATGTCTTTTGGTCTTCTGTATGTCCTCTTTCAAAAAGTATCTATTTAGGTCCATTTAGAGAACATCTTGCTGGTCATCCTACTTAGATTCCAAATCTTTTAAAATCAGAAACTCATTTGTTATGTAACAGATATTTAATGAGTAGTTACTGTGTCATGTGTGGTGCTTAATGCTAAGGATATACGAATGGACAAGGGAGCAACATAACTTAAAGTGCCTTGTTTATAATCCTTTACAGTTTTTGTAGTGTTAATACAAAATTAGAGTTTATTAATGTTTGATAAACTGAGATCCAACTCATTGAAAACCTTTGTAATTCCAGTCGTGATATAAGACAAGAAGGGGAGATGGTGAGATTCTTAAAAGTGTTATAGGGTTACTCCAGCACTACACTTGGAAGAAAATCTTCATCAATAGAAACAAAAGAAGAGGATTTTGTCTCCAACTCTTTTGTTAGTCTCTGACTTCTCAGGTCAAAGATTTACCCTGTTTGAAGCCCATATGTTGTACTTTCTTAACACTGTAAAGCAATGTAAGGGGCAGAGGGGAGGAAACTTACATTTTAATATGTTTTTAAAGATTTTAACTGTTCTCAGTGAAAACTAAGTCTGTCCTAATGATAAAGTGTCACCATTTTACTGATCATTAAAGCATTTATAAACATATATAAAAGTAAATTAAGTTCCATCTTAAAACTATGTTAAAAGAAAATTAAAAATGGAAACTATGTTGAACCTCTTCCTTCAAGAATACACCCTATGTCTTTACCTGTGCTTCTTCACGTGTAGATTTAGCAATAAAAGTATCTCTAGGGAGATGAAAATTATTTGTTATTTCATAGGATAGTTTTTTATATTTTAAATGTTTACATGTAAATATAGTTCAGCTGTTCTAAAATACAAGGACTTTGAAAGATAATACTATCAACAATCAATAATTTGTTTGCTGTTTGTCCTTTTATTTCAATAGCAACAATAGAATAAACCATGACAGCTGATCAGTATGGAATTTCCTAATGACAGGCAACTGGGAGAGTCTTATCATTAAAACATTGTCATAATTTGCCAAAACCGGTTTGGCTCAGTGGTGGAGCATCGGTCTGCGGACTGAAGGGTCCCGGGTTCAATTCCGGTCAAGGGCATGTACATTGATTGCGTAGGTGGTCGATGTTTCTCTCTCATCGACATTTCTAGCTCTCTGTCTCTCTCCCTTCCTCTCTGTAAAATATCAATAAAACATATTAAAAAAACAGAGCTCTTAAAAAATAAAAATAAAATATTGTCATAATTTAATCCATAGTATTCTTGAATTGGAAATTTTTAAAGGTATCCAGCCCCTTAAAAAGTTCTATATTGTTTTCATTCTCTGTAAGATAATTGTAACAGAGTTATGTGGGTCTTAAGCTCTTTTTGAAAGATCACCCAATTCTTATATAAAACTATTGAACTGCTAACCAGAAAACCAGTTACGTATGTGTACCAATTTGTTCACTCAGCAAATGGGTGCATAGTGATAGGAATACAAAAATGAAAAAGATGTGCTTGCTAATCAGAAAAGCTCAAATATTAGTGGGTGATGAATATTTAAATTGATAATTAATATCTATGATATTAATTTGTGTAGGAACTCTACAAATATTCACAGCCCTACTGTATAATATTTAAAATTAAAGGCTATTCTTTTTTTTTCATTCAAATTGTTACAAAAACTGGAGAATTACTATTTAATTAAATTTAGTTAATTATTTTGAAAGAAGATAATTTATTTTAAGATATAGAATTTTCAATGATTCATTGTTCTAATAAAATTTTCCTTTTTCAATATTTTAGGTCTACTTTTCATAAAATACAATACATATAAAACAATACATGTAGTATCTTGAGAAATTTTATTTATTTTAATCCATTTAATTAATTCACTTTATTTTATCATTGGCCAAATATCAGTTTAGTCAATTTTAGGCTGAGGTTCTATCTGCATATTTATAGATGTTAATTCAATACATTCTATATTATTAAGCACTTGCTATGTACACATTTCTGTGTTTAAAGCTGTGACATATACATTGATTCAGAAAGTGAACATTATCTATCTTCAAGAATTCTTTAAACTGTAAGAAGAAAGCACATTCACAGGCTTACAGTTAAAGGTGGATGATTACACACATATTTTTTATTTTGCTTTCTTGAAACTTCATTAAAATTAGTGTAAAGGAGTTGTTTTTTGAAAGAATAGGAAAAATAAGAAAGAATGAAAAGAAAAAAAAGAGGAAGCTAGAAATCAGATGATGAATAAATTAAACTTAGCTGAATCCTATACCAGCAATGAAGGAAAATCTAATAACTAGTAACATTTACAATAAATAATATCCAGATATTTCAGGAGTTTTTAGTACTATGTGCTAAAAGGGGGTAGAGATTTTTCTAAAATAAGAAAAAATCACTGAATGCTTTGTAAGAAGCAGCTCCAGCCATAAATAGACTCCTGCCAAATTTTGGTAGACTCCCCTCCTACTCAGCCCAGCAGACCCTGGGGAGTTATTCTTCATAGAGGATGAAGTAGTTTTTTTCTGTTTGGATGATTAAGACCCCATGGATAGTGGAGTTGACTGTTGGTAGCTGAAGTATAAAGTAAAAGTGAACATGTGCATATTGAATGTGTAGACTCCAGGCAGGCCTTTGTCAAATAGACTGGAAGCTTTTCTGGAGAATCCGACACTCAAAGAGAGTGGCTCTCAGAGTGGACAAGCTCCACCAGGTGGCCATAGGTACCAGTTTAATCCTCATTTTAAGGACGTTAAAATGAAATAAGGTCTAATAGATATTAGAGAAAAGCCACTGACATAGAATTTGGTGACTAATACAAACAGGGAAACAAAACACATGGGAAACCGAAATTGTGCAAGCAGAATAAATATTTTTCCAATAAGACATTGTTAATATATTCAGAAAGATTTGTGTGTGTGTGTGTTTTAATTATAGCAACTGTAAAAAGAACAAGATAATATTAAAAAAGAACAATGAAAACAAAGAAAAAACAACAAAAAGAGCTCTTAGAAATTACATTTATAAAAATTAATCAAAATGGAAAAGTTTAACAAAGAGTTATAAGGTAGTTAAAGAATTTCTACCAAAAGAAAATAATAAGAGATGAGATGAGTATAAAAGAATAAAATATAAATAATATTAGTTAAGCAGCTTAGTAAATTCAGTACTCCCCAAAATAAAGCTTCCAAACATGCAGACCAGAAAAAAATGGGGTAAAACAATACCAAAACATTTCAGAAAAAATAACAAGTCACACAAAAAGTATTGGAATTAAGAATGTCCTTGGGATAATCTTGATGACAGTATAGAAGCTAAGAAATAATGAAACACCATTTCAAAATTCTGAAGAAAAATAGTTTCTAACCTAGAATTCTATACCCAAGTAACCTACCCATCATGTGTAGGGCAAATCAAAGATATTTTCATGCCCAGAAGTCACAATAGCTTACCATGCTTCCTTACTGAAAAAATTTCCAATGCTTGTCCTATACATAAACAAAGGAGATAAATCAAGAAAGAGGGGTTGTGTGGCAGGCTGCTCATAGCATAATGTGGGAAATAGATAATATACTGCCTGCTAAGTTCACAAACTTGGGCATATTATGTTATCTCCATAAACCTAGGCTTCCATTTTAGCGAAACAGAGATAATACTCAATAACACAACATGGGCATTGTGAGATAAAATGAGATCATGCACAGTGCTCAATTGAGTTAATATTTGATAAATAATGATAATGTTAGCACATCATTGTTTTTCTTTATAAGCCTCTCTTTTTAATGTCCTTTGATGATTATTTTATTAGAAAAATTCCTCTAGTAAGCACTATATCCAGTCTAGTCAAAAACCTGGTTTCAATTTGAACTATCTCAATCTATCATGAGGATAGTATTTTAAAATGCCCCAATATAAGAGAATCTCTTGAAGTTATGTTTCTTTAATGAAAAGGGTAATTTACATATTTTTAAAATGTTATATATGAAATTTTATACTTAACTATTTTTTTGCTGTTATATTCCAAGTCCATCTTGTTTTCAACGACATCAGCAGTATATATTATACAACAAGCTCTCATACCAGCTTAATTTTTTTTTCAATTTCTGTTACTGAAAATATTATGAAACAACATCATGCTCAGAGCTGAATACATGTTTTTGTTATTCTTCTTTCGTTTTTAATTTTTTCCTGGAGCCTACTTCGATATTGGAAATGAAAATTTAATAAAAAAATATAGAAGCCAATGTGTTTTTCAAGGAAATTTAATCTTTATGTTATGATTCATTTCCATTTAAATCATCAAAATGTTACTTTATGGGAACCATTTTAAATCTAAGGAGACTCTTGTGCCATTTTAGCTATATTTTATTTTTATTAGAAAGTGCACTCTCTGTTGCCTAGTGTACATTTGCCATGCAGTTTGGGACAAGCCCCATTCTGCTGCCCATAAGGGTTCCAAACTGAGGAAAGTGGTTCCAGACCAGTTTGCATTTCATGCTGGTATACATTTCCCTTGGTGAGCAGTTTTACCTCACTTGATGAGTGAATTCCTCTTCCAAACATAGGAACTAAGAGCTAATTGTAAACTCCTTCTTTTGTCTTTACTTTGCCAGACACTCAAACACAGACATTCTTCATTCTCTGATAAATGCTTGGTGTCACTCCCTCCCTCCTGGGAGGTCAGGCACACAGTAGCTGGTCCAGCGACTCCGGAGTGTGCTCTGTCAGACTCCTGCAGGGCTGCCTGGCTGCTGTGCGTGTTAAGGAAGCCCTCATCTCTCCAGAGGCATCTCCCTCCAGGCCTTGGGGTGCTGATTTGAGAAGACCAACTACTCTGCTTCTTACACCTCTACCATCCCAGGGACTCAGAGAGAGGGATTGGTTTCTCCAATGTTATTTGTAAATAAAGCAAAAATCAGAATCACATGCGCTTGCATAGACCAGAGATTCTACCTCTGGAAATGGAGACATTTCAAGCACTGAATCATAAAGATCAAAGTACACTAATGGCTTCAACACTAATGAAAATTATTATTCTCCCTACCTCAGTTTCCCTCCCAGTAAAAAGGCATATACTGTCTTCTTTTTGTCTCATTTTAAATGCCTTTATAATAACTTTAAAATAAGAATTGTACTGTTTTTATGCTGCTTAATGGATTTTAAAAAATATTTTTTATTGATATTTTACAGAGAGGAAGGGAGAGAGCTAGAGAGCTAGAAATATTGATGAGAGAGAAACACCGACCAGCTGCCTCTTGCACACCCCCTACTGGGGATATGCCCGCAACCAATGTACATGCCCCTGATCGGAATCGAACCCGGGACCTTTCAGTCCGCAGACCGACGCTCTACCAGTGAGCCAAACCAGTTTCGGCTGCTTAATGGATTTTTTTTAAAATACTTTCATATTATTTCTCTATGTTTTAAGAGAACCTGAAAAACTATTTCTACTATAAGTTGGTTTAGTCAGCATGTTATCTATTGACTACTTCATTATGTTATACATTCGAATATGTGAAGTTAACCTATAATAGAGAAATTCTAAAAATATTTTGCATCATCAAATTATTTTAATATATTCAGTACAGTTTTATCACTGATTAAATGATCAGTGAAGAGGGGATTTCAAAGAGGAAGGGAGAGGGAGAGAGAGAGGAAACATCAATGATGAGAGAGTATCATTGATAGACTACCTCCTGCACACCCCCTACTGGGGATTGAGTCCACAGCCTAAGCATGTGCCCTTGAGCAGACTTGAACTTGGGTCCCTTCAGTCCACAGGCTGATGCTCTACCCACCAAGCCAAACTGGCTAGGCACTGAGTATATTTTTAAATGCTATTACTTTGAAAAATGGAAACTATGGAAGCTCTAGTTAATAATTCTCTTACCAAATAGAATTTTGGATTAGGTAGATCTTTCTTTTTTACTATTACTACTATACTGTGCTGCCTTAATAATAATAACAATAGCAACTATGGTAATAACCAACATTTGTGGAGTTTGCCATGTCCAAGGCCCTGAGCTAAACAGTTTACTTGCACCATCTTATATATCTGTCACAACATGATGGCTACCATTTTTTTTTCCAAAAAATATATCTTATTGATTTTTTTCAGAGAGGAAGGGATAGGGATAGAGAGTTAAAAACATCGATGAGGGAGAAACATGGATCAGCTGCCTCTTGCACGCCCCCTACTGGGGATGTGTCCACAACCAAGGTACTTGCCCTTGACCAGAATCTAACCTGGGACCCTTCAGTCTGCAGGCCAATGCTCACTGAGCCAAACTGGTTAGGGTGATGATTATCATTTTTACATTTTCTTTCGAATACAAAACTGAGTCCTGGAAGAAATTAAGCAATTGAATAGTTTGAATTATTGTTCTACAAGTATTCTTGCATGTCATAGGGATGTATTTTCCCTGCTCATCGAATTTGGGCTTGGCCTCAGAACTTACAATAGAACAGGGAAAGCTGGACTTGAAATTCATTGTCACAGGGTAGCTTTTCCTCTTTAGCATGTGTCATTGCAACAGCAGAGCTCAGGAGGTATGTTCATACATCTTGCATGCTCCCTGTGTGCCATGCACTGAGATAGCAGTCACAGCACTTACACCCCTTAACTTACCCAAGCCTCACAGCAGCTCTCTCTTACAGAGGAAGAAACAGAGGCATCAGGCGGTATGTATCTCAATAGTTTGCACAGCTATTAAGTAGTGGAACTGGCCTTAACCTCAGAAAGTCTGGCTCTGAAGTATACTCATTCAACTACCACATTACTGCTCTCAGAAACCAAGTCTTACTTTAAAAACAAGATCAGAATATGCTAAATTCAAGGCTGAATCTAACCCTTTTTGTGTGGAAGATACTATGAACCTCAAAATTACCCTCAGTAAAATGATTATATTAATGATACCCAGCAGTGAGGACTATTTTGACAAATAATTGAGATTATGCAAAAACATGTCAAATACATACTGAACATCTTAGCCATTATTGTTATATTATTATTATATAACAAATTTATAAGTAAAATCCTAGTGCAAAGTGCTCTCTCTGCTAATCCGAGGCCTCACTATGCTATGGGGCACATCCTCCTTCCTCCCCCATGTGACAGCTATAACCCAATGAATGAAACAGGTATCATTTTGTGCTCCAATCTTTGAATGATAAAATGGCTAACTCTGTTAGAAACCATTAGGAAACCTTATCATGAATGTCCATTCTTTATATATCCATGGAAACCCAGTTGGCTCCCTTGGCTGTGTTATCTGTGCTTTCAGCAACCCATTAAAAGACCAGCGAGTGCATCTGAAAGTTCTTTTGCTCAATCAATGAGCTTGTTGCCATGGCAGGCTAACACGAGGTGCCACTGATGATGACTTGATTTCCTCTCGCATCTGAAGTGGAAAGGGAGAAGACAGACTAAATGAAATCCCATCCATCTTAATGAAATACAATTATATTCTCCTTATTAATCATTTAAGAATCAATATGTCTCTTCTTGGTGAACCTCACCAGAATTTGTCATTCCATGCCAGGCCTCAATACATCTTGTCTTGTAGTGATTTTTATAAGTTCAGTCACCTGTGTCCCAGGGTAAATAACAGTGTTTTCTTGTACTGTGGAGAGCAGGCGGGAATGGCAATGACAGCGTGGATCACAGAAATCCCCTCTGAATGTTAAGCAGCCAGCTGAATATTGCCTGCCTTCACGTGCATAATTTAAAAATGTACTTTGTTTTATTTTTAAATAGCATGAAGGAAAATGGATTACCTTAGAGAGAGGCTTATTCTAGTAACATTAAGTGGGGAAAACTCTTGGGTATTCTTACCCATTGAATGCTATAATTTTGCATAGGCTTATTAACATATTGTATGTACAGATATACGTATAATCTTAATATCTTCTTAATAAATATACATGTAATCTTTATATCTTCTTAATATGGTTGCAAAACTAGAATTGACTTTATGCATTCTTTAGCTGCCTAATTGCTATTGTTTAATTAATGAGAACCACAAAAAAAAGGAAAGAAAAATAGGAAAAGCTAGAAAGAGAAAGAAGTAAAGACAGGAATTCAGGCAGGCAGGAGAGACAAGCAGATTGTTTTAAAGATTAAATTGGTTTTATGAGTGAGAAATGTATATATAGCATTAACACAGATTGGCTATCTTTCACATCTAGGGTACATAATATCTATATATTTATTTTTACCTGCTTGTTTATCTGTATCTTTAGGTATATAAACATTTTAACAGGACTAAAATCCTCTTCTATAATAATAATAATAATAATAATAATAATAATAACTAGAGTGTAATAATGTCTCCTGTTTTTGAAGTTGAAGCTTTACTTCAAGATGTGAAAATAACTGCCTCACATAGAACAGCCTTTCGTGCCGCTGAGAGGTTTCCCGAATGGCCCTCCTTGAACAACGGAAAGGCAGCCCGTGAAGCATGACGGCAATGCACCCGAAGTCAATAGACTTCCAGGGCAGTGCTGTTAAAAAGAAGCTGAAAAATCTGAAAAGATTGGTGCAGTTAGTTCAGCTACAGCTATCGCTCTGAGTAGGTGACTTTTATGGGTCCCATACTAGCAGCTCTTAAGGGCCTGTGAAATATTTCCCCTCCTTCCGCCTTGTCACTATTCCCACAGCACCAAAACTCACCATACCAGGGCACTAAACTGGAGAACTTAAATTGGTGAGGGTGAATTAATTCAATTACATGACTAGCCCATTAGTGACCCAGACCAAGGATGAAATCCAAGAAATGCATGAATAAAACAACACAGAATGCCTTTGACCTTTCAAATGCCTGCTGTGAAACCTGCCTTATTTTCCACAAAATATAAGCTTCCCATCCTCTCTGGACTTCCTGGCTGCAGCTCCCAACCTCCTCCCATGGCTTTCTCCCAATCCATACTTATAACAAGAAATCCCAAGACATGTGGGTGGGTAAGAGAAACATATTTTATCTCAGCCAAAGAAAGAAAAATAAGTGACACTCTAACATCTATGCTCCAGCCCATGTATTTATTTAATGAATAGGTTTTAGAAGTGACACTCTAACATCTATGCTCCAGCCCATGTGTTTAATGAATACCCACAACTCTCTTGGATTTCTTAGATTTCTTTGAATAAAAATATACAGCCCAGCCAGTGTGACTCAGTAGTTGAGTGTTGACCTATGGACCAGGAGGTCATGGATGAATTCCCAGTTGGGACACCTGCCCAGATTTGGGCTTGATCTCTAGTATGGGGTGATGGCAACAGATGGCAGCCAGTCAATGATTCTCTCATCATTGATGTTTTTTTTTTCTCTCTCTCCCCCTCTCCCTTCCTCTCTGAAACCAATTTAAAATATCTTTTAAAAAGATACAATAGAAGCTCAGTTTACTATAGCCCTCTAGTTGACAGTCTATAAAAGTCTTTACAAAAGAGACTTTGAAAATGTTACAAAAGGAGAAAGAATTGTCTTAGAATGCAGTGATCCTTAGAAGGACAAATTTGGAATAACCCTGTAAATGTATTCCACTGGGGTTTATAGTGAATGCACTGTAAATACAGTTGGGTAAAATCCTTTAGTGGACAGAGAAATGCAGTTATTAAATAAAATGAACATTTTCAAATTTTATTTTTGAAAGGAAAACTGATCCCTATGCTTTATACTCTTTAGTGGTTAATTTATCCTGCCATAGATCATATGTAAATGCCTTAATCACATGATGAGAGAAGTGCCATCTCCTGAGAAATGTCATGCTTGGAGGAAGGCTCTTCATCCCTTCTCATAGCATGCATGGTAATTCTTTTGTTGTCCCTAACCTTGGGAATGGTTACTAGCTTATTTTCTCTCACCAACTTTATGAGATAAGATATTGCAATTTATCTCTGTACTCCTGATACATATCATACTACTGAGCTAATAGTATAAACTATTAACTTTAATAAACAAATATATGGCAAATGATTGTACTCCATGTAAGGCATTGTTTAATATATGCTTTTTTTCATAATAGGCACCATCCCTGTAGAATGGACATAATCATAATCAGCCATTCTCTAAAGTGAGATCCCACACATTAATTTTATTTGTTTTTATTATAGACACAGACAATCATAAAATATTAAGACAAATCTAGATCATCACTCTCAATTAAAAAAAAAAGGAAATGAAGTTCCTAAACTCCAGTATCCAAAAAACTCTAAGAGACTTCTTATTTCTTATTCATAGTCCCAAACCTGTTACCTACTTTATTTGCAGGGTTATAAAACTACAGTTGGAATTGGTTTACCTTCTCTATGGTACCTGTCATCACAGCTAAAGAGCATGCGTTTAATCTACAAACAAATGAGTATCTATTTTCCCATTGTCCCAAACAATAAAGGATGTTTTACAATGGCAAATGGTTTAATGTGTTTGAATAGTCCCTTGTGCATCCATGTTTCACATGCAAGTCTTATTTATCCAGAGCTCCAACATCAAGATTAATGGGGAGAAAATCTAATTGTTTAGGATCAAAATAAAGATGCTTTTCAAATGCCAAAGGAAGAGACCAGGGTTATTCTACTTTGATGTTAATACTATGCCTTTTATAGTTTTCCTGTTTGTTTGTTTTCATCTTCCACTGTCAACATGTCACCAGATTTTATAGGCAGCTTAACACAGAGCAGATGTTGATTAAAAAGAGTTGTGGTTTGAGTGTGACATTAAAAAATAGCATCCTCTCTTGTCTAAATGCTATAGTCCTAATAGGTTTGATTTTTTTAACTTATATATAAAAAACAATAAACATACATATTATCTTAACTGGACCATACACAACTCAATAGCTGGACCATGAGTAAGGCAAGTTAGATTCATATTTCAGTATTTCCAAAAAAAGAAGAAACAATTTTCTACTTTGTGCAAATAGCATTTGTTTCTTGACCTCTTAGCATTTTCATTAGCTGTATAAACATAACTGGTTTAACCATGGTAAAAATAATACTGAATGCAATTTTTAAACCATCCTTAACTATACTTGTAACCAGGGAGTCCTGTTCTCATGAATGATGGCATACCAAGAGCAACATTGGGAAGCAATGACTCTGAAATAAATGTGACAAAGATAAAAGTAGAGTTGGACCTTCAAAAGAAAAAAAAATATATCCATGACTTTATATAGACACCTTCCTGCTGGAATTAGTGGCTGTATTTGACACAATTGACCATTCAGGTGCTAGAGGCACTTCCAACTGACTGAGCCAAGAAAATAATGCATTCCTACTTTTGCTGATACAGGTTTGAAAGCTTTGATAAGTAGATGAGATAAGATACTTGACCTCAGTGACCCATGACACCAAAGTAAATGATTGAGAAAGGCAAATTTTGTACACTTGGAAACAAACACTGCGTAAGGACCATAGCAAAGTGCTCATTTGATCAGTTTACTTTCAGTGCCTGACCCTAACCCTTATGCCACATACTGTACCTAGAAATGTTCCTCTGAACTCAGATCTGTGGATAGAGTGTCAGCCTGCAAACTGAGGGGTCCTGGGTTTGATTCTAGGGTCACGCACCTCGTTTGCAGGCTCCTCCTCGGCCTGGGGTTCGTGCAGGAGGCAACCAATTGATGTGTTTCTTTCACATCAATGCTTCTCTCTGTCTTTCCCTCTTTATTCCACTCTGTCTAAAAATCAATGCTAAATTATCCTTGGGTGAGGATTTAAAAAGAAAAAAAGTGCCTTGAAGTTTTAGTCAGTCTGAACCTTTATAGATAAGGATTGGGTTTTCAATTACCTGAAACTGCACAAAAGAAAGAAAAAAAGTGAGGTACCTAAGTAGAAAATTTATGGACTTTGGAAAGTTAGAAGAGAATCTATCTTCCTGAGGAAAATGCTGGCCCAAAGGTCCTTTGTAAAGATGTCTCTACAGCATCTAGTGAAGACTTCAGATGGTGATTCATAGAGCCCTAGAAAATGCAGCAGGGACTCTTTTGCATGTGAATGTATAATGTTTGGGGGAAAGTCCCATTAGTATTATCAGAAATCCCTAAAGAATACATGATGACCCCAAGATTGTTAGAAACTACAGAAATTAAAGCAGACCCAATATTTGCAGAAGTATCCCAGAAGAAAACACACTCCATCACCCAGCATTTACATTGTGTTTTAAAGGTTTGCTGGTTTTTTCATAATTCAAGTAACTGATGATACATTAAAAATATTAAAAGGGAAATTACAGTATTTTAAGTATTACAGATCTGTACTAAGTATAGCAACTTGATTTTTAAAAACAACTACAATATTACTTAGTAAATATTTTTCAGTAGTGTGAACCAATTTGGACTATATGATGGCATTTGGAAGTAGGGTGTCTTGGAGGTGATTAGGTCATGAGGGAGAAGACCTCATGAATAAGATTAAAGCCTTTGTCAAAGGAACCCAGAGAGTTCCTTTGCCCCTCCCACCACATGAGACACAGTTAGAAGGTAGATATTTATGATCCAGAAAGTAGGCTCTTGCCAGACACCAAATCTACCAGTGCCTTCATCCTGTACTTCCCAGCCCACAGAACCATGAGAAATAACTTTCTGCTGTTCATATGCTATCCAGTCTGCAATATTTTTGTTATAAAAGCCCCCAAAGACTAAGATATATGTATTTTTTTCATTTATCATTACCAAGTAATTGTCTTCGAATAAATGCAGGACTCTCTATGAGCATAATGAATAGTCACATAAGCGGTAATATTTAAGAGGCATCAAATATCTCTTCTGCCACAACCAATCTATCACATCTCCACCAGGATTCCATTTACACTTTAGTATTCCTTCTGAACTAGGCAGTATTTTCCACAGTTGGTTTTTAGAAATACAAATCTACAGAAATTCATTTAAGACAAAGAAGTTTCCTGTCAAGTATGTTTAAGAAACTCCATCTGAAGATTCCCAGTGTGCATGCCTATATTAAAGGACCTGACAAGTCCTGTAGACAAAAATATTTCACGAAATTTAACCCATCATTTTTAAATCTATTCAAACCACTTATTTATTTATTTTTATTTAGAGAAATGCCTAATACCGTATATGAAATGATGCAAAAAAAACAACAAACACACACACACACACACACACACACACACACACACACAGAAAGATCCTGATAAAATGTAAACATGTTGTGTGGAGAGTGGCACTAACTTATACCAAAAGTCTTCACTTTGTCAACAGGTCCTTGGAATGGCAGGGAAGGATGTATAATGAAACCACAATTTTATCACAAGCTGTTGGATATAAACAAGAGTTCGATTGCTACAGCATCTCATCAACGTTACAGTGAAATGACCCTGAAAAAAAGGATTTATTGGAGAAACTGCTATAGCTATGAACACTTTTTAAAGCCACAATGCAACACACTGAGAGCGAGTGATCCTGAGAGAAAAGAAGTCAGTCCTTGGTTGATGTTAATCATGATTCTCCTCACAGAGCCTGGGGGAAGACGTGTGGCAGTAATTCACAGGCTTAGAGGGGCAGAGAATCACCATATGCATATATGAACCATGCAGACCCCTGGGCCCGACTCTATGCACCCTGATCCAGAAGCACAGTGGTGGTGCTGGGAATCTCCCATTTTTAGGAAGCCTACAGATGACTTAGAAGTAGGTGATGGGTGGATAAACTTTGAGAAACACTCTTTGTAGGGGGAAGTGGAGGGAAAAAAGGAAACGATAAAGAAGAAAGAGCAAGGGCTGAAAGCAGCTGCCTTGTTTTTTCTACTGTTCAGAAAGTTCACATAAAACTTTTGTTGGGCCCATGGAAGCTAATTGGGATCCTTGCCATTGTCTGTCCAAGTCCTACTGGGCTGCTTCACACTGTTCAGTGCAGCCTCAGTCATGGGTAATCATTTCCAAGAGGATACAGAAACGCTTACGTGAGCCAATTTATTGTTACCAATATTTTCATTTAAGCACTTTGATCAATACCCAACAACTCAATTAAAGCATACAAATGCCTCCCCAGAGAAGCCCACTAAATATCCCCCCAACTTCTTTTCTAAAGCTTATTTAATTTTTTTTAAGAAAACACAACTTTCTACAATGTGTGTATCCTTCTGATTCTGGTTTTAGAAGGGAAATGAAATTTGTCACACTGCCATACATCATTTCCCTCGCAGTACAATGTCCCATCTGTGTGTCAAGTACAAAAGAAAAGCATTTTGTGAAAAATTGCTAAAGAAGTAATGATTTTTGTCCTCAACTCTTTGTTTTGCCTTTCAATAAAGAAGGCGACATGTGCCACAAATGATGTATTATTGTTTAGGTACAACCCCAGTAACACAGTGCATAAGCAAAACCATGTTTCACAGCAGAGAAACTATAGTTTACTGCCCCTATGGCCCTGATGAGAATATAATGTTCTACAGTTTATAAATGCTTTGAGGTCAATACATATTTGCTTCAGCTTGTTCATCCAATGAGCAGGGGATCCAAAAATATATCAAGCTTTTAGACAGCTCCCTGGAAGCTGGACTGAGGCAGGAGTGATGGAAACGTTCCATGGAAACAAACCCCTTTGTCAGCCGGAGATGAGATAATTAGATCCAGGTAATACATTGGAGCCCCAACAGGGAGCCGCCACGCAAACATGCCATCTTTATGGGCCTTGCTTGCCCCGCACAGCAGCAGTGGCCCAAGACAGTAAAGCACAGAGGGATTCACTGATGTCCGGCAACGCCCCACTGTCCCCCCGTTGCCCTTGTTATCAGGAGACCTTTCCTCTTAGGGAGCAAACCAAAAAGGCAGGACACCAGGAGAGCCTCTCTTCAATTACTTTTCTTCAGTCCTCCACCAATATTTTGTTTTCTTTTTCTTTACGATATGCCTTTAGTAATATACCACTTAGATTCACCTGAGACTCTATGCATTTTGAAAAATCCTCTATCTCTTATTTAAAATGGCTCTCATGTTGGGAATGCTTGCAACCTGCAGACAGAAACAGTCACTTGTTGCAACTCTGAATTGAGTATAAAAGACCATTTTTTCCTCTCATAATGATTTCAATTGGATAGTTATCAGCACTGTACCAAAGTAGGGATACAGAAATAAAAATGAACACATTCAAGTTGGGGAAGATTTTACAATCATATTTTGCAAGTAATAAATTTATTGTGTCTTTAAGAAGCACAATGAAAGAAGAGTGCATGTGCTTTCCAGAAGAGAAATAGGGCCTGTTTGAGAAATCAGGGACTGCTTTCCTGAGAAAACCTAAAGATAAAGTAAGACTTAGGATAAGGAGGAAGACTGAAAGAATGATAGCCTTTGGAATGAGGAAACTCATCTTAACATAGGTAAATCCATGTTTAAAAGGCAGAGAGGTAGGAAGAGCTGGCACTAGCATCACCACCACCTTCATTATCACCACCAGTATAACTAATAGCATTATCAATATTAAAATTGTGGTAAAGCGACTAAAAGTCATCTCTAAAACTTAATATTCTCTTGAAGGAGAAGTGTTGCGGTCCCAATTAAAAATAGGAATAATTTTCATTTTTTTATGTTTTAACTTGCATAGGTTAACTTGGCAATGAGTGGCAGATTGTATATTTTAACCAATTAAATCTGATTTCAAAATTTGTAAGCTCATAATATTATTGTACTCATTTTGAGTACAACAGGTTTCTAATACTACTTTAAGTGAATATTATTGTATTTTAAATCTCAAATGCCAACCAATGTTGCATATTTAAGACATTTATTTAACTTCTTCATTACTATTATTTGATTGGAAAGTTTTCTGTAAACTCTTTCAAATGCCAAATATAAGGAGTTTGACATCACTAAATAAATGTGAATACATATGCGTTGGATATTGTGAGTTGCAAAACTTAAAAAATATGAACAAGATTGTGTAAAAATATAAAATGTGTCTTATTAATTGAACACTCAAACACATAATTATACATAGAGAATTTTGAAAATGATATATTACATAGGATTCTACGCAGGACATTATCTGTAATATAATGGTATTTATTGTTTTTAATTGGATGAGACCTGGGAAAGAAAGTGACTCATTTATGACCATTTCAGTTTGAAGATTTATGACAATTTACTAAGCACTTTCCATGTCTTAGACTGAGTTTTACAGTGGGGCTGAAAAGCCAACTAGAATGAGGTCTCTGCCCTTGAAAAGTTTATCATCTATCATAGAGATAGAATGAATTAGGACAACTTCTTTAAGATGTGATGTTAGGATATAATTTGCAGCATGCTATGGAAACAGAAAGAGTGGACATGAGAATTTAACCAGAAGGGGAAGAAAATTTCATCCAAAATTTCTAGCTTGAGTATGAATGCAAGAAAGTTCATAGAGCTTAAGGAAAGAAAGCAGTCTTATTGTGTTAAGGCTTGAAGAAACACGAAAAGAGGAGAAGGACTGCACAGATAACAAAGGCCTGAACAGGGAAGGTTTTAGACACTCTGTATTCACATACAGAGAAATATGACAAGTTATAAGAAATATAGAGAGGTAACATAAATAGGATTCCATATTTTTTATTTGAATGATTAGGTAGAGAGTGGTACATAGGAAAAAAAGAAATATATTTAAGAACAAAATCATAAAGGGTTGGTGGACATTTATATTTTATGAAGTTTGGATGCCTGTAGGACTTCCAAAAATACATCAAGCAGGCAAGTTACTATATTAATATTAGTCAAACATCTATGGGAGAGCCAAGATACACACAGAGCTCTTGATTTCCAGTTTACTATTCATCCTAATATAATTTACTATCTGCTAGGGTCACTGAGGTTTCCCCTAAACTGCTTTTTGAGAGCTGGCATTAGAGTGTCATCTAATAAGACAACAGAAATAATATAATGAAATCATCACTTAGCTCTTACCCATGATGAAGACTGAAAAATAAATAACTCAATGTCTTTTTAAAATCAGGACAGAACCTTTTAATACTCCAGTGTACCAATTAACACTAAAAAATAAGTATATGAATCTACATATAATCCAGCTCTTAGTAGCGTTCCCTTCTCTTTCACTGGTCCTTGAAAACATCTCCTCCAGACTCCTCACTCTCTACCAAAAGCACCTCGCACCTTAAGACCCAGAGTGATTTAGCTTTAATCATTCAGAAGGTGCTTGAAATGTAGAAAAGGGAGGCTGCCTCCTCCGTTACCATCAATGCCCATAAAGTGGTTTCCCTAGATAAAGGGGGTGTTCTCTACCCCAGGAGGAGGCCGAGCAGGTGATCCGCTGGCCTGTGCTTCGCTTCCCTCCCTGGGGTCCAAGCTTGGTGACTGCAGTCCAGGGTTATTTCTGACACCGGGCCCTGCCTTTTCCCTGTGCTTACAACAGATGCTCATCCTGTAGCTGTTGATACAATCTGTGCATAAACTGAGGCTTCATGAAAATAAATTGATTGAGATGGAAATCTGTGAATTTTGTAAAATTGTGTATTTTTGACAAAAGCTATATTATAAAAGGACAGAGCAGAGATATGGAATAATTTATAAGGATGATCCCAGGGGATAGTAAATAAATTACAGAGTAAAGCCTGAGCCAAACTATCTTCTATTAAAGTGTCTTCATTGTTATTCGACTGAATCTCATCTCTCTCCCAAGTGGGAACTATTTGCACAAAACAAAAATATTAGAAGTAGAATCCTAGGCATTTGGGCAGTGAAAGAAAACCTTGTTAAAACTTGGGAGTAGAGTTGGCTTTAGGCAAAATTGTCAAGATTCTCTTTGTCACCTTTCTGCATCTCTCTCAGTTCCTCTGTCTTTTCAAGCTTTCCTCTCTCTCGGATGTCTTCATTCTCCCAGTCCAGTATACCTGTTATTGATTAGTAATTCATTTGGCATTAAGTGCTAGGCACTAGGTACTGGGAACACATATGCATATGCGTTCAAGCCTTCCAAGAGCTTCCATCAACATGTAAAAACCCAGCTATGCTGAAAAATACAAGAAAAAATGAAACAAAACAAAATACACATACAGAGAAATATCAATAAAGCTCAAAGGAGCACAGAGTTGTCCATTGTGGTGTCAGGGTTATTTTTGTTATTTTGTGTTTGTTTCCTTGATTGCTTTTCATTTTTTATTTATTTGTTTTGTCACCTTGGGCTGGGAAATGAGCCTCTAAGATGAAAATAATCAATCTCCTTTCTCATTGGCTTTCAGATAACTGAAGAAATACCCCTGGGCTTATAATCAGTGGATTTGCCTATCCCAAAGTAATAATTTACTATTTTTATATCTTTAAATATTTCAGCATCTTATGCAAGCAATAGACTTTGTGATTCTTCACTCAGCCAATCAAATAGCCTGGCTAGCACAAACACACACACACACACAAGAGGCCAACTAAAAGCCAGTAGAAGTCCACAAGTATACAAGTTGTTTACTTGCAACAAGTGTGATTGATATCTTTATCTAAAAATAACTTATAGCAATTAATTTTTAAAATCACTCACATTTAAAAAATAAACAAGATAAATATAAAAGGAAAATAATAAACAAATGCAATAACTAAACATTATTTAAATTTAGATTTAATGCATTAAATTTAACTAATAAGAAACTCTATTCACTTATGAAACCTGAATAGTTTTTTAGACCATGCGAGAACATTAAATTTAATATCACAATATAAAATTATTGTGATATTGTATCCTTCTCACTCATACATCAAAACCCACATGATATATTTGTCCCATTTCTGGTGGCTTTAGATGTAATTATTTGGCTAAGGGGATGTCAGCCAGTTTCCTCTACTGTAAAGTTGCTATTTTTCCTTTGTAATTAACAAATGCTTCATAGAGCAACATTTTGATATGTTTAGAAATGTTTGATATGTAAATATGTATCTCATCAGCATCAGCCACTAGTGTTAGCATCCATTTCCTAGTCTGAATCAAGTATTTCTATAATGGTTGTCCTAAATGGTAATTTTCTAATTGCATTATTTCTTCTAAATTTATCAGTTGGCACTCACATTTTTAATAGCTTTAATGTACATATATGAAATATATAATGAAAAACATAATACATGCTCTTAAAATTATGAATGAACACATCTTACCTCTTTAGCTGTTATATTTAGAATTGAGAATTATTATTTTGATTAGCAAATTAATTGACTAAAATGAGATAATTCAGTCATTTAACTTCCATTACACCAAGTCATCTATTTGAATCCCATCTTCTCTTGATTGTTTATGAGATTACTTACTTTTTATTGTTTAAAGTATTACATTTCTCCTTTTTTCTCCAATTAACCCCCCCAACACTCCCACCTCCCCAGTGTCTGTATCCATTGGTCATGCTAATATGCACGCATGTAAGTCCTTTGGTTGGTCTCTAACCCTCACTCCTCTGCCTTCTCCCGGAGGTTGGATGGTCTGTCCAGTGCTACCTTGTCTCTGGACCCATTTTTGTTCATCAGTTTATATTGATCATTATATCCCACATATGAGTGAGATCATGTGATATTTATCATTTTCTGGCTGGCTTATTTTATTTAGCACAATGCCCTCCAGTTCCATCCATGCTGATACAGATGGTAAAAGTTCCTCCGTTTTTATAGCAGTGTAGTATTTCCATTGTGTAGATGTACCAGTTTTCTAATCCACTTACCTGCTGATGGGCACTTAGACTGTTTTCAGATCTTAGCTATTGTAAATTGTGCTGCTATGAACATAGGGTTGCATATATCCTTTCTGATTGATGTTTCTGGTTTCTTGGGATATAATCCTTGAAGTGGGGTTACTGGTTCAAATGGAAGTTCCATTTTTTAAAGGAAACTCCAAACTGTTTTCCACAGTGGCTACACTGGTCTGCATTCACACTAGCAGTACATGAGGGTGCCTTTTTCAACACATCCCCAGCAACACTTGTCATTTGTTGATTTGTTGATGATTTCCATTCTGACAGGAGTGAGATGGTACCTCATTGTTGTTTTGATTTGCATCTCTCCAAGGATTAGTGACTCTGAACATGTTCTCATATGTCTCTTGGCCTTCTGTACATCCTCTTTCTAAAATTATCTACTTAGGTCTTTTGCCCATTTTTGATTTGATTGTTTATCTTCCTTTGGTTAAGTTGTAGGAGATCCCTGTAAATTTTGGAAATTAAACACTCATCTAAAATACCATTGGCAAATACATTCTGCCATGCAGTGGGCTTTCTTGTTGTTTTGTTAATGCTTTCTTTTGCTGTGCAGAAGCTTTTTATTTTGATATGGTCCCATTTGTTTAGTTTCCATTGCCTTAGGAACTCTAAGCTTTGCCCTGGATGAAAGGAGAAAAGAATTTAAGGTGTGAGCAATAATTTCTAGTTCCAAGGCAGAATATTTATAGCATGACAACAACCAAGGAGTAACTGACAAAAGCAGCAGCGGCATTTGTATTTAATTTATTTTCTAGACTCAGATAGTAGTGCTTGGGTCTAAGTTATTGCAAATGCTGTGTAAGCAACATGACTCATGAACTCCCAGCTGCTTCTTGCCTATATTCTGGGAGACGTAAACCTGCATATGGGAAGTATACTGGGGAAAATACATTGGAATGTAATGGAAGCTACAGTTTTACAGTGAGACTAGAAAAGTCTTGCTATGTTAGCATAAGATGTGGTCCTGATATTAAAGTGCTAATTGAGAAAGTGAATACTACCTGGTGCAGTTCTGTGTATTTCACTCCTTTAATGAAGTCAGGACAAAGTGATGACTAAAATCTGACCACACACTCTTCTGAAATGTCCTATTCTCTCATCATTCTGGTCATCCCAGAGAAGAGATCCCAGTGTGTTGTTTTGTTTCCTTTCACCATATTATTTTGGGTGTTAATGGTATAGATATGATATAAATAGGGTTAGGGATATAAACATTTTAATTGATTGTTCCTTTTAAATGTTTGTTATTTGAAGATGGGTTCATAAAGTTCATCAACATAGGTTCATTGTATAGAATGATGAGGCAAAGGGGTAAGAGAGTTCTAGAACAGGAAGGGCAAATAGATGCCATCTAGTACACCTGTCTCACTTACAAAAATATTAATAATAATGAATTGAGGCTCAGAAAATGAGATGTATATAATTCTTGACATGAAATGGAGGTAAGAATTGAGATGCCCTGCCACCTGCTACAAGACTCAAAAACTGCCATCCCTATGGCTCATCTGAACCAGGCACATCACATCTCTGGGACTACATTAAGAAAGTCCAGCTTTATGCAGAGGTGACATATAAAGCGACCAATTAGGATTGTCATATAAAATGAAGGATGTCTGGTTATATTTGAATTTCAAATTAAAATAAAAATTTTTAGTAACCTAAATATTTCATGGGACATATTTATTCTTTAAAAATTATTTGTTGTGTATATGAAACATAAAAAATAAAATGGTTACTAGTAATAGATTAGTTCAAGAAATTGAAGATCACGATTTGAAAAAACACTATGTTAACATTAAAAGTTATGTATAGAAAGATGAAATGTTTAAAAATATATTTTAATTGATCTCAGAACACAAGAGAGAGAGAGAGAAAGAGAGAGAGAGAGACATCAACAATGAGAGAGAACCATTAATGAGCTACCTCCTGCATACCCGAGCCTATAATCAGGCATAGGCCCAGACCAGGAATCGAATTGTGACCTCCTGATTCATAGGTCAACGATCAACCATTGATCATCCCACTTACATGTGGAATCTAATGAACAACATAAATTAATGAACAAAACAGGTGCAGAGACATGAAGTTATGGAATAGACTGATGAATATCAGAGGGAAGAGGGTAGAGATTAAGCAAGTAACATAAATGCATATATACATAACCCATGTACACAAATGTTAGTGTGGAGAAGGCCTGGGGGGGGGGAGCAGGGATGGAGTGAAGCATGTCATTGGGGGAGAAAAGGGGACATCTCCAATACTTTGAAAAATAAAGACAGCTAGAAAGAAAGAAAGATGAAACTCAACTAGCTCAGATCATTTAAATGGTAAGAGAAAAGTTTATCATAATTATTTGCAATTATTTTATTAAAAATCTTACATCCAAAGAGTGGGACTATTAATTATTTTTAGCTTGTTGTTTATGATTTTAAATTTTCTACAAATACTTTACTAGTCAGAAAAATCTTATAAGTGTTTACTTTATGAATTTCATCAAATAAAGAAATGAACTTAATCATACTATAGGCTTGGAAAAGTAGAATTAGAGCAATTGGAGCCTCAGTCATTCACAAGTACTAAAAATAAGAAACTTTAATTTTATAGTTATATGATACGCTGAAGTTGTAAAAGTTTAATAGCTACTTTAGAATAGAACATTTTCTCATGCTTGCAGATGATGATGTAAATCTTACTCTGGGGTCTTTTTACTTTTCTGCATATTTCTCATGGCGCCTAATAAATTGGTCACAGCTAAACACAAATAGTGTCTTAATGTTATAACTTTAATACAACTTGATTCACAGACTGTTCCTAAGCACACAGAGGATAGATATAAAGATCAGAATTTAAATCATGCCAATTTGTACATAGGGGCATGTGAGTTGGTTAGAAGTGTTACCCAAGTATGGATGGGAGAGTCTTCTTTTAAACACTTTTCATTCAGAGCAACATCTAATTTGAATAAATCCGAACTTATCAGAGAGTAGAATGGGTGATGCCAGGAAAGAAGGCAAAAGAAAAGCAACCCCTCTATCCAAGTAGGTGGAGAGTATTTATCTTTAGAAATAGGAAGTTATAAATGAATGCAGAAAAGATTAGCTAACCATTGGCTAACTCTCTACATGGAAACAACCAAGTCCTATTAAAATAGTAGATAGAAGCTTTAAATGGAAGAGCTTTCCATTGGTACCTGACCTCTTAACCTTGACTGATACAAATACCTATTAATGTATATTAAAATTATGTATGTCCCAGCTCCAAGTGGGTTTATGGGACCTAGATTTGTTGTAAAATAAAAACCATACTTATCAAGCAGAGAGATGCTCAAGGTTGACCTGATCAGGTTGTGGGTTTAGGTTTTACAGGGCTGAATCCAAGGTTATTCTTCCAGACAAATAAGAAGTAAAATCCAGAAGGCAGGCCAGGAAAAAACTGCAAGGTGGGGAAGAGGTGTGGGGCGTCAGGGGAGAAAACCAAACAGTGAGAGGAGGCAAAAGTCAGATGCCAAACCTAGAAGTCAATGGTAGGAGGTAAAGTCCCAAAGTGAGGTCAGAACCAACCAATGAGGGAATGAGATGACAGGTGTGTAGTTCAGAAATGGGTTTGATTTGCTTTCAGTTCCAGGGCTAGCAGGGACCTTCATCATCTAGGATTAGTCACATTTTCCCTCTGGGTCTCAGTTTCTTCACTAATAAAAGGAAGGAATATTAACTGCCCTCTTTTTAACTCCATAGTTATTTAGAAATCAAGTCTCTTTTTAAAATATTTTTATAAAATTATTATCTGAGTACATATAGTACCATCCCCCCCATACATGCCCTCCCTCCCCAGAGTTTTGTGTCCATTGGTTGTACTTATATGCATGCATACAAGTCCTTTGGCTGATCTCTTTTCTCCCCCAGATTGCCCTACCTTCCCCGCTGTAATAAAACGTAAAGAGTAAGGAATTTCCTATAAAAGGAATAATGATGATTCTAATTCAGAATATGAATATAACAGTTTATTTTTAATTATTGAACACATTATAAGCTAAAAATCCCTTACCTCCTCAGTCCCTGTCCCCCACCAATTGACTTCCCAGCACCAAAGAGTGACCCCTTTCCTCCTAGACAAAGCCCATCAATCTAGATTTACTGGGGATCATGCCCCTTATTCACTTATTCCTTAATTCAACAGATCTTTCTCCCTTAATTCATTCTTCTCTTTGACTTTTTCCTCTCTTCTTGCTACTTTTCCACATATAAAAATGCTATTACAATCATCTAATTTTTTAAAAAGGTTTGCTTTACTTGCATCTATTATAGTCATCTCATTTTTCAGTTTGTTTTTTTTTCAGAAGGACTAGTCAACAATCTTGGTTGTTTCAGCCACTGTATTATGGGTTCTGCACTCAACTTACTTAAATGATTATCACTAGAATAAAAACTAATAATTACAATGATAAAAACGAGCAATAAATGATACTGTGTGTGGGAAGTACCATGAAAATGTCTCCATAGGAGCTCTAAAAAGTAGGCAAAAAAATGTATTTCCTTTTACAAATGAGGACTTGAGACCTAAAATATTGAGATAACTTGCATAGAACAAAACTAATCAGTGTTGGAACTGGGACTAGACCTCAGGCCTACCAAATTAGTGTTTCCTCCTAAATTTCATAATATTTACACAGATCCCTAATGTCCATCTTCCTCAGGCATAGCAATCTCAACAAGTCCAAAATCAAATCCATAATCTCTTTAGATCTGTGTCCTATGCAAGACACTTTCTATTGCCTATCCCTTTGAAAGGTACTGATACCATTGTAATTAATCTAGCTATTTTTAACAGGAAAGGAGCAAAGGAAATGCCAGATATTATAGGCATATTCCCTGCAACGCCTGTCTGTTAATCACACATGGAACAAAGGTCATTGGCCAGAATGGGTGTGGCCACTGCAAGCACTCAGAGGTTTGGGATATTTAATCCCTTGATTAGCAGGTATAGCTAAGAGATGTGGCCTTAGAATTAAATGATAAAAAAGCATAAATATAAGCTTGGAAGTAATTTAAATAATTTTAAACAACTTAGAATATGAAAAAAAATGTGTGATTTGCAAGTTAGAGCAGACTCAAGTCAGAGCCTTGAAAAAAGGTGCATTAAAGAGTAAAAGAAAAAGAAAAAGAAGGTGAGAGGAATGAAAATACATATAATTTTTATTCTTTTTTTTCAGTCCTGCACTCTTTAAAGGTAAGCTCTGATGCTCAGGAAGTACAAATCTGACATTGCCCTCTGTGTTTTAGGAGTGGCAAGCTGCAATGAGGTTTTTCGAAGCCTTCCATTGCGTTCTTATCATAAGCTATCTCATTTTGAAGTGGTTTATACCCGGTTATAAGATTTCACTCTGAAATGAGAATATAAAGTTTAAGAAGAAACGATATTTTCATAGATGTTTAAAGATACCCCAGACCCTGTCCACTGTGGCCAATTGGTTGTGTGTCATCCTGGTCATCAAAAGATTGCCCTTTCTTTTTATTTTTTTATTTTTTATTGTTTTGTAGTTTTATAACTTATTAGATGATCAGCAGTTAGCTCTCACCCACATTAAGTATTATATATGTTTCCTTTTCCCTCTACTGACGTCTCCCAAGCCGTTCCCACCCCCAGCACCACACCAACTTTTTATAGATATTTTTCCAATATTAACAGCACACTCTTTTTTCTTTTCATTTTTTTAGATTCAATTCTATCCTCTAGATTTTTAAAGATTTCTTTATTGATTAAAGTATTACATATGTGTCCTTATTCCCCATTACACCCCCACCCCCACCCATGCATGCCCTCACCGCCCCCCCCACTGTTGTCTGTGTTCATTGGTTATGCTTATATGCATGCATACACATCCTTTGGTTGATCTCTCTCCCTTAATAAAAGGTTGCCCTTTCATTTTCTGGTCTGGGCACATGCTCAGATTGTGGGCTTGATCACCAGTAGGAAGCATAAGAGAGGCAGTTGATTAATGTTTCTCTCTCCCTTTCCCTTTCACTAAAATCAATAAAAAAATTGAAAAAGACAAAATTTTAAAGATATTCCAGGCTCTTTTTTAGATACAAATAAATTAGTAACTGAAAGATTGACAACTACGATTGAATTCCTTTGGAGAATCCCATGATCTCCAGAGATGCAGGAGAAAGTGTTTGACTTGACATCATTTTACAGCAAATGGAAGTTCTGCTTTGCACTTTCTTGAGTCCATACAACACCATCCATGTTCTCCCCAAGACTTGTTCCTCAAAGATTAGCAGGGATCTGTTTAAAAAGAAGTTATTTTGGGATTGGCTCTTCTGCATTGCAGAATAGAATTCTATTCAATTGCTCTATCCTGGCAACTATGTCCAAGAGCAGCTCACAGGCCAATCAAACAAGAGCATCAAGATTTTATGAACCTGCCCAATAGCAAAGCAAAGCAAACAATAATAAATTTTATTATTAATTAATTAAGAATTAAATATCAAATATAAATATAGTCTGTAACTAACCTGAACTCCCCAAATGAGCCATATTAGACCTTTACATTCTTACCCTTAAGAACACAGGTGAGTGAATGATGGCAATAAATCCAAGTATTTGATATACTGAGACAACCTCTTACTCTGTCTTTTCATCATTGTCAGCAAACCTTGAATACATCTTCAGTAAATGTTATACAAAAAAGAGTGAAGATACATAGGAAATGATCCAGATGTAGTTTCAGCTCCTACGCTACTATTGTTAGTTGAATGTTCTTATGATTTTGTTGGGGTTTCTTTTCCTAGTTTATCTTTTTAAGCCTTGATTTCTTCCCCTATAAAATAGGAGTATTGAACATGATTCTCTAAGTATTTTAAGCTCTAAAATATAATTGACCATACTTCTAAATGTTATTTCCTTCAGGAATTAGATATACAGGGGGAACTATCACATTTTTAGCAAGAGAGGCTTTGTGAAATTACATTTCTTCATTTGTAAATTGACCTATTATAAATGAAGTATTGGACATAGATCTATATAATTGCAATCATTAAAAGTTTCTTCTGGGTCCATCTCATTGTTTTCAATAATCCCTTATTTGTTCATAGCTGTATTGCCATAGTATTTTGCACACAGGATGAGCTCAGAATATGTGTTAAATACATAAGACAATAAAGAAATGAATGAACCCAGGCCCTTGCAGAGTATTGTCTTTATTTGGCATCTATAAAAATCAGGAGAGAGAGCAATTTAATGAAAAGGATATCTAAGGCCACCAAATTATACTTTTTGTTAAACTGTGTTGTTAACAGACCCTACTCAGGATAGTTGGCTTAGCATGAACTCCCCCAAAACATTACATCACAAGACACTCTGACCTTGACATTCCTACTGACCTTGTGTGACACTGGCACCACATATCACATGGCCACCATTGAGGTGCTATGAGAAATGAGAAATCCTGGAGGCAGGTGCAAAGGAATGGATCCCTCTTACCTGTCCACAGCAGGATCTCCATGCTAGCAAACATACTACTAATGTTTACTGAAAAGTGTATGCTCCTTTTTGAAGGCACCTATTACTGACATCCAGTCATAAACAACACTTCTTATTTTCACTCTGATCAAAAAGTTCAAGAGATAAAATCCACTGTTCTTTTCTGTTTGAATGACAATCCACTGTTTTTTTCTTGATCAGGAAATATATGAAGGCAACACATTAAGCTCCTGTTGCCTTGTCTCACGCCCACTGTCTTCTGAGTCATACATGTATTTATCATGTCTCAATACATAAAAAAGAGGAAAGAGAAAAAGAAAGAAAAACTAAAAGAGAGAGAAAAAATTCTCAGTTTCAAATAATGAGCATAGCACCTTTTTGCCTCAGGCCTTCATACACAATTTAGCTAGGAAGCCAGGGTAGATCATGATTTAGCTTTTGACATCTCCTGCCTTCAGGCCAGGAGAGACTAATACCGATTTCTGACTCTGAGCACGCCACAGGAAAAAAAGTGAGAGAGAGAGAGGCCTTTTATTGACTAAATGATAAAGAGGTTTGTAATGATAAATAACAGTCATTTTATTGTGAATTCCCCAGAAAAGATGCATTCTGCAGTATCTGAAGGAGCCTAAAAGCTGAGGTTGGTTCCCTATGGAGCCTAACCTGTTAAACTCCAATTTTTACAGCCGGGGATAGGGGTCACAAATTGCGGGGACCTCTGGCTATTGAAACTGCACACCCACACGAGGTGCTTGCTCGTGGTTGCAGCCTGCTTCTTGGCTCAAGGAAAATTCCCACAGGCTGCACCCCAGGATGACTGGGGGAGGGTGTGTCTGTCTGTCTGTCTGTCTGTCAGTTTGTTACCTGTCTGTCTGTGGCACCTTCTCCTGGCTGCACACACTCATGTTCTGAGGCAGTACAGTCCCTCTTTGCTCAGGCTGCTGGAGAAATCACTGCCAGTTTTGATCGATAGTTTAATTGTAAACTTTGGGAACAATAATGGATAATTTAGCTTGAACCGTCCATTATGAGCAGTGTTGTCTAGGAGAGAGTCTTCAAAATTAAACAAGAGTTGGGCCACATTATTGCATTTGTACAACTCACCCAGAGTTAAATAAATTCCCTTTACACATGCTGTCTTGGCATTCTATGGAGTTCAATAAACATAGGCCCAGGCAGAGAAGGAGGAAGGAAAAGAGCAAACAGACCGCAGTTAAAACTATTTACCTGCTCATTTCTTATGAAATTTATAATTACAATGATTTTTAAGTATGCTTTAAATAATAAAAAACCAAAATAAGTGACTGAATTATTTTTTAGGGGAAAATTATAATGGAAGTTGAAGTCAATAAAATTAACAAAAGGTGGATGTAAGTTAACTTAGAAAAAAATCCTAAAATAGCTATAGCATCAATAACTTCTAGGAGAAATGTGTTAGACTATCTGGGCATCAGTTATTTCTTCATAAAGAAAATGTATGTTTAAAAAAAAGATAGCAAGGGGATCATGTAGTTACATCCAGAGTTTAAAACTAGGAGCCCCAAATCACATGTTTATTCCGGCGACTTTACATCTATCTCTTTACATGTGGGTGACAGGAGACAACAGGTAGAGGAAGCTCAGTTCCAAAGTTCAGTGGGGATTTATCTCAGTGTCTCACAGGAGCATTTTCCCCAAGGAAATATCTATCAAGAGATTGAAAATATCTAGTGTGCAGAATAGAAGGACTCAATCATGTAGGGATCAGGAAAGGGAGATCTGGAGAAGCCTGGGTCCAAGTGCCAGCTCCAGAGTCACCAACTGCATGACTCTGGCAAGCAGCTTAGCCTGTCTGTGCCTCAGCACACCAGAATGAGAAGAGTCCTTAGTGCATGTGGCTATCAGGAGCATTAAATGCATTAAAACCTGAAAATCACATAGAGCAGTTGAAGGCACACAATAACTGCTGGCTTGAAGAAGAAATATTATTCCTAAGGTGATGAACTGAAAGTTTTTGATAATTTATTTTTAAAAGTCTTTGCATTTTGTCCTGGCAGGTGACTTGTAGTCTGTACATCAAAAAGTAGCTAGTTGATTCCAGTCAGGGCATATACCTGATCTTTGTGTTGGATCCAGGTCCCAGGTCAAGGCACATAAAAGAGGCATCAAGTGAAGTTTCTCTCTCACATCTATGCCTCTCTCTCTCTCCTCCTACACTCTCTAAAATCAATGTAAAGCATGCTCTCGGGTGAAGAATGAATGAATGAATGAATGAATGAATATAAATAAATAAAGTCTTTGTATTTCTGATCACAAAGATTATATCCTTCCTTTTGTGTGGGTGGAGAAATTTTCTTTTGACATATTTCTGCTTTATACTGATGCTAATTTCTACTGAAGCCAACTTTCTAAGTTGTCACAAGATAGGAAGTAAGAGTGTTAATAGTTTGTCTTGTACAAGGCACTCCATGTCATCCTTGTGGTTCAGTAATCTCACAGTGTGATTATAAATTACCTTGTGGGTAAGTGCTAAACTTCATCCTCCACAGATCCCCGGCTCCTACAGTCTTCCTGCTTAACCAGCTCTGATCCACAGACACCTGTCTTCACACTCTGGGCAGCTCCCACGTCCCTGGATCAACCCCAAGGTGAAGAAGCCATACTTAAGAGACTTTGGGCACTCTGGTTATAAACACGAGCCCCAGGAACACATTGACCTTCCTGGGCTCTAGCCTGATAGCTGTGTGACCTTGGCCGTGTACTGTACTACTGTGACATCCAGTTTCCTCACTTATAAATGAAGGATAATGATACCTACCTCTCAGTATTGTAATAAGTATTCCAAAGCAATCAATTAAGTTATAAATAGCAATTGGTTATTGTTATGACTAAAATTATATCTTCAATCAATAAAGTTTTCTTTTAGCTATACTCTGAGGCAATGTTCTATTACAAGGTTGTGCATTGTTCCTGGGTTTGAATTCACACCTGGTTCTTTCTTTCTCCTAATGGGACTTGTGCCTGTGTCCATATTCTAGAGTTCCTATGCTGGCACTATATCCAATGTCTTTGTGGAGAAAAACAGAGATCTGGCTCAATCTCTTTAGAGTTCACATCACTAGTACCCCAAGAATCTATGTCATAGATAATTAATAATAAGATAAGGCAAAAATTCTTTTGTAATTATAGTGCTTGAATAAATAAAGGTGGAGATGGTTAGCTCTCAATGATCAAAATACACATGGAAAATGAGGCTCCAAGTGTGAAGTGGCACCATAAAATTGAATTATGTTCAGAAGAGGGTCACCAAAATGGGAAAAGTTTTGGAAACCACACAAATAAGGATTTATTATATGGAGAAATAGGAGGAAATCTGAGGGCCCGTGTGTCTGTGGGGGGATCTTAAAGGGCCAAAATGGGAATTAACAGTGTTTCCCAAACTTTTGACATATGTGTACCCCTTCTATAATTTTTGTAATGCTGAGTACCCCTTGTCAAAAAATAAAAGGATGCATTTTAATAACAGTCAAAATATATTTTTTCCTTTTTTGGTACATATAAAAAATAATAATAAATGGAAAATGAAATTATTCATAATAAAATATAAATAAAAGTTATATTATAAATAACATTTATTTGCACACGGGACCATCTCACACCTCACAAGACTGTCTTGTCTTGACTTGACTCATGAGAACGTAAAATTAGGCGCATCTAAGCACGGTGCAGTGCATATCCCCACCAAACTCCGGTGCAAAACGTACCCCCACCAAACTCTTCCCATACCCCTGAGAGTACGTATACCACACTTTGGGAAGCACTGGCTGTAACTATAGTCTGAACTAATATCGATAGGAAGAAGGAGATCTCTTCAACACTGAGAGAATGAGCATCAGTAAAAATTTCTGCCCCAGAACTAAGAGACAGTACCTTTCCTGGAGATTGCTTGCTGTGCCAGCACATGGGCTGGTGTAGAGACTCTTATTTTAAGGAGAGGTGTGGGATTAGATGACCCCAAATGCCAGTGTAACTCTCAGACTTTATCTGATCACACTTCAGGGAATTAATGCCTTAGAGTGCTTTGCCGAGTCTCAGGAGGTAGTACTATATAATAGATTTGACATCTAAGGGCAAGAAGCGTGCAAATATCCCATGCATTTCTCAGAGCCCCAGTGACAGGCTCAGGTACTTTTTTTCCTGGACCATGATAAGGTGAATTAGGCAAAATGACAGTAGTGTGCATGGATAATCAAAGAATGAGCTCCTGACACTAAAATGTTTCTCTCCCCCTGGCAACTGTGCACACAAAACATTATAATTTCATTAAAATTTGCATCAAAAATAACCTCACTGTGAAGAGTATGTATGTAGAATAGTATTATGAATTCTTTAAAAGATTTTCAATACTCTCCTAATTTGAGTACTCTTAAGAAAAATGTCCTTTGCTCTATTTGAGAAGATCTTTACTTATATACTTATTTTCTTCATTCCTCAAAGCTCTCTTTCTATGTTATTTAAAGACATGAATCTTCCCCTAGACACGAAGATATCAAATACCTTCCACAGCCAGATTTAATCTTAGACATCCTCTTCTTTTCTTCTCTTTATACACTTTTGATTTAGCTTCACCCACACAGGAACTCAGGATGGACAAGCTATTTTTTTGCATTATTATTGAAAAAATACTTATTTGTTATTGCAATAGACTATTACAATAAGTGAATTGCTATTGACATAATTTTGACAGTGCCATAAAAAAACTTAACACGAACTGACTTGGGAGTAGATGATCATGCAGTTATTTACCCTAAATAGTCCCCCAGGGTGTCTAGAACCTCTTTCTCAGAATAAAGAACCCTCCAGAGATTTGAGATGAAGGACCATTGCTAACAAGATATAACCTCTCTGTAAGGTTTTTATGAAACATATTGTATTAAAAATGCATGCAAAATCAGAAAGTTTGCAAACAGGCCTTGCCATTCCTGATTTTTATGAGACAGCAAATTAAGATGCCCACTGTAGGAATGTCTGCTAAAAATACTTCTACTTGCCTCCTTACATGGGTGTCTGACACATACATGAATCTAGTAAATTAAATCCTGTGGTCAAAAGTCTTCAGCCTGCCTTCAACCCAACAGTGGCCTGTGAGAATTCTCCAAAGAGCTCGGCAATGTGGTTTTGGAATTAAATAAATGTCTTGGCTTTCATTTATAAATGCTATGCTTTTTCTACTTAAGGTGGGAATCTTGAAAACCTGTTGATTTTTATTTTTGGTTTGTTTTCAATGGTGAGTTAAAATTGTCGACTCATTTAGGATGAATTGGTTTCATAATTAATTGTGTTTAATTAAGGCAGACATCTTAGACATTTTTTCACTTCTCCCTTTTTCTCTGGAACTTTAAATTCTATAAAAAGTTCCTCCACAGCTACAAGAACCTTCATATCTGGAGATTTCCTAGAATAAATATCTGCACAGGTCACAGTGGGATGTGCTCATGGACTCCTTTGTAGCTGTCACTGGGAAATTTGTCCTCATCATGGTCATGGGTATTGCACCTGAGGGAAAAACAGCAAGACTTTTGAAATGTTATATATCATTTTATACTTTTTGAGCATCATTTCTCCTTCCTGAATTCTCTAAAAAAGCAAGGCTTTTGATATGTTAATTTTAGTTTCTTTTTAATGGAATATATTTCTGCTAGAGATAGTTATGCAAAGGTGCCAAATATTTTATATTCATTTTGCTCAAAAACCAGTATGTTATACATAACATGTCATCTTTATGGAGACCCATTGGATATTGTAACTTAGAAAAATAAGTTACCAAGATACTGAGGTTCTGTGTGCTATATTTTAAGCCCTTTATTGGCATTTCTCAGTCTAGTGGGGCTAGAAGGAATATATTTATACTCAGACACATATACTCCCCCAAAGCACAAAATGACATCCCACACTGAAGTTTGGACAAAGTTTGACCAAGCAATATTTGTCCATGGCCTTATTTATTTTTATGTATCATTTTATACTTTTTGAGCAGCATTTTTACTTCTTGCATTCTCTAAATATCTATGCTTCCCTCCTATTTGGTAATTTTTATTCCCTTTTTTCTTTCCTTCTTTCCAGACTATTTGGGATTGTCAGGGTACAGCAGGAGTACAGCATGAGCACTGGTGCTCTGAGTCCATATATCTTTCCAAATCCTACTACTGGCTATGCCAACGGTCAGGGCATTTCTTCTCAAGCTCTGCTGGCTGCACTAACTTTGAGTCCAAGCCCCTCTGCCATGGACTTGATCTTCTCAGATGTTTGGTCTTAGACAGAGAAGCCATGAGGCATTGTGGGTGTATAAGAATGAGTCTTTATTGTAGGAGCCAGTGGCCATATAGCCATCAAACAAAACAGTTTTTCAAGCAGTCCATAAAACAGGCAGCTGCACACCAGCTGGTGAACAAAATACATCTTTCCCATACAAGCAGGATTAGCCTCTGTACACACAGTTATTATCTGAGCAGCCACACACTGCCCCTAGACTCACTGTATCACATAGTGGCACCACCTCAGCTCTCTGTTCTTGTCTCTCTGGCCTCTCCCCTCCTGACTCTCTGGCCTCTCCCCTCTCTCCAGCCTTTCCTTCACTCCTCTCACAGCAGCAGCAACATCAGTACGCTGGCTGGTCAGTACCATGCATTACACCACTTAGACACAAGAGGCCTTGTGCCAATAGTAACATCAGATTTTTGGGTTATAGAAGGACACAATGTACCATGGATCCTTGCACTTGTGTATGGCAACTTAGCCTTGAACATTCTGATTAAGATTCCCATGTTCAGAGTGGCCTTGGCCATCTGGCATACTATCAACAAGGCCTCTATACTCTAATTAGCCTCAGTTGTCTGGTGACTCTTACATGGTTCCCACAAGGTTATATCAAGAAAGCTAAAGGATCTCTCTCCTGAAAATGCACCTATTCCACAATCTTGTGGGCTTGATAATTTATCTATTACTATTTTTTATTTTTTCCAGAAAACTTGGAATATTTCAAGAAAGTTATAGCTTCCCTCCCCAGAAAATGCACATACTCACAAATTCTATTGACAACTTTGGGATGTTGACAAACACCTGTTCCAGAGACATCTTGATGGCCTAAAAACCTATATTCTCAATAGAAAGATATAAAGTCTGCTATGAAATATAGTCCTAAAAGTTAGTTTCAAAATTTAATTACTGCTGAAACCAGTTTGGTTCAGTGGATAGAGCATCAGCCTACGGAATGAAGGGTTCCGGGTTCGATTCCAGTCAAGGGCACGTACCTTGGTTGTAGGCACATCCCCAGGAGGGGTGTGCAAGAGGCAGCTGATTGATGATTCTCTCTCATCCATGTTTCTGACTCTCTATCCCTCTCTCTTCCTCTCTGTAAAAACTCAATAAAATATATTTTAAAGATTTAATTACTGTTTAAAGGAGCATCACAGAGATCACAATAATCTGGCCATTCAGTGTATATTGAATGTTTGTGCCCCCCCAAATGTCATGTTAAATCCTAAGGCCTAATATGATGGTATTAGAAGGTAGAGCCATTAGGAGGTAATTAGATCATAAAGGTGGAGCCCATAAGATTGAGAGCTCTCTCACCCCTTATTCTGTGTAAGAACACAGTAGGAAGATAGCTATCTTCAACTGGAAGCTCTCACCAGATACCAAATATACCGGCACCTTCATCTTGGATGTCCACACCTTCTAAATGGTCAGAAATAACTATTTGTTGTTTATGAGCCATTCAGCCTACAGTAGTCTGTTATAGCAGTCCATACCAACTAAGATGACCAGCTTGAGAGGGAATGAGAGAGAGAGAGAGAGAGAAAGAGAGAGAGAGAGAGAGAGAGAGAGAGAGAGAGAGAGAGAGAGAGAGAGAGAGAGTACTGGGGAAGGAATAGTTTCCAGAGAGGGGGAAAATGTGTCCATGTGTGGTGGTATGAAACAACATGGTGACTCAAACAGTCATGAGTAAATCGAATTACCAGAGCACCAAGTCTGAAGAAAATAGAGATGGAAAATTAGAAGAGATATGTTGACAGTATTTTTATTTCATATTAAGAGACTTGAAAATTTAAAAGTATATGGCATGAATATATTTGCGGTGCTTTAGAGGCAAATGGCATAATGGAAGTTTCACTCTACTTGCATGTCCACGGCCATGTGGCAAATCCAAATAATGGAGCCAATATTAGAAACAGGCAAATGATGAAGAGACCGATGCAATACAATTACCTCCTGCTAGGAAATGTTTCTTTTGCATCATGCATCATCACAAAGGACTCCATTCTTTATGTGATAAAAAAAAGACTCAAAAATACAAAGTTTGTTTCTCTTTCTTCAAAGAGAAAGTCTATTTTCTTTTCTTCAGTGTCTGCTAAAATCTTGGTCACAAGTCTGAATATATATATATATATATATATATATATATATATATATATATATAAAATGTTTCAAAGCAACTAAACATCCTTGCTAGAACACCTTTGATCTGTACTGTCCCATAATTTAAATAATGGCTTTTGACAAGTGCCAATTACAGGATTATTTTCTACTGCAAACATGGATTCTTTGAGCACTGCTCTGGTCTTTCTTTGTTTAATTGAGAATTATATTTTTAAGATGTCTTCACTTGCTTTCTGATAATTAATACTGGGATTTATTTTTTTCTTCTTTTTCAAAGGTTTAATATAAAAATTTGTGCCATTCTGGGAATCCTGACCAGGAAGCAATTTATCTTCTAAAGTCCATCCTGTTGTTCAATCAGATGAATCTTCTAAGTTGACTAAATCTGAAAATGAGAGAAAAATGAGAGAAAAAGAGGACGACTGGACACAAAAATAGATTTTAATAGAAAATGTTGGGCAAAGAACTGTGCCCAGGAACCATTCCAGGTAATAAATACTACCAACAGCAGGGGCATTTTGAAGATATGAGGACTGATTACAGCTTTTATTTACCTACATTCCTCAGAAAAGACACATTCGCTTCAGGCCCAAGGCCAGCTTCCTTCCTTGATACTCTGCTCCTCGGGGCACATCCTACTGCATGCTGGTTTCTCTTCTATGAACATCCATCTTGAGTGCCCCAGAGGGCCCCTCAAATCTTCCAACTTACCTCTAGCCAAGACCTGAAGCATTCTCTTTTGTTTTTTAACTTTTGATTTTGAATTGATTATAGATTCAACAATATATAAAGAGGTCCCATATACACTTACCCAGTTTTTGCCAATAGTAACAACTCACATAAGCATAATGCTGCATTCAAGCCAGGAAACTAACATCAATGTGTGTGTTCTATGTCATTCTATTACAGGTGAAGATTCCTATAACCTCCATGCAATCCAGAGACAGAACTATTCTATTACCACCAAGATGCTATAGCTCTATAGTAATACCCAGTGCCACAGCCCAATATCCCTACACCTTGGCAACCACTAATCGGCATTTCTATAATTTTTAAAATACTATATAATGTTATGTAAATGGGAGCCTGCACTTATATAACCTGTTATAATTACCTCTTTCATTCAGCATAATGCCTCTGAGAGCCATCCAAGCTATTGCTAAGTTACTACCAATCCTTTATTTTTTCTTATAAATATAATTTATTTTTAGAGCAATTTCAGGTGCAGAGCAAAATTGAGCAGAAAGTATATCCTCCGCTTCCCACATGGGCACACTTTCCCTACTATCAGAACTAAAGTGATACATTTGTTACAACCAATGAAGCTACATTGACATCATTATTACCCAAGTCCAAAGTTGATATCAGGGTTCACTCTTGGTGTTTGTACATCCATGGATTTGGACGTACAAATGAGTAATGAACCCACCATTTTAGAATCACATAGAATAGTGTGTACTGCCCTAAAAACCCCAGGCACTTTGACAATTCATCCTTCCCTCCCCTTAATCCCTGATGACCACTGGTCTTTTTTACTGTCTCCATCCAAAATATCCTAGAGTTGGAATCATACACTGTGTAGCTTCTTTCACCTTGTAGCAAACATGTAAAGTTCCTACTCATCTGTTCAAGGCTTGCTACCTTATTTTAATGCTGAATAATATTACATTGTTTGCATGTACTAGATTTTAAAACTGTATTTACCTACTAAAGGACATCCTTGTTGCTTCTGAGTTGACAATTATAAATAAAGCTGCTCTAAACATCTGTGTGTAGGTTTTTGTGTGCACATACGTTTTCAACTCATTTGAATAAACACCAAGAAGCATAATATCTAGGTCGTATGGTAAGGATATGTTTAATGTTGTAAGAAACAGCCAAATTGTGTTTAAAATTGGCTTTGACATTTTGCATTCTCACCAGCAATGAATGAGAGTGTCTGTTGCTCCACATACACACCAGCATTTGATGTTGTTAATCAATGTTCTGGTCACGCTAATGTGTCAAGTGGTATCTCTGTTTTAATGAGAAGTCCCTTGACGATATGTATATTGCACAGCTTTTCAAATGCTATTTGCTGTCTGTATGTATTCTTTGATGAGGTCTCTGAGATCTTTTGCCCACTTTAAAATTGGGGTGTTGGTTTTCTTGTAGAGTTTTAACAATTCTCTGCATATTTCAGATAATAATCCTTTATTAGATATGCCTTTTGCACATATTTTTCCAAGTCTGTGGCTTGTTTTCTCATTCTATTTACAATGTGATTCACAGAACAGGGTTTTTTTTTTAAAAAAAATAATGAAGTCTAGTTTATCAATTATTTCTTTTATGAGTACTCTTAGTGTTTTATATTTAAATCTATAGATTTTATATTTAAATATATAATCCATTTTGGGTTAAATTTTGGAAACACTGTAAGGTCTGTATCTAAATGTATATTTTTGCACATGATGTACTGTTGTTCCTGTACCATCTGTTTATATCTTTTATTCATGTTATTGCCATTGATCCTTTGTAAAGATCACTTGGCTATATTTATGTGGGTCTATGTTGGGACTCACTATTCCGTTCCATTGATCTATTTGACTGTTCTTTGATCAATACCACACTGTTTTAATCACTGTAGCTTTATAGTAAGTATTGAAGTTGGATAGCGTCCATTCTTCAACTTTTTATATCCTTCAATATTGTGTTGGCTAGTCTCTTTCTTGCCTTTCCATATACAGTTGACCCTTGAACAACAGAGGTACAATCTGCCTGCACATTAGAAAAATCTATGCATAACTTGAGTCAGCCCTCCACATAGATTCCCAACCCTTGAACAAACACGGGTTTGAATTGCACCAGTCAATTGAACTGCCCTCTCAACATTTCAGTTCAAGGCCCTATAGAGGAGACATATGTTTGTATGTGCCTTATTTCTGATCTTAGCTGGAAAGCTTCTAGTTTCTCACCATTAAGTTTGATGTTAGCTGTAGGGTTTTTTTTTTTTTAATAAACATTACTTATCAAGTTTAAGACCCATCTACTCCTAGTTTGCTGAGAGTTTATTTTATTTTATTTTATTTTTTTTGTCATGAATGGATATTTTGTCAAATGCCTTTTCTATATCTATTTATAGGGTCATTTGATTTTTCCCTTCAACTTGTTGATATGATAGATTGCATTAATTGATTATCAGATGTTGAACTAGTGTGTATACTTGAGATAAATTCACTTGGTCAAAGTGTATAATTCCTTTTATACACTGTCCTATTCTATTTGCTAATATTTTATTGAAGTTCTATTAGTATGTTCATGATAGATATTGGTCTGCAAGTTTTCTTATGTTATATTTTTCTATCTTTGATATTGATATTAGAAAGTGTATCCAGAAATTTTTAAAAAATCTATTTTTCTTTAATTAGTGCATGTATATGTATACTTATTTTTCTATACCCGGTATACAAAGCACCTAAAATTTGTAAGACTATACAATATCATAAAGCAATTTTCTTACCAGTTTATCCAGTGCATGCCAACGTTATCTACATATTTATTTTTATATCACTAGGAGGTCTACCTATAATAGATTCCCTCTCTCATTTAATACCTCTTCAATTCTTTCTCCCATGTAAGTATAAATCAGGAGAGCAGGACACTACATCTCCTAATTGTCAGATAAGATTAAGAATATTCTTATTCCATTAAATTAGATTTGTGCTACAGCTACTAGAATGGAACTTGAAACAATTAAGCAAGAGGCTGATAAATCCTGAAAGTGAAAGAATGTTGGAGAAGGGAATAAAGAAATAAATGAAAAGTGCATTTGAAGAAATACTATTCAGGTGTCAGTTTAAGAATAGCAACTACATCTGTGATTGCATTTAAAGTTTGTAAGGCAAGTTTCCTGGATTAAAAATAATACAACTCAGAGTTTTAAAAATATACATTGTCTAGGAATTAATTCAATTGTGGTTGGGAAAAATAAAGAAAATTTTAAAAAAAATACTGACTCATTTATAAATTAAAATAATAATTTAAAATATTTAGAGATAAAATATCAAAAATGTATAAAAACATATTATAAAATTATTATGTTTAAAGGTATAGTTATGTTTAAAGAAACATTTTACATGTTTCTATTTTCAATTTAACAACCTAAAAGAACAAACTTCTATAAGAAGCTCTTTAATCTGAGCAATGATTTGTATGAAAACCTAATATAATCTGATTCCCTTTTTTTTCTCGTTTTTTTTTTAATATGTTTTTATTGATTTCAGAGAGAGGAAGAGAGAAGAGGGAGAGATAGAAACATCAATGATGAGAGTGAATCATCAAATGCTGCTTCCTGCACACCCCCTCCTGGGGATTGAGTTTACAACCCTAGTATATTCCCTGACCAGGAATTGAACTAAGACCTCTTGATTCATGAGTCAATACTCAATCACTGAGCCAAGTTGGCTGGGTTGGTTTCTTATCATATAGTTTTTAAAATGGAAATCTTTTTAAAAGTCAAAACTTGAATAAGAAACTACAAAACCACAAGTTAATTCAACAGATACCATTTCTGCAAAATTTAAAAGATGACAAAAAAACATTGTGGTTTGTTTGTTTTCTTGTTATTTAGGTATTTTAGGTGTCTGTCTACTTGCCCCTTTTCAGGACTTCTTGATACTCTCAACTGGAATAGACAGGCCAGCTATGCACTCCTAAAGCAGCCTGAAAGGAACCTACAAAGGCACCTAACATTTTATTATTCGCTCCATGTATTTGTTTATATTTGTTGGTGGGGGGGGAAGTAAATTATCTGATAAATGGAATGCCTTATCTCCAGTGCTTAGTACAGAGCTTACTTCAAAATTGGAATACAAATATATATATTTGTTGAAAGATGAATAAGTGAATTGAATAGAAAAATGAAAATGTAAGTGTGAAAACAAATGAGTTAGTTCCATAGCTGAGTGTACTTCATCATCCATATGTAATACATTATCCTCCTTCTTAAGAATTTAGCCACAAGAATATTTCTTCTTGCAAAAAAGAGAAATGGAGGCAGAACACTTGATGCCTCTTCTAAATCACACAATTAATTATTGGCAGAGATGGGATAAGGACATGTCTCCAAACACTTTCTGCCTCTCTCACCAAACTGAGATTTATATTAGTTATGCTGACACAGACAAAGACATCATTCCCTGGATTAACTTCCTCCAAAAGAAAACGGGAAAGATAAATGGATCAATGTAGAATCAAGATGTAAATGTAGAGGCTTTAGTTTCACTAACTCGTTTTGGGAGGAAAAGTATTGCACAAATAATCCATGGCTATGAAATGATCCTGGTGTTGAAGGGAACTGAGAAAAGGACTGAATTTGCCCAGAGGTATTTTTCAGATTAATCTATCAGTACATCCTTTCTCCAATGGAATCGGAAGCATCAGGAGAAACAGGCATACCCCAAACCTGATTTTTAATACCTTGATAGTTTATCAGATTTCTGGCATCATCATGTTTTTATAATTAAGCTAAATAGGCTTGCTTACACATTATGACTACATTCTACATTCAGAACACTATGTTCTCAATTTAACAGGACTAACTGGTGTGAAAGGAAAGAGCACTCTGGTAAGCATAAAACAAACCATACACTGCCCTCTGGTCTTGCTCTGCTGATCTTATCTGCCCGTTCAGATTATCCACTCCATAGGACTTTGGGCTCTCATTCATTTTTGCAGCTGGTTACCTTTATGATATAATCTGAGATCAAATATAGGGGGGAAGAAGAAATAAAAGAACGGTACTTAAAATATAATGGCCCCACTAGGAGACATGCAATACTTAAATCTTGAACCTTGAAGTGGTGAGAGAAGGAGAGTTTGACTGGCCTTAAACCAATAGCCATGCAAAATGCTACCATGGTCTGAGCCATCAATCAAACACATGGCTGCGACTATTATTTATACACCCCAAAAGCTCCCTGGTGAAAGATAAGAATCTGCCCTTTCCTTTTCATATACACTCAATAGAAAAAGAGTAGCTTTAAGGTTGTAGCAGGGGAAAAAACCCACATTTAAAATATATTTTCAGAAATTTATTAAAAACTTTCAATGTCAGACTAGATTTCTACCCAGCAATCTGTAGGCAGATGACTAGGACGGGGGTGGGCAAACTTTTTGACTCAAGGGCCACAATGGATTCTTAAACTGGACCGGAGGGCCGGAACAAAAGCAACCTGACCATGCTGGCACTCTCATCTTGGGCTGCTGGTGAAGGGGCGGAGGGGAGAGCAAGAGAACCCTCCAGTCTTTCAGCTCCGTGGGCCGGATAGAACAGCCGAAAGGGCCAGATCCAGCCCGTGGGCCTTAGTTTGCCCACGGCTGGTCTAGGTCTTTGGTAGGCTGAAGTTTACCATGAAGACTTAGGTATTGTTGCTTTATCCTGAGAATTTTATTCATAGCTTCTCAGAAATTTGTAGCATTGGACACTTAACCCATTGCACCCTTAATACTTAATTCAAGTATTATGGGTGGCCACAGATAGAGGTTTCATGTGCTTGTTTGTCCCTCTCACTTAAAGCTGTTGCAACATGTTATCAGCACTGAGCTTGGGAAGTCTGAATGACCAAAGTTGACTAGGTTACTCTGACCCAGGCCATCATGTCTTTTTGATATCTAGTAATAGTTCTCTGAGAAATATCACTTAGCTAAACAAATATTGTTTTCAAAGGCCTATTAATTCTTAAAAAAGAGTTTCATTCTTAACTTACACCATACACAAAAATAAGCTTTAAGTGGATAAATGACTTAAAAATAAGACAGGAAGCCATAAAAAATACTAGAGGAATCCACAAGCAGCGAAACTCAGACATATGCCGAAACAACTTCTTTACTGATACTGCTTCTAGAGCAATGGAAACTAAAGATAAAATAAACAAATGGGACTACATCAAAATAAAAAATTTTTGCACAGCAGAAGAAACCATCAACAAAACAACAAAAAGTCCACTTTTTGTTGTTTTTATGTATGGGAGAACAAAACAACAAAACAAAAAGTCCACTTTTTGTTGTTTTTATGTATGGGAGAACATATTTGCCAATGTTATCACCGATAAAGGTTTAAATCTTCAACATTTATAGGGAACTCATACAACTTAATAAAAGGAAGACACATGATCCAATGAAAAATGGGCAAAGGACCTAAATAGATACAATTTGAAAGCAGACAGAAGGAAGGCCAAGGGACATATGAAAACATGCTCAAAGTCACTAATCATCTGAGAGATGCAAATCAGAACGATAATGAGATACCATCTCACAACTGTCAGAATGGTTATCATCAACAAATCAACAAATGCCAAGTGCTGGAGAGGATTCAGAGAAAAAGGAACCCTCATGCACTGCTGGTGGAAACTCAGACTGGTGCAGCCACTGTGGAGAACAGTATGGAGTTTCCTCAAAAAACTAAAAATGGAATTTCCATTTGCCCCACTAATACCACTTCTAGGAATATATTCCAAGAAATTAGAAACACCAATCAGAAAGGATATATGCAACCCTATGTTTATAGCAGTACAATTCACCATAGCTAAGGTTTGGGAATAGCCTAAATTCCCATCAGCAGATGAGTGGATTAGAAAACTGTGGTACACCTACACAATGGAATACTACTCTTTAGTAAAAAAGAAAGAAACTTTTACCATTTGCAACAGCATGGACGGACCTGGAGAGCTTTATGCTAAGTGAAATAAGCCAGGCAATGAAAGAAAAATACCACATGATCTCACTCATTTATGGAAAATAAAGAATCATGATGTGATAAACAAAAAGACAGATACAGAGGCAGTAAAGCATCCAACAGACTGTCAAATTACGAGAAGGCTGGGGAGTGTTGGGTGAAGGGAAAGAGACCAACTGAAGGACTTGTATGCATGCATATAAGCACAACCAATGGACACTAGAGGAGGTGGAATGAGGGCATGGGATGGGGGCCGGGGGGCAAAGAGGGGAGTCAGGGGGTAGGTCAATGGGGAAAACAAAGGAGATATATGGGCTACTATTTGTAATAGTTTAAACAATAAAATAAAATTAAAATTAAAAAAGAGCTTCATTCTTGAAAATGCACTATAAAAACCAATAACTTATGGTGTTCCTCCATAAAGCATTACAAATTTTCAAATGTTCCTTAGTCACCTTGTTGGTGCCAAATATAGTCACTCATTTTACCACAGAATTTATTTAAAAATAGTAATTTGAGGATTTTTCACCACTTTCATGATGAAGAAAATTTCATGTATAATTTCAATTTTATTTTGATAATTTGTTCTTTAATTATTGCTAGGGTAATAAAATAAATATTGAGTAAAAAAGATAAAAGGGGGTGAGAGAGAAACCATTCTCGGTCCATGTTCCCTTCCTTATCTGTGCCAACTATTTTTGAGAACTTAATATGGTGCTCAGAAATAACACTGAGTAGAGGGATTAAAAGGTTTACCAGTGAATCAAAGAAAAGAAACAAAGACATATTTTATAGTGAGCCATTTTCCTCTCAGGAAAGATGAGAAAAGATGGTTTGTAATAAATGTTCATTTTCACACACACATTAAAAAATTTCATTGGTATCTATTACCCAGAGAGAAAATTTGAGTTTTCTCCCTTCAGCAATTAAGATTATCTGAGAAAATAAATATTAAATTTAGTCTTAAAGCTCTCTCCACATGCAATGGGATTTACTCTCACACGTTGAACTGGCACTAACCAAAGGATTATCTTGATTTCAGTAGGTGATACAGTGAAATGAGATAAAGTTCAAAATATCAAAATAGTAAATGTTGTGTTGTTGAACTTATTTTGGAAGAGGATTATGTCTTCCTCTTGTGAGGAAGTATTATGAATCTATGAATGCATAATAATCTGGCCATTCAGTATATATATGTATATGTATGTATATATTAGAGGCCCAGTGCATGAATTCATGCTGGGGTCTGGCTAGCCTGGCCAGTGGAAGGGGGACATGGGCTGTTGGCTGGCCTGCTTACTGATAGAACTCTGGTCAAGGGGACAATTTTGCATATTAGCCTTTTATTATATAGGATATACACTGAGTGGCCAGATTATTATGCATTCAGAGATACATACACACATTTTCTAAAAATCATAAAGTTTAATTGTTTTCCAGGAGAGAAGTCTTGCATATTTTTGGAATAAACATATTTAGAGTTCCTAATACACTTTTTTTTCTGAGGATAGACATTTCTCTGTAAACTAAACTTGTTTTTGTTTGTCTGAGTTAATGAAGTGTAGCTTTATTTCCAAACTACAGAATTTCCCTAAGTTTCCCAGAAATTGGCATGTATACAAGTAAGGTTCTTATTTCTTGAATATACTCAGGACCCTTCTGTTCAAAAGGTCTGCACTGACTATCTGTTGAAGGAAATAGCAGGACCATGAAGCTGAGTAACATACAGTCCTTACCTCTAAGGATCTTGCATAAATAGATGTCAGCGACTCAAATAAGCAAGGTAGAGGCTAGTTGGACAATGAGCTCTTCTGTAGAAGTAGCTCAACCTTTCCACAACTTCTTATTCCATATAAAAACAGAAACAAAACTATTTCCTGTCCTATTTCCATAGGGGCTATCGAGATAATGTTCATAACCTTTCAAAGAGTACTTGCTGTCATGATTTGTCTTCATTTGCTTGAATTACGCTACACTTTGCAAATGTGTTGTCAGTGTGGGATACACACATGCACACATACTCCTTCTGGGAAGAATTTGCATCACATCCTCCCAGCTGATTTGCGTAAAGGAGCATCATTAGAATACTTGATAGAATGTGTTTGGTATGTGAAATTAATTTACATTTCCCCCCACTGATGCTCTTTAAACATGATTTCATTGTATGAACATGTGTACACACGTGTCTCTGCATAGAGCCCTAAATTTAAATTGACTTGCTGGCTAAAGTTAGAGCAAATCCTTTCCTAGCTTCTTTCTATCACTCAATAAATTATTACAGTCTGTGCACAAAACACAAATTACATGCTTTATTAGTGTGTTCTGTGGTAACCTCAAAACCACAAGTGTTTACATGTGCTGCACGCATGCACTTTGGGGCTCTTTAATAGCTGGTTGACAAGAGATTAAAGGCAGAAATATGGCATTTTATTAAAGCAAACATATCAGCATGCCTACCATGATAAAATGATCTAGTTTTCTTCAGACACAAAAGTTTCTGTTGAGTGATACCTTTGAAATTCCTTGAGGGCACCCTATTATTCACTTACCTCAACACAGAGCAGCTGCAAATGGTCTCCAATTTTCAAAGAGTATTGCCTGGTCATTCTTTACTGTCAAAATGAAGAAGAGCATAAAAGTTAAGTCAATAAAGTAATATAAAATGCTTAATATAAAAATTCAGGAATGAATGATTAACCATTAAAAACTTACAGTAGCTATTTCATCCAGGAAAAAAAAAATTAACATTTCCCCTGAAACCTATTAACACTCCTTGTAAACAATATTCTTTTTTGAAATATATGACCTTTCCTAATGCTCTCCACACACATGGCATTTTTCTTATATCTACTTTCCTCGGCTGATATGAAGTTGAATTCCTCAGGAGAGAGTGTTCTGAGCCCCTTCCTCAGATGTACTGGTAAGTGGTCTTCTACTAAATAATCCACATGGATGTACTGGTCAGTGTTGAATGCTAATTCTGACAACCTGTTGGTGCCGATTCAACTCCCAAATTATAGACTATGCCAGTGGAAAAAACAAGAGACAGAATGCACTGCTCACCTTTAAACCCATAGCTTCCCTACAATCCAAATCCAAAAAATGACAAATTAATAATCATGAAAATTAGTATAAACGCCTCTTTTCTTGGTCACAGCCATTTCTCACTGATGTCTCTTAATACCTATGAATGTTGCATATAGAGCTATATGCAGAGAAAAGCAAAAGTAAAAAGAACTGCTCCTTTACATTTTTGAGGAAACTATTTGAAAGATCAGGGCCTTAGTTTAATTTAGGACTTCGTTTCAGAAATATTTAAAAGGCAAGACTTTTCAGGACCCTACCCTAAAGCTAATCCTCACTACCCTGATATGGCTAAGAAAAATAATACTATGAGGATAATATATATGCAGAATGATTTGGTTGCAAAATTGTAAAGTGAAATGGCCAGGATCAGTAAGACTGACTGTCCTTAGAAGCTGCTAAATGTTCTCTATGCAATGGTTTCAGTGTCATCGATGGATGACTGAGAAAACCATCCCCAGGGTTGTAGCAAGTTGGTTAGCCTAAGAGATGAGTATGACTTGGTCTGGGGATAAACTCACATTGCAGGAATTTTAAAGATTTTCCCAAGTATCTCCTTCCACAGAACTCACTTACTCTAACAGATATTATGAACTGCCCTTTCCCAGAAGTTTTCTGTCAAAATATCCAGGCCATTCCCAATAATGGGGTTGGAATCATATTTAAAGCTATCTTTATTAGGTTATTACATATTTGTTTTGTGCCTAAGAAGTGATAGTGAAACACCTCAAAGAGAAAAGATGCATGGACAAAAAATAACTAAAAAGTGCACTCATAACGATAATGCTCAAATATATATAGATGGGAAGTAATGCTTTCAGTAGATACAGATGAAAAATGTGTTCTATTTTTTTTTACCTGATGTTGACATTTTAATAAATCCAATTGCAGGTTCCCCTCATGAGATCTATAACTTACTGTCCACAGCACGGAGGAACCTGACCTGGCCACCCTTACCCTTTAGGAGTGATTTCCACGACTTCTTCCAAGGGAACAGTGGGGGGGGGAGGTATTATATTTTATATCTTTTTTGGAATGTTATCACTATATGTAGAATATCTTTTTTAAAATTTAATTTTCCATCATCATTTATTCCACCCCCAAACTCTATCTACCCACCAGCTGTCAGCCTGCCCTCTATGTGATTTCTTCTTTGGTAAGCCATTTTAATGCAATTTAAAACTGATAAACTGTATTTATGTAATCACTTTGTATCTCTCACACACTTGGCCAATTGAAAAGCTGCTTTGCTGATATGCAAAGGAAAGTTCATCAGAGGTAAATGATCCCCAGGATGAAAAGATCTCTTCCAGGATTTGCCTCTTTCAGATGGACACAAGCCACATGCTTCCTGTGATGAGAGTTGAACCACACCACTGATTATCTCTGAACTGGAAATGCCAAGGTATCCCCACCCCTCTGCGACTGTATCTGGCCCTAATGGAGCTCCCTCACCTAAAGGCGTGCCATTTTCATGGAGGGAGACTCAGTAAGTGCCTGATCTGAGGTGCCCAGAGGCCCAGCCATGTTGTTCAAATCACGTAGAAGGAGTATTCCTAATAGGTTGTAGTTATTTTGCAAGATATTGTTTTGTGTATGATGGCAATGGTGGTGCGTGTGCGTGTGCGTGTGTTTGTGACATACTTTGTGCAACACAAAAAGAAGAGTAAAAGCAATTACAGCAGGGAGAATGTCTTGAATCTGAATGAAACTTCAAATGTTTCTCTATAAGTCATTTTAAAAATTCTGGTATTTTGCTGCCTAGGAATTTTTCTAAGATTTTTATGGTTTCCCACCTTATGTTTATAAGTCTTTTATCCATTTTGAGTTTTTGTGTATGATGTAAGTTGTGGTCTAGTTTTAGTTATTTATTTTTTTTGCATGTGTCTGTCTGATTTTCTCAACACTATTTATTGAAGAGACTGTCTGACTCATTGTATGGTCTTGCCTCCTTTGTAAACTATTAATTAAGCATAATGACTGGTTGATTTCTGGGTTCTCTGTTCTGTTCCATTGGTCTATATGTCTGTTCTTGTGCCAGTACCAGGCAGTTTTGAGAAAGTGGCTTTGTAATATAGCTTGATATCTGGTATTGTGATCCCTCTTTGTTCTTCTTTCTCAGGATTGCTGTTGCTATTCAGGGTCTTTTTTTATTCCATATACAATTTTGGAGAGTTTGTTCTAGATCTGTGAAATATGCCTTTTGTATTTTAATGGGGATTTCATTAAATCTATAGATTGATTTGGGTAGTATGGACATTCTACCAATCCATTAGCACGGTATGTTCTTCCACTTGTTTATATCTTCCCCTATCTCTTTTCTTAAAGTCCTGTAGTTTTTCAAGTACTGTGCTGCTGTAAGAAAGAATGGACTGGAGAGCATTATGCTAAGTGAAATAAGCCAATCAGAAAAAGATAAATATCACATGATCTCTCATTTGTGAAATATAGTGAACAACATAAACTGGTTAACTAAAATAGAACCAGATACATAGAAGCATCGAACATACCACCGATCCTTGAAGGGAAGGCAGGGGAGGATGGAATGGGGTGAGTAAGAGATCAATCAAAGGACTTGTATGCATGCATATAAGCATAACCAAAAGACACAGACAATAGGGGAACAGGGACATGTGCTTGGTGGAGGGGCGGGTAGCTGGGGAGTTGTCAATGGAGAAAAAAAAAGACATATGTAATACTTTCAACAATAAAGAATTTAAATAAAAACAATTCTGGTAAGATTTTCTCCTATATCTATAACAGAGTCCCCCAAAATATGTTTGTTTTCTTATAATTTACAAACCAAAGAAACATCATAATTATTTCTAAATGTTGCATGTTTAAGTTATAAATTTAGCAAATAATATCAATTTCTTCTTTGGCTTTTCTGATAATCCTTTCCTTCACAGAACGTGTATGTTTTTTTTTATGCACAAGCATGTTAGTCATGGTTTAGATGTTGAAAACACAAAGGCAAATTAAACATAGAGCTGGATCTCAAAGAAATTATAGCCTAGTTTGATAATTATTATAAGGATAAGTAAATGTTTAAATAAACATGAGGTAAATCCCAAAGATTGTTTACTGAGCTCCTGTTTTTAAGATACACAGCACAATAAGTGGTTTATATGTTATATAATTTAATCCTCAGAAGTAAGAAGGATGTAGTGAGAAGTGAGAAGGAAGGCTCTTCCAAAGAGGGCCTTTGCAAGCTCTACAACAGTTGAAGAGTCTGCAAAAGGGACCAAGAATGAATTGATATGGAGAGGGAACTAAAAGTCATGCAACTCAAAAGTAAATGGCATTGATCCTGAGAAGGAATATACCTTCCAAGAATTATTCCTTTTACTTATTTGGGCTCAAATTCATAATCACAGTTTCTCAGCTATTGCTGGTAGAGGCCTCTATGCACTCTGCATTTCAGGAAAAATCCATAGACTAACCTGCCAGCCTCTTGCACTGTGTTCCTGTTGTGAGTCAATCCTTAAAAGAGAGTTTCTGGAATCAATTTCAATGAATGGGTTGAGACCTTTCCTGTCCAATAAAAGTTGCACAGCTATATACAGATTTGCAAATTTACCAATCAATCAGAGTGGCTTCATAGTAACCAATCAGAACACATGATTCCAACCAATCAGGACAGTGCAATGGAACCAATCAAAGGGTGCAAATGTGGATTCCATATTTTAATTTAAATGGGACAATCAGGGAACCAGGGCAGCCACTTCCTCTATAAAAAGAGTGAGCCCCCTCTTTCTCTAAGGGGAGCACACTTTTGGCTTCCTCTGGGAGCTGCATTTCTCTAGTTTGCAAACTGTTTACCCGAATAAAGCCTCTCCTTTTTCTGCACCTCAGACTAGAGACTTTTGTTGGCTTTAGATTGGTAGCAGTGAACTTCTGTTGGCAAAGTGATACAAAGATCAGAAATTAAAAAGGGCTATACTAAGATCAGAGATTAAAAAGGTAGTGAAGCAATGATTTGAGGAGAAAGAAGCCATGTGTTAAAGGAATGGAATGGGAACATTTGATTAATCATGGCAAGGTAAACAGAGATATTTATATTTGCTCTCATAAAATTATATTAAAATGATAATAAAAATTAAAAACACCACAAAATAAAATATATTGGGGAAAACATGATAACAAATGAGAAATTTTAAGAATACCAGAAAGTTGAAAAAATCAATAGCTATATGATAAGCATTTTAAGTATGACTACCTTCTACTCTATTAAGGATTTCAAGATGAAGCAAGTTAATTCTTACCTAGCAAATCCAGAATATCTAAAAAAATTGAGGCAGCTGATACATATAAAGGCAAGGACACCTTGGCCCATGTGGCTCAGTTGGTTGGATTAAAGGGTGGCAGGTTTGATTCCCAGTCAAGGCACATACCCAGGTTTCAGTTGGATCCCTGTGGGGGTGCATGCAGGAGGTAACCAATCATCTCTCTCTCACACATCCATGTTTCTCTCTCCCTTCTTCTCTCTCTAAAAACAACAACAATAACAACACACACACAACAACAACATCAAACACCACCCATATCCTCAAGTGAGGATTAATGGGGGAAAATTAAAAACAAAATAAAATAAAGGTAAGGATGTAGATGTGAAGAAGTAAAGGGAGATTGGTTTTTAGTAATATAAACAGTAACCACACCCCAGATGCCCATATGATTCTACATCTCTGCCACCCTATAGAAAATGGAAATATTTTAAACTTGAAAAGCTCTGTGCTAACAGACAGTAGCAGAGTTGAGCATAAGATAAAACACCAAGAAGAGGGAGAATGAATGAGAGTGTTAAACTATGAACTTACCCATCCTCTCTTCTTTCTCTTATCTAGCACTCAGAACCCTGGCAGCCAGACTAAAATTACACTCTCTCCTCTAGCCACCCTTACTCTAACCTCTCAGGCTAGAGAGTGGATTTTTTTTTCTGGGAAAATATCCCAGTCTAATAGATAATACCAATACAGACTAGTATTGGAAACCTCCAAATGATAGACCGAGTTCCCATGCATTCAACAAACTAGTTCCATTCACCCACCTAGAAGTTCCTGTTAGTGTATCACTGTAGCATTTGAAATATGAACAGAGTGCCAGAGATATAAAATATTTTTAAAGCTTCTAACATGAAAGACAACAATAAAGAAACACAGAGAAAATAAGACCATGAAGAAAGAAAGAAAGAAAGGGAAAACTGGAAAACAAAAGAAAAGACAAACAAACGAACAAACAAACAAACAAAAAGAAACCACAACCAAATAATAAAAAATATCCTTGGAATTGATAACTAATGGGTGGGGGGGGGGGGTAAACTAATAAAGTGAGAGAAGATTTATTAAACACAGGAGGACCAAATACTATTTTAAAATATGCATAAGACAATAGCTCCTGGAAATTAATAACTAGCACAGAGAAGCTAAAAATAAAAATAAAAATAAAAATAAAAAAATTTAAAAAGCACTGGGAAATAAAATGGCAAAACTCTCTTAGAAGGTAGAATAGACATGTATGAAAATTAAAAAGTGTATAAGAAAAGAATCAATCTAGGAGTTACAAGACAAGAAAACAACAAACAGGAAGAAGAAATTCTTCAAAATATAATCCAAGTAAATTTCTCAGAACTAAAAATAACCCAAAACATCGATTATCAGATTGAAGGGTGTGTAAAATACTCAACAAATGAAAAATAACGCAACTAAAATGCATCATTAAAATGTTTTGGCTGTCAGAGAAAAAAAATCTTGAATATTCATGGTGGATGTCTTCAAAGGAAAGCTCAGTATATTAATAGGTATATGATAGTCCGATTAGAGGATCTGAATGTAAATTAATTATAAATATACAGGAAAAAAGTAAGGAAACGATACAAAATAAGCCAATTATTAACTTCCAGAGCAGTATAAAAGGTGTAATTGTAGTACTCTTCATTACTTAACTGAAAATATATGCATATAGTCATAATGGTATAAACACTGACTAGGGAATAACACAAAAATTGCTATTGAAATATAGCAGATAGGGAAATAGAAGAAGATGACAGGGGTTGGGAAGCTTCTTTGAAACAGTAAATTGCATTCTTCTATTGTAAGAAATCAATAGACAGTCTTTCAAATAAGGAAGTCTAAAAGTAGCAGTAATAAGTGTTATTTTGAAAAATAGATTTTAGTTTAAAAAGAATGTCCAAATGAATTTCTGAAGAGCAGTTTAGGGTGGGATGTAGCCATAAACTGCTGTTTTTATTTTTAAGTCCTTATGATAGTGGGTATTTAGCCAAATATAAAAAAATGAAAAATTGAATAAAGTATATATTAATTCATTGATGTGGTTCTATATTTAAGATATTATGATATGTTAAGTGAATGACAGAAAAATATAGTTGTATGATCCCAGTTTCCTTGTTAAATTATATATTTAGATATTTTTTATATATATTTTTTTGCCTTGAAAATGGTTTAGAAGGAACCACATCAAGCTGGGATGGTGACCCAATGGGAGGAATTTTGACTCAACTCAATATATGTTTAATTACTTGTCTTTTTTATTTTACAATGTTTTTGAATATCACAAATATGATTTTAAATAATATTCAATTGCTTATGAAACTATATGTGAAATGTGCATAGGGAATATATAAAATCATCATCTTTAAAATACTGAGGTTCTGTCTCATGGTAAAGTTCACTTAATATTTACTCTGTTTTCATTATTCTCTGTTTTTGTTTTTGGAAAGAATAAAGCAAAAGTTAGCATACATGAGTAAAAAGGCAACAATGATTTCAAGCTATGACATGAGAGTATGTATACATCTAAGTAACTCCTGGAAAGGATGATAACAAATAAGCAATTTTATTAAGATAGCATGATTATAAATAATATTTTTAAATCTGCCTATAATTTGCATATGTGACATTTACACAAAGAAAGAATGGCTTTGCCCCAATAAAACAAATTTAAATAAATAGCAAAAATATTTGGTGAATGTGGAGAGAAAATAAGGGGTGGTAGACAGAAGAACGCATGCTCGTTTAACATTGACTATATGCTAAATATATGCTAAGCACTCTGCTAAGTGTATGTTGGTGGCAGGGACAATAGCATACACACAGGTTTTTATCCAGTCCATTAGCACAGTGCCAGATGTTGAATAGACATCTTAGTAAAGTATCCTATTTAAGTGGGTGAGGAGAGGTGGGGGGGGGAGGGGTAAAGATTAACCAAAGAACTTATATGCACATATGCATAACCCATGGACTTAAACAATAATGCAGTGAAGGCCTGGGGAGGGTGCAAGAGCAGGGAGAAGGGAGTCAATGGCGGGAGGGAGGGGAAATCTGAAATACTTTCAACAACAAAGATAACTTTAAAATATATATATATGCAAAAATAAAATAAAGTAAAAACAAAACAACACAAATGAATCAATACATCAATGACTTAAGGAATATTTTTTTTAATTTGACAAGAAAAGAAAGAATGAAAATGATGGTGCCATGATAGCAGTAATGAGTAATAGCAATATTAAGTAATGAGGTTTTGTTTGATTCTCAGGATATGAAAGCTGGTTGGATTAAGGAGAGAAGGGATTCCATAGATGGTTGAGATGCAATTGGAGATGAAGTCCTAAAAGCACTTCAGAGATGAGATGCAGAGCAACAGTAAAGAGATAAGTGATATGGCAGTTGCCCAATACAAGGACCGTTACATGTGAAGGTTACTTTGAAGGTCTTTTGGAGAGTTTGCTTTAGATTTTCTCAAGCTTCACAAACTGTGCTTGGGAAGTGAAAAAAAAATAAAATGAAAGGTTTTTGTTTTGTTTTATTAATCTCAAAAATTAATGTTTCACCATTCTTGGAAGGCTCTAAAATTTAGCTGCCAAAATAGCCTTAGAAACTGTTAAGAAATAAAAATTCCAAAAACATGAAAATGAGCTTTTACCATCATGTTTGATAACTATAAGACTGTCTGTTTTGAAAGAGCACATTAGATTGAATTAAATAATTTATATACTTTGTCATAAATGCAGATTTATTTTATTACAACAAATCAGAAGATAAAGAATCATGAAATTTAAAACATGCTTTTCTTCTTTAATGTAAACTATTAATAAAATTTGATATTCATTTGGGATTCATCTTAAACTCTTTAGAATTTTCATAATCTCATCTGTGAATTAGAACCCCATTAGCTATTACCTTTTACAGCCATAACTGTGACTATAAATGGGCATCATTAATAATCTCAAAATATGTGATAGATCTTCCCTTCCCTTCCCTCAAAGTATGACATAAACGACAACTGTGGCATGAACATTCCTGAGCACCTAACCAGGCACCTTATGTGGACTGTACATTGAACCACCAATCAGCACCTGCCAAATACATGAAGCCCCCCGATTCCTAAGTACCTAAGTGACCAATTCATGTGCCTTATATGAAATCACCAATCATCGCGTGCCGAGTACCCTAAGCCCCATCCGTTCCCATTCCTCCCCTCAAAAGGTGTGTTCCCTTCTGCACATGCTACTCCCACCTAGTGGGGCAGCTGGGCAGGTCATTCTCTTCTAATGAAACCTGTAGTCCTGGTTTTCAGCCATCTGTCTCATCTTTCAATAAGGGCACTTACTTTCAGCTCACAGGTGAGAAATGTAACCTATAAAGCAATTTTAAGTTCTTATGGTAGTGGGTATTTAGCCAAATATAAAAATCATAAGTATGATTTTTAAATATGTAAAGATTTTAAATAATATTCAATGCATATGAAACTATGCATTGAATTAGATAAGGATATGATTTATTTTTTATTTTTTAAAAATATTTTTTATTGATATTTTACAGAGAGGAAGGGAGAGAGATAGAGAGCTAGAAACGTTGATGAGAGAGAAACATCGACCAGCTGCCTCTTGCACACCCCCTACCGGGGATGTGCCCGCAGCCAAGGTACATGCCCTTGACCGGAATCGAACCTGGGACCTTTCAGTCCGCAGACAGAAGCTCTACCACTGAGCCAAACCGGTTTTGGCGATAAGGATATGATTTAGATTAAGGATATGATAACTGTGGGAAGAATGGGAGAGATCAATAAAATCTCTCAGTGACCGAATATTGGAATTGAATGAAATTGTTATTAATTCAATGCAGTTGACTGAACTATTCTTGAAGGTATATATCTGAGGCATGCTTTCCCTGATGTTCTGGTTTTTAGGTGCCTCCCAAACTTAGAACTAAAGATGTGATCATTGATTAAATTAATTAATCCCTTTAAATGAATAGATTACATGGAAATAGAGCTGAACTCAATTTAAAATCAAATGACTGAGATATTGGGCATAGATCATGTGCTTATGCATTTATTTATATTTTTAAAAATATTCTGAGTATATTCATCACTACTCCAACTTTTCTGATAATTATAACATTTAATACAAATTTTATATTTTGAATTTCAAATTTTAATGATTGGAGAAACTGGGTTAATTGAAATGGCCAAAGGTAGGACATCTCTCCTATAATCTACAAATAATGCAAAGAGTACCACAGAGAAGAACAAAGACTATACCATTATCAAGATTGGAAAGATAGCATGTAAAACATCAAAAAATGATGTATTTCTTTTTAAAATAGACTAAACATATAATAAGCATGACATTATGATAGAATCTGATTAAGGCTAGGTCAGCATCAAACACTGACATAATAGTTCATGTCACAGGATATAAAACTTTTGAGAACATTTGGAATACTTACCAAGGACATGAACTAGCTTTAAAAGTCCCATGGTAAGGTATGTGTGAATAACAATAGGATTTTGTAATTTAGCTGGAAATGTATTTTAACCAGGTAGTAATATTATGGGTCACACTCAAATGCTCTTGCATGCTGAAGTTGAGAGCGATTGAAGCTTTTTTCTGTATAGTAGGTACAGATCATAGATTCTATCTTGGACTAGTATATCTCCTGGGTGTTCAGTAGACATTGCTACTTTTCTGATAGGGAAAATGAGGTTATAAAATTGCTATACTATCACTTATTCTTAGATGGAACAGGTAACTGTCCTTAGAGAAATCATGTTAATGGGTTATAAGTTTTCCAGAATTTAGCTATATGCTTGGGGGAAAAAAAAAAGTAGAATTCAAACTTTAGATTTGAAAAACACCCCCTCCCCACTTCTTATCGTGGCAGAGTGGTTTAGCAAGATACTCTTAAATTTTGAAAAGCAGAGACAGAAAGTACATCTTTTTAAAATAAATGTGTTTAACTGAAAGCAATTTATTTTTCTTGTCATTGGTGTTCAATATAGACTTTTTGATAAAGGGACTGCTTAAAGCCAGGTATAGTTTTTTTTTTATGGTGATCAAGACAAATTCTTATCTTATGAGAAGATTGGAGTATGTTAAAATCTCAAATAAAATTCAGTCAGTCCATCCCGAATACTGCAATACAGAACAGAAAAGGAGGAGAGAAACAAAGGAAAATGCTTTTTTTTTGAGCAAGAGAAGTAAAATAAACAGAAACTAATTAAAATGGAGAAAATATAAACATTTACAACTTTCCTGTAAAACTGCTTATTCAAGCTGATTCATTTCTTTAATGGAAAAGGAACAAAGACATTGCTTTAGTTATCTATCTAACATAAATATCATTAGCATATCATTAGCACATGGGAAAGTTTACATCTTGCAAGCAAGTGGCTTGGATGGTATTCATCAGCAATCTGTTCTAAAACTGTGTGCATGGTTGTGTATTTAATATTCCCAACTTTTCTTTCCTGGAATATTTAATAAAACTATTGAACGTAGAACTCCCATTTACATTGACTTTAGAAGAAAGGCTGCCTCTTTAAATCCCTCATTTAAGGACATACAATGAAATGCCTCGTTAAGAACCTTAATTTAAAGCAGCACACGGTTCTGTATGTCAGAGATAAAGATTACCTTCTTTAATGAGCCTGACTTTTCCCTGTGATGAGTAAGACTCTGCCTTGTTTACAGTAACTCTAAATTTATTTCTGGCTTTTTTCAAGTGCTCTTATTTAAAAAAAAATAAAAAAAAAAATAAATAGCATTATGTCTGTCTTTCCAGGGTCAAATTCTGCCTACTCTATACTCAAACCATGTGCTGTTAAAACATGGTTTAAAACAATTACCTCTATAACCCTGGGACATTCAGGAGACTAAAGGACTCACAATCCATGCCCCAGCTTCCTAGCAGAGGTACAGACAAACCATTTCAAGCTGACAAGGGTCTATCCTATGATTTTAAATAATTTCCATGTGAAGTATATATATTTAAAATGTCCCAGCAAATCTAAGCAACAACATTGAAAGGCTCTTGAACAAATTGATTTTCTAAACATCTGTTAAAATCTTAAGAATTTAAGATATATTTTTCAGTCTGAGGATGGCTCAAAGACTGGTGCCCAAACAAATGGAAGTTATCTGACAACTTGCTTAAATTATAATCTTTAGTATTTCTTGATTTTCTCAATATAGATATACTAGTGGCCTGGTGCATGAAATTTGTGCACATTAAAAGGGAATTAATTATAGGAAATAATTTAATATTGCTATTTGCCCTTTCTCTATAATAGAAGTGTCAGAGATGAAAGAAAATTAGTAAAATGTATATGAAAACCTTCCTCCTTTCAGAGTCTGTGGCACACCACGGGACCCAGAGTCAAGTCCCTGCCCACCACCCACATGCACCTCAAAATCAGTTGAGACCTGTGCCCTCCCCACCCCCCATTATTGAGCTAGATTCAGACCTTACAGTTCCACCCTTGCCAAGCCCTGCCAGGCAGGGGCCATAGCCTCAGGTCCCCTGACCTGGTGTCAATATGGGGGATGCAGCCTGAGGTCCCCTATCAAGCCCCACAGGGACGAAGGAGGGTGTAGCCTCTGATTCCTACTGATTGCTCATTAAGGGTCCTTAGGCCTCAGCTGTAGGTGCAGCCATCTTTGTGGCAGAGTGGTGGTCAATTTGCATATTCCCTCTTTATTATATAGGATCTTACCCTGATCTTAGCAGCCAACCCTAGTGTTCTTCCAACTTTTATTTGCAATTCATACAGAGTAACTGAGAATTTTTTTAAAAATTGTTTTTATATTTTAGTTATTGAGTTTAAGTTATCCTATCTAATAAAGAGGGAATATGCTAATTGACCTTCATACCCTCACAAAGATGGATATTCTCACAGCCAATAAGGAGGGAATATGCTAATTGACTGTCATACCCTCAAAGATGGCAGGGCCCACAGCCACAAAATGGTGGTGCCCAGTCCCCTCTTCCACCCAGGTGGCAGGCACACAGCACAACCAGCCCATCCCCAAGCGGGTCCCCATGCACTGGGCCTCTAGTATAAAATAATCCCTTTGGTTTCCAGATAGAAACCAAATAAAAAGATATTACATGATCTCACTTATATGTGGAATCTAACGAACAAAATAAAACTGATGAACAAAAAAAGATTGGAGACATTGAAGCACTCAACAGAATGAGTTTTTTGGTGGAGGTAGGAAGAGTTTAACCAATTAATTTATATATATATATATATATATATATATATATATATATATGCACAACCCCGGGATGAACAATAATAGACAATAGGGCAAGGAGGCCTGAGGAAGGGTATGCGGTCAATTGGGGGGGAAAAGAGGCGTCTGTGATACTTTCAACAATAAAGTTAAATTTAAAAAATAGTATAGCACATGCAATTATATACAGTACATAATACTTGATAATGATAATAAAACACCATATTGCTGAAAAATACTTAATAAAAGCCTAATATGCAAATTGTCCCCTCAGGAGGTCATTCCACCTGGTGTTGGACCAGGAGACTGGGAGTTCCACCACTCACTATGACGTGTGCTGACCACTAGAGGGCATCACGGACATGGCAGGCATTGGTGACAAGGTACTGGCAGCAGGTGCCCATGGAAGTGCTGCCTGCCCCAATGAACCGCAATGAAAGTGGGACTGTGGTGGGATGGTGCAGCAGGTAAGTGGGCAGAACCAGGCCAAGGTGGGTGCAAGTGGGAGCCTGATTGCCCCGCCAATCACCCTGCAGATGGTGACCAGTGGCAGCAGGGGGGAGCGGAGCCACCACCTGGCTCCCAGGTGCTGAGGGCGCCAAGCGGGGGCCTGGTCCCAATCAATCCCCTCAGGCAGGGTCGTGGAGCAAGTAAGGTGTGGCTTCAGGCAAAGTGGGGTGCCAGGAGGGGCTGCATGACTGCGAGTCTGAGGGTCTGAGCTGGGGCCACTCCGAGGGACCCCACCCATGCATGAATTTATTCACTGGGCCTCTAGTAAAATCATATGTACATAAGAGAAGCAGAACTTGAACCCAGATATTTAGTATTTATATCCAAAATGTTCTACTCTATTAAAATATTCCCTTTGTTTCAGGGAAAAGAGCAAGACAATTATTATTCTTTCTAGTGTTTTTGCAAGATACATAACATCAGGTCAGGTTCACTTAAAAGAAAAGTTTTGTGGTTTTCCAATTTGAAAGTAGGAGCTAGGGCCATTTCATTTCTTATCTCCTGTACCCTCGTGCCAAATCTGACCCAGAATCACAGAGTTTGGAGTTGAGAAAATTTGAGAGAGCACAGGAATGGTCATGTTATGGACTGTATGGTGATTCCATGAGGAGTCTTTCCTAAAAAACAACACAGATAAAATCAAGGCACGTGCATGCCCACATCACACAGCAATTCACAGAGTCCTGAGAGTAATTCTGCCACCAATTTCTGCACAGCTCTTTTCTGACTCTAAAACAAACTTTTTAGTCTGGGGCTTGACATTTTATTTATCAGTTTACACTTGCAAAGTAAAAATAAAATTGCCAATAATGTGCATTAAAGTGACCCTGTCCCCCTAGCTCCTGTACTGGAAACTTTGAGAGCTTTGAGATTATATATTAGGGGCAGGGGATCCCTCAGCCAAGCCTGTACCCTTTTGCAGTCTGGCACCCCTTGGGGGATGTCCTCCTGCCAGCTTAGGGACCTCCACCTCTGCAGTCAGACATCCCTCGCACAGTCTGGGGCTCTGCAGTCCAGGACCCCGTGATCCTTACCATACCACCTACCTACAGTGGAGACCAGAGAGGCTCCCGCCACCATCACCGTTGCTGTGCTCACCAGCCATGAGCCCCGGTTCTGGCTGAGTGGCATTCCCCCTGTGGGAGCATACTGACCACCAAGGGGAAGCTCCTGCATTGGGCATCTGCCCCCTGATGGTTAGTGTGCATCATAGCAATCAGTGGCCCACTGTTTGGTCAATTTGCATATTTGGGTTTTATTATCTTCTATACTAATAAAAAGGTATCATGCTAATTAGACAGGATAGACCAGATGTCTTCTGGACATCCTTCCAAACAAAACCATGGTGGCAGGGACTGAGGCAGAGGGAGTTAGAGGCAATCAGGAAGGCAAGGGAGCAGTTAGGGGGTGATAAGGCCTGCAGGGGAGAGCAGTTATGGCAATCAGGCTGTCAGGGGAGAGCAATTACGGGCAATCAGGTAGATAGGCAGAAGTATTAGGCATGATCAGGCAGGTAGGCAGAGGAGGTTAGGATCAATCAGGCAGTCAGGAGAGTGGTGAGGGGTGATCAGGCATGCAGGCAGAGTGATTAGGGGCAATCAGGCAGGAAGGCAGTCAGGCAAGTGAGCAGTTAGGATACAGTGGTCCTGGATGGCGAGAGGGATGTCTAACTGCTGGTTTAGGCCTGATCCTGCAGGGTTCTGGCCTACACCAGCAGTCAGACATCCCTGAAGGTGTCCCATATTGGAGAGAGTGCAGGCCAGGCTAAGGAACTGCCCCCCCCTCCCCTGTTCATAAATTTTGTGCACCAGACCTCTAGTATAGGATAATTGACATGTGTAAGGTAACTTTTGCAGGATGTTCATAAGTCTGAAAAAAAAGGAACCAACTCTAGAATTTTTTTTTTCTTTTCTATTTGGGTTTGAAAGTACCAAAGCCAATTTATATAAATCAGCAGAGTTTTTGTGTTATTTTTCAGCCTGTTTATCTGAGATCATATACACTTGAATTGGCATAATGTTGGGTTATATATTAAATGTAAATAACTTTGAAATATATACAACAACATGTAATTATAATCACTAAGTTGGAATCATTCAACATCAACACATGCTTAAAATATGCATTACAACATCTAGCTCAGCAGAGCCTTTGCTCAAGGTCACAAAAGGTGTACGGATCCCAGCCAAATAACTTATTAGATAAGCTCAAGCACCTGCCCTGAGTAAAATAATGGTGGTTACCAGTGCCCAAATGTGGCTTCCTTGTATCTACAACATTTATATTCTTCTAGAGAAACACTAACATCAACATATAAATACCTCAACATTTGTTAAAACAACAATAGTTTTTTAAACTTTGGCCACAGCATTTGACATCTGAAAGAGGCTATGCCAATATATAATTGCTTTAGAAGTTATTAATCTTTTGGCAACTAGTTTTTTGGGAAAAAAAAACAACAACAACAGTGAAATCCACCAACTACTAAGATACAATAACAAATTTAATTATAGCTTCCAACATTTGCAGAAAGTGCAGGCTGGCATTATCCCAGATTAATTTGTATATTCAATGAAACATTATTTTATGGAACTTGATAACGTTACCATAATATACACTAATAAAATAGAAATATGCAAATTGACTGTACCTCCATGACATCTACCAGCCAATCAGGAGTGAGTATGCAAATTAACACAACAACTATGGTGAGTTTATTTGAATAAGCAGGCACAGAGCAGCCAGGGAGGACAGGGGGCGGAGGGAGCTGCAGGCATGGTACTTTGGCAGGAGCAGAGAAGACTGAATGTTCCAGCCAGAGCAAACACTGAAGGCTCTGGCCAGAGCCAAGACTACAGCTGGCTGGAGCAAAAATGGAAGGTGGCAGCAAGAGCTTGGGTCCCAGGAGCCAGAGGAAAACTGGTGTGGGCAGCCAGGGGAATGAAGGCCTATTGCATGAATCTTCATCCAATGAGTCTAGTGTTTCTATGAAAGGACTAAAAGGCCACCAATGGTCAATACTATTTTGAAAAAGAGAGTGGTGAGGAATTTGACCTATCAGATACAAGATGTTCTGGGAGAAGGAGAAAGAGGAAAGAAGCAGAGGAAGGAAAAAAAGCTCATGTAACTGAAAATGTGTGCTTATTTAGGGTTAGGAAAATAGATCAAAGGAACAGAACAAAGATCCAAGCAATTTTATATAAAATATCTGGTTTATTATTCATAATATACTTATATAAAAAGCCAGCAACTGGAATGACATAATGACTAGAACAATCATCGCTATGATACTCAATGCTGCCAGCAAACTTCCTGCAACCCCTCCCCCTGGCTAGCCAATCACCTGTGGCCTCTCCCTATAGCTTACCTGGCCCTGATCAGACCCTAATATGGGTGGGCCGAGCAGGCCAACCTCCCACTATCTCCTCCTCCCAACAGGCCTGGCTCTGATCTGCCCTAATTGGGGCCAGGCCAGCTAGACCCCACTCATACACGAATTCATACACTGGGCCTCTAGTATAAAAATAAAATCTAGAAAACGCTCAAAAGAAACATTTTACCCTCTCTAGTTATAAGTGAAATAAAAATTAAAAATACCTTTGCACCCTAATCAGATTGACCAATATTAAAAGTTGTTTTTAAAGTGTTAAAAAGGATATGGAGAAATAGTAGAAATCTAGTAGAGTTGCAGAAGGGAATAACCCACATGTGTAGGAGGTCATCAAAAGGACATGACCTCTGGTTGACTCTTAAGCTCAATATGGGCCATAGGAGGCTCCTCATTTGTACCCTGTCCTTAGAAATGTACTTTCCACCTACAGTTCTGCATTAAGAATAATTCCAAGGATATAGCCTTGAGAGAGAAATATGTTGTTTAGAACATCTGGACTAAATACATGACTGAGTACTGTATAAAACCTCTATATAAACTCTTAAGATTCTGGTGGGTGGGTGCAGATATCTATTTGTCTTATATTTGATCCAAGTCATAAGCCTTGCATGTAAATTTTCTTATTTTTTTGAAACTGCCTCTATGTTCAATCTCTTCTTGCTCTCCTTATGTCAGGACTAGTTTCAAATTTCACCTTGGAAACTCCCAAGATTTCATAGCAGCACCAGTACCAAGGCTTCCCTAATGCTAGGACCACATCCGAGCACTAGGGAAGCCTTGGATGTGGATATAAGAAAATATACCCAAGAATATTTATTGCATTATTAGCTATAGAGAGTAAATAGGGCAATGAGATTGCCTGGGCTATAATCCTGGTAGCAGTACTTACTACCTCTATGAATTTAGGCAAGTTACCAATATCTTTGTGCTGTAGTTTCCTCATGTCTAAAATAATTTCACAGTGTTTTTTGAGGAATAGATCTTCCACATATAATTTTTAATTCTTTTTAAATAGTATACATTTTAACTGTTTTTGTTATTTATCCATACCAGTTTATCCACACAACATGACAGAAAAAAATATTTATACATCAGAACCTCATCATTTTATGCTCCACTGGGTCTTCAAGGCTTCAACATTAATTTCAGCTTCAGAAAACCTTCTTCAACAAAAGCTTAAGTAAAAACAAGTAACAGATTCCATGTCAGACCTCATCTTTCATAAGTTAGCATTATGTGGTTAATCTACATCAGGTCACCCAACTATCAGAAATAAGCACGATTAAAGAAAATCAAATGTACCAAATCCTAAAACCAAGAACTGGGCAGATAAGGGAATGCTTTGTACTTTTTTTCAATGAACCACACATTTTTCAAAAACCAAAAATTCCCATACTTGGTTTATAATGTGATTTTGTTTGCAAAAATGGACACATAAATGTACCATTTGCCAATTTTTTTAAAAAAAAATATGCAATTCAGTGGTGAGGTTTTTATGTTTTGGACTATTTCTTGTATAATTACAAGCACAATAGAAAATTTAAAATATTAAGAATTAAAATAATAAGATAGAGAGTAAAAATAATAAAAGCTTCTCTAAACTACTTTCCTTCACTCTGAAGATGTACCCTACTTGACATTATGCACACACACACATTTTATGCCAAAACTACATTATTTTATTTGCTGCAGTTTTATATTATATTTTTGTATGTGTAGAAAAGGCTCCCTCTCATTTGTCCTTTAATTTTTTTAAAAAATATATTTTTATACCTTCCTCCTTCCACATAATCATTACAATTTACTTATAAAGTTTCATAGAGTGTATTTTGGATACATAGGTTGGCATTTCTTTAAATTTATTGATTTATTTATAAATTGGGATATTTTCAATATCCTAAAAGATACTGTAAAAAGAATAAAGTGTATAAAAATATACCTTTCTTGAGTACTGAATGTCAAAGAAAAGTAATTTTCTAAAGATAGATAAGTAAAGGTACTCATTTTTATTGTGAAATAAGAAGGAAAGGATAAAGTGAAAAATCAAAGTGCAAACAATAAAATACGTTATAGTTTAGCAGATTTGATTTTAAGCCAAGTCTATTTTACTGTGTCTAGACCAAAATGTTTTCATCTATTAAATACGAAAGTTGGACAGGTTAAGATCTAAGGCCTTTTCCAGCTCTATAGTCTGTAATGCCCCAATTCTAGTATTCTAGAGAGGACAAATTCATAGGCCAAACCAGGAGAAACTAAATAGAGACCCAGACAAACTTGTGTTTGGCTACTCATACCTTATTCTGTGAGGAAAAGAAATTTGTTGTCCTCCATACATTTGTGTTCAACCAACCTAAAAGAAGATATTATTTGTTTTAATAAATCTTTATTACTCAGATTATTATAATTGTTTCTCCTTTTTCTCCCCCAAAGTTCCCTACCACCCAGTTCCCTTCCCACCCTCTGCCTTACCCCCTCTCCCCCCAATTGCATCCATCCATTGGTTATACGATTTCAATCCAGTCTCTCACTGCTTCCCCACCCCCTTATCCTCTTGATAATTATCAGTCCACTCCCCTTCTTTGCCCCTGATTCTACTATATTCACCACTTTATTCTGTTCCTCAGATTTTTTTCCCTTCTCTTTTCCTTTTTTTCCATATATGAATTTCAAGTGGGACACTCCCTCTCATTTGTTTTTGTAGGGAAAATGCAACAGAGTGTTCTGTGGCTAAACACTGCAGACTGTCCAAATGTCTCAGGACCACATGAATAGAATCCGCTCCTCCTCTAGTTCACACCGCGCCCCACCCCCCCAGTCCCACCACTTCCCAGAGGCACACGGCTCTCCTGTTGTACATGGCATCCCTTGTCCCACTGCCCCCCTTGTGCACAGGGCTTCTCTGAGGCACATGGCTCTCCAGGGGCACATGGTTCCCCCGGGGCACAGGGCCCCCCTGGGGCACACGGCTCTCCCGGGGCACATGGCTATTATTAATCTGATTGTTTACTTGAGAATATTGAAGTTCATAGGGGTTAAGGAAAATTTCAAAGAGTACACAGCTAGCAAAATATAATTTTAATATTAGATGTGTGATCCCAAGGCCTATTTTCTTTCCACTGTGTGGAGAAATTCTGAGTGCTTGGTAAATGGATAAATGAATAAATTGATGGATGGATGAATTGGATTGATGGATGGATTGGTGGATGAACAAATAGATGGAGGGATGAAATGATCACATTTCTATTATGTCTCTCCTCATTTCAATGTAAATAAAAAAGAAAAGAATAGTAGACCTTGTTTACCTAGCTTTCAGAGGAATTTATTTCAAAAATATATTTTTATTGATTTCAGAGAGGAATGGAGAGGGAGAGAGTAATAGACACATCAGTGATGAGAGAGAATCATTGATCAGATGCCTCATACATGCCCCATCCTGGGGATGGAGCCTGAAACCTGGGCATCTGTCCTGACTGGGAACTGAGCCATCACCTGCTAATTCATAGGTCAACACTCAAACACTGAGCCATGCTGGCTGGTTATTGCTGATTTTAAATCCTCTTTAGGATTCAAACTACTATAGTCAATTCACCCCTTATTTTCTGCACCCTAGAACAGGCTGCACCCCATTGATTATTTCTCCAGTGTTATAACACTGCAACTGGAAATCTGGCTGCAATACCACAGAAGAGACAACTGGATATTATAATCTCCCAATTAAAGTATAGAACACTCTTTAATAGTATTTCTTGAGGAAAACAAACAAACAAACAAACAAGCAAACAAACTTGCATCTACTCAAGCTTACAGACCCAGCTTTCAATTTGTGGACAGCATAGGGTTCAGAACCTGCTAAATGGCATCATAAGAGACAATTGGCAAAATTCAAACTATGAGGAACTCCAAATAATAAATGTTACAAGTTTTTAATAAATTAAATGTTGCGTGACAGAGAGGGAGAGACAGAGAAAGAAAGAAAAAAAGAAAACTAGAAGGGAGAAACGAGATATATTAAATATTTGGTATTTTAAATAATTAGGTATAATCTTATTTTAATCTTGATTCAAACACCCTTATCTGAGACAATTGAGAAAATTTGAATAGTATCTATACACTTAATGGTTATTAAAGCATATTGTTAATTTTATAGGCTGATGATGACTGTTATGTTTAATAAAAGATTTCCTTATTTTTGTAATAAGTACTATAGATGATATAATATTTGGGATTTGTTTCAAAATAATCTGACAAGAGGCAAACAGTGGAAGTATAGATGAAACAAAATTGGCCATGAGTGAGTGACTGTTAAAGTTGAGTGTTGCATAATAGGGGTCATTATTCTATTCTCCTCACATTTGTATATGCATAAAATTTCCCATAATAAAATGTTAAATAATATTTTCCAAAGATCACAAAGCTGATGGGAATTTGAATGAAATGCAATTTGACTTTTTAAGGGGAAGTATATGAGAAGTTAAGTAAAGGAGAAAAGGTCAATGATAGTGGAAGACCCCAGAGCAAGCAGGAGAGGATAGACCAGAGCTCCATAGGAGGGTTAGCCTTGCACTTTACACCTGAGGAAGAACACTTCTTTCTTGAAATGGGAGAGAAGAAAAGAAGAAGATGTGAGGATACTGACTTACCTATTTGTTGGGGAAAGAGAGGGAATGTGGGAAGCTTGTATGCCTTGAGCAATTCACCTCACCTCTTTGTCTCAGAGGAAAGGGAGCTAAATGAGGAAAAGGGATTGACCTGATGATCTCTTGCAAGTCTCTTCCTACAAGACCATCACATTTGAATCTTTGATATCAGTGACAGAGAATAGAACTCTTACCTTTTGAATTTCAGACTTTTTTGGTAATTCCTTTGAAGGCCAGTGATAACTTTCATTGTAAACTTCATCATCTCCTCCCCACTCCCCCACCCCCATTTCTCAAAATATCTAATAGAAGCTCTCACAGATATTCTCTGAGAATCATCTTTTGGTGATTGAAAGCTTATTCATTAATCTGATACTGATTTTTGCTTACTATTAGATAATGACTTGAATTTATTACTTTACTTGGATAGTTGATCAAAACTGGGCTTCCCATCATTGGTAACTCATGAAACAGAAGGCCATCCTTGAAATAACTTCTGGAAAATTCTGATGGATGTTTTTTATGGTGAGTAGAAACTAGTAAGGTTGGTTTTGTGGCAGAGATTTCAGCCCTGAAACATGGCCCACAAACACCTGAGAACAAATGAAATATACTTTTCATGTGGCATTTCCAGAGCACCTGAGGCAAAGCTCACTGAGAGACGGCCTGACCAACCTGGGAATTCTGAATTCATTGCTTTCCATCTACAACAGCCGTGGGAAGTGCAGGAAAGGCAACACTCTTCCTGCTCCACCAAAAATAGGTCATCTAGTATTTTACCTCAGGATTCAGGAGTGGAGTCCTTATAGAGACTGACACTTTGATCATGCAAACGTAGAAAAATCACATTATATCATGTCTCCTGAACTAAATAGGCGAAGGAAATCAGGAAAGGGTGGTCACATTCAATGATCTAAATTCTTTGGCCATAGCTCAGTACTCTGCAAGTCAAAAGAGGAATAAATTATTATAGAAGACTTCCCAAAGCAGCTGCTTCATATTAAACACTGTCAAATAACTCCCAACTTCCTTTGATCTGAATGAATTATCTATGTTACTTTGGTGACCCCTAACAGATCTCTCCTAGATTTCTAGTCTTTTCTATTTTATTTTATTTCTGCCTATAAATATTCATTTTCACTGAGAAAGAGAACTAGAGAGAGAGAAAGAGAAATCCATTATTTAGTTGGTTTTATTTTCTAAATGTATTAAAACAAATAAGCGGTTTAATAACTTGAAAAAATGATAAAGACACAAGAAATAAAAATATAATGTCCTGAATATTCTACCATTAATGGTTTGTTGTTTATAAAGGAAAATCACCAAAATGTATATCTAATGACTTAGACTTTTCCTAGAAGTAGCAATAATGATTCTAAACCTTCAGAAAAATTGATAAAAAATATATATAGAGAGGGACACAACAGAGTATATTGAAAATAAATGCAGTGCTCTGTGGAAAATAGAAATAAAAAGATTATACATGAACCAAAACAGAAAAAGGGAAAACAAATTCTACAAAGTTGGTTCTTTTATTTAATCCTGAAGAATGGCTGAGAATTATAAGAAGAGCATCATTTATTGCAGTATGACAAATTAGCAGTTATGCTATGTTACATATTTTATTGTTACATTTAATATCAATATTATGAAACCTAATCCTTAAAAATAATATAAATCAATGAGCAATACATTTGTATCTTGTACTAGTATCATGGGTTAAAAGCATATCTAAGAATAGCAGGAACTGTTTTTTGAATTTTTTTTTCAAAACAGATGAAAAGACATGACCAGTTTAAAAATTTTAACAGGTTTTCATCTTATTTTAAAATCATTCTTAAAAGCTAAATAATTTTTCTGGAGGGGGAGAACAACATTCTGTTTAAAATAGAACAGTAACAGTCTTTGAGTACATGTTTCCATATTATCTGCATGCAGGAATAAGTTATAAACATTACAAACCTAATTCACTTTTGGCCAAGCATTATACTAAAAATAATAAATTATGTTAAAAATTTAGAACTGCAAATAAGTTATTTGTATAATAGTCAGGTAATAAATATACATCCAGACTAAGTTATAATTTGGTCTGGAGTTAAAACAAAAGATGTCATTGCTCCTCTCTTCACATCACATATTGATTCCAAAACATTTCACTTAAGGTGGGAAAATAGGGGGAAAATGGGGGAATTTGTAATGGTGTAAACAATTTTAAAAACTTTTAGGTGTTATCACATTATTCAATAAAGTTTAAAATATCCCTTTTAAAAATATAAAAAAGGACTTCATTATTTGCCATATGTAGACATATGGCACCTAATACTCACAATACAGTCACTATTCTGTGGGATCATTATTCATTTAAAATTAGAAAAACTTTCCTCTGGAAAGCTTGCTGGAAATGATACATACTGCTAAACAATAAGTAAGTATGAGCAATCTGATCAATTCCAACTAAAACACATTTATTTAACTTCCCCCATCACTTATTTATTTTCAGTAGTTTTAAATGAACACTAAAATGACTTTACAGTGAACATTGAGTTTTGAACAGTCCACTTAGTTTATCCTTGGTATGCTGTTAACAATTTTAATTAATTAATAATTACGAATCTTTTTTGGACCCTTACATGGAAGAAGGTACATCATCTAAACTATAATAATCATTACAAAATTTTAAGTATAACATTGCATTAATTATAGTTTTACATAGAATATAATTATAAGGCATTTAACTGGAGATGATTTCAATGTTAGCAGGCCTCTTACTTTGTGAATTCATGCACAATTGTTGTTGCTAGAAAACTATACTATGGTCTTTCTTAATCCATAGTGTCTCTGATTGGGTATAAATTCCTAATGTCTTTTTAAAACAAGATAATGTTCTGCTATAAACTTTTTTTCTCTCCAAATTCCTTCTCTCAACAACTCAATGGGATTCTGTCATGGGAAGTAATTCTAGAATTAATTAAATTACCTCATTGGTTTTATATCTTTTGCCAGCACTGTTTTATGTTTCTTATACTTGAAATTAGCAGTGTTGGGTTTTTTGTTGTGTTTTGTTTCACCTACAGGGCTGATGGCATCAACACATAATTTAAGTGGCTTAAAATAATGCTATTATCATCATATTAGAGGCCCAGTGCACAATATCCGTGCACTGCTAAGGTCCCTAGTGGCTGCCTGCTGCAGGCTGGGCTTTCCTTTCTCCCCTCGCCCCAGCCCCATGCCCTGGATGAACTTCCAGATGAACTCACAGTCCAGAGAACAATTTTCATACTACGCTTTTATTATGTAGGTTAAAAATACCCACTGAAGTAATATTTAAGCTATACAAACCTCTTCTTCTAATTTTATTGATTAAAATACTTTAGTGGCTTTTCATTCCAGTGGAACAAAGTGTTAATATAAAAGAGCTTTTAACCTTGAGACCCAACCTATCTTCAACCTCTGATGTTTCTCCATTTTATCACTTCTTCAACCTTGCTTGCACAAGTATATGAACACAGGTATACACACACACACACACACACACACACACACACACACACACATGAATGTTTCAAGAACATCAGATGGTCCATGTTCCCTTGATTACTCTTAAACTTCCTTCTCCTTGGTCTCCATAATATCATCTTTTACAAAGACTTCCTCAATCCTCAACATCCCAAGCAGAATCCATCCATTACCCCCTATAGAGTCCAGTTTACACCTTTGTCAAGCAGTTATTAATTAACTAGAGGCCCAATGCATGAAATGCCTGCAAGAAGCTTGGCCCTCACAGCCCCCGCTCCATCCAAAGGTTGTCTGGAAGGATGTCCAGTCTAATTATCATATTATGCTTTTCTTATTATAGATATTATAACCTTATCTTTTTTTCCTATTATGTCTATATCTATTCTTAGTTTAGGATGTCTTGAGGAAAAGAAAGAAGGATAAAACTAATCACTTTAAGTACCTAACTAACTTTGAAATAAGCAGAATATTTATCTTTTTCCTGGAATGAAACTGAATGACATGAAGCTCAGTAATGACCACCATAACACAGCTAGCAGGTAACAGTCAGAATCTTGAATTCAAGTTCATCCGACTCCCCAATTTATAACCTTCCACTGTGCAAACGTGATTGCCTTCTAGTTGATTTTGCACAATGCCTGGAAAATAACACTAGAAAAAAGAGAAACTGGATGGATAAATAAATTCCTAGAACGTGAACTAGACTATCAATGTGGTATGCATGGAGGTCTCCGGGAACAAGTGAGAAGACCATAGTGATATCCAGGTCCTGAGCACTGCTTTTAACCAGCCCAGCCCTGCACTGAGTATTAGCATTCCCCAGATATCACCCTTCTCCAGGAGACCTAGGACAGGGTGATGATTATGGTTCCTTAAGCCACTGCCACATTGGCAGCACTCAATATTGGACTCCTCTTCTTCCAAACCTACATATTTTTGAACATATTCTACCACTTTATGGTTTACTAAAGGTAACATGATGTTATGAAAAAGTATTAATAATGATTCCTTCATTCTAACTCTGCCCCTCACTGGCTGAATATCCTTCAGTAGGTTGCTTAACATTTCTATGTGTCCTTTTTCTCAGTGTAAAATGAGTTTAACAGTACATACTTCAGGAAAATTCTATAGGAAAAAAGTGCACAAGAATTGCCCAATACAGCCCCTAAGATAAAGTAGACCTTTCTTGAGTATTAGCTCTTCCCTAATAATCTTAACACTATTCCTAGGTTGTGTTTCATAATTAAAATTATGTGGTGCACCACAGTGCTCTGAACAAATTCAGTGACATGATCATGAGCAACTGCCACAAATCAGGCCCAGGAAAAGACAGTGAGTGTATTTATTAGAGACAGAGTTCAGAGAGAGGCCTGACTAGGGTACAATTGCTTCATCTGTTCCAATAAACTTGAGTCTCAATACAAAGTCTATGTTAGATCAATAAGTTTTACCTTAAGGAGGAAAATATAGTTTAAATGAAGACCCCTCAAATGAAAGTACTGCTCATCACCTTACAATTCTCTCAGAAGACTCTATATCCTCCCAAGAATTCACCTATTAATCTTATCTGAGAACTCACCTATCGATCTTGCCTAATATTCAGGATGCAAATAAACTGTTGCTCACCTCCTTATTCCCAAATACCCCAAAATATGTCAGGCTACTCCCATATTATGTCTTGCTTTCTCCCCCAGCCTGCTTGTGCATTCAAATTGACAAATGTCCTTGTACATTATTTTTAACCTGCCCATATCTAATGCATCAGTATCTTGTTATGTTTCCTTTGATTTCATTGTTTGCAATACTAGTATAAGCAGCACAGAATTACCAAGGCACTAAGCAGTCCAATTTTTCTTTAATTTCTCAGAAAATTGACAGTTTTATGAACTGTCTCTTTACCTATGCCTCATAAACATGTCAGGCTGTGGAAAACTATTCTAATTAAATCCCAGGGGAGCCACAATGGAAGATTATAGCTGCTTGGCAGGTTATTAAAAAACAGTTGTTCATATATACACACGTATGTGTACTGAAGCCTAACATTTGACAGAACAGTCAAGGAGTTAACCCCACCGGCAACTTCAGCTAAACTTGGCTAAAAAGAAAGGAACACAGCGCATGGAAGAAGACTGTCCTATTCAGGCTTTTATTTTTATATCGTTTGCAAGTACCTATAGATTACCAGGTAGTTTAAAAAGTGTTCAGGGTCATCACCTTTCTCAATGAACTTTAAATATCTGCTGGAGAAAACTGATTCAACTTTGTCTTTCCAATGAGGAATTGCTGATGTCAGGATTCCCTTGAGATTCAGATAATTGCACCAGCAAAAAAGGAAACACAATAAGAAGAGCATTTCTCTCTCACAGAGTGAGAAATCTCTAGTATATTGGAAAGTCAACTCTAAGGAGAATACAAGATAATTTTTGTTCATGTGCATATTTCCTAGCATTTCCATTCTTACCAAATGAACTATGCACTCTAACTGGATAGGTAAATATTTCACCCTAATTGGAGACAGCCATTTATCAGATGGTTAAGTTTAAACCTCACATGAAGAAGAAGAATCCAGAAAGCTTTCTCTGGAGTATATGATTTATAAAATAAGTATATTTTAATTAATTAAATTGGGAGTTGTGTAACAGCTAAATGATGCTTCTGGTTGACATATTCAAGAGTGTGTGAAATGTGAATACTTTTCTCCTTCCCATTGTAAACAGCCTGGTGGATAAGACAGCATGCTCCTAAGGTCAGTTTTCATATACAGTCTCTAATGAGGATAGTTTCTTTTTTTTCTTTCATGACTATAGAGTATACCAGAATGTTTGGCAACTATGCAAAATATTCATGCCCTAGCCATTTTGGCTCAGTGGATAGAGTATCAGCCTGTGGACTAAAGGGTCCTGGGTTTGATTCCAGTTAAGGACACACACCTTGGTTGCAGGCTCCTCCCTGGCCTGGGTCCTGATCAGAACTCATAAAGGAGGCAAACAACAGATATGTTTCTTTCACATCAATGTTTCCTCTGTCTTTTCCTCTCTTTTCCACTCTCCTTAAAAATCAATGGAAAATACCATTGGATGATTAGTAACAAAATATCCATGGCCATGGTCTACAGGAAAATTGAATAAGAATTTTTGGCTGGCTCTTGCAAATTTATCATCACCTAGAATCTGAGCCAGTTACTATATGATACTTTTAAAACAAACTGATTCTACCCATAAATCAGGTCCTATGGCTCAATAAGCACCATAGTATTTTAGAAATCAAATGAAAAGATAATGCCAATGCTTGAAAAAAAAATTGATTTGGGCTATGTTTTAGTGTTTGCTGGTGCTTCCTATCTCTTTCCAAACTTAGCATCTCTTGTTTCCAGCTTCATATCATCCTTGTTTTCCAGAATCCTTTTCCTCTGATTGTAAACAACTTCAACTCCCCTGCAATCTAATAAAAAAGGCTTTCCTTGATCCTGTTTCTCTTCCTTCCCTTCACTTTTGCAGAAGAATTCAGTCCTGCTAATACTAGCTTGTCTCAGCTGCTTACTTACTGCAGACTTCTCCAGCTCTTCCAATACTATGCTTAAGAACCATGAACTCCAGTTGAGTAGTGGCACTAAAGGACAACTACAGAATTTTCCTTTATGTCTTGACATTTGTTAGTCTGTGCATTCCTTGCCTGAAGAATTTTCCCATCTCTAAATTTGTCTATAGCTCTTGACCACCTGTTGCTATCCTTGATCTAGTCTTTGGCTGCTGGTCATGCTAATTATTAGCCCTCTTATGAGAAACATTGCAGATACATAATCTCTCAGGGTTCAAGCTCTTTTAAAAGGTGTTTTTATTGATTTCAGAGAGGAAGGGAGAGAGAGAGAAAGAGAGAGAGAGAGAGATCAATGATTAAAGGGAATCATTGATGGGCTGCCTCCTGCACTCCCCCCACTGGGAATTGAGCCCACAGTCTGTGCCCTTGACCAGAATTGAACCTGGGACCCTTTGGTCTGCAAGCCAATGCTCTGTCCACTGAGCCAAATCAGCTGGGGCCAGGATTCAACCTCTTAATTCTTCACATAAGTACCACTCATTCCTGGTCATCTCCATGTTTGAGGTTTTTTACCTATATTGCACATTTTATTGACTCAATGAGTACACAATTACAAAATAAAATATTTCCTAATTCCTCTCCTATTGAATCTTTCTACTGAGTATAGTTTCATCCTTGAGAACCCCTCAATTCTTATTTTGCATGCTACCAAACTATCTTCATTTCTCTTAACTCTATGAATTATCTTTGTCTCCTTCAACAACTCCTTAGAGTCTTCCTTCTCCCTAAACAAAAACAAAACAAAAAAAACTATGCAAGATTCTATACAAAGCCATGTTTCTCTCTCTTTCTATCATCTCTTAAATTAATATTCACCTCAATATGTCCCATTTTGTGTTCCCACACACCTAATTACTCCTCCAGACCTTTCTGTACCTGTAGGAAGACTTTTTTCCCTAAGGTTCCAGGGTTCCTTAGCATTTTGACTTCAAATTTTTGCCAAACTTCTATATTCAATCAGTAGCCAAGTACTGTGGACTTTATATCTAATATAGTGCTCACATACATATAATATTGCTCAGTTCTATTGAAATTTCATCAACTTTCATTGCATTTATTATAATAGCCTTGTAATTAATTTCTTTGCAATTTCTTCTCTTTTAACATTTTATCTTTAAATTTGCTTTCTTAAAATTCAATTGCATTGAAATTATCCATGTGTTTAAAAGTGTTGAATGATAATGAAATAATTCATTACTGCCTATATTTTTACCAATTTCCCATAATCAAGCACTGTCTTTAATCACCTATTCTCTGCTTCTTTAGGTAGACAATAGAAGCATTTCCTTCTTGGAACTCCTCCCTCAACATTTATTAATGCATTTGTTTGTGTCCTTTCCTCTACCTTCCAAAGCTTTTTTTCCACTATCTCAGATTTTTTAAATGTTGACCATTAGGTTTCCAAGCCTGGAAAAGGAAATATTTAATACAAGCTTGGTATTTTGAAAAACAAGGAAGGCATGAAGGACTAGTTGGGTCATGTTCTAGGCGTGGGAGCAACATAAAGGTTCCTCACTGACCAAAGAAAGTATTATAGCTAATCAAAAAGAATAATATCAGAAAAAGGTTGCAACACATAAAAAAAGCCATGAGTTTATATCAATATTCTTGAATTTCATGAGAAAATCTTCTCTATTCTTTAAGGTTCATTTCTAATGTTAGTTTGTTGATATATCACTCTTTGATTCCTTCAAATGACTGAATTAGCTTCCTCCTTTACATTCTTATAACACATCACTTTTACTATGAGAATTCTATTTTTCTTAATATATATGCATCTAATATTTTGGAGGAATATGATTCAAAAATTCCCTTTAGAGGTCAAGATTTCATTTCAAATAGTTTTAAATTTTTCTTTGGGATATGACCCATTTTTAAACCCCAAGAATTCTAGTAGAATCAATGCCTACAGTAACAAAGTGAAATAGGAATTGAAAGTAATTGATTAGATAATTAAAGTTTCAAAAGTTACTTTAATATCAATAATATGAATTCTCTATATCAACACTGTTCATAGAACATTCTGTGATGAAGAACGTTTCTCTAAATCTGTACTGTCCAACAAAATAGCCACTAGATTCATGTAACTACACCACTTAACATATGGTTAGCATGGCTGAAGAAGTGAATTTTTTATTTTAATTATTATTTTATTATATATTTTTATTTTAATCACCTTAATTAAATTGCCAATATGACTAATGGCTACAGTATTGGACATTACAAATCTAAACAACTGCTTTCATTCTTGATTTTTAATATAATTAATTAGTATTGACATTTTCAGTAACAAATCACATAAGCAAAGAACACAGACAATTTATAACTGAAAATATAAAAATAAGAACTATTAACCATCTATATATTCTAAGCACTATTGTAAGATATTTATATACATTAATTGATTTAATACACAGAATATTTATATGACATTGGTGCTATAAATATTTGGATTTCAAAAACCAGGAAAGAATCACAGAGAAGTTAATTATACTATCTAATAATTGGCAGTTAGGATTTGAACTCAAATGGTTTGAATGCACAGCTCATGAAGTTGTTTTTTCCCCACTACATTTACTGATAAAAAAAACTGCCTCACCTCCTTATTAATCAAAGAATCATAGGTAAATTAAAATAAAACAGGTCATAACTTGTCATCCATTAAATTAGTAAATACTTGGTTTATAGCATCCAATAAATAAATGTATTTATTGCAGTTAGAAGATATAATAACCAATTAATCTAATTTGGCAATAAAAACTAAGAATCACAATAATGCCCATAACTTTTATCAGCTCCCATTTCTGGGAATTCATTCTAGAGTTTAAAAAAGACCATGAATACTTAAAATAGACACACATATTCAGATTTATCAATAGTTATAAGTTAACATGCATTCAATGACAATAGTTAAGTGATTACAATGCCCAAAATAATATTAAATACATAATAAAAATAATAGTGAAGTAATATTATTCCATTCAAAAATTGTAAAATATTGTTTCTAGCAATATTACAAAAGTAATAACTTTGTTGGTAGACATTAGAAAATAAAACCTGTGCTTACTATGATGACAACCTTAAAAAGTAATGAATATTCATGAAATTGTGATAATTACTCTGTAGTATAAGAAACAAAGTGCCTTTCTTCCCCTTTCCAAATTACGACCACAGATATGGTTTGGAGAATGTTATTTCCAAATAACATTTGGAACCCAAAGCTATCATTGGAAAATATTGTATGTATTTTGATACTTAAGTGAAGTTAACTTGAGAAATATTTAGAAAGGCAGAGCCCAGTTTCCACTACCGAAAGTGAAACAGAATCTTCCATTTTAACAAGATTGCAGGTCATTTTTATTCCCACTAAAGTTTGAAAAGCACAAGATGTAGTGTGCTACAGGTAATGAGCACTCTTGCTGCTTCCTGGAATCTATTTCCAAGCTATGATAACTAGCCACATATTGAAGTCAATTCCATTAATTATAGAGGATTTATTTCCATAGAAAATATCTTCATAAATGACTACTAACTGTGCCACCACTCTTGGGAGCATTACTATGTTTGTAGATCATCCATGAAACACCTGGATTTTCAGAATCTTGAATTCCTTAACTTCAAACGTTTTCTCCAGTCCACTTCCTTGCCTTACTCTGGTGGCTTGATCCTAGATCTGGATCAATAAATAAGAGCTATAAAGCCTTTACTAAAACTAGACATCAATCCTGTTTAATTCATCCTACAAAGAATTTCTATAAAAATCATTCTTAAAATGAAATAATATTTTACTGTAATTGCTTTTGGTCCCCTTTATTTCCTTTACAACATCTATCAGATAATTCAGTAATTTTTTGCTTACTACATATGTATTAATTCCCTTCTCACATGCCCCAATGCTTAGATCATAGGACAACGTTCTATCATCTGGATAGGAATTTTAGCCCAATTCCTATCTCAAAGCAAGTACTTAGCTTTTGAAGAATGAACATAGGCATATGTTCTGGGTATTTTTCCACTTTCAAGAACCTTTATCCTCAGCCATGTAGACCAAATACAATTATCCTCATTTAGTAAATGAGGAAAATGATGCCCATGGCTTGCCAAAGACAGAAATAAAATGAGTAACAAAGCCTACATAAAAATTTATGTTTTCTGCCTCGAGTGATCATAATTGTCCATTTCAGTAGATTTGTTTTCCAGTTTGTAATTCTGCCTAAATTGCAGACCCTGACACAGTCTGTCAATATTTATCTACTCATTGATTATACAGGCACTTTCTTTGGTATATTCAGGTAAACCTGCTTAATGACACACTTACACCATGATTCTTCCCTCCTCTATGCCTATGTCCATACTGTTAGCCTAAAGTAATACCTTATTCTTTAAGTAAATCCAACTCATCATGAATCCAATCCCTAAAATTCTGCTACATGTTATTCAATACTGCCCAGTTTTAGTATGTGTCTTCCTTACCTTGTACAGCTCCAATATGCAAAATTACAAAATCTTATTTAGTGAAGTAACACCAATTTCCCCAACAACGTTAATTTCAGTCAACGTGGCATATTAGCGGTGAGTAATTGCATAAAAGAAAATTGCTGCTAACTCTCTAATTAATAAATCAATATGTAAATAACAGATGTGCATTGTGATCAGTGACCAGTCCTTTCATTTCCTTTGGAGTCTGTGCATCTGTTACCAGTACACAAAAAGACAGCAAAGCATGTAGTTGTATTGACTCCTTTTTTTCTCAGTGATAAAACCAAGTGACATTTTACAAAAATGGATAACCATTTCCTAAAAGAAGGAATTGATTAGCAAAGATGAAGATGTAGCAAAAAAAATAAAAAGTGGTAACACCGAAAGGGAAAGTAGAATCAGATATAAATGGAGTTAAGGGGAAAAATGGCCAACCCTGAGAATATTGGCACTGCTATTTTTCAACATGTTCTATATACGTAGCTGGAAAAACTTGGTGAAGAACAACTCATTGACACAGATTAAGAAAGTAGTTGTAATGACAGGATGAAAGAGATGGCAAAAAAAGATAAATATTGCATTCTTAACACAAGAAAGGAACTATGTGAGCTAATTGATTGTGGTAATCATCCCACAATGTATAGTATATAAAATTATCACAATGTATAGCTTAAATAGATATAGTTTCTTTTTGTCAACTATACACCAATGAAACTGAAAAACATACATTTTTGCATAAATAATTTCAGCTTGTATATTCATATTATGGTTTCACGCTGCCAGGGAAAATGAAGACTACTTCTATTTGATTTTTTTATGTATCTTTGTTCTGTCTTCTCAACTAGACTATAAACTACTTGAGAATGTTAGGTAGCCTATAATATTTTTTTAAACTGAGGGAAAGTTTACATAACATAAAAGTCATCATCTGAATCACTTTAAATCATACAAGTCAGTAGCTTTTGGGACATTCACAATGTTGTGCAACCTTCACTACAAATTAGTTCAATAATATTTTCATCACCTTAAGGAAACCCAATACCCATTAATCAGTCATTCTGCATTCCCCCTCTTCTTGCCCCTTGCCACCCACTAATCTACTTTTTATCTATATAGATTTATGCATTTTGAACATTTTATAGAAATGGAATCAGACAAAGAAATGTAAGTTTTGTGCCTACCTTCATCCATGTGGCATAATATTTTCAAGTTTCATCCATGTGGTAGCATGTATCAGTACTTCATTCCTTTTTATGGCTGAGTAATGTTCTATTATGTGAATATACCATATTTCATTTATGTATTCAAGATATGTTGGCTATATTGTTTTCTACCTTTTGGCAATTTCAAATAATACTGCTCTGAATGTCTATGTACATGTTTTCATTTAAATATGTTTTTAGTTCTCTTGAATGCTAGTATATGCCTAGAAGTGGAATTGCTAGGACATGTGGTAATTCTGTGTACAACTTTTTAGAACCATCAACTATTTTTCATATTAGCTGAACCAATTTAAATTCCCACCAACAATTTATGAGTGTCCCAATTTTTCCACATAACTGACAACACTTGTTATTTTCAAGTTTTTTATTATAGCAATTTTCCTGGCTGCAATGTGGTATCTGATTATAGTTTTGATTTGCAGTTCCTTAATGACTAATAATGTTGAGCCTCATTTTATGTGTTGGTCATCTGTATCTTGTTTGGTGAAAGGGTTATGAAAACCTTTGCCCATTTTTAAATTGAGCTGTTTGCCTTTTTGTTGTTGAGTTGTAAGAGTTCTTCATATATTTTAGAATCTCATCAGATATATCATTTGCAATATTTTCTGACATCTGCTTGTTGCCACTTGCTTGAAAGTGTCATTTAATGGACATGAGCATCTAATTTTGATGAAATGCAACTTATATAACTTTAATTTTCTTGCTTATGCTTTTGATGTCATAGGTGAGAAACCATAGCCAATTGTGAAGTCATGATGATGTTCTCCTATGTTTTTTTCTAAGAATTTTATGTTAGCTCTTATATTAAAGTCATGTATATATTTAGAGTTAATTTTTGTATAATGTTTTAGATAAGGGCTCAAATTCACTTTTGGCATGTGGATATCCAGTTCCAATATTTGTTCACATGATATTTTTTCTCCATTGAGTGGTATTGGCCCTTGAGTCTAAAACGAAAGCACTAAAGAATGTGAGTTTATATATAACTTAACAAAAGGAAAATAATCCAATCAAAAAATGGGCAATGGACCTAAATAGATACTTTTTGAAAGAAGACAGAAGGAAGGTCAAGAGGCATATGAAAACATGGTCGAAGTCACTAATCATCAGAGAGATGCAAATCAAAACAACAATGATGTACCACCTCACACCTGTCAGAATGGCCATCATCAACAAATCAACAAATGAAAAGTACTGGAGAGGATGCGGAAAAAAAGGAACCCTCTTGCACTGCTGGTGGGAACTCAGACTGGTGCAGCCACTGTGGCGAACAGTATGGAGTTGCCTCAAAAAACTAAAAATGGAACTCCCATTTGACACAGTGATCACACTTCTAGGAATATAATCCAAGAAACTAGAAACACCAATCAGAAAGGATATATGCACCCCTATGTTCATAGCAGCACATTCATCATAGCTAAGATTTGGAAACAGCCTAAATGCCCATCAGCATATGAGTAGATTAAAAATTGAGGTACATCTACATGATGGAATACTAAGCTGCAGTAAAAAAGAAGTTCTTATCATTTGCAACAGCATGGATGGAACTGGAGAGCATTATGCTAAGTGAAATAAGCCAGTCAGAGAAAGATAACTATCAAATGATCTCACTCATTTAGGGACTACAATGAACAACATAAACTGATGAACAAAAACAGATCCAGAGACAGAGTAACATCAATCAGGCTATCAAACCTCAGAGGAAAAGTAGGGCATGGTAGGGGTATGGAGGATAAATCAATCAAAGAACTTGTATGCATGCATATAAGCCTAACCAATGGACACAAACAACAGGGGTGAGTGGGGAAAACAGGGGGGCGGGAGGGTAATGGAAGAATAAGGACACATATGTAACCCCTTAATCAATAAAGAAATTAAAAATAAATAAACAAACAAATAAATAAATAAAGTGAGTTTATTTTTGGACTTTCAAATCCATTTTATTTATCTTTATCTTTATGTACACAGTGATTTGAGTACTATAGTTTGTAGTGAGTTTTGAAATTGTGAGATGTGAGCCCAACAACTTTGTTGTTTTTTAATATTATTTTGGATATTTGAGGTCTCTTGAAATTCCACACAAATATTAAAATCAACTTGTATATATTTAAATAAAAATATTGGGGAATTTTGATGGGTATTACATGCATAGTCCAATTTGGGAAGTATTGTCATTTTAACAATATTAAATCTTACAATCCATTAACATAAGATGTATGTTCATTTATTTAGATCTTTGAATTTTTTCATCAATATTATATAGTGTTCAGTGTGTAAATTTTTCACTTTTGGAGTAAAATTTATTCCTGGATAATTTATACTTTTTGATACTAATGTAAATGGAATTTTTAAAATTTAATTTTGTATTTCCTATTGTTAGGTTACAGAAATATAACCTTTAAAAAATGATTTGAAAGAGACAGAGAAACAGTGATAAGAGAGAGAAACACCTATCAGTTGCCTCCTTCAAGTGCCCTGACAGAAATCAAATCCACCATATTGGTGTATCTGACAAAATTCCAACCAATGGAGCCACACCAGCATACACAACCAATTTTTGTATATTGATCTTGTATACTGCAACTTTCATACATTTGTGTATTAGTTCTAATAATTTTTTGTTGTAGGGGTGGGAAGATTTTCTCTATATAATAAGTTTATGCCATCACTAAATAGTGTTAGTTTTACTTCTTTCTTTCCAATATGATTGATTATTTCTTTTCCCCCAATTGCTCTGACTATAAGGGCCGGTGTAATATTGAATAGAAGTGACTAGAACACTTACTTTTTCCCTGTTTCTGATCTTATGGGGAAAACTTTCACTCTTTCACCATTGATTGTGCATTTTTCATGGATGTCCTTTGTTTTATTTAGGAAGTTTCCTTCTATTTTGCTATGTTTTTTTCCTGTCATGAAAGGGTGCTGAGTTGTATCAGATGCCTTGTCTGCATCCACTGAGATGATCATGAGTTGTTATTGTTGTTGTTGTTTTTTAAATCCCACTCTATTAAAGTGGTGCATTGCATTGATTTATGTTAGTGTATTGAACCCCCATTGCATTCTTAGGATAAATTCCGATAGTATAATCCTTTTAATATGTTATTGAAATCAATTTGCTAGTATTTATTGAGGATTTTTTGCATCTCTATGCATAAGTTATATTAGTCTGTGGTTCTTTTCTTGTGATGCCTTTGTCTGGCTTTAATATCAAGGTAATGCTGGCTTCAAAATGAGTTATAACCTATTAATTTCTCTTCTGTTTTTAGTTAGAGTTCGAGAAGGATTGTGTTAATTCTTTGTACATTCAGTAGAGTTTTAAAATGGTATCATATTTTTCAGTGCGTGTGTGTATGCGTGTGTGTGTATGTGTGTATGTGACTCACTGTGCAGTAGGCATAGAAAAAGAAATGCATAATGTATAGGTAATTTCTATCCAAGTAAGAAAAAAGAATTAAGTTAAATCAATTTAAAGATATAAAATTTTCTGTATACCCATTGTATGAGTATGTTCATCTAACACCATCCCAGCCAGCACAAAATAAATTCTAAAAAGGCTGGCATGCAGGAATGTCACAAATATATACCACGGACAGAAAAAAAGGGAAATAAGCTGCAGTCAGTGGCTTGGAAGAAAACCTCCATGGTCATACCCTCACATACAAGGAGAATCTATATAAAAATCTTAAATGGATTAAGAAGCTGAGCTGTGGCTGAAGAAAACAGATTAGCTTGGCCAGAGGATAGCCATAAAATTCACCAAGAAGAGGCCCAACAATAGAAAAGAGAAATTGTTTGCCAGTAAAAACTCATGATTCTGAGAGTGGACACCGCCAGCCAGATTTAATAACTGTCGGATCCTTGATGGAAAGAAGAAGCAGGATCTGGTTGAATGTTTTTCAAATTTTAATTAAAACTTAAATGGTACTTATTCATTTGCTTCTCCATGATTCAAGCAGTTTCACAATGTTCCAACAGTGAGGGGCAATGATTCCCCACATTTTCAGATGGGGGTTTTAAGAATCAAAGGCACACGATAATTACAAGGAATAAAGTTCCATATGCGGCATCCAGATCTGTCCTTTCTGAGTGAGGCCTGCTGCTCCTGCAGCACCGCGCATCCACACTGAGCCTGGTGTGAGGGTGGCCGCCTGCCTGCCTCACAGTGAGCCTGCGCAACGCTGCCACCGCCAGGCCTGCATTTCTCCCTGGGAAGAAGAGCGTTTTCTCTTCGGTGCCCAGGAGGGAAACTTATAAGATCTCCCCCAGACATAAAGCGAAGCCAGGATTCTAAGGAGTAATTTTGGTCTGCTTAATATTTGGTGAGATACGAACCCCACTGTTAGATGTTTCTCTTTTCACTACCTGCTGGAAGAAAACAGGACCACATGCTAATTGCAAAATCCCTTTTTGAAAATCTCTGATTCACATGCTGTTCTTACCATTTGTCCTTAGCAAGCATCAGTCAAAATATGTTAGCATTACTAGATGCCAGAAAACACTTCGAAAAACTAATTTCTGTTTTAAAAAGCACTTTACACCACCACCAAAAAAAAAAAAAAAAAGAAAGAAAGAAAAAAAGAGAGAGAGAGGAGGAGAATGGCCAGTGAAAATGGTTGATAGTAGGAGAGCAACAGCTTTGGTTTGGTGCAGTTTGACAGGATCCAGAAGCGAACATCCATGGCTTACTTGCTATTGCAGATTTCTGAGGCCCATCTCTCATAGCTCTCAGCTTTTGGTTAAGGAAGTCAAGTTTATTCGCAGGTGTTTTACCAAAAAGGAGCTGGGTTGGACACAATAAATAAATTTTGGTGTGAGTTCTCTAAAAAGTGTTAAAAAGAAACTTTAAGCTCTGATCCAGGAAATTAAAGGTATGAATAAAATATATTTTTACTAAAATTTCTATTGTATTTTAGTTTATAGAGATTTAATTCTTGAAATTAAATGAGTAAACAAACAAAAAGCACAGAGTATGCAAATTTTGAATTGAAAATGAATCATCTAACAAATTTTCTAAATTGGAAGAAAGGGCAAACTATACACTGATTAAATGATGTGTTCAAACTTTATATCAATTAGTGGCAAGGAAACTATAGGGTCTGAGTTTATTAGTTATTAAATCAGGTAAAAATTTTAAATTTGTCAAAATATGTCCTATGAATTAGTTAAATCAATTTCTTTATAAAGGTTTGACCAGCTCATTAACCAATTAACTGCCACGCGTCCAAAACTGAAACCATCCTGTGTCTGTAGGCGCATACGATGTACAAAGGGTTAAACTATCTAGTTAGAAAACCCTTTTTGTAAATTACACTCTTCTCCCCCAACCCCAATTCATTGTACTTATGGCATATGAATGGCACATATACTTACAGTGTATTAATTGACTGGTTATGAATGACAACATTCCACTCAGGTAAGTTGCAACTTAATGATAATGTAAGTATATGTATGGCATAGGTCTGTGTACTTCCATGGCCTGCCTTCCAAAGCCATTATTAATCCATTTTTGTGTTATTTTGCAATCAGTTACCATTTTAGTTAATAAGACATTTTCATAAACATTGTTTAATTTGAACCCAAACAATTCTTATTATCATTTTAGCAATGGTAAAAACTATGAGAAATTGTCTGTTCTACTTGAACTCCCCTACCTTTTGGTTTAGTGGTTCTTCTTGACACATAATGACGTGATTCAGAGCTCGTAGACACTTGGGGAAGTCTGCTCAGTTTCAATGCTGGTTCTGCAGTTTTCTGGCCCTATATCTTGGGAAGCTATTTAACCTCTTAAATCCTCAGTTTCCTCCTCATACTTAAGGGCAATCACAGAACCAATCTACCTAGAGCTATAATAAGTTAACATTGGTAGAGTGCTTAGAACAGAGCATGCCACCAGTTAAGCTCTAGTCATGTGTTTAATAAACAAAATGATATGTAAACATTTGAACTTGAACTATGTTGCATTTTTTGTTTACCATGGAAACTTTATGAACTAGCTTATCTTCTGTGCTCCTTGCACTTTTACTTTTTGGCCATCCACCAAGAACTCAATTTAAGAAATAAAAAACATTTAAACTCATGAAAATTTCACTTGCCAACCTTCTGCTTCCAACATCAGCTTAGGCTAGGCCCGTGGTCAGCAAACGGTAGCTCACGAGCCACATGCGGCTCTTTGGCCCCTTGAGTGTGGCTCTTCCACAAAATACCACGGCCTGGGAGAGTCTATTTTGAAGAAATGGCATTAGAAGATATTTAAGTTTTAAAAATTTGGCTCTCACAAGAAATTTCAATCGTACTGTTGATATTTGGCTCTGTTGACTAATGAGTTTGCCGACCACTGGACTAAGCTATCATTTAGCTAATTTCCCAGGCCATTGGTATTTTCTTCACCATCAACGTAATAAATAGCATCTCTGTCAGTTAAATCTTTGCAGCTGCAGTTGCCAGGCCAGAACCCTCTCCTAGGTGTATCCAGAGACTGGAGGTAAATTTGGTGGTGAGTAAGAAGGTGACAGTAGAGGCAAAGTATGATTTTACCAGATACTACTAAGATTCGTGCAGGCAGTGATTACCAGATTGACTCCCCCCTCCTCTCTAGTGGTTTTACCTAAGACATATCCTGAAATTAGAGATGCTATTAGATGCATGAGTAGTAGGAAGACTTCCTTCCTTAATACCCAGTTAACTCTTTCACATTCTCTGGTGTTTCTTATTTTGGCCTAAATCACACAGGCCACAATTGTATAACAGCTAAAGTAACTGAACACAAGTTGTCATTTTCCTCATAGGATAGAAGGGAAATTTAAACAGAGCACCAGTCACAGCAGCACAGTGAACTAAGAAGTGCTTAGTAAGCCACATATACACCTGTTTACAAAGTGAAAGCACCTCATGAAACCCCCTTGGCACTTTTGAGAAGAAAATCATACCTGCCACTTTTCTAAACATCCTCTTCAATGTGCAAATGAAGCAAAAAGAAATGGGCCCTGTGATTTAGACAAAACTCAAGTTAATAGACCAAGTTCTCTGCTTTTTCTTGGCCATAGAAAATCTGTATATAAAAGGCTAATATGCTAAATGTCCGACCATCTGATCAGTCGCTATGATGCACACTGACTCTTAGGGGGCAGACAATGCAGGAGCTGCCATGATGAGTACTGCCATTTACAGAGAAACAGCACCATGGACCTGGCACACACAAAGCAACACTCAACTTCCCCCAAGTGGGATCCAGGCCCCGCCACCACCGTGGAGCAAACAGCCCACCAAATCGCAGCCAACACTGCTGAGACCCCATGGTGCAAAATGTGGCCCAAAGCCCATCCCAGCCCGGGAACAATCACTGTGGGCACAGGTAATGATGTCACGTAGCAAGGCCTTGCTTCTGCTCCCTAGTGACTACCCTTCTTGGAGCTTCTTCAGCCCAGGAACATGACTTGCTTTATAGCCAGGTGCAAAACATTTTACACTTTACCCAAATGTCTGTGAAGCGTTTTCTTGCGCCTCATCTCATTTACTCCTCACAGAAGTCCTAGAGTAGGTAGATAGGAGAATCTATGGTGGAATCCGATTTTCTTTTCATTAACTGGAAAACAGAGATTTAGAAAGCTTAGAAACCTGATCTGACTGAAAAGAAGTAAGAAATGGTAAAACTTGAAAATGACTTCCAGTTTTCTCACTGTGCAGAATATAGTCAAACACTGCTGCAGTTAGTATTTTATCCTTTGTTCTCCCTGCATGATCTACAATAATAATCTGCTTCATGTTGATATTCACTGCTGTGTTGATGACAATTACCTGAAAGAGAAGTTGGGGCTTCACTAGGCTGGAAAAAGTTTAGCTAAATCAGAAAGCAGGCCTAATTAATCAAGTTTATTATATATATATATATATATATATATATATATATATATATGTATATATATATGGCTAAGTTGACTCATACATGCATACATGCACGATACATATAAAGCTCTTGCTGGTGCCAATTACACACATGTGTTTTGATCTGTTATTGTCTATCATGAATTTGGTTGACACTTCTATTATAGAGAATGGGCAAATAATGTTATTAAAATATTTCTTCTAATTAATTTCCTTTTAATGTGCATGGATTTGTGCACCAGGCCACTAGTGACACTATTTGTTGATGGAAAGGGATATGTAAAATTGAAGTTTTAAATCTGGATTGTTATGACCTACTAGTAATTTCCTTAAAATTCAAGATGGGGTTTTGATGTAAATATAAATCATGAATAGATCTCAAGTGGGCACAGCAGGCTTTAAGTTTCTCTTTTATAGTCCCCAGTGTCTGCCTGGTATTCTGTACATTGTAGATACTCTGTAATGTAAGAGTGTTAGTTGATGTGGTGCATAAATAGTAATAATGGTCGAAACCGGTTTGGCTCAGTGAATAGAGCGTCAGCCTGCAGACTAAAGGGTCCCGGGTTCAATTCGGGTCAAGGGCATGTACCTTGGTTTCGGGCACATCCCCAGTAGGGGGTGTACAAGAGGCAGCTGATCGATGATTCTCTCTCATCGATGTTTCTAACTCTCTATCCCTCTCTCTTCCTCTCTGTAAAAAATCAATAAAATATATAAAAATAGTAATAATGTGTTGTCTTTACTTGCATTGTTATGGCAGCTATAGTAATAGTTCAATTGCATATATTTTCTCCAATGATGTCAAATAAAATGGCAAAATGAGATGTTTTGATGAATGAACATACAATATAATCATGAATGAGCATAGAGATATCTCTATTAGTCATATTTAATTGGCTTAAAGCAGTGATTCTCTACCTTTGTAATGCCACAACCCTTTAATACATTTCCTCATGTTGTGGTGACCCCCAACAATAAAATTATTTTCATTGCTATTTCATACTGTAATTTTTCTACTGTTTTGAATTATAATGTAAATATCTGTGTTTTCCAATGGTCTTAAGTGACCCTGCTAGTGGTTCTTAACCTGTGGGTGCACTGATCCATGCAGGCCAGGTCAAGTTAGCTCACTGGTGCAGGAATCTGTGCACCAGGCCTCTAGTATTAAAATAAAACCATATTTGAAGCAAACCTGCCAGCATATATAAGTAGTAAAACTTTTATTTAAGTCTTTCTAATGAATGAGCCTAGCTCCATAAATTAATCTGTTGGTTTCCCATAATCTGTTTTTCTTTCCATCCATGGAGTCCATCATTCAGCTTCAATCAATAGTTTTCAAACAAAGTCGATAGGGCTTTGCTTCGGGCTAAATTAATATAGGACTGCTTAATCATTTTCCATCAGATCTCTACCTCCAAATTGTAGATTCAGATCTCAGTGGTTTTAAAATTTGATTGATTTATCTGTTATCACTTTCCAGTGGCTTTCAAATTTTGGCCATGAGCTTGTGAAAAATACCACATTTATATAGGTAAAGTATATTTAATGGGTTACTACACTAGCAATCAGGGATTGAAGTTAATTTTCTACTGTTTCTACTTTGTCATGTTAATATAACAAGCATAAATAATTTGTATATCAATCTGATAAATGGATAATGATTGAGATATTATATGGCTTATTAAAAATAAAATAAAGTAAAATAAAATAAAATAAGAAGGATCTCTTACACTTTGAGACAACATGAAGGGACCTGGAGAGTATTATGCTAAGTGAAATGAGCCGATCAGAGAAAGTTACATGATCCCAATCATATATGGCATCTAATGAACAAAATAAACTATAGATTATTTTGATAGATTCAGAGACACAGAAGCATGGAAAAGACTGATGAATATCAGGGGAAAAGTAGAGGTGGGTGGTGGACAGGAAGAGATTATGTAGGAACTTATATGCATATATGTTTAGCCCATGGACATAGACAATAGGGTGGTGAAGGCCTGGTGAGACAAATGCAGGGAAGAGGGGGTTCGTGGGAAAAAAGGGGGACATCTGTAATACACTCAACAATAAAGATTAATTTTTAAAAAAAAGTAAAATAATTTTTTAAATGTGATGCTGGAATAGAACTAGGGCTTGTTAATAATAATATTGTTTTAATAATAATATCTCAAAATAAATTCAATATGTAGCTTTTTAATAAAAAGTTAGTTTTTATAAAATTAGGGATGTAACTAGAATGGTTTGCTATAGATGGATTGGGATTTTACCATTATGAAGTTATAGGTTTAAATCTATCCTTTTTTTTATTTTAAATAATTTTTTTCACTTACAATTCACATATAATACTGTATTCATTTTGGGTGGATAGTCCAGTAATTAGACATTACATAAATTTCTAAGTGAGTACTCCTATAACTCTTCTACCCATTTGCCACAATATGTAGTTATTAAAATATTATTGATTATATTCTCTATGCTGTACTTTACATCCTTATGACTATTCTGTAACTACCAATTTGTACTTCTGTTACCTTTTTGCCCATTTGCCAACCCCCACCCCATCTGGCAACTGTCAAAATATTCTCAGTATCTATGAGTCTGTTTCTGTTTTACTTGTTTGATTATTTTGTTCTTTAAATTGCACATATAAATGAAATCATATGGCATTTGTCTTCCTCTGTCTGACTTATTTCACTCAGCACAAAATCCTCTAGTTCTATCCATGTAGTTGCAGATGGGAAGATTTTTTTTTTTATGGCTGAGCCATATTCCATTGTATATGCACACGGTTTCATCTTTATCTATTCATATATTTTAATTAAATGTATTTAGTGACATTGGTTAATAAGATTATATAGTTTCAAGTGTACAATTCTCTATATATTTAATTGAGATTCCACCATCCAAAGTCAAATCATATTCCATCACCATATACTTGGTCCCCTTTACCCTTTACTAACTTCCTATCCCCCTTCCCTCTGATAATCATCACTTTGTTGTCTAAGAGTTTCAGTTTTATATTCCACATATGAGTGAGAATATAGTTGTCATCTTTTTCTGACTGATTTATTTCACTTAGATGATATTCTCATGCTCTATCCATGTTGCAAATGGTAATATTTCATTTTTTGTCTTATGGCTGAGTACTATCTTATTGTATGTATGTATCTCTCCTTTCATGTATGGATAAATACTTAGGTTGTTTCCATGTTTTGGTTATTGTAATTAATGCTACAATGAACATATGAATGTATATGTCTTTTTAAGTGTTTTGGGTTTCTTTGGATAAATATCCAGAAGTGGAATTGCTGTGTTCTTTCTTTGTCTCTTGCTATATAGACTTTGTTTTAAAGTCTATTTATCTGGTATAAGGATTGCTACCTACCATTTTTTTGTTATTGGTTTGTTTCCATTATTATGAAATATATTTTTTCCATTCCTTCATGTTCAGTCTATCTTTAAATCTGTGAGTCTCTTATAGACAGTATAAGCAGAGATCTTGTTTGGTTATCCATGCAGTCTCCTTGTGTCTTTTGATTGTAGCATTTAATTTGTTTTTATTTAGCGTTATTGTTTATAGATATGCATTTATTGTCATTTTTTATTCATATTTTATCTTTTTTTAATTTTCTTTTTAAAGAAAGTCCTTTAACATTTTTATAATACTAGTTTGGTGGTGATGATCTCCTTTAGCTTTTTCTAGCCCGGGAAGCTCTTTATCTATCCTTTGATTCCAAGTAATAGCTTTGCTGGTTAGAATAATCTTGGTTGTAGATTCTTGTTATTCATCACTTTGAATATTTCTTGCCGATCCTTGTGGCCTGCAAAGTTTCTGTTGAGAAATCAACTGACAGTCATATAGAAGCTCCCTTGTAAATAACTAACTGCCTTCCTCTTGCTGCTTTTAAGATAGTCTCTTTGTCTTTAACCTTTGGCATTTTAAAAAAATATATATTTTATTGATATTTTACAGAGAGGAAGGGAGAGAGAGATAGAGAGCTAGAAACGTCGATGAGAGAGAAACATCGACCAGCTGCCTCTTGCACACTCCCTACCAGGGATGTGCCCGCAACCAATGTACATGCCCTTGACCGGAATCGAACCCGGGACCTTTCAGTCCGCAGACCAATGCTCTACCACTGAGCCAATCCGGTTTTGGCTGGCATTTTAATTGCGGTGTGTTTTGTTGTGAACCTTTTCAGATTCATCTTGTTTGGGACTCTCTTTGCTCCCTGGATTTGTATGCCTATTTCTTTCACCAAGCTAAGAAAGTTTTCCATCATTATTTTTTTCACATGTATTTTCAATTTATTGCTCTCACTCTCTTCTACTTCTGGCATGTGAATGTTGGCATACTTGAAGTTGTTCCAGAGGCTCCTTATAGTATCCAAAAATGTTGCCTTTTTTTCTTTTCTGATTGTGTTTCGTCTGTTTTTTTTATCTCCCAACTCTCTGATTAGATCCTCTGCTTCATCTAGTCCACTGTTGGCCCCTGTAATGAATTCTTCATTTAAAAAAAATAGTGTATTCTTCATTACTGATTGGCTCTTTTTATGTTTTCTATCTCCATTTTTGTTTCTTATCTCTTTGTTGAAGTCCTGTAATGAATTCTTCATTTAAAAAAAATAGTGTATTCTTCATTACTGTTTGGCTCTTTTTATGTTTTCTATCTCCATTTTTGTTTCTTATCTCTTTGTTGAAGTTCACTAATTTTATCTACTCTTCCCTAAGTTCATAGATCATCCTTATAACCAGTGTTTTGAACTTTGTATCTAGTAGATTGCTTGCCCCTATTCTGTTTAATTCTTTTTCTGGAGTTATGCTCTGTTCTTTCATTTGGGACATATTTATTTGTGTCTTCATTTTGGCTGCCTCCCTGCTTTTGTTTCTATGTATTAGGTAGAGCTGCTACATCTCTGCGTCTGAGTAAAGGGGCCATATGGAGTAGGTATTCTGTAAATGCCATTGGCATAGCCTTCCTGGTCACCCAAACTAAGCAGTCCAGGTGCATCCCTCTCCTGTGTGGGTTATGTACATCCTACTGTTGTAGTAGAGCTTTGATTGCTGTTGGCACCCCAAAGGGAAGGATATATCCCCAGTCTGATTGGCAGTGCTGTGATCACTGTGGAGGATCATTTAAGCAGGAGCGCATCTCACAAAGCAGGAATCCCTTAGGGGACCTGCTGAGTCTGCCCTTTGAGCACGTCCCCTGTGAAGGAGATTGGGTGGTATTTCAACATGGTTTGAAACTGTCCACTGTGTGTATTGCTTATGGGGCCTTCCAGGAGATTCAGCCCAAGGTCAGCTGTTGCTTGGGGACACCAGGCATAGGCTACAAAGGAATATTCGGCTGGGCTTGTGGGTGCCCAGAAGAGACAGAGCTTTGAGCCAAGGCTGGCAGCCCCTAGTGCTGAGCTTGGGCCTCTTAGGAAAATGCATGTGGTGTGTCAAGCCAGATATTGCTTGTTTGAGATACTCTAGGAAAATGTAAAGCATGAGCCAAAACAGGCTGTTTGTAGAAAAGCCACTGGAAGTGGCTTAAATTGGCTTACAAGTTGGATGGGGAAAAGTATCAAGGAATTCAGAGCAGGTCTCACAGTGTTAGCCAGGTTGATGGAGACTCAGACGTGGTGCCTCTCTGCCTGTGCAGTGTGGCTCAGAAAAGGGACAATGGCCTCTGCCAACACTTCTCTCTGAGAGAAAGTTGCCCCTCCAGCTCTTGCCCTGATCCCAGACAACTCAGTTCCTTCTCATATATCCCTAGTGTCCCAGTGCCGGGGCTCAAGTGAGTGAGTTCTAGTAAGTTTGTGCATAGACTCTTTAAGAGGAATTTCTGGGACTTAAGCCTTCCAACTCACATAACCACAATCCCCACTGGTTTTTACAGCCAGAAGTTATAAGGATTCCTCTTCCTGGCACTGGAACCCTGGGCTGGGGAGCTGAGATTCCTGCCCTCAAGGAGAACTCTGTATCTGAGACATCCCTTCTGAGTATTATCAGTCACACATGCATATGGGCTGAGCCTATTCATCCATTCATGTCTCCAACCTTTCTACCCATCTGATGTGGCTTCTTCTTTATATCCTTAGTTGTAGGACTTCTTAAGGTGGTGTTGAATGATGGTTGATCTGTAGCTTACCTGTAATTTTGATGTTGTGCGAAGCTCCAAGTATAGCATTTACTTTTTCATCCATGACTTAAACATAAATCCTGGCTTGATGGCAGCAGTAGTGGCTTTTTTATTTCCTGAAAAGATGAAAGACACCACACTGCCACTAACCCAGGGCAGAGGGGCAGGGAGGCAATAGGTGGGCAATGGTACCCAAGACTCCTAGTAAGGAACCTTGACTATGTGTGGGTATGTAGACAGAAGAGGACAAAGCTTTAAATCTACAAGTTTTATAGACCCTTGTTTATACACTTAGCCAATGTAAGTTCACTATGACCATATGTAACATAATATTTATCAAAGTTATAAGAACATAAAGTCACCTAGCCTATAAATAAGGAGGTAATATGCAAAATGACCATCACTCCAACACACAAGATGGCCACCGCCATGTGGACACAAGATGGCCACCACAAGATGACCACCACAAGATGAAAATCTGAGTGTAACATCTCAGCCAGGAAGCAAAGGGCCAGCAAAGCACATGCCAGTCTTACAGAATGGACAGACAAAAGTTGAAGTTTAGGATCTCCAAGGCAGCATAGAATTGAGAGAAATGGGATGGATAAAAAGTGAGTGGAACCTTTGTGGTTTTCTCCTCAAGGCCTTTACCAAATTGTTTAGCTATGAGCAACAGGTTAAGAAGCTAAGCTGAGGCGCTCTGAAAATCAGACAGAGCTTTTACCAGTTTTACAGGGCTTAGAAAATAATTTTTTTTAGTTTAGAACCCACCAAGCTCTTGAGGACTCTAGTAAACACCCAAATCCGATTATTCCATGGAGACAGGATGGACCAGACATAAAAGAAGCCATTCCAAAAACTTAACTGAACTCTAGGAACTCAGTCTTTGACAGAGATAAAGGGTTTACTTGCCATAACACATTTTGCTGTATTATATTTTAAATTTGTATATAATATGGATATTTAGATAATTGATTTCAGTCTTTGTTTTGCTCAAATATGCATTTATATACAGGGGTGGGGCTCAAGCCTGCAATTTGGGCATGTGCTCTCTCCAGGAATTGAATTACAACCTCCTGTTTCATGGGTCAAAGCTCAACCACTGAGCCATACTGGCCAGGCTTGTGCCTATCTTTAAAGAAAGATATCTACTCCACTGAAGCCCAGTTCTATATTGCAATCGGTGTTAAACACCTTCCGTTAAAGTAGTTACACTGTATGCAGGTTCTTCTTTCCAGTCCTTTTTCTCATTTGTTGTTTTTAAGCACATACCAACACTTTGCACAACCATCTCCTTTCACTTCCGTGAATACGCAATTGCTAGTAGGTTCACTCTAAACAATCATAATGTTACTTTCCCTGGATATCAATAAATTTTATATATTTTTATTATCTCGAAGGCAATAGAGATCTTTTTACAAAGTGTGTTTCATGAATTAGGTCAAATTACATTTGGGCCACTTCAGAGCTTAGAGAAAGGTGCCAAACATTTGATATAACACAACATTTTATTTATCTTCAGGGGAGAACAAAACTTCTGATTCTCTCATAAAAAGAAAAGGGGAGCCCAGCCTGTGGGACTCAATCGTTAAGTGTCAACCTATGAACCTGGAGGTCATGGATTGATTCCCAGTCAAGGCATATGCCCAGGTGCAGGCTTGATCCCCAGTAGGGAGCATGCAGGAGGGAGCTGATCAATGATTCTCTCTCAAAATTGATGTTTCTATCTTTCTTTTCCTCTCCCTTCTTCCCTCTTAAATTGAATAAAAAGACATTAATTAAATAAATGCACAATAGAACAAGGATATGCAATATCAGAGTTGCTTTATTTCAGTCTCCTTATTTCTTAGGAAGGAATAGAAAACAATGCCTGAAAAGTTTATTAGTAATAAGCTATTTTACATGTTATTATAGACTAAGGGAGAAACCATACTCAGTTCTCAGAGAAGATCAAGACAAAGAGTTCATCTGAAACTATAAAAATTCCAAATCATACTTCAGAAACTACTGAATTATAAGTCTGGAGGAAGGGATGATAACTATGCATTGAGAAGTGAAGAAAGGGCCTGTATATATGGTACAACCAAAACCTTCTTCTCAAGACAAAATGGCCTTCCTGAATCATATGAATTAAAGTAGGTCATTGTAAGGAACATCAAGAGAACAAAAGATGGTGGCATGAACCTGTGGGTTCATAAGTTGTAGAAACAAATTTGCATATATCTTGAAAACCAAATCTGAAAAAATCATTGGATAAGCTTAAAATTGCAAAATGAAATATCTATTTTTGTCCACATCAAACGAATAAACGAATCAGAATAATTAATTACTAAAAATTTAGGTCCTAAAGGAAATAATCTCTAAAATTAGTTATTTATCATAGTACATAAACCCAAATCACCACTGACATTAAAATAAGTGTATGACTTCCTGTTATAATTCAATGTTTCATGGCTTTGACTCCTCTAATTGTACTAACATTTTTTCCTTTTTATTGTTTAAAGTATTACATGTACAAGCACATATGTCTCCTTTCCCCTCCATTAACCTTTCCCTAGCCTCCCCTACCATCCTTCCCCCAGTGTCTGTGTCCATTGGTTATGCTTATCCTAGGTGTACCAGTTAATAATGGTGGATTTTGTAATCAAAACACGATAATTTGAAGAGAAACATCAAAAGTGCTTTATTCAAAGCAATGTCCATCACTAGCTACATACATCCTCCATCTTTCAGATAACTTGTGGATACCATCCCAATAGAACCTTTCTTGTTTTGAGGCAAACCATTCAGAGACCAAATTTTCCATTTCTTCGTATGTTTTGAAGTGTTGCTCAGAAAGTGCATGTGCCATTGACCAGAACAAGTGTTAACCTGAAGGAGCAAGGTCTGGTGAACACAGTGGGTGGGTTAATACTTTTCAGGCAAGATCGTTTTTTTAAAAATATATTTTATTGATTTTTTACAGAGAGGAAGAGAGAGAGATAGAGAGCTGGAAACGTCGATGAGAGAGAAACATCGACCAGCTGCCATCTGCACACCCCCTACCTGGGGATGCGCCCGCAACCAATGTACATGCCCTTGACCAGAATCGAACCCGGGACCTTTCAGTCTGCAGACCAACGCTCTACCACTGAGCCAAACCAGCCTCGGCCAGGCAAGATCTTTTAATGTGTCTTTAAGTGGTTTTGAAGTGTGTGATAGTGTGTTATCATGAAGCAAAATTACTTTGCTGTGTTTTCTGGCACATTCTGGTAATTTCACTACCAAAGTGTGGTTTAAATTGATTATTTGTTGTCAGTAACAATCAATATTAATGGTTTCACCTGGTTTTAGAAGCTCATAATACACCAAACACAAAACATTGTCTTCTTTCCAAAGCAATTTGACCTTGCAGTAGATGTTAATGGTTGATGTGGATCAACCAATGATTTTGTGTATTTGGGATTCTCAAAATAAATCCACTTTTCATGGACAGTCATAACTCGATATAAAAAAGACTTTCTTTTGTGCCATTGAAGCAACATTTTACTGATAACTTTTCGGGTTTCCATTTGTCATTCATTCAGTTGATGTGGCACCCATTTTCCTTCTTTTAAAATATTTCCTATTGCTTGTAAACAATTGGAAATTGTTTGCCAAACAATATTTAATCTTTCTACAAGTTGTTTTCAGTTTGGCACACATCTTCATCCAATAATGCTTGTAATTGTTGGTCTTCAAACTTTTTTAGTTAACCTGGACATTCTTTGTCTTTCACATTCAAATCATCACTTTTAATGCATTTAAACCAGCATTCACAAGTATCTTGAGATGGAGCATGTTCACTGTAAGCTTTCTGAAGTATACGATAACTTTTTCTTCAAAATAAAGTACTGAATTAAAACTTTTTGCAAATGCTCTTTTTTCACACGAAACGACATTTTTAAGTGTAAAAATATCTATAATGTCAACACCTTCAGCAAATTTAACACATGAAGTTTTGAGGCTTGCTGTCAATATAACAAAATAGCATACATATCAAATCACATATTTATCAACAAATGAGTAACTCCATCTATTGAAAAAAATCTGCATTAACTGGTACATCCAGAGTGCATGTATACAAGTCCTTTGGTTGATCTCTTGACCCAGTAATACCACTTCTAAGAATATATCCCAAGAAAACAGAAACACAAATCAGAAAGGATATATGTACCCCTATGTTCATAACAGCACAATTTACAATAGCTAAAATTTGGGAACAGCCTAAATGCCCATCAGCAGATGAGTGGATTAGAAAACTGGTATGTCTATATAATGGAATACTAAACTGCTGTACAAAAAGAAGGAATTCTTACCATTTGCAACAGCATGGATGGAACTGAAGTGCATTATGCTCAGTGAAATAAGCCAGTCAGATAAAGATAAAGATAACATGATCTTACTCATTCATGGAATATAAAGAACATCATAAATTGATGAACAAAAATAGATATAGAGACAAAGAAGCATCAAGCAGACCATCAAACTATAGTGGGAAGGCAGGGGAGAGTTGGAGGGGTAAGAGATCAACTGAAGGACTTGTAGTAATATTTTATTAAAATATTTTATCTTTTCTCCTTACTAGAACAATCTTCTTCCAAATGTTTATCTCTTTTCTATACTGGACTCAGAAATGCAATATTACATTTCCAGTTCTAACACATCTTTTATATCAGAACAAACATTTTCTCAACAAAGATCCATAGGATGCTAGATCTGGTACAATTCGTAGATGTAACTAGTTCCTATTGATCCATTTAACTAGTGTGGGAACACAGACAATGAGAATCTAAGAGGTTAAAGGATGTTCCTTCTGTAGAAGACATGTCACGTGGCTCTCTTGAGATCCCATACATCTCACTGGCTTTGCTAAAAATGCAGGATTGCCACCACTCCACCAGGGCCATTTCACAGGATCATGTTTGCTGTGAGAAGTCTTGAGGGATGAGGCAACATCCTCCATTAGGAAAAACAGCAGGGTGGCTTCCTTCTCATTACAAAATTGTGCTTTCCTAAGTTTAGAATTTCTCGCTTATAATGTAACCCACTGCATATGCAGGCACACATGTAGGCCTTCTGCATTATCCCATGAAACTTGGGGATAAGGGTAGACTTATGCAAATATACTGATGCTCATACTGTTTACTATGTTGTAATAAAGTTTTTTGTCTCTGAACTATGAGTCTCATGTCTTCTGTGAGTATTCATGAAATGATAATGACTTACAAACTAGGTAAAATCAAACCACAGAACTGACACCCAGCAGAAAAGAGAAAAATAAATAAAGCCATCATCTTTTGACCTTTCTCTTTTTTATAATGCTACATATTATAGTCATGAGAAATAAAAATGTTAGTATCTGAAGCCTATTAAGGAAAGAAATAATTTAAATACATTTTTGCCCATGCGGTTTTATAAAAAAATTAAAGGGAATATCCTTAATTGAGAAAATATTGTTCTATTTTACGATATAGAATAATTTGAAATAGTAGCACACACAAGGAATATATTTTACTCTTATATTGTTAACTTTAAATTCACTCTTAAAATTTCTCTTTGGTTTATTTCCCAATTTTCTTTCTTTGTTTCCATAAAATCAATAGCATCCATTGTTTTCATCTATGAAAAATGTTGATATTATTTAAATTTCTCATCAGATTCCTCTGTTAACCGTAGTGCTGAAAGTAAGGATTTTCCTTTTGGTTGCATTTGCTTTTCTGTTTCCATTAAGGTTTTAGTTTATAGCGTTAGCTTCTTGGCTATGTCACTGAACCTATCACACAGTGGGCTTAAAATTCTAGTTTCTCACAGAGGACTCTGCTTCTATCTATGATTAAAGGTGGATGTAAGGCTTCCCAGAGACTTCCACAAACATTAAAATTGGTGTTTTTATTCCAGATAAAAGGTATAATAGCCATTCCTAGTTCAGAGAGCGGCTTAAAACTGATTTCTGTTAGTATTAAAACCCAGCACCTAAAAAAAAAAACCTGAAACCCTGCTCACAAACCCTGCTCATTCCTCAGACTCTAGACTTCCTTTCCATTTCTGGCAACTGAAGGTTTCCCTTTGATGATTTTGAGCTCAGGCCACTTTTTATCTCTAACAGGGCCTTATTCTATACAGAATTTCTATTTATACTATCTAGAGGTAAAAGGGTACCTTCCCAAGTCAGCTTTGTCTGCCATAAACATATCAAAGAAAGGCAACAATGCTGCTGTCTATTTTTCTTTACCATCAATGTGGCTTTTATAAGTAAAAGCCATTATATCAACAAAATCAGAAAATATTATAACAGCAAAATGGAAATGAGAAACATTTCCAAGGACCATAGGTCATAGGCAAATAGGTATTAAAATAATTGTAGAAGTTTAAATGTGTGAGTAATAGCTATCAGATAGACGCAATGGCTAACCTCAAAAGAGAAAAGTTTGCCCTAACCGTTTTTGGCTCAGTGGATAGAGTATTGACCTGTGGATTGAAGAGTCTCATGTTCGATTCTGGTCAAAGGCATGTACCTTGGTTGCAGGCATATCCCCAGTATGGGGTGTGCAGGAGGCAGCTGATCAATGTTTCTCTCTCATCAATGTTTCTAAGTCTCCATCTCTCTCCCTTCCTCTCTGTAAAAAAAATCAATAAAATATATTTTTTAAAGAGAGAGAAAAGTTCTATTCATTGAAAAGTTATTCAGAGAATATTAAATAATAGATAAACAACATGGTAAGCATTTTATGGTGGTGATGTTTGAGGTAATTCATTTGTGTGTGTGTGAGAGAGAGAGAGAGGGAGGGAGATGGGAGTATTCTGTTTTGCTTTTTGTTTTTAAAATTCATTTCTTTTTTAAAATCAAAACCTTTTTTACTGGGTTGTTTTTTCTTAGTAAGTTGTAGTTCAGTAAGATTTTTTTCCTTAAAACAAGAAATAGTGTCCTGGCCAACAGGTCCCAGTGGTTAGAACATTGGCCCAGGCAATGGTCGCCAAAGGGTCGCCTGTTCAGTTCCCAGGTTCCCAGGCAAGGGCATATATCTGAACTGCAGATTCCATCCCCAGCTATGGAGGCTGTGTGTGGGAGGCAACCAGTTGATGTGTCTATTTCACATCAATGTTTGTCTCTCTCCTCTCTTTCTCTTTCTCCTCCTCTTCCACCCTCCCACCCCCGCTTCCACTTTCTAAATATCAATGGGGGAAAAAGTGTCCTCAGGTAAAGCTTAATAAACAAGTAATAGTTTTCCTCTTCAATTTATTCTTTTAGACCAAGACTGAAATTAAACTGCAGATCAAAGACCATGGCAAATTCCTACATTGGAAATTGTCTTCACAGACATTCACGAGCTCTATCCTCCTCTACACATTCCATTTTCTACCTGACAATGCTTAAATTGTTTTATTTTTTCTTCATTAAAACCACCACACCTCTTCATTTAACTCCTGTTTTAGTAACTTGATTCAGCAGGATCATAAAAACTTTTATTTTTGTTGTCTCTGCTTCTTTTTGCCGCAGGGAGAAGTAAAAAGAAACAAGTTAAAGAATAAACAGTCAACCCTTCTTTAAAAATATATAACTAGATTTCTAAAGAAATGAAAAAATATGATACTAGTGGGAAAACATTGCAGTCAAATCTATATTTAACTTGAAATAACATAACTTTTTGTGGGTGTATTTGACATTCCCTCATAACTGCTACAACCTCTGTGAGTCTCAATAAATATTAATTATGGATAATTGACAATTCCCTCTTCTAATGGAAGCTACAGAACTAATTTTCAAGTTTCCACTTTGTGCCAGTGCAGCAAAGAACAGCCTTTGAAATGGTCTTTTCTCTGTCTGAGAGTATAAACATGATCTTCCTATGAGAAATGAGTGTGCATTTTTCAGGGTCCTCAAAAGGAAGTCAAGTTTCTATGCAGAATCAAAACCTCAAACAAACAAACAAACAAATCAGAAAACCTATTTTATCTCTCTTTATTTAAAAGGGAAAAAAATTAGGTCAGATTCTGAGCAGCCATTCTATTTTTAAATACTCTTTCCATTTTATAAGAAGTTCTACTGAAATGAATGCCTTAATTGACCAGCCTACAAATGATTTAAACCATTACAATCTCCTAATCCTATATAATAAAAGTCCTGTGACCATAATGGCGTAATAACCATAAGACAGCTTCACCAGTCTCTATAAGGTGCATTGTCCACCTCTCAGCCCCTCCTTCCCGACCTGTAAGCTCTGATTGCCAAATGGTTAACGGGGAACCACGAGGAACCCAGGTGGGTGGCAGTGGGGCAAGACTGGAGACTGACAAGTGGGCGGAAGATGGCCTTGATCACAGGCTAGGCCTAGGGACCCTACTTGCGCACAATTTCGTGTGCTGGGCCTCTAGTTAGGAGAATATAATGGCAGTGGCAAATGTCACCAGAGTGCTTTAGTCTATTTCCTACCAATTTCACTTGACCAATCTGTTACATTTACCATATATCTTACAGATCAGTGAATAACATAAATTCATTGCTTTAACTCATTTAAGAAATATATTTTACAGTGAGCATAGGTGTATTTTCAAATTGGACATGCACTGTATGAGAGAACATATTTGCAAATGTTATCACTGATAAAGGTTTAATCTCCAACATCTACAGACAGCTTATACAACTTTATAAAATGAAGATAAATGAGCCAATTAAAAAATGGGCCATGGAACTAAATAGAATCTTCTCAAAAGAAGACAGAAGGAAAGCCAAGAGGCACATGAAAACATGCTCAGATTCACTAATTATCTGAGAGATGCAAATCAAAACAACAATGCGGTACCATCTCACACCTGTCAGAATGGCCAACATTAACAAATCAACAAACGACAAGTATTGGTGAGGTTGTAGAGAAAAAGGAACCCTTATGCACTCACTGCTGGTGGGAATGCAGACTGGTACAACCACTGTGGAGAACAGTATGGAGTTTCCTCAAAAAACTGAAAATGGAACTCCCATTTGACCCAGTAATCCCACTCCTAGGAATATATCCCAAGAAAATAGGAACACCAATCAGAAAGGATATATGCACCCCTATGTTCATAGCAGCACAATTTACAATAGCTAGAATTTGGAAACAGCCTAGGCGTCCATCAGCAGATGATTGGATCAAAAAAACTATGGTACATCTACACAATGGAATACTATGCTGCCATAAAAAAGAAGGAATTCTTATCATTTGCAGCAACCTAGATGAAATTGGAGAACATCATGCTGAGTGAAATAAGCCAGTCAATGAAAGAGAAACACTACGTGACCTCAATCATTTATGGATAATAAAGAACAATATAAACTGATGAACCATAAGATAGATATAGTGACAGTAAAGCAATAAGCAGACTGTCTAATTACAGCAGGGATGGTAGGGAGATATGGGGGAGATAAGAAATCAACTGAAGGACTTATATGCATGCATATAAGCATAACCAATGGACACAAAACTCTGGGGAGGGAGGGCATATTTGGGGGGGGACAATGTTAATATATGTACACAGATAATAATTTAATAAAAATATTAAAAATAAAAATAAATAAATAAATAAAACTATTTGCACAAAAAACACAAATTGGACACAAACACAAATTTATGTGTGCATATGTAAATAAATACATACATATGCTGTATGTGTAATATATAACGTATTGTATATGCTATTTATAAAGGTACTTCTATAATATTTCCAAATAAGTTGACTTAGATTTAGCTTCAGAATAAAGAGAAAACTCAGCATGCATTTCTACTATGATTTTTAGATAAATAAAAAGCTCCATAGAAATACTTAAATCATGATTTTTTAAAGGTTTAATTTATTGACAAGTTTTCAGAAACATAGGTACCTATTTTCCGGAGCAAGGTTTACCTTTGCTTGCTTTCTTCATCATAAACTGCATGCTTACCCAAGACTTCTTTTTCATGTGTCAACTGAGCACTGTCAGACATAGAAATTGCTTTTATGTGGATTGTTCATTTCAATTGGAATTTGTGCTTCTAATCTAAGACTATTTTTAAATATATTTTATTGATTTTTTACAGAGAGGAAGGGAGAGGGATAGAAAGTTAGAAACATTGATGAGAGAGAAACATTGATCAGCTGCCTGCTGCAAACCGGGGATGTGCCCGAAACCAAGATACATGCCCTTGACTGGAATCAAACCTGGGACCCTTCGGTCAGCAGGCTGATGCTCCATCCAATGAGCCATATCAGTCAGGGCTAATCCTAAACTTTTGGTAAGAATTTAGGTCATGTCGAGAACATCCAAGATGGCGGCCTAGGCAGTCTCCTAAGCTGCCGCCTCATCAACAATTTAATTAAAAAAAACAACTAAAATCAAAAAGGACTTCACCAAAACGTCAGGAAAGCTGGCGGAGTGGAATAGCTACAACTAGAAAGAAAGAGAGAGGCTCACGGATCGGACTGGGAGCCGAAAAGCACTGAGGTAGGGAGACGCTCGCGCACGCGGCCGCCGAATACCTGCCTGGCGGCGGGAGGGGAGGAATTCGATTGCACGGAACCCTTTCGGACTGTACTGAACCCCAGCCCCGGCTGAAATTCCGTGGTCCCAGGCTCATACGGGTGGAGTCTGGACTGTAGAGAAAGGCACCCAGAGACTCAGAGACTCAGAGACTGGGAGACCGGGGACCGGGAGCCGCAGTCGCAGTCTGCAGGGTCTACAGACTCGCGCGCTCGAGCAAGTACGCGCTGAGGTCTGACTGCCGCCTCTCCGGAGCAGAAGGAGTCAGAAGCTCCAGGTCTGACCACGGAGGCTGCCGCTGCCTCTATGTACAAGGTGGCGGCCTCTCTGTAGCGGAAGGAGTCAGAAGCTCCAGGTCTGACCACGGAGGCTGCCGCTGCCTCTCTGTACAAGGTGGCGGCCTCTCCGTAGCAGAAGGAGTCAGAAGCTCCAGACTACAGAGACAGCCCAAGTCCGGGTGAGCCCCTGGGGCACCCACGCTCTTGCTTGGGGAAACTGGGCCAGTCAGGCGGAAACTCAGGCGAGTGCACAAGGGCAGGGCAGAAGCCAAGACTGTCAGTTCAGCCCTGAGACTCCACCCCATCCAAGCTGAGCAGAGGCTTCTGCAGTTTTTCAAGTCTGATCCTATAAGACTGTCTCCAATACAGAAGTTATCCCAGAGTAGACACAGCTGATACCCACATCCAATTGGCCTGAAGGTCAATTCACAACAATAGAGACTTAGCTACAACAAGGCTGTGCACACAGTCCATAAAGGGGATCACCAAGAGTGTCTACCTCAGGTAACTGAGGAGGCTGACCCACTGTGCTATATAGGACACCAAACACACAAAGCCATCCTACCAACTCTGAAAAATAGTGATAATGCTGAGACAAGGAAATAGATCTCAAACAAAAGAGATGGAGGATATAGAGTTCAGAACTACGGTTCTAAGGTTATGCAACAATATCCTAGAAAAGCTCGATAAATTTCATGAGACCCAACTAAAAAGTATACATAAACTGACTAAATTGGAAAATATTATGCAGAGATCCAACAGCAGAATGGAAGAACACAAGAATCAGGTCAAAGAGCCAAAAGACACTCCGCTGGAGAAGGAAGAAGAAAAGAGGATCCAGAAAGTTGAAGATAGTGTAAGGAGCCTCTGGGACAACTGCAAGCGCACCAACATCAGAATTATGGGGGTGCCAGAAGAAGAGGGAGTGCAAAATACTGAAAACATATTTGAAGAAATAATATCAGAAAACTTCCCTCACCTGGTGAAAGAAATAGACTTACAAGTACAGGAAGCCTACAGAACCCCAAACAAGAGGAATCCAAAGAAAAATTCTTCTCGACACATCATCATCAATATGCCAAGGGTAAAAGACAAAAAGAGGATCTTACAAGCAGCAAGAGAAAAGCAGTTGGTTACCTATAAGGGAGCACCCATACGACTATCAGCTGATTTCTCAACAGAAACCATGCAGGCCAGAAGGGAGTGGCAAGAAATATTCAAAGTGATGAATAGCGAGAACCTACAACCAAGATTACTGTATCCAGCAAAGTTATCATTCAGAATTGAAGGGCAGATAAAGAGCTTCACAGATAAGAAAAAGCTAAAGGAGTTCATCACCACCAAACCAGTATTATATGAAATGCTGAAAGGTATTACTTAAGAAGAGGAAGAAGGTCAAGTGAATTAAAAATCTCAGGAATAGAATAAACTGGTGAATATAATAGAATTCGGGGCAAAGAAAGGGAGTGGATAGATAATTATCAGGGTGAAAGGGGTGTGGGGTGCAGAAAGAGACTGGATTAAAATTGTATAACCTATGGATGAGGACAATAGTGGAGGGAGGGGGTAAGGGCAGAGGGTGGGGTGGGAATCAGGTGGAAGGGAGCTATGGGGAAGAAAAAGGAGAAAAAATTGTAATAATCTGAGCAATAAAGATTTATTTAAAAAAAAAAAAAGAATTTAGGTCATGTCATCCAGCCTGTTTCATTGTACTTAGTCAAATGTGTCCAACTCACACACTTCCAATAAATAGCATGAACAAACACTCCCAGTTCATGGGATCAGGTGGGAATGGGAGTCAAAGGAGCACTGCCCCTGGTCCAGGAGGGGAACTGTGAAGACTTGGCTCGTCTGCCTTCTACCGGAACTCACCAACCAGCCAGGCCTTCACTTCACCCCTCTTCCGTCCACATAAAACTCCAACTCTAAAAAAGAAAGAAAATGACACACTTGCCTTCCCAAAATAATCTGAGTAAGGATTGTCACCACTTACAAAGAGCCTGCTGGGTAGGTGCCACACACTGTTCTAAACACTTCACACAGTTTATCTCCTTTAATCTTTACAATAATCTAGTGAAGCAGGCGCTATTATTTTCCAAGACTTAAAGATAAGAACACTGTGGTGCAACAATTTTAACGTAATTTGTTGAAGATCACACTGAAAGAAAATTCCATTTGGATTTTTCAGTCATATTAAATGGTATTGTGGGTGGGTAGCATATAATTCCATTTCATGTATTACGTGCCCAAACTCAGACAGGTTCAGGTTAGGACAGTCTAGAGCAGGGATGGGCAAACTTTTTGACTCGAGGGCCACAATGGGTTCTTAAACTGGACCAGAGGGCAGGAACAAAAGCATGGATGGAATGTTTGTGTGAACTAATGTAAATTCAAAGTAAACATCATTACATAAAAGGATACTTTTTTATTTTTTTATTTCAATAGTTTGGAACAGCCATCTGGCCCGCGGGCCATAGTTTGTTCACGCCTGGTCTAGAGGGAGGAAAGGGCTGGGTTAGGATCAGCGGCTTCCAGCACCACTTCCAGCCTCACACCTAACCTGGGTTTAACCTTGAACAAGTCACTTAATTCCTGGGCCCAAACTCCCAATCTGCAAAAGGAGAGATTAGATGTTCTCAAGGCTTTTCCAAAAAAATATATTTCACTGACTAATAGCTAAAAGAAATGTCACGATGATCTGATGAGTTTGGTGCTTGAGCCATGTTAGTATTAAAATTATTAAAATGAGTGTACCTGCTTTCTAAATTCAACCACAATTCCTTCAGATCAACAGAACTAGAAAAACCATCCTGGTTTCTAAAGCAGTAGGTCTTTGATATTTTTACCAGCACCAGTACAGGAAATGCGTTCATTCCCTCCTTCATCCACTTTGTCATTACTGAGTGTACACTGTGAACCAAGCATTGTTCTAATCACTGACCTACAAAGGATGAATAAAAAAATGCAATTTCTGCTCCTAAGAAGCTGATGCATACAAACACACATATGTAAATATACATCCAACACATATAAAAATAAATGTGTGTTTATAAACACTGAAGTACAATAGAGATTATAATAAATTTCAGAAGACTGAGCATAGAAGACTTCCTGTAGATGGATTTTTTTAAATTGGAATAAAATAACAATATTGTATTATACTCTTAAAAATTGTCAAGAGAATAGATCTCATGTTAATTATTCTTACAACAACAACAAAAAAGAAGCACAAAGAAACTTATAGAGGTGATGGATATTTCTTTTATCTTAATTGTGGTGATATGTATATGTTCAAACTCATCAAATGTCATACATTAAATATGTACATTATTCTACATCAATTATATCTCAATAAAGCCATTTTTAAAATTAAAAACTAAAAGAAAATTTGAATAGAGTTGTGAATGTCTGTTCAGCAATTCCATCAAAATAAAAAAGATTTACTGTACTGCATCTGACACAGATCCTTAATGTTATTAATAATTAGCATTTATTTTATCCATATTTTTATATTGTGAGGAAGATTTTTCTTCCCATTATAACATTCAAAAACATGCACCTTATTTACTAAATACCTAGGATAGTTCCAAACCACTGTTTACCTGAGTTAGACAATTGTCCTTAGTTCAGGACACACTGTCGTAATTTCTCAAGCTTAAGCATGCACCAGAATCACCTAGAAGGCTTGTTAAAATGTGGGTGTTTGGGCCCACTCCCAGCATCTAATTGATCAGGTCAGGTGTAGGGCCAAGAACTTGCATTTCTGACTATTTTCCAGATGATTCTCATGCTGCTGGTCCAAGGTCCACATTATCCCATGACACTATTTTTCATGCACTGTTAAAGATATTTATGTGCCATAGAATAATGATTCTCAAAGCTATTCTGTAAAGTGGCATTAGAATACCTGTTTATAATGGTAAAGTGAAACCCAGAGATGATGAGAAAGCTAATCAATGACTCAGAGTTCCTAGGTAGCAGCCCAGTTTGTCTGTTCTGGAGGTTATCATAGAGTGTATTGTGTAAAGCTGAGTTCTAACTTTAAATTTAGTGACAAATTGAAATTGATGCCTTAGCCAGTGGTTGGCAAACTCATTAGTCAACAGAGCCAAATATTAACAGTACAAGGATTGAAATTTCTTTTGAGAGCCAAATTTTTTATTCATTTATCATTCCATTTTGTTTCTTTATAATGTGAAATCTCACCTGTGTCTTGAAAAAATATTTTCCATATAAAGGCAGATAATGAATGATGTTGAGGTCAAGTATACTATAATCCCAATATTTATAAAACATTATTTTAATTGAAAAGCAACAACAGCTAGAAGATTTAAGTCCAGTGTAATATGTGTACTTGAGTTTTGGTGACAACCAAGTCAAAATAAAGACTTGTTTGTTTGTTTGTTTGTTTGTTTTGGTTAACCCTGACCCCAGAATGTTTTTTCCATTGATTTTTAGAGAGAGTGGAAGGGAGGAGAGATATTTATGTGAGAGAAACACCTAACTAACCCTTCTCCCTCTGCCCTCCCTGGCCCCTGTGCTGGGGATCAAACCAGCGACCCAGACCAGGTACATGCCCTTGACTGGGAATGAAGCCTGAGACCCTTTGGTGCACACAGTCTATCCACCGAGGCACACCAGCCAAGGAAAGACATTCTTATATATCCTGGAGTATTACTAAACTAGAATAGAATATACTACCAATAAAAATCTTGAAATGGGCAGTCTCTCAATTTAATTTTAATAGAAATACATTTTTCATAGTCACACCTTATTCTTTAAATATATGTAAAATGCAATATTTTGACACTAATCCTATATAATAAAAGGCTAACATGCAAAAAGCCTGAACAGCAGAACAACCGGAACAACCAAATAACCAGTTGCTATGACACACACTTACCACAGGGGTCATGTGAGGAACATGGTGGGCATTGACCATGGCAGGATGGTGGAGCAGGTGTGCAGGGGCACCAGACCAAGGCAGGGCATTGGTTTCTGTCATCAGGGAAAGCCTCTGGTGGTGACTGAAAATTATTTGCTCCCATGTGTCATGGTCCTGCCTGGTGCTCGCACCTGTTGCCAGTGCCAGCCCCACTTGCACCCGCTGCCTATGCCTGGTGCTGGGCCCAATCACTCAGCGCCATCAGCAGGTGCAAGCGGCAGCTGGCAGCCCTGATTGCCCCTGAGGGTTCCTCCTCCTCCCCCTGCTACTGAGGAACAATCAGGGCAGCAGCCACCGCTTGCACCCAATGACCTTGTCAACCCCACTCGTACCTACTGCTGGTGCTGGCCCCAATCGCTCTGTGCCATCAGCAGGTGCAAGGAGGGCCGGTGCCATCAGGGTATGGGAGAGGCAGTGGCAAAAGTGGGGCTGGGACCGTGGTGCCCAGAGGGGGTGCGGAGGATGGGCCAAGACCCGCCCCTATGCCGACTGCAGCCTGTGGCCCTCAGTTCCTTTCAAGGTGCATAAAGTCATGCACTGGGCCCCTAGTATTGAAAGAAAAAAGAAAAGACAACAAGCTCCCTTTCTTGGGGTCACAGCCCAGAAACCTAGCTTACTAAAGGGTTGGCATCTCCCAAAGTGAAAGCAGGCATTTGTTTAGGCTTTTTTCCCCTTAGAGATGGACCTTATTTGCACGTATCATTTGCAGCCTTGCCATGTGGGTTCAGATGAAAATGGAACTCAGTCAGGAGCCAAAATTAATTGAATCAACTCAAGTTATTTGACAAGGTAAAACAAAATATGCAAGTAAAAACAACTTCGAATTGTAGAGCTCCAGTACTTGTATTGATTCCACTTAAGAGAAAAATGTGCTGACATTCCAAAAATGCGTGACCCCATCTAAGTGAATGAAAACTTCAAAACTAGAGACAAACTGTGTATTTAATAACTGCTTATTAAAATGCCCTTGATACTTTTAATGAATATTTTTCTCATTTGCATATCCTCTTCCATTTGGCTCTAAACACCCAAACAGTGCCACAAAAGTCTCTAAGCAAGAATGCAGAAAAGTATTTTTTTTAATTTATTTTGCTCAAATCAAATCCAGAACTTTAATTTCTCTTATGGTGGGCTAAGGTAATCCATTAGCCTGCTTTTTTTTCTTTGTTTTGAATTATATTTCTCCATTGTGGCCTATTATTTAGCTTGTACCAAAACTTTAGTTTCTCATGAAGCAGGAGGTATATAGTTACATGAACCCTGCTTATAGAACCAAGGGAAATCCCTTGGAGTGAAGGAACTGAAGTGAAATAAAAGGAAATATGAGAAACTACTTACACATTCTTACTTTAATTTTAGGAGCAATAAAGAACCAGCAAGACTATATAAAAGTTCCAGAGGGTGCTGTGAGCTTACATGAGATGCTGAGTTGAAGAAACAAGTGTATGGACCCCTCACTATCAGCTGGAGCCACTGAGAGCCCTTAGTGGCCCAGTACCATTGGAGGGAAGAAGGAAAGACATGCAGTATGCCTGCTTTGAGCTAATAGTTGGTAGGCACTGTGATTGCAAGGTAGCTACAGTAATACATAAAGTATTACCCTGGGCCTTGATGAGCTCAAATGTGGTGACCGGCACCTACTTACACAATCACATAAAAATTAACATAGATATTCCATCGTCTAATATTTAAAAACTAATGTACATATCAGTTCAGCTGTGTGAGTCATTGACAACCTTCACTTACATATGTAAAAATAAATTCTGAACATGTACAAGTAATGGAGCTAGAATTCTCTTCTTGCTTCCTCTCCTGAAGGTCTTGCAAGTTGAAACTTGTAAGAGTGATAGGTAAGAGAATAAGATAAGGGAGATAGATAAGGAGAAATAAGGGAACAATATTTATCAAGGGCTTGGTATGCTGCTTCTTTTATATAAGTCACCTCTCCTGTGAGAATAGGGTAGAAAAGGTAAAAAAAAAACTCCATAGAGAAATTTACATTAATGCTGGGCCTTAAATTAAGTGATATTCATCTTATTCTGATCTGTTTTAAGCCCAAGGGAGTACAAGAGGGAAAATGGGTGTAAGCTAAGCAGATTGGCAAGAATGCAGACTGTGGCAGCAAGGGGGAGAGGAAGAACCTGGAAAGATGGTTAGGACAAGTTGAGAAGAGCTTTACTATCTTGCTAAGTACTGGACTCTGTACAGTAGGCAGAACTGAACATGAGGCAAAGGTGAAGAGCTACAATTTACACCTTCACACCTAATTTATAGGCCCGATGAACCTAATACATAGACTAGTGCATAGAGTTGGTATTCAGTAAATAAGTGTCAAGTTACATTAAGACTGTGCCTTTGTATCATAAGTAAAGAGATGGTGTTAACTTATTGAACCAACATCAAATGGCACCTTAGTCTAATATTAATAACTAGTATAATTTATTTTGTACCTCTCTCTCAAGTGGCAGACACTTTCAACAAATTATCTATTATTATTGTTCATATAATAGTTCAGTACATTTTTTATTATTGTTTACAAATTATACATTACAAAACTGAGTTTATGTGACCTCCTAAGGATAAGCAGCTAGTTAAAAACCTAGATTTGAATGCTAGTTTTCTGATTCTGATATCTATGCTCTGTCTACTCTGCTTTATAGTTCTTCAGGTGCACTGACAAATGTGTACAAATCTATCCAAAGTACGCACCTCCCCTCTGACTCCAAACCTCCCTTCCTCCCCTCACCATCATGGGAACAAGCCAAGTGCAAAATGGCAGCTTGGGTTGGAAATGAAACATGTGGTGGTAAGCAGCCAAGGTAAGTGACCCCTGTGGGTATTAGAAGTATCACTTTGTTCCTGAAATAGTGAAAAGGGCAAATGAAAACAGATGCAGTGAGTCAGACTGTGAACTCAGAGTGACAGAGGGAGAGTTAAAGATAAGGGGGGAGGGAGGTTAGTGCCAACAGGAGATAATGGTGACAGAACACCAAGAGACTCAAAGCTATCACAACATACGTGTTATCCTCTGGTTTTGCACACACACAAAAAAAAGAGTGTATGCACCTGTCTGATAAATTACTACCAAAGAGGAATTGTGGATTCGGGAAGAGAAAGAATCTAACTTAAGAGAAACAAAGCCACATAGGATGCCCACAGAACACCCAAGGAAAACTGGGGGAAGCCAGGTGCTTGTGAGTTCATTCTCAGTCCAAACTGTGCATAGTCAGAGACAGCAGGTTCGTGAATAATCTTTTCTTCAAAGTCCTTTTGGTATAAGATTGAAAAGAAAACAACAATTTGATTGCCAGCTGGGGCCACTCTCTGTGGAGGGTGCATGTTCTCTCCAGGATTGCACAGGTTTCCTCTGAGTTTCTGGGAGGTGAACTGGCGTGTCCACATTGTCCAGTCTGAGTAGGTGTGAGTCAGTGGCCCTTCCATGGAAGGGCATCCTTCTCAGGGTGGGGACCCCCTTGAACTCCAAGCTGTCAGGAGAGACTCTGATCACCCACCACCCTGAATCTGAATATGAGGATTGAAAAAAAAGTATATTACTTGTTTTAATTAAATGTTCTTAAATGGATGTAGAGCCCACATTCATTCCACTGTTTAAACATTGAAAGTGTTTTGGTAAAGAGAGCCTAATAATGGTGATGGAAGGTAATTTAACTTTGGGAGGTGGCACAAGTGCAATATGCAGATCTTGTCATATAGAAATCAGCACCTGAAACCTATGTGAGCCTATGAACCAATGTCACCCAAATAAATTAAATTTAAAAAATAGAAGTGTTTTGAGTGTTTATCTAGAAGTTTGGTAATGTTGGTTGTGATCAGAAATATGCCATAGAAACTTAACTCTTGTTTATAGCCTACGATAAAATTATTTTTCCCCACATTATTTTTCTTGACGTTGTAATTTTGAAGAACCTATTAAGATGTTAAGCAAGGACTTACTGTATTTGTGTTTGTGGCTCTCTTGAACCAACATCAAATGGTGCTTTCAGTCTCGGAATGGAAAAAAAGACAGAGGTTCAGGGTGTGTCACTGGTGTATTTGAAAAAGTAAAAAGATATGAAAAACTGCTAGGACATTTAGGAGGACAAGGGTGAGGTTTTTTATCTGGATAATCATCTGTTCCCTTCTAATGATTCTTCTCCAGGATGAACAGGCTAGGAGGATAAACCTGAAATAAACAAGCAAATAAAACTTTTTAAAGTGGCTGAAGCAGAAAACCTTAAGAAACAATCAGGCCTCAATTATAACTTCAACGAACAGCATTATCTGAAAGTACATTTGAGGCTTTCAATTTTTTACCAATGTTTTTATTAAAAATGCAAAACAAAATAAACAAATAAATAATAAAACCCACAAAGCAAACTTGTGAAAATAAACCTCCAAAGGTAAATTAATTTTTAAAATAATCTTTATTGCTGAAAGTATCAAATATGCCCTCCTCTACCATCATTGACCCCATCCAACCTGCCCCTGCCCCCACCCCAGGTCTTCAGCACCCTATCATCTTTGTCCATGGGTTATGAGTAGATGCATACAAGGTCTTTGGTTGATTAGCTTGCACCCACTCAGGTAAATTATTGTGGTATTACTTAGTTACTTGGAAAGAGAGTGTTTGAAACTTTACTTAGGTGTAATCACGGTCTTGTTTTTAAATGCTATGTAATACATTATGTTCTCAAGAGCAGCTTCATTGTTCTATAAAAATACTGTTGGTATGGAAACATAGATGTTAGAGTTTGCAGGAAGATGAAATCATCTAGGTTCACTTTTGAATTTTTACTGAGGAAAACACCAGCCCAGAGAGGCAGTGATTGAGAATCCTGTCCAGCTGGCTGCTGGGGGCAGAGGGACCTGGGAAGCTCATACTGAGTCCATGTTTACAGCTCTATCCAGTACACTGGTTGGGAACAATTTTAAGGTTTAGAGAAACTGTGCTTATGAAAGAATGCTTCCTCTTCCCACCCCCCCCCCCCTACACACACATTTTTTAAACCACTTCTGGAATAGAAAGCCAGACCCAGACCTCTAAGTATTCATAGACACCTGAAGAAATTAGAAGGTTTTTTTGTAGGAACCAGTGAGTGCAGATTATATTTACATAAGAGTATTCAAGAAATATAAAATATAAAAGATTTCCAATTTTCTAATATTTTTCCCTCAGGATATGTTTCCCATCACTCCACCCATAACCATTTCATATAATTGCACAGTCATAGTTCCCCGTTCTGATAGTCTGAGAGGTTATAGTTACTGATCTTGGAAAAAAAATAAATAATACTGGAAGTCTTGTTCAATTTTTTTAATGCAAAAACAATTAAGAGGTTTGTTTTTCCTCTTTATATCCTGATTAGAAATTAAAAGTGAAGAGTTTAAGAATTTAAAATTTCCTCACCTTAAAAATTCTGAGCTTGCCCACAGCACTAAAGAAGATGGTGACCTTTACTAAGTCAGACAGCCTTAATCCATGATGCCAGCCCACTTCTCTGGTTCTGTTTCTGTTGAGCTCCTACCCTCTAATAATAAAAGTAAACAACTATGGTATCTGAGCCTTTGCTGACTGACCAGATTTTATATCCAGCAGTGTGTGTGGAGAAGAACAAAGAAAGAGTGCTTAGAGTCACCATCTCTGAAGGGTCCACATGATTTAATAACGTAAGTTTCTCTAGTTTTCATTCCCTTCAGCCTAGATGGGAGTAGACTCTGAAATAAGAACTTAAATGAGGAAAACAGGAAACAGATAATCTGGTCCAAACTTAATGCTTCATAATTCCTAGTCCATATTTTCCTTTAGAAAAATAATGCAACCCTGTGATTCTGAGCCTCCTGTAAGAGAAGCTTCAGACACACAGGTATAAGCATCCCCTTATCAACACTCTAAGTCAAGAGAGTCCACCCTGAAATTTAATGGTTTGCTAAACCACCAGTTGCTTGTGATGCTTTTTAAGGACTTCTTTTTCCTCAGCAAATTTATAATTAGCTCGTGAAGTGATCTAAAAGTCAGTAGCCAGAGTTCATGACCTGGTGTCTGTTCCTTCTCATGAGTCACCAAAAGTTCAGGTAATGCAACACCTGACAAGCAGTAAACATTTTCAGGAAACATCTAAGTATCATGGCTATTCAACATGTAAGAAATTTGTTTGTTTTGAATTAAAGAAAAACTTCCCCTGAGTCATTCCTCATAAACAGAACAGCAGACATTAAAGGAAACTATGAATAATCTGCTTTGACTTGGAAATGACATTGAGAAAATGCCAAAGAGATATTTTTTTTCTCTTTAATTGATGTTCCATGTTGATTTGAAACAGGCCCATTGCTTTCAAACATACATGTTAATAGACTGGTACTCTACTCTCTTCAATCAAAATAATCCACTGGTCCACCAACTTCCTAATAAACTCATAAGCCTTCCATATCATATAGCTCACTCTGTCATTGAAAAAAAAAATGAGTCTATTCTCCAGGATCAATGGCCCTCTCCCTTGGTGTGAATATCATGAGTAAACGGAAGCTTATTTCATCATGTTAACTTATTCTATAGTTAGTTAAATCAAATTGTCAGAAATTTTAGAAAATCCTTTATATATTAAATCAAAATATAACTCCTTAGTATCTACACATTGATCCTACGTAAGCCATCTGGAAATTATTCTCCAAACAGGTCTACTTCTTTTACATAATAGATTTTCAAATACTTGAAGACAAGTCTCACTCTCAAAATAATTTTTCTCTTCCCATATGTAATAGTATCAACAAAAAGAGTGAGAGGGAGAAAGAGAGAATTTTCAGTCCCACATCCTGACCTCCGGGAAAGTGGAAGGAGTTGGAGGTTGAATCAGTGGTCACTGACCAATGATTTAATCAAGCAGGCCTATGCAGTGAAGCCTCCATAAAAATCCAAAAGGACTAGGTTCACAGAGCATCTGAGTCTATGAACACCTGGAGCTTTGGGGAGAGACATGCACATGAAGAGGAAGCTCTGTGCCCTTTCCCATACCTTGCCCTGTGCATCTCTTCTGTAGATAAAAAAAGGCCATATACTAAACCTGACAACTTCAAGGGACACCTGCATGGTAGTCTTACAAGCTCAAAGATTAATTAACTTATTAATCAATCAATCAATTTTTTCTTCTCAGAGATTCATAGTATCTCTGACTCTCATCTCAGTGTTCTCTCAACCAATTCTGAGTTTTCCTTAGGGCAGGTATAATATTGTGATCTCCATCCAGTTTCTGACTTAAAACTCCTAAAAACCTTGGAATGTCCTAAACAATGGGAACTGTAAAGGTGTCTTTTGTTATGTTAAGGAGATGACTTTTGTCTCCACACCTAGGGATGAGAGCTGGTTGCTAGGAGAACCAAACAAGTAATTAAAAGATTAGATTGGAACTTTCAGTGTCATTCCCTCTTCTCCCCCCATTCTCCAGGAAGAAAGTGGGACTGGAGGTTGAATCTATCACCAATGGTCAATGATTTAATCAATCATGGCTACACAATAAATCCTCCATAAAAGTCAAATAGGATAAAGTTTGAAAAGTTTTCCAATAGGTAGACAGGTTGAAGTGCTGGGAGGATGGTGCACCCAGAGACAGCATGGGAGCTCTGTACTCCTACTAACATACTTTTCCCATGCATCTTTTCATCTGATTATTGATGTGTATTCTTTAATACCTTTGTAATTAATTGGCAATCTAGTGAGTAAACAAGTTCCTTGAATTTTGTGAGCCTCTAGCAAATTAATCAAACCCAACTTGGGGATCATGGAAACTTCTGACTTACAACCAGTCAAAAGTACAGATAACAACCTGGATTAACTGGTGTTGAAATTCCAAGAAGTGGCTTGTGGAAGCCTCTAATCTGTAGCCAGTTGGTAAGAAGCACAGGTAACAACCAGGGCTTGTAATTGGCTCTGAAGTAAAAGAAAGCCTTACTAAATCCCCTGACCTCTAGGATCTGATGCTATCTCTAGGTAGGTGGTATCAGAACTGAATTGCTTATTGGTTGGGGGAAACTGCCCTCTTCACACATTGGATTTGGTGACCATAATTTTAGCAGATAGAAAACACCACATGCTGCTGTATCCTTATGCCACTTGAAGACAGACAATACCAAAAAGAGAATTCCTAAAAGAGAAAATTTGAGGGAAATCCTTTATATACAGACTTATGGCTGGCCTTGGACAGGTTGAACTGCTTTGCTTCAAAACTATTGAACAAAACAAAACCCTAGGGAAGCTATTAACAAAGAAACATTTTCAAAGCCCAAGAATGTGTCTTTATCTTTAAAAGAAAATAGTCTAAGTTCTTGAAAATAAAATTCAATGTTATACTTTAGCAAATAGGACAACTAGACTCCTGAATTTTCCTTGAGTTGATTGCTTTAAAAGTTTAAATATCATTACAAATTAGGTTTAGATCCATGTGATGGTTTATTTTGTGTCAACTTAACTGGGTTTGGGTGCCCAGATACTTAGTCAAACATACTGTGTTTGTGTGTGCTGTGTGTCTGTGAGGTTGTGTCTGAATGAAATTAATAATTGAATTGATAGACGTGGTAAATCAGATTGCCCTCCCTGATGTGGTGGGCCTTACTCAATCAGTTAAAGGTGTTGATAGAACACCTCTCCTGTTGACTGTATTGATTTCAGACTCAAACAGAAACATAGCTCTTCCCTTGTATCAAGCCTGAAGGGTTTCACACTGTAACCTGCACCATACCAATTGCCAAGCTTATGACTTCTTACTCTCCATAATCAATTTCTTATAATAAATCTATATTTATCTATCTCTCATCTATCTATATATCTATCAATGTCTCCTAATGGTTATGTTTCTCTGAAAAACCCCAATACAATCATTATTATTAATGTTTACTTAACCTTTCTAGAAATTAATTTATTTATCTGTAAAATAAGGGTTTTTGATTAATTCTAAACTTCTTTCAGTCATTATTTTATAGTTTTCTAATTCTGTAACAGTCATATCAAATGATACTATTTTCTCTGACTTTTACTGAATGAGGATTTACCATGTCCCAATATTGAGCTGGAATATGTTTATGTATTTACAAATTTCCTCTCATAAGAACCTGAAGTATTACTATTTCTTATTTTTATATGTGAAGACAGTCAGACATTCAGCAATTTGCCCAAGATCTCAAATCTTGGGAATGGAATAGCCAGACGAACTCAGACATATTGCCTTGAAAAATTATTTTAAGCTAAACAAAATAAATTAAAGAACTTAAGGAAAATATTAGAGAGTAAAATGTAGTTGAGTTAGGAAAGACTTATTTTTTCAACAGAAGTTTATTGCTTATAGTTGTGGATGCTGAAGTCCAAGATCCAGGTGTCAACATGATCAACATTTAGTGAGAACTTTCTTTCTGGGTCACAGCTGGCACCTTCTTGCTGTGTCCTCTCAGGGTGGAAGGCAAGACTTTTTTTTTAAATCTTCATCTGAGGATATGCTTTATTTTACTTTTCTCCTAATAAACAAGTCTGCTCTCTAAAAACATTTTACAAAAGAAGGTTTTAGATTTATGAAGGTGATTATTATTTTAATGCCCAAACACTAATTCTTTCTGTTCTGACTATTATTCTCACATGATAAAAAGCACTTCCTATTAAAAAGAAGAGATTTGTGTGACTTCTGGCAAATACCTTATTTTAATGCCTTTATTTCCCAATATCCCTGAAAATATACCCTTCTCACTGATTATCCAAATCATTGGTTAAATAATGAATTAAAATATAAAAGCACACACAAACCCACACACAGGAAGACTATGTAACATCTTATTTTTCTCTTCTTCAGAAAATTGATGAAATTAGTGTTCTTATAGATGATCCCAAATTTTCCTACACCACATTTGATGTGCATTCTATTTTATGCAGATTTATCCACCTAATTTTGTTTGGTTTATTGTATTATTAATATTCACTATATTTTTGTATTTGAGGGGGAAGTGGGAAAAAGTGAATTTGTTGGAAATATATCTACACTCATCAATATCTATATATCAATAATGGAATATTTATTGTGCCAAGCTGTAGTATATTGGCTAATACTTCCTGGGTGGCAAACTCTGTGGAGAATTTTATTTTATTATCTCCATTTTACAGTTTAAAAAAATGGAGTTTAACAAGGTTAAGTAATGAATAATACCTTAATTAAAGCTGAAATTAGCTAGACTAGGATTTATACCTAAAAATGGGAAATGCAGTTTTCACAAAATTCCACAAAACAGAATAATTGTAATATCATGATAGTGTACCTTATTTTAATGCTACAATTACTGCAAGTAAAGCAAATATTCTTCCGAATTATTGACTCCTTATCCATTGAGTAAAATGTTTTAGCTATTTCTTCCCTGCTTAAAATACACTTTCTTATTTTAAAATATTTTGTATGTATACAAGTTTATGCAACTAACTTCTAAGAGTCTCCAGTAGAAGAAAAAAAAAAGGCAAACCAATTTAAACACTCTTATTTTCCATGATGTCTTAAAAATTCTGATTAGATTAGGGTCTACCATTTGACAGGCCTAAGGAGTGGTATCCTTTCAGATGGGCTGAGAAATTTCCCCATGTAATAGTTTCCTTTTCAGTTTGCAATCACCTCATTCCCTGGCTCAGATTTTCCTGAGATTTTGGGCAGAAAGAAAGGTGAAAATTCGCTAAAAACCTGAAGTACCATTAACCTTTGGTACACATGAAAACTTCTACTTACACATTTAAACATAATGAATTTCTCAGAAAGGCAATGGTCAGAGGCACTAACTTCCCCAGGAGGCACAGGAGTCAAAGACAGTTGAGTGGCAGTTTGCTGGGTTCTGTGAGTATGGATTGTGCACAAATGATCCTCTCTTTGCTTCTAAGCAGGACAGCAGCCCCGGTTCAAACAAGCACTTACACAGCTGCACCTGTGGGCTGCCAGCGCCTTCCAGGACAGGATCCTGGCTGCCAGACAAACTCTGACGGAAGGTTCATTTAATAAATGCTTCCAAGTCAAAAAGCCATTTTTACTGGGCTAGTTTCAAGCAAATCACTGCCAAGGCTTAAATTCCCCATCTCACACTGCCATCTACTGTCTAATGCCTGGTGCTCTGAAGAAAGGAAAAGGAAAAAAAAAGAAAGAAAGAAAGAAACACAGCACTTTGGCCATCATGAGATTACTCATGAGCTCATTTCAGTCTGATTTTAATTATAAGAGAATATGACCATTTTTATGTTCACCAACAACACTACTTTTCACTTCACAGAGTCATATAAAATGTATGTGGACCAAAACCACACTATTCAACCTCATGTGAGGTAAAAAATATTATTGTCTTTATTTTAAAAGAATTAGAACCATCAAATAATATCTAGGGACAATAGACCCAAGAGATCTTGACTAAGAATCTTTGCTTCATTGTTTTAACTATAGGAAAACAAAGATGCTTAGAACTATTGAACTTCGTTAGCATTAATGTAGCCCTTAAGTTTTAATCATACTAGATTTTGGCAGCTAACAAGAGCTTCCAAAAATAGATGTCCAGAACGAGGCAACGAGGCAATGTCAGTTAGCCATCAGCATTTAAGGCTGCATTCACTCACTGCAGACTATTTGAACCTCCTCAATCAATTTCCTCCTTTAACCACTGGTGAGGTCATTTCCCAAGACTGTAATCTTCCACTTTTATTTTTCTTTCTCTTTACACACACCACTCACAATTTTATTTTATTATTTTATTTTATTATTTTATTTTATTTTGTTGCAGAGAGTATGGGAGAGGGAAAGAGAGATGAGAGAACATCAGGGATCATCTGCCTCCCGCATGCCTCACACTGGGGATCAAGCCCGCAACCTGGATATGTGGCCTGACAGGGAGTCGAACCATGACCTCCTGGTTCATGGGTCAATGCTCAACCACTGAGCTACATGGGGCGGGCAAAGGCCCTTCCACTTTTAGATCAGCTGGCCCCAAACCAGCTGCCCCATCATATCCTTCAAAGAGGGAATTCAAACATCACTGCCACATAAAAGTATTTTGTGGTGTACCAACTCTATTACTCACTCACAATTTCATCATGCATCATTTCTTAGTTGTTGTTGTTGTTGTTGTTGTTGTTGTTGTTGCTTATGTTTTGTTCTGTTCTTTATGAAGGGCATCATGAAGTCACAAAACAAGTTTTATATTAGGAGCCCATAGAGCTAGTCTTCATCATGGCTCTGCCAATTACTATAGGGATTTATGACTTTGAGCAAGGCACTTATTTTGCAAATCTCAGTGTCAGTTTTACTACTTGAACAGAAAGATAATAATTATTTCTCTTCCTGCATCATTAGTTGAAATAACACAACTTAAATAAGCTATATAAAAATAAACTATCATTAATATTGATACCATAACTTGGCTTTTCATGTGTGTTTTTTCATTTAATTTAAGTGTTACCTCCAATTCCACCCCATAATCTAGAACTGTGTTTTGGCCCTAGCTGGTTTGGCTCAGTAGATAGAGTGTTGGACTACGGACTGAGGGGTTCCAGGTTCCATTCAGGTTAAGGGCACATGCCTGTTTTTTTTACCTCTATCCCCAGTAGGGGGCACACAGGAGGCAGCAAATCAACGATTCTCTCTCATCATTGATATTTTTATTTCTCTCTCCCTCTCCCTTCCTCTCTGAAAATCTAAATAAATAAATGAATAAATAGTAATTTAGAACTGTGTTTTGCATGAAGTTGGCATTTCTCAAAAATATAATAAATTGATATTCTCTGAAAATCACTAGGAAATCCAACTCTACATGATAGCACTTGTGCTCGCCAGAGAGTATTGACATGAATATATTTTAACTTTAAATAATGTCCTAGAAATAAAAAAGTGCTCACACAAGGACAAAAGATGTTTTTAATTAAAGCTTCCCCATACTTTTACTATTCTAATTTTCAAAAAAAACATTTTAACTTCTATCAAATGTGCTTTTTTAAAAATACATTTTATTGATTTTCCACAGAGAGGAAGGAACAGAGATAGAGAGCTAGAAACATCCATGAGAGAGAAACATCCAGCAGCTGCCTCCTGCACACCCCCTACCGGGGATGTGCCCACAACCAATGTACATACATACCCTTGACCGGAATCAAACCTGGGACCTTTCAGTGCACAGACCGACATTCTATCCACTAAGCTAAACCAGTTTCAGCTTAAATGTGATTTTGAAAATGTGTCCAAAATAGAACAATAAGATACATTTATTTGTTTTGAGTTAAAATATAGCAAGCCTTTCTTCTCTGATAAAACACATTTGAGCAATAAGGGAAAAGTCAGATACTCCAGAGTTGCAAACTAAGATTTTTAGGCCACCCATTAAAGAAAAAACAAATTTTAAATTCTTGAAACAACTGACAAATATGTTTTTAAAACCACTATGTATTAAATAATAAAAATAGAATCTCTATGTATATGTATGTGTGCATGCAATGGTTATTCCAAGAATAAATGTGTGTGTGTGTGTGTGTGTGTGTGTGTGTGTGTGTGTGTATTTTTTCATTTATTCACATTTTAATTATAGTTACACATTCTCAAGATGCTATAGGTTAAAATTATAGTCAATGATGCTAATATTGACAGAGAAAATGAATGGTCTTTAATGAGTTCAAACTCATATCATTGACATCACCATCATGCTATTTCATGAAAATCTCTACTACTAACAGTTGTCTGCTAAATTTGTTCTAAATTCCTTTCCATTTAAACTAGTGAATTCTACTCTCATTACTACTAATTCAGTCTATATATGACATGAATAGGCTCACCTATGGGAATTTGCCAACATAAAATAGAGGACAAAACAGGGAGCCAGAGGAGGGAGGTCAGACAGGACATGGAGGATATTTCTGGCTCCAAGCTTGCCTGTAAAGAGGCCAGCTAGTGATCTAAAATCATACCGTTCAATGGGCTGGGCAACTGTTAGACAAGATCCCATGTTTCAGGCTCTAGCACTCAGTCAGATTTGACTCTGGATTAGGTAGTACCTGCAGATGGAATAAATCTACTTTGGGAAAGATGAGGAAATGTCCAGCAAAACCAGTGTTGCCCCACATGAGACAGTGAGTGCCAGAGTCCCCAGGTGGGCTTCTTGAAACACAGATTGCTGAGCCCAACTCTGGAGTCTCTGACTCAGTAAGCCTGAGGAGAAGCCTACTATTTGCATTTCTTTCAGCTTCCCAGGTGATGGTCTCTAGAACACACTTTGAGTGCCACTGACTTAGGATAATAAAATCACATTGGCAACCCCTGCCCATAACAATAGGCTGGACTATATTACCACTTTTCTGAATGTTTCTGAAATATCTCAGCCAACTACTCCTTATTTTCGTAGGTAAACTATGTATAGTAGTTACTGTTTCTTTATTTTGAACCATAAACTATATTGTAACAATAAAGACTTTCAATTCTATATCAGAACTAGAAGGGAGAAATAAGAAGTTAGGGACAGGTCTTTTTTATTTTTTTCATTTATCTTCTTTCTCACTTATGTACTCTACTATATTTTAACTGGAGGCCCAAGGCACGAATTTGTCCTTCCAGCCCTGGCTTTGTCTGGAAGGTCGTCTGAAAGGCTGTTCAACTGTCCGATCTAATTAGCGTATTAGTAGTACGCTTTTTTTATTATAGTCTATCCTTTACTTCTCCCCATTCTTACATTAAAGGATTCTGTCTTTTGTGTCTAATGTACTGGGCTAATCTAATAGCAAATAATTTAATAAAACTTTGTAAAATAAATTAATTTTAAGTAAATTTAAATGCATGAAAGTATGAATGAATGCAATAGCCAATTGAAGGCCTATGTATATTGGAAAAATAAACAGAGATGCATCCCATGTTAAGAGATAGGGATGATCTGTAAAAAAAAATAAAAATAAAAAATAGATGCAGTTTGGATTCTCATTTAGTTTGTAGCCTAGTGGAGAAGAGGTACATTAAAGAGATCATTACCAATGTCTAGAAAGAACTGTGAAGGAGAAATCTACGGTGCATGGAAACACTGGTCTGCGATGGCAGTGTGGGTAGGCATGGAATATTCTTTTTGAGTTCTGAGCAATAAGTGGGAATATGAAAATTTTCCTATATATGGAATAAAAAATATGTGAATTTATAGTATAAGTAATGCCACTAATAAATGTTGGCCTAGAGCCAGAAGACCACATGTTCTTCCAAATGTGATCAGGTTAATAGATACTACTACTCAACAGGAAGTCTAGATTTTTGTTAATCTTATAAAAATTAAAACATTGTAGAGGGGGAAATAAACAACCCCAAAATTACTAGTGAGTGCTTAGTTGTGAGAAAGACAAAAGGAATAGCAGTAACATGTTTTTTATAACTGATATTTATTGTCTCAGATCATGTTAAAGCATGGATTACTTCAAATACTCTAATTATATCCTCTGGATCAGATATAACTCTTGCTAAGACTATTACAGTTAAATAAAAGTGTAATGATTCTAATTCTATTGTTACTTTGGCTCTTGCTAACACAACTTAAAAGTTTTTTTTAAAACTAAGCAAATGCTACTTTTAGGGAATGTTATTGGCAGAAAGGCCATATTAAGCACAATGATGTGATAATCCACTATAAAAAAGAACTTGACTTATTATAAAAAGAAAAGTTAATTTAATACTGACTTATAAAAATTGTGTTATTCAAACAAATTTACTCTCTGGACAGCTGATGTTCCATTGCCTCCAAATGAAAATAATTGATAGTTTGCACCTGGTTAATTGAAAACCCATTAAAAAGAAGAAAAACATATATTTGGAGTTTTTTAAATGAATATATGTTACTATTCTGCTTTTATATTTTCTCAGAATTTTAGCAAGCTTCCCATAACATACTGTATTTAATAAACTGGAAAAAAATTTCTGTGGAATTTCATGATCAGGTATAAATTTCAGACTTCATTATTTCAATGAGCATTCACTACTGAACACCTGTTTGAACAAGGTGCTTGGTTAGCCACAAGGAAATGGGGTAACATTTAAGGTATAAGCAATAAGTATGCAAAGGCTTATAAAGTTAGAAAGACAATGACACACTCAAGAAATTAGTATGGCCAAAAAGTAAGGTTAGTGTGGGAATGAAGTGATTATTGATTGAGGAAAATTACCTGGAGAGGGAAGTAAAGGGTAGATCATCAGATATATTGTAAGCCATATTTCATAGTTTGTGTTTCCCCAAGCACAGACTCTGAGACAAGACCTTGGAAATGGGCAGTTTATTGAAGAGTTTATTTCAGGATACACAAGTGAAAAAGAGGTAGAAGTGAGATAATAAAAGAAGAAATAAAAAAAAAAAGGTCTGTTAATTTGGTGGTTATGGCTGTGGGCAACAGGTCTGAGAATCATCCCATGGAAGGTGATGGAGCTGGGATGGCTGGGGCATTTAGTAATTGATTAAGGGTGGCCCTAGAAGGGCCACTAAGCATTGAGCTAGTTGCCATTGTATAGAGAAACCCATCATATAAGGATTAACAGAAATAGATTGTTTGCCTGATAGGGGAATTCACCAGCTTGCCAAAAACTATCCACAACTTCAGGAACTCGGATGAGTTAAAAATCAGGGTGGGTTGGGCATTAAAAATGCTGCTACATCATATTACTATTTTAATGTTAAAGTGTTTTAAACAATGATGTAATCAGAATTATGATTTGGCAAGTTTATTCTAGCTATAATGAAGTTACTCAATTGAAGCTGAGCAAGATAAGACAATAATCTGTTAGAAAACCAAATAAGTTATAATGATTCTAGCTAGAAAGAAGTAGAGTGATTCATTATCTAGTATGAGACAGGATTGGTTATATTGTGGATTAAGAATAAGGAGAAGTTAGAAGGGACCCCACATTTACACACCAACTAGAATAGATCAGCATATCCTTTGCTTTTCCTTTTGCTGCCATGGGTGAAATGTCTATGTCTTTGTTTGTACTCTAGATATCCTCTGCAAAGTCCTTCCTCTCTTTTTCCTCCAAATCAAGTTTTTCCTCTCTCTTGAATAATTCCAATTAACATACAAACATGCCATTATTTCCATTTTCATAAAACAACCAAATTCCCCCCTATTTACTCTTAGATAACCAACTAATTCTCTTCTCCTTGCACTGCAAATTCCTCAAAAGAATTGTCTATTTTTTTTCTCTTCCTAAATTGCCTGTTTTTATTCCCTATTGTACCCACTCCAATTTTATCACTCCAGTTTTATCTACAAAAACTGCTCAAGGATTTCATGATAATGCCCACATTCTAAAATCAGCAGCCAATTCCCAGCACTTATCCTACTCGGCGATACAGTTAGTCCTTTTCAATTTCTTGAAAGATTTTCTTCACTTGACTTTTAATTCACCATACTCATTTTATTTTCATTTTTGTCTGCATTTAGGATCTTATTCACTATATATATATATATATATATATATATATATATATATATATATTTCCACCCTTATTATCAAAGGTTATAAAGCTGAAAACAGAGGTGAGCTTAACATGGAACTTGTGCATGAATAGAAGTGAAGGCTAACGGGCATTACAATACAGAGAAAAGGTTCCATAGATATTTGGATGGATCAAAATGGGGAGGAAATTTACCCATATGGGCATGTTAAACTTGTAAACCTGCGGTAACACCCAATTCCATGTCCCATTACAAAAGATGATTTATTCTCAGCAAACATCATCTGCTAAAAGAATCAATCTTAGTAATTCAAATACTACTGTTTTCATAATTTTGAACAACCTTAAGTTTTATGGGTTTTGATTTGCTGTTTGTAGTTTTTTATGATTTTTATAGTTGTACTAGAGGCCTGGCTCAGGGGTTCATGCACAAGTGGGGTCCCTTGGCATGGCCTGTAGGGATCAGGGCAAAACTAGCAGCCTGACATCCCTCAAAGGGTCCCGGATTGCCAGACCCAGCGACCCCACTGGTGCACTAATCCATGTGCTGGGCCTCTAGTATGCATGTAAGATCTTTGGTTAATTTCTTCCCACCCTCCCCACTCCCCTTTCCCTCTGAGATTCATCAGTCTGTTCCATGTTTCCATGCCTGTGCATTGAGCATCTGCTCCCTTATGGTCAGTGTGCATAATAGCTACCAGTCAAACAGTCACTTAGGTTTTTAATATATAGAGATAAGAACTATAACAGCAAGGAGATTTTAACTTTTTATTGGCACAAACTTGAATGATATTGCACTGAAACTAATTCTTAATCAATAATGGGTATTTTCTAGAAGTTTTGTTGTGATTTTATATACATTACACAAATTTGAAAGAAACTCTGAACACCTGGTTGTCATTTTATGCTACAAATACCGTATTTGCTGGCGTATAAGAGACTGGGCGTATAAGACGACCCCCTAACATTTCCACTAAAAATACAGAGTTTGTTATATACTCGCCGTATAAGACTACCCCCCACTTGGAGGCATATTTTTCAGGGCCAAAAAATCGTCTTATATGCCGGCAAATATGGTACACTAAGAACATGGTAAGGACTCCAGTATAATGCATTTATAAAACTATATATGTTTACATAGTTACAGCATTTTAATATATATCTTATCACAGGTTTATATCTGTGCCCTAGTTATTACTCATGCAAACTCAGGGAAAAAAACATTTTAAATATTTATATATTTAACATTTAACATTATTGAAATTCACCCTTTTCTTCTTTTAGTAACTAATTAAAATGTCCACATTCAAGTGTGAGAATCAGAATTCAACAAACACCACAAGAACAACTGATTATTTAACTGTCAGAAAAGAAACATCACAAATATTAATGAAACACTAAATATACTACAAATGGAAAATAAAATATAATACAAAGCCAAACTAAATGTGCCTTTGAGTAGTCTCTTAATATAAAATAACCTTTGCAGCTCAATTTTACAGCGCACTGTAAATAGTTATTTAACACAAGTTGGGTTCCCAAATTGGATATGAAAAATAAGTTCTATGACCACTCTGAGGAATAGTGTGAGATTTAAAAACTCTAGCCTAATATGTATTAAATACAACAATAGAAATAATTAATAATTATATCATGATATCACCTATTTAATCCCTTATAATTCACTAGAAAAGCTTAATTGCTCCTCTCATTTTTTTGGTTTTATATACCCTCCCTTCACCTTCAGCATACCACTAAAAACATACACTACTACAAGCATTATTGAGAACTGCACTGTAATATCCTTAACTGAGTCACAAAGGCATGACCCATACATGGTGTCAGTAGTCACTCTGCCCTTAGTATAACTTTGGAACATCCAGAAATGTCTTCTGACAAAACAAATAACTAGATAAGATAAAATAAAAAGACCTCCTCCTATTCACCTGTTCAGTGATGATTGAAATTTGTTGATCAAGAAAAAATTAATTGTGATGTTTATAATGTAAAATTCATCCTACAAAGTATTTCTCAAAAATGTCATCCTTCTCCACAATATAGTGGAGATTGCCCAAATCTAGACCAAAGTAACTTGATTTCTGTCCTGAAAAAGTTCAATCACAAGTCAACTGGCCTCCTTGAAGCCTTACCCTCTCCCCACATGCCATTTGTTCTGCACAACAAACAGAAAGAGATTTAAAAAACCCAGATTCAGTCATGTAACTCTGCTATTTAAAATTTTGTCCTGGTTTCCTATTGACCCTAGACTAAGAAAAAAACTCATGACCCTAAAATAAGGAACAAACTCATTTACATGGCCTAGAAAAGCCTATTTCCTGACTATTTTTAAAATATATATATATTTTATTGATTTTTTTACAGATAGGAAAAGAGAGGGATAGAGTTAGAAACATCGATGAGAGAGAAACATCCATCAGCTGCCTCCTGCATGCCCCCTACTGGGGATGTGCCCGCAACCAAGGTACATGCCCTTGACTGGAATCAAACCCAGGACCCTTCAGTGCACAGGCCAACACTCTATCCACTGAGCCAAACAGGTTTCAGCCTAACTATTTTTTTAAGCTTTGTGTTATATTGCTCTCCCTCTTGCCCTCAGTCCTCATACCCCGAAATCTAATTTTTCATTTCTCACACCTGGATGCATATCCCTACTGCTGGGTCTTTGCAGTATATCTTCAGTTCTATGCATTCATTCTCCTCCTTTTCACTTACCGGTAGTTACCACCTACTCATCTCTCAGATTTTAGCTCAAAATCAGTTCCTTGGTACAACTCAAATACTAGCAAGAAGAGAGAACCCATTCAATAAATACCTGTTCAATGTCTGACAAAATTAAAACAAGATCAACAGAAGGAAAAAATATAAAAATGGAAATTTACTTTTACCCAGAGGTTTTTGTTAGAGAAGATTGAGGAAAAGAAGGTGTAAGGAGAGTGCTAGACAGCACTGAGTACAGGTCTCTCTCAGTGCTGTCCACGACGGATAACCTATAAACCAAGAGCGTGTCAGAAGCAGAGGCAAAGAAGCTGGGAATATGGTTTTGCTGCGAGATAATTGCATGATTGATAATTAGGCACCAGTGGCCTACCAAGCTGAGTACCTCAAAGCCTTCCCGGCCGGCTTTACACCATACAAGCAGAGGTAGGCAGGGCTTATTCCCTGACTCCAGGGCAAAGTTTGTTTACAAATCAGACCCAGAGACATCGCTGGCCAGATGTGGGGTACGTGTATAGTGATTTAACACACATGTCTTCATGCCTGGCTCCGAGCCCTCCTTCCTCCCACTGCCTTTACCCTCCTAAAGCTCGTGGAGAGGGGAGTAGCCTCGCTGCCCTCCAGGAGACATTCATGATGGAGGAAATCTGGAAAGCGCCTCTTCAAGACTGCTACATTTTCAAGATGAAAGCAAGAATATATTTACACATCAACATTTCTGCTCTTATTTCTTTGCCAGTTGCAATATTAAGTCATAAGTTATCAAGTGAAATACTTCTGCTACACAGATAAGAAAATTGGGTTCAGAGACCTGACTTACCCATACTCAGATCCCCAAACTGCTTGGTCCAATGCTCTTCTCATGAAGACACCGTTAGCTAGGTTGCTCTCCTGCAGTTCATTAATGTTTAAAGATTTAATCTTTTTTTTTCAAAAATTTAATACTCATGTGCAGTTTTCTTTCACATTCCGATCTCATTTTTATCCAATTTATCTCACTACATGCTGTCTTTTAAATTATTTCCTTCCTTTAAAATGATTACTTTTGTGCCACACATTTTTGCAATCCAGGGTACATAATCCATTTTACCCCATGCATGACATCTTTATCTGAGACCCAGTTCCTCAGTTTTTCATTTTAGAGTGAGTATTTGTTTTTAATAAATAAGTACAATAGAAGTAAACTTGCTAAAATAACACAGCCATTTTCTTATTTGTCTCAGTATAACGAGAGGATACTATGTAATTTGCACTTACCTCAAATAGAATAAATTAAATTTCATTAGAGTAGTAATAAATCTACACTCCCTAAAGGCAGTACAGTGCTTTAGCCTCATCTAATATCTTTTCATAGTTCTCATCAAATCTATATTTTGGAATTAATAACAAGAATAATATTTATTTAGTTTTACTATATTCCAGATTATTTTCAAAATATTTCACACATAATATCTCATTCAATTCTCACAAAGGCTACATGTATAGAAATTGTTATAAATACATTTTGAAAGTAAGAAAACTAAGGTCCAGAGAGGTTAAAATACTGGCCTAATATCACACAAATGGAGCCAGGATTTGAATACAGGTGGCTTCACTCCCACACTCTGACCCACTATACTGACTTCTGAGTAGAAATTATAGGAGGTGTTTCTTAAATGCTTCTGATGCCTTCTCTTCTGTAATAATTTTGTGGGTAAGTAACATCAAAGACAATTTGTATTTCTTAAAAATAACACAGACTCAGCAATTTAATGTTTTATTTTCTCTCCAATTTCATAGTTGTGATATATCTGAGCTACAAAATAAAACAAACAAAAAATGACTTTTACCTTGACCTCATCATATCTTCTTTATCTTCTCTTGACATATACTCTCTATTTTAATTGGTTCATAATTAATCCTTGTGCTTCGGGATTTGAATAGCATTAGAGTATTGGTAGCCAGTTTCTACTCGCTCATTTTTTTAAACAATGTTGATTGAAAATTAATTCAATGTGGAAGAAAATGATGATGTAGCAAAGTGGCCTGTGGGTGCTCTAATTTAAAAATCCTGTCAATTAAGGTCGTAATTTCAACTAAAGTTTGCATGCAGACACTAAAAATGAGTGGTCCTAGACCCTAAAGAGACAGTCCATGTTCAGAAGAATCCCTTGTGTCAATAAATAGAGATATTATTCTTTGTTTGTTTTGGAAAGAGGATAAAATACTAGTATGTGTTAATGGATTTGAATTTCTAGTTATATAATATTAAACTGTTGAATATAATTATGTCCTCCATGAGATCTTTAAAGCAATACTTGAGACCTGAGAAAAAAAATACACACAACTTTCTGAATGTTCCTATATAGCCAGCTCCCAGCTACAGAGATTTGAACATTTGATCAAGAATTAGATCTTATTGCTTTTCTATTACCCAGTGGGAGTCATTATATTTTTTATTTATTCAGAGTGAATAATTTCTAGTAAACCATATTCAGATCATTCACAACAATCAGGTAATTATTATTTTTATTATTCATAGATTTGATTTTCTTCTTCCAATATTTTAAAATTCATGTTTATCCTTTGTTTAATTGCCTGTACTTGAATTTCTCTCTTATAAATCTACATATGTTACATGGTAGATATGTGTTAATAATTCAATTGTTTTAACATTGGACAATAACCAATAGAAAAAATATTCTTAGTTTACTTAATGCGAATCACAAACACACAAAAGCTTTATATATATATATATATATATATATATATATATATATATATATATATTTTAGTTTCTAATATTAAAACATCATGTTAATACATTGAACAGCATATGCATCATTAAAGCTAAATGCTAGTTTTATTTTTGTTCCAAGTCACATCAAACATGCAGAAACTAGATAAATTTTGAAATATAAAATCTTACTTTTTGAATTATTAATCGTATGTATGTCATGAACACATTATTTACAAATCAGTACATGTAACTACATTTAGTTCTGAGCAAGGATAAATATTTAATAAAATCTGGGAAACATTGAAGTTTTATTATTAATTACTTCTGTCCCCATTTTCAGAGATGCTAGTTGTCCATTCAATAACCATTTCCAGATTCTTAAGTAGTTGAACAGCGGAGCCGTGCCCCCTTTGTACATCTTGCAGCTAGATATGAACAAATGACTAACTTCTGATCCATAGCTTATAATATTGGTCATTCTGCAGCTATATAAAACTGCTGGAGAGTCTCTTTTTAAAAGGGGAGTACACTTAGGACATGTTTTTCCTTTTGCTTATTTTGTTTTCCCTTCTCTCTTCTCCCTTCAATGTGGATGTGATAGCTGGATCACCTTAAACTATGAGGCAATCTTGATATTTAAAACCATATGCTAAAAATGGTAACATAGAGTGAAAGAGCCTGGGTGCCTGATAATTTAATAGAACATGCTCTTATCTTTGTGTGAAATAAAAATTCTTAATTTTTAGGTTTTTTTTTTTTAATTTTCTTAGGGTTTTTGTCCTTTTAGGGTATGGCAGTAAAACAATTCTCACTGATATATGTCCCTAACACAAAAGTTAAAATGTTGTATGTTATTATGCCATTTTAAAATAAAATTATATATATATATATATATATATATATATATATATATATATAGTACAGCTTATGACTGAAGTAATAAATTTGTGACATTTACATGTTTAGTATTATATTTCTCTGTAGCTTATGAAGTTGCGCTCTGCAAATGTTTGGATATGTATCTGTGAGGCATGAGGGCTGAACAAGACTACGTTCTCTGCTATTCAACCAACCTGGCATACTAGACTATTCAGAGTCAGCCTGGTGGATCGGGCTTTACTGTTGTGTGTAACTCAGAAGTGAACACGCTTATGAATAAGTTGAAAATAGTTACCCGAATGCTGATTTTGAGGATTCTTTATCTCTCCCGCAGATACTAAATGTGCAATTTTCCTATGTCTCATTTTGTTTACTAAATGTGAAATTTTCCTATCTTTCATTTTGTCCTTTCTTTTTTATTTTTTTTTCCTCCAGAAGAGTATATTTTTTTTTTCAATAGCCAATATATATTGAATGGGAGATTTGCCTCTTTGTGTCATAAAATAGTTATGTAGTCAATCTCCTCATTGGCTGCTTCCTGTCACCATGGTCTACTTAGCCTTTAACAAGAAAATCAGAATAACCTTTCATGTGTTTCTAACCTATGTAGTCTACAGTTGCCAATACACAGGTTAAAACTCAGGAAGGCTGACCCCGTGGTGCAGAAAAAGATCAAGCAAGGCTGGGAGTTATTAGTAACATTTTTAATATTCCTCTGGTTATAGTGTGGGAGAAAGAGCAAGGGCTCTCAAGTCAGACCTGATCTAAATTTTAACTTAAAATAAACTTGTGTGAAGAAATTTATTTAATTTCTTCAAAGCTTAATCTTTTATGTGTGGGAGTGCAGAAAACAATGTCCTTATAGGGGTCCTTTGAAAATTAAGTGAGATAAAGTATATAGAATAAGCACAGATGTGGCAAATGGAAGCTATTGTATATAGTCTCTTTTACTCCTCTTTCATTTGACATGGTTTGTATGTCAGCTTCTTCCATCCTGGTTTTATCACTACCCTTCTGTTCCAGATCCTTGTTTCAACATAAGAGGATACTATACACTAGTAATTTGTACTTACCTCAAATAGAGGTAAGCCTATGGTTTATAGATTAGCTAGCTGCTTAACTAGCAAAACCCAAAAACTTAATACAGTACTCATTATTTAGTGCACAATTTTGATATTAAGTGATTTGTCCTGTTCTCAGTTAGACAGTTCCTTCTTGCTTCTGTGAATAGTGGCTGGCAGATCTATATTGGATCAACTCTGTTCCACACAGTCTCTCAGCCACAGCTGCCTATTACATACACGGCACTGCCCAGCGTTTCCAGGTGGCAAGATCCCTAAAGGCCTAAGCTTGCAACTGCCACAGAGTCTACCACATATTCTTGGCCAAAGCAAGTCACAAGGCCAGCCCACATCCAGAAAGTGGAGAAACAGGCAAATCCCGGTAAAAGAGCTTTAAAATAAAGTTGTAAAGTGCATAGATATAGGGAGGAGTAGGGAATTATGATGACCATTTCTGTAATCTACCATAGCTCTCATCAACTTACTGGTCTTTCAGCCTTTTAATCTCTTCCCCACAGCTTAGTTTTTTGCACTACTATTTCTCAAATTGGAGCCCACAAATACTCAGGAGTCTAGGAGTTTAAATTAAAAATCCAATGTTTACTTTGGATAATAATCTAAAAAGGATATTTACTATTTTGAAAGATAAAATACCTATTTTGCAATGACATCTTCCAATTTAAAGGCATCTTGGGACATCTGTTCATTCTTAACCTGGGTTAATATGCAAATTGACCCTAAGAGTGGAGTGACGGGAATGGACCGGTCACTGTGAGGTGCACTGACCACTCTGGGTTCCTTCCCCGCCTGGCAGGATCCCATCGCCTGATGGCAAGTGGGGAACCAGGGGTGCATGGTGGGGCCATAGGGGCAGCAGGCCAAAGCCTCTGCCCCTCCAATTGCCCCACATACAGCGGGTGACCCACAGCAAGAGCGGGGCCGGCAAGTGGGCGGGAACAGCCAACCTCTGGGTCCCTTCTCCCAGCCATCAGGCACAGTCCCCCAATGGTAAACTGGGGGGCGGGGTCAGGGGCAGGCAGCTGGGGAAGATGGCCCTGATCATAGGCCAGACCTAGGGAGTGTGCCTGCTCATGAATTTTGTACACTGGGCCTCTAAAATAAAAAGTTTAATTTAAAAGTGTGTATATGTCAACAATAATCCCATTATTTTCTTCTATAATAAATATGGTCTAAATAATTTTATTTGTTGCTAAGTTATAACCAAGTAAGGTTATATTTATTACTTCCAGAATATACTGCATCTCATTGAGAAAGAGTTTGAAATGATTTTCAAGAAGAGAGAGATAGTCAGACAGACAGATGAGGGGAGGGAGAGAGGCAGGAAGAAAACAACCAAACCTCAGACCATCACTACTTTATTTTCCTTTTGTTAATTTTATAGTAAACTATTAAAAACATCTTTTTTTTCTGTACTTTTTCCCAGGGGTAATTTTGTATTTAATTCCAGTCCAAGTATTTTAAGAAGCATAATATGTTCTATTTTATTCTAATGATTAAGAATAGAAATAAATGACATTATAAATCTTTTCTACCAGGCTTAATAGAATACAATGACTATTAATATGTGGAATTAAGTTTTAATCATGGAAGAATTGATTGACTAAATCTCAGACTTTTCTTCCAGTATTAAAATATAATTGAAACAGTAGAAAAACGGCATTACTTTTATTGAATTATGTTCAGTAAAATCAACTGCATTTCAGTAATGAAATACATTATCTATGGAACACGTTGGGTTTTACTCAATATAAAAGTACTTGTAAGCTTTTTGGTTGAGGTAGGCTTTTTGGGTTCTTATTCTTATAATTTTTTGTATTTACTACAAAAAGTTAAGCACTTAATAAGTGTGGGTGCTTGATATGTGTTAATGTTTCCATATACTCTTTATGAAGTTAATTGTGAAACAGCTTATCGTACTCCAAACAAAGATGTTCTGCATGCAGGTGTACCATATAGGGATCATAACTCAGTTTTATCCACTACAGTGCTCAGGTGGGCGCTGTCCTAACACTGCACAATTACTTAGAAAATCCTATCAAAGTCAATCCTGTGGCTCAGAGAGTTGTCAACTGGTTCAAAGTAGACCCTTTGAGCAGCACTTCATGGTTTTTGGAATAGGGGTCAGGTTAGGGAAAGCCTTGTAATTTGCATGTCTTTCCTACAAGGGAACCAGTGTTAGAATCTTCCCATTTGTTGTCAATACAAAGGGAAAGTAGAAAATGAAAGGATACAGAGGAAATAAAAAGAAAAGGCTAGGACAGTCTATCGAGATCAATAAGGATTGATCTGTGTTTTAGCCCATTTAAGTTATAAACATAATTAGTACTTTTGATTTCCTTTATTATGCTGGAGTTACTCACAGAGGGTGTTTAAAATGTTAATTTATTGGGTTTTCATTTTTTGTTTTTGTTGTTTTTTGTTTAATATGCTTAGGCAACCTTTTTAAATAGTTCTTTCGGCTTTTGCTGAATAATTGAATATATACTATTTTCTTTACTATTTTGCACAGTGATAAGCAAATTTATGCCTGGGGTTTAGATTTAACACATTATCATTAATTATTTTTAAAATTATAGATAATTCTATATGCAAGTGTTACACCTATACTGATCATGTATTCTATTCTTCACTCATCAAAAAATTTCAGAGAAATCAAAATTACATATCGCAAATTAAAAATTTGGCGATCCTATTCTAATGAAATACCTGTTGAGTCCATCATATACTCACCTGTGCATGATAAACTTAATCTGTATACTTCTTAGGATACCTTTTAAGTAACTCTACAATGGAGAACCACACAGATTACAGCGTTTCAAAAAGTAGGAGTGTGATTTAGACTCATTTTATTATTTTCTCTAGTTAGAAGTTTAATTGCTAGAAATATGGGCATCGATTGGTGGTAAATATCTAGGATGGGTAATAATATGAGTTTTCAATATTTGATAATTGCCATATTCCAGCAATGTAATTTAGCAAGTTAAATAATCCTTATATACTTTTAGAAAGAAACAAATATATATTTATATAAATGCCTGAGTAATAAATTATGAAAATAATAATAATATATATATATATATTTTTTATTGTTTTTGAAGCAAGTATGAACCACCTACATCAGATACTGGGTAAGGCATATAACCCAAGATTATGAATCTGTAAGATTACTCTTCTATTCCCTAGCTTGTTTCTAGCCCTGCCATTCCCATTTCTATTAATGCCACATCACCTTCACTCTCCCAGACATGGAAATGGGTACTTGCCTTTTAGCTTCTCCCTCCACCTTCCCTGTAATACACTGAATCCCCTTGGCTGTTTAACACTGATTCTTAGTGTGTTTATCCAACTCACATCTGCCTTCCCTATTCAGTTCTAATTTCTTCTCAGCTGAGAGATATCCACTGACTGTCTCCTCAGCTCTGAATCTCCCTTTCTCCTTTCTTCATCCATGCTGTACCTCATAGGATTAATTTCCTTGAAACTTATACTTTAGCATAATCCTCTCCTACTCAACAACCTTCTATATCTTCCCCCTGAATAGACAATTATTAAAATTGTCCAGCTTGCCATTGATCTGAATTTTCTCCCACTCCCCCCATTCGTCCCTGTCTGCTCGCCAGAAGATTCCCACCTGGGTCTCTTCAGCCTTTGCCCACAGGCTGGTCGCCACTGAAAATGTTTTCCACACAGATGTGGGAACTCTCTGCTGTTTCCTACAGCTGTAGGTGATGTCTCCCTTCTCTGGCAGAATATTTCCACCTCCTAATAGTAGTAATGCTCTGTTATCTCTGCATGTGCTTTTCTTTCCTCGGTGGGCTGACTTACTCTATGCTATCTGAAGGTAGGTACCATGCCATAGTCATCACTGTGTGATTCACAGAACCTAACAAATAACAGGGTAGAAATTAATAAATATGTGTTGGAATGCTTCATATATTCTCATTTAGAATATTAGAAAGAATATGACCTTTAGAAATAAAATTTAAATTTAAAAAGAACCTCATAAGTAAAATTAACCCTTAGATTGCAATTCTAATCTATTCCTTTCTCTTATATTTTATTTGTCAGGTAAATGTAGGATATTATAGAGTTTTATAGACGTCTTCCATAAATCAGGTGTCCATGTGAAGTCATTGTGAAGATTAGTTAGTAATTTCAGTCCTTTTATAAAACAAAATACTAAAAAGTACTTTTACAGATATTTTTTCAATCTAATTGCTACAAAGTATAAACTTACTAGTAGTCGATAAAATTGGGATGAAATAATAATCATTAGAAAAATTTTCCGTAAAGAATTCTTTTAGATGTGATTTTAGAGATTTCACTTTTTTCTGTGTAAAAAAAAGGTGGGGGGGACTTTTAAAAAATCTTTGTTAGAACTGTAAAAGAATAATAAAAGACTTGAAGATAAATTCATTTCAGCAATCCCCTGCTTTGAGAAGTCTGTGATAACAGAAGAGGCCCCGTGTTAGACCGACAGGCTGTGTGGGAACCACCTGGCGGGTCTAACAAGCTCAGGAACCAAAAGTACCCACACAGGGTGGTCTGACCACAAATTTCGAACTGGACGGATCAGAGTGTGTAGTCACACCCCAGGCCTACGGCTGCCTTAGCAAAGATCAATCTTTCTTTAAATGAGCCCTGTCCATAGTTCCTAAGCATTTCGGATAGATGCCTTTGCAAGGTCAAAATAACTTTCATTTCCTGCCCAGCCAAGACATTTCCGCAGGCTCCAGAGCATAAGGCCACAGAACCCCTCATTGTTATCTTGTTCCACACATGCCACCTCTGTGTGCTGTAATGTTAACTCTCCTGTCCCCACCGATCTAAAAAATACGTGTTTCCCCATTTCGCCATTTTTTTCCTTTTTTTATTGTTTAAAGTATTACCAAAGATTTCTCTGCTATGCTTTTTCCTGCTTCCTTAATCAACCGCCAGTAGACCTCATGCACCTTCCTCATGTCTTCTCCTTTGATGCTAGCGTATGAGCTGCAAAGCTGCCATTCTTGAGAGCATTTGGGACCGTGCTCCCCGGCACATGTTGTCAGTTGGCTCAAATAAACTCATAAAATTTCTCTACAGGTTTGGACATTTCTTATGTCAACAAGCCCAACTAGAAAGATAGATAATTTTCAAAATAGGGAAGGGAGATAATAGACCTGAACTTGATTTTAAGATTCCTTGGTACAGGCAGATGTTTAAACATAGTTTAGAGCTGAAAGTATCCTTTCCCTACTTAAATGCTCTGTACTTCATTTTCATAAACATTTATAGTCTCCTATAAATTATTTCTTTTATCTGGGCTCATACTAAGATTTTTAATGAAATTCAGTCCACAGTAGTACTAGCTTACGAAAGACTTGAATTGCTAAAGAATTTACCACAGCGTGCTTCAAATAATTCGTTTCCTGAGTGCATTTACAATGCCACTCGATTTATATTTCTCAGAAGCACATTTGTTATGCGAAGTGGGATGTACCTGTAATTAGATGTTAGGTTACATTGAATCTATGTAAAATTAAATGAATAAAACATTTTAAAAACTCACCACAATTGCAATAAATACAATAAAAGCTCTGGAAGCTAGAACATGTAGAAATTAATAGGGAGAGAAAAAGAGACTAAAAATCATTGAAAATTGACTTTGCTGGCTGTTATAACATGTGAGTTACCAGTGGAATCAGATAACTTATCTGATTAAAACTGTAGCCATCTTATCCAGATGCCTTTTTAAAGTATTCAGATAGTTAATTATGTAAATTATAATACTGGGGTAAAGACTTTGAAGCAATTGTTAATTTTTATTGTAATATTTCTCTCTACTGACATATTGCTCTATGCAAATAAACACTGGGTTCCTTTGTCTCTCTAAACATATCATATTAGGACATCCATTTCAATTGTCATATGTAGATTTTAAGACTAAATGCCACCAAGTAACTGCAGCGTATCTTTTATCTATCCCGTTTTCGTCTGAAATTGTGCCACTATCTCTGTGCATGGCATTGATTTCTGAATAAGCAGCCCAGTTGAGGTGTGATCAGTTATATAGACAGGCTCACTGCACTTTCTTATATCTGCAACATCCCTGGAGGCTCTTACAATTTCTCAATGTCATGGAGTCTAATCTTTATGGATCTTGTCTAAAATTAGAAAACACAGAATACCGTGATTACCTACAATATGAAATATTTACAAGTACTATAAGTAAAATTCCATTTGTTTACATAGAGAAGCACTTCACAATAAAATGTAAGATCAACCACCTTCTCTGTAGTGACCTGCTTTTTTTAAAGATTACCAAATATGAACATGTTTACATTTTCTATTAAATCTTTTGAGGTCACACTCCACAACATGTAAGCTATTATTCTAATAGATATTGTTTTCTTTCATCTGAGGTGAGTATTTGCAGCTCAGTGGGAATGTTAATACTTCTCAATGCAGTAAATTCTAAAATTGCAGGTGTTGACTTGACATCTTCTAGCCTCACAAGACCCCAAGGGCTCCGCCATGAGTTAGTTCCCCTGCACTCACCAGACCTGATACCACTGCCCCCAGGGGAAAGGACACCCACCCAGCTAGTTCTCCTGTCAGTCCATTCAGTCCTCAGCCTGACAGGTTCCACTGGTCTGCCAGCCTGGGAAGTATTCAAACAGGTCAATCATAGCCTCCCCAGGTTCCAGAGCTCACCTTTCCTTCTTATCCCTACAGAGTCTACTCCTCACAGCCTCTCCTTGGTTGCTCTCCTCCTGAGTTCAACCCCTATGTGGCTCTGCATGGCATATGGTGTCCTCCTCCCTGGACTCTTGAGTGAAACTGTATTATTTTATGACTATAAATATGCATTTATTCCAAAATAATTACAACTATTGGAATTTCTTGATGATTTCAATATAAGTTCTTTCTTAGCCTTGTTTTTGCTGTTACTAGTAACTATCTATCTCTTCCATTTAAAGAGGAAGCTGTACATTACCAGACCATTTCTTGTGTTTAAAACATCAAAAGACCTAAATGAACTGTGATGATGACAAATAGAACCTCATCCATCTCAAAAATCAGTAAGTACTTAAAGAAAAGATGGCTCTTTCAACATAGATGATCTGAGTTGCAGGATTTTAGTAAGAGGATAATAATGCTCTCACATTATGCTTTTTTTAAGTATTTTTTATGGATATTTTACAGAGAGGAAGGGAGAGAGATAGAGAGCTAGAAACATCAATGAGAGAGAAACATTGACCAGCTGCCTCCTGCACACCCCCCCACCGTGGGTGTGCCCACAGCCAAGGTACATGCCCTTGACTGGAATCAAACCTGGGACCTTTCAGTCCGCAGACCAATGCTCTATCCACTGAGCCAAACCGGTTTCTGCTCATATTATGCTTTTTAACAGTTATCCCAAAATTCAGAGATCCCCAATAGAACACAAGGGAACATCTTTAAAGTTATAAAACTAGGAAAATTATTAATGATAATAAGGTGATCCCCAAAGAGTTCATAGGTCCTTTTTGAGTGAAAAAAAATGACTTAGATGAGAGAGCGAGATCAAATTTCTATTTAATCGCAGAGCCATATTACCAAACTTTGATGAATACACAGCCTGTGTTAGCACAAGTGTGGCAACCCAAGTGGGATCTGCAAACTGAGGTTTAACAGTGGATAAAGATAAATAAGCTCTTGATAATGAGCCACAAAAATGTCAGGACTAAATGTGGGTCCAAAAAGGCACCCATGATCACCCCAAATTAAAAATCACTGAAAGAAACAATGAGTGATGGCTCAGCAGACATTTTCCAACATCACTCATTTGCATAACCTACTTCACTAGGAGATGAGAAGGCTCCTTCTATTTCATCAACATCAGCATCACCTTCATAAAAATATCTCCATATAACTCTTCATACACGTAACTGTTGCACATTCCACAGTGTGACAGTGTCAGTTTTTCTCTATGAGTACTTTCTACCTAACTGCTACTTCCTTGAAGCAAAAATTTTATCATGTATATTGTCCAATCAGAGGCAGTCATTTATAACATTCAAAAATAAACACACTTAGGATCTATCAGTTATTCTACTTAATGTTTAGTAACCATGATAAATAATAATTCTGATCTATTTAGCAAAAGTTTTTCTGATATACCTGATGCACACAGAATGAGATAAATTCAAATTCACATTCCCTTTGAATCAGATATATCTTATTCTTTGCACTATCTTATTTGGCATTATGTTTTCTAAAACCCAAAATATTATACATCTTTGTTTTTGTTTGATACTCTACTCTTGTGTTCTCTCTTCTCCAGCCTCATACCTTCTTAGTGTCTTTTGAAGGTTCTTGTTCCTTTGTCAGTGCCTTAGGTGTTGATGTTCCTTGGGCCCTTCCCTGTGCCATTTTATATTCTTATTCTAGATACTTTTCTTGAAAATGTCATCATTTCCAATACTTTATTATCCACCAGCTATTGAATATCAAGCATTTTAACCCAGGTCATACCTGTCTTATAAGCTTCAGATCTGCTTATTAGAATCCCTGCTATATCCCATGAGCCCCTCAAATTCAGCAGATGCAAAACTAGCTTATATATCTCCCCGCCCCACCCCCCCGCCCTCCCCTACCGCCTCCCACCACCCCAAACCAGCTTTCTCACCTGTGTTTCCTCTTCTTAGATATAGTAACCATACTCACTCCAGCTTATCCAATCTGGACACCCTACCATCATTACTGACTTTCTCCTCATTCCCTTACCTGTTTACAATCAAACAAGTTCAGTCTGGCTTTCTCAAGTCTTCTCATTCTCTTCATTCCCACAGCTCTCCTAGCTCTTGCTGACATCACCATGTTATACATGCTCTTCTCTCCTTTTAGTTGGCTAATCAATGCAAGGGCTGTGCTCAGCAAATTCTAAGCAAATTAGGCTGAAGATTTACAGATTTAGGTTGATAATTTCATACATATTTTTAAAACTGCCTATTTAAGCTTATGAATAATTGACAAACCCTTGGGAAAATACATCTATAAACTCAGATCTCTCCATGCTTTGGAACTATGCTTCCATTTCTTTTTGTGAGCATTAAAAGCTGAGTAGTTTGATGGGCACAATAAAGAGTAGGCTGCTGAAACATTTTAAATATGTTTATTGGGGAAATTAATATATTTTATGAAATATATGATTATATATGTGTGCTTATATATGTTTCTGCCTGCATATATATACACACATTCATGAATTAAATAGTTGGCAGACTTTAATTACTAAAGTTTGTTCCTAAGGTAAATGTCTGTTTCAGAATAGGGAGGATATTTTTTCCAGTATATAATGACTAAATTGCAAGAAGCCATGTATCACATTGCTCCTATTACATTTATAAAATTTGAAAGATCTCTGTTTTGCTATTGGCCACTGGGTGTTTCTAATAGAAAAAGTTTATCCATCACACAGAGATGACATTTTAAAAATTTGAATAAAATTAGTTTTTCCTGGCATCAGATTTTCTATATCTAGCTCACAGAAAGAAAAACCTAGCAGATCATAGACTTCATTTGTAGAATAGATTATGAGTACCATGTAGTACTTTTCTTTTCCCTAACAGATTAAAAATTAGCAGTGACAAAATAATAATGTGTATATTCAAAATTTATCTCAGAAAAGAATTGTAACAATCCTTCAGGATAGCCTAAATTTAATTCTTCTGGTTTTGAGATCACTTTGGGTAGTTCTAGGAAGTAAAAAAGCAGTGGCAATATCAGAAGCATTTCCTAAAACACATAATACTTATATAATTAGTTAAAATTCACCTTCTCTTATAAACTTGCGGTAGGCTACACTTCTCAGAGATAAGGTGGTGTTAAGAAATTGAGCATTTCTCAGAGAAGAATGTTGGAATTGGTTACTGGGCGTGGGTGCCCTTCAGAGCCTTTGCAGTGTCCAGGATGCATTTCACCATAGGGCCAGGACGATCTCCACTGGCTGAAGTGATGTCATTCACAACAGCGATCCTACCCTGTGAGGACTGAGATGCTGGAGCACAGACGAACTTGTTGAGTGTTCTTTATTTATTTTCTTAGTTTATCTCCATTTCTCAACTGTGCTATTGGCTTTAAAAACTGTTACATAATTTGAGGAATTCAAATTTCCTAGTTCTAACTCTGGCTCTTTCTAAAGTGAGATTGATTATTGGTCCCCATACTTGCTTCATTGTCTTAAACTCATGTCCTAAATCCTACCTGATATAAAATACTCAACTTTATCTCTAAGGACATCAGAACTCCAGAGAGAGTAGAACTTTCTGCATCATAATATGCCATTAGGCTAAACAAGAAAACAATGAGTTGGTTTATCATGTTGTTTAAATTTGAAGTTCTTGGGTTCTTATTACCACATTTTACTGTAATTATTTGGTTATTCCCCTTCTTCCCCATTCATCCCATGCCTCCTGCTGCCCAAGACAGTTAGCCTCCAAGTGGGGGGTAGTCTTATACGGTGAGTATATAACAAACTCTGTATTTTTAGTGGAAATGTTAGGGGGTCGTCTTATACGCCCAGTCGTCTTATACGCCGGCAAATACGTATTTTCAGGGCCAAAAAATCGTCTTATACGCCGGCAAATACGGTATACGGTATATCTATAGATAGATAGATAGATAGATAGATAGATAGATAGATAGATATTGATATTTTACAGAGAGGAAGGGAGAGAGATAGAGAGCTAGAAACATCGATGAGAGAGAAACATCCACCAGCTGCCTCTTGCACAACCCCTACTGGGGATGTGCCCACAACCAATGTACATGCCCTTGACCGGAATCGAACCTGGGACCTTTCAGTCCACAGACCGACGCTCTACCACTGAGCCAAACCGGTTTTGGTGACAGTTAGTTTCTTAAACACAAAGGGCAAGTCATATGTTGATTTTTTGTATCTGACCCAGCCGGATATGTAGGATTTAACTTTTTTTCAAATTGCAATTATTGAAAATAAGATGTCATCAAAATATGTTCTCACAAAAGTAAGGGAGGAACTGAATAAATTTTAAAATAAGAGTAAACTGTTATATAAGATTACATTTTGAAATTCTAAAGTTGCTCTGAAATATTTCATCTAAAAAAATCTCAATTAAATTACACACACACACACACATACACACACACACACACACACACACACACACATATATATTCTATAATAATAAAAGCATAATATCCAAATTGAATAAACAACCTTACAGCAGAACAACCATCCAGACGACCTTCTGGATGACCGTGCTATGAAATGCTCTGGCACCAGGTCAGCCAAGGCAGATGCAATGTGAATGGTCAGGGGTTGCGGTGCCCCATCATCAACCCATGATCACCCCAAAGAGGGAGGCCCAGGACACCCTCTGTCCAACAATCAATCGGAGAGCCCCCGCCAAGTGGGCAGGGCCTTCCTGTGGGTGGCGATCAATTGTGGAGCCCTACTGGTTGGGCATGGCCTCCCTGTACATGGAGATCAATCACAGAGCCCTGCAATCCATCACCTGAAAACCCTGGTCACCAGCCAGCAACACTGTGGTGGGGGGGGGGGGAGGGCGGGGCGCATCCAGCGATCACCCACCCTGCAGAGGGAGACCCAAGCCAGCCAAGTGATTGCACCCCATGCCTTTCACTACCAGAGGGAGTCAACAGGTAGTAGAGGATCAGGGGAGCAGTGCCACACAGATGGCAAGCAGTGGTTGTGGCAAGGTGGGGACAGCTGCTGGCAGCCGGAGGAAGAAAAGCCCCTATAAGTCCTGATTGCTGGCCAGGCCTAGGGACCCTACCCAAGGGGTCCTGGATTGAGAGAGGGTGCAGACTGGGCTGAGGGACACTCCTCTCCCCCATGCACAAATTTCATGCACCAGGCCTCTAGTATATGTATATGGAAATAGAGAGAGAAAAGGAGAGAAATGTGTTGATGTCCCCTTTTCTTCCCATTGACCCCTTTTCATCCACACCTGCTCCCCCACCCCAGGCCTTCACCCCAATATTGTCTGTGCCCATGGGTTATGTAAATATGCATACAAGTTCTTTGGATGATCTCTTCACACCCATCCATCCACCTACCCTTGACTTCCCTCTGAGATTCCACAGTCTGATCCATACTTCTGTGTCTCTGGATATAATCTGTTCATCAGTTTATTTTATCCTTTAGATTCCACATATGAGTGAGATCATGTGATACTTGTCTTTTTCTACCTGGCTTATTTCACTTAGCAAAATACTCTCCAGGTTCCTCCATGCTCTTTCAAAGGGTAAGGGATCCTTCTTTTTACTACTGCATAGTATTTCATGGTATAAATGTACCACAGTTTTTTAATCCACTCATCTACTGATTGACACTTAGGCAATTTCCAGATCTTAGCTATTGTAAATTGTGCTCTATGAAATAGGGGTGTATATGTTCTTTCTGATTTGTGTCTCAGGTTTCTTAGGTTATATTCTTAGAAGTGGGATCACTGAGTCAAATGAAAGTTCCATTATAGAAAATAGTATGGAGTTTTTCTTACAAAATTTATATTTTATTTGGACAAATTTATACACTATATGAGAATACAATAAAATTAAGAAATGCTTTACTTTGTAATATCTAATTTTGGTTAATGGTTCAAGTAATCACAAAAGACATAAGTTATTTGATAAGACTTATAAAGTATTTGTCAAAAATTTTCTCTGAATTAAAATATTTGTTTTGCAATATTTATACATTTTAATACAAGAACTTAGAAATGTATACTATCCTCTGCTAAGCAGAATTTTCTTAGATATTACCAGGCATCTTTATAACTATAAAGACAATATTTTCTTAATTAATAATGGTAAGATTTTGACAACTCAAAAACAGCAACTATAAAACTTAATTTTAAAAATAGGCAAAGGGCTTGAATATCTAGTATTTCTCTAAAGAGCATATACAGATAGTCAAAAAGTATATTAAAAGGTGCTCATATCACTAAACATCAGGGAAATGTAAGTTAAAACCACAGTGAGATATCATCTCACACCAATCAGGATGGCTATCAGGATGACTGTATGATTCCGTTATATGAGGGCCCTGGAGTAGACAAATTCATGGAGACAGAAAGTAGAATGGTGGGTGCCAAGGGCTGGGTGGAAGGGACAATAGGAGTTATTGTTTATCAGGTATATAGTTTCTGCTTAGAGTAATAAAACTGATTGGAAATGGATCCTGTCAATGGTTACACAATATAGGGGTGGGCAAAAGTAGGTTTATAGTTTTGAGAACCCCAAACACAGAATTTGTTCTGGTACTATTATTTATTACTTATTGTATTGTCCATACAAACAATTGTAAACCTACTTTTGCCCACCCCTGTATTGTAAATATACTTAATGCCAATGAACTCTACACTTAAAAGTGATTAAGTTATAAATGTTATATTTTGTGTATTTTAGCACATCCAAACATTTTTTTAATATTGAGGTCTACAGAAGAAAGTCCATTATTTTCAGATTTATTAACCACAAAATACTAACATTATACATCCAATATTATATGGGAGGCCCTAAGACATTTTATATATATTAGATGATTAATTCTAACCATAATCTGTGAGCTATATTGATATTAACCACAGTTGGTATATAATGAAACAGGCATGAAGAGGCTAAAAATGTGCCCAAGAATACACCTCTGGTGGGTAGTGAGCTTGGGGTTCTAATGTGAGCAGTCTGGCTCATCAGTGTGCAGTCTTAGCATTATTAGCTTTTCCAATTCAAGTCACTAAGATATTTATCCAAGATCATACATGGGGTATTATTTCATTTATACTTTTATTCATCAGTTTGTGGCTATAATGCAGAAAACAAATAATTAAAAATCATAATTTATTTAACAGTGTAGTTTTCATTTATCATATGCGCTGAGGGAAGACTGTTTTCCTGTAAGTCAAACATTACATGAAAAAGCTGAATTCTTTTTTAAAATATATATATATTTTATTGATTTTAGAGAGGAAGAGAGAGGGAAATAGAAACATCAATGATGAGAGAGAATCAATGTTGAGAGAGAACCTACACACCCCCTACTAGGGATGGAGTCCACAACCTGGGTATGTGCCCTGACCAGGAATTGAACCATGACCTCCTGGTTCCTAAGTTGATGCTCAACCACTGAGCCATGCTGGTTGGGCTAAGCTGACTTCTAGGAAATCCTAAGTTCTGCATTACATATTCAACAATAGAGCCTTTAAATTTGTAAAGTATTTTCACAGTAAAAATATGTTAGTTTGGCCTTGGTTAAATTATGCATTATGAGCATTCTGTAATAATGTTATTATTAATAGTAATGACAAATTATAATTGCAGACTCTTCCAGCTTTCTAATATATCACTTCATCTATTGTCTCTAATTTTATCCTCAATGCAACCTTGTACAAATGAAGACAGGGTATTAAGCAATTTGCTTAATGGCAGATCTGGGAATAAAACCCAGATTCTCTTGGGTGTGTTCAATAATTACTTGTTTATACAGTGACCTCTTGAGATTCTCCTAAAGAAAAAGTGCTGTGAATCTTAGGCCACCTCCTGGACTCCCTTATGTCAATTTAAGTTAAAACAAAGTTATCCATTTAAAACATTTTTGATTATGTTATAATTTTATTCATAAAACACCCCCAATTATGGTAACCAAATTAAGTAAAAAATTCAATCTCAACTCACCCTTTGAAATCTCAAATTTTGAATGCATTATAATAATCTGTACCACAGACAAGCTATACCTAAAAGGATGTTAAATGTAGGCATATATCTTATTAAAACATTAAAAAAGAAATAGTGAACTATAAATTAATCAGAAATTAAAATAAAAAATTTATTTTATTTTTTAAATAAAATATTCAGATATAATGACTATTGATAAAAATATATATGTGATAACAATTTCCAAAGCTAATTTTGGAGTCTGGAAATAAAAACAAAGAAAAATTCATAATAGGTAAAGTACAAGGAAGACCATCTATGAAGTCCATTGAAACATCTAAAAACTAGAAAGGTGATTTTTATATATGCAATAAGATGGATATTGGAAATCCAATAAAATTGATGCATAGATTTATTTTATAAATAAGAGTTTAGAAACTAATATCTAAGCCAGAATTTGAGCAGAAATAGAATTGAGGAAAAACTCTATAAATATCATAAGTTTTATGTTTCAAAATCTGTTAGCAGGCTTCAAATTATTTATTTTTGTATAATTCAAGACATTTGAGACCCTGATATACTTATTAATTAGCCCTAAGTCACACAGGTGCACTGAACCCATTCTTATACAGACCTGCCCTAATATATTCGGGGTATAGCATAAAGGAGACAAGCCACAGCCCCCAGCCTGATTGGCTCCCTTCTCTTCTCTTCCCAAGCTTCTTTCTGCACCATGAGGGAAAACTCACATACACAAATACACATGCACACACACACACACACACACACACACACACACATACACACACATACATACACCCCTGCATATAAGCATGTGGCCACACAAGCTCTTATACACATCTCAGCTCACAAGGTCTGCCCAAGCACTCTACCCAGAACCACCCCCTCTATTTTTCCCCTCAGAAGTAAACCTCTCCATGGTGCAGGCTGGGAGGTTAAGGAAGGCTCTGAGGAAAAAGGCCTCTTTGGGTAGGGAATTCAGGGTCCCAGAAACCTAGATCACAGTGTAAAAGCTGGTGCTTGAGCTCTGGATGAGCATGACTCCTTAACCCCAAGGATTCTTCCTGTTGTGGTGCTGTGGGGCAGGACTAGAATATGTTAAAGTAGGTCTTCTGAAACATGTTCACTTAGTCCAAGCCTTCCTTCCTCAGGTCCAAGGGTAGGACCTTTTTTGTAATCCTCACCTAAGTACATGCTGAGAAGGAGAGGGATTAAAAACATCGATGTGAGAAACATAGATTGGTTGCATTCCATATGTGTCCTGACCTTTTGGTGTGCAACACTCAACCAAATAAACCATTTTTGACAGGGCAAGAGTGGGACTTTTTATAAATCCCTTAGGTTTGTACAGGGTTCATGATAAATGAAGCAGTTTCACATATATAATCTCATTTGGTCATAAAAGGACCTCATGATGTAAAAAAAGAGTTTAGAAAGGTAGATGTCATCAAATAAACTAAGGATCAGAGCTGATAGTTTCAATGTCCCAAAGCTAGAAAGAAGCAGAGCTCAAGACGTACACTACCTACTTCTGTTCTGTTTCAATTTCCACTATTCAGTATCTACTCTCTAAGCCATTCTCCATTGTATGAAAGACTCCATGCTAGATCATAACTAGGACCTCAGGATTATGGAGATATTTGAGGTGAATAAAATTATGATTCCACATACCCTAACACAGATTACTAATTAATCATCTTAGTCCTCTTCAGCTGTCAGAACAAAATACTACAGACTTGGTTATTTAAATAACACTTCTAGAGATTTAGAGTCTAAGATCAAGATGTCTGCAAATTTGGTTTTCAGTGAAAATTCTCTTCAGGCTTCTAAACAGTCACCTTCTTGTGCTGGCCTCACACAGCCTGTCTTCATGGCATTTTTAGCATTGAGCATTCTGAAGTCTCTTCTCATAAGGACACTAATCTTATGGGATCAGAGCCCCACCCTTATGACCTCATCTAACCTTTATCACCTCCTCGCAGGTCTTATTTCCAAATACAGTCCCATTGAAGGCTAAGACTTCAACCTATTAATTTTGAGGGAACACAAATATGTTATCTATAACATTAATTCAAATATGACATTTCTATTACAAAAGTATAATGCCCAATAAGTCATTTATTTATCCCCCTATTAGAATTGATTAAACTGCACAAACATTTGATTATCTTTCTTTTGACAAAGTACTTCAAGAGCTTCACATTCTAGACTGATCTACACGCAATTGCAAAAACATTCTAAGTTGGAGATAGACATACATGCATGGCATACCATGTATGTCTGTCCCTCCTGCTGATGTTATGAGCAACACCTGGTGCCAGACACCTTCACCTCTGCCCACAAGCCCTGGGTGGGACTTCCCAGCTGCTGAGGTGTCCACAATAATGATGAGATAAAGGAGGTGGCTTTTATCCCAATGGTAAACATACTTAAAATGATACTCTATATATAATTTTATATTCTGACACAGTTAGCCATTATTTACATATTATAGTCAGCAAACATTTATTGTCCCAGTGCCGGGGATAAAATAAAGAACCAAAGAAACAGGGGGCTGCCCTCATGAAGTTCACAGTCTATTGGTTACATTGCAAGGATTTTTCTATGCCAAGGGAAACCTTTCTGCCATGATAAATGTAGGCTTGTGTTACCCACTTATATGAAAACCTGCCCTAATGTTGAATATTCATGCTGTTTATAGTAATTAAGTAGCTATGATCAATACCATTGCTGACATTTTCACTCCTTCCCTGAGATAGTCTTCTATCTTGCCTGCTTTTAGATTTTAATATGGATTAATCCCAACATCAATAGAAGTAACTTTTATTTGACACAAGATAATATATTATAAACACTTGTATAATGCAAAATATTTTTTTTTACTTTGGTGAAAGAAAGACAATATGGCCAGATATATAATTGTTGAGACAAGCCTTTTCTCGAGGTTTAATAGCCAATCTGCCACTTTTTTAGCCATTTAGCTTTGCAGAGCTGTCTGAATCTGCTTGATTGCCCCTTTTTTAATAGTAACTCTGTTGTTGTTCTGCCTGGATGTTTTGAGGATTTACTTTCAGGGAACATTCTTACAATTAAGAGTTTGTGCAGTCTCTATCCCCCATACTGGGTTTCACTGAAACACACACGAAAACTCTTTGATCTGCATCTTGAGATCATTTTTCCACTGGTGAAATTGTCAACAATGATTCTGAATATCTGTTTGTTTTCCCCCTATGGATAGCTATGGTTTATAGTTTATAAGTTTACATGTCCATTCTATAGTCTTCAGGTTGGTCATCTTCTTAAAATATTTAAATTTATTTTAGTTGTTTACTTGCTTTATAGAAGTTCTTTCCAAATGTCAGCTCTGCCCTATTCTGTACCCAGTAAAGATTTTAATTATTTTTCCAATTTATCAAGATAAATGAATTAATCTTCATCTTACCTGTCTTCTATGTGCACTGCTTGTCTTTCAGTTAGCCTTTTTTTTTCCTTGTCCTTTTCTGGAACTCTTCCAGAGAAGCTGAATCCTCATTTATCATACTGTTGATACCTAAATGTAGTTACTCACACAAATTATTTTAATAATTTACTTAGTCTTACTTTTAAGAATTATGATTCCTTTACCTTGATGTGACAGTGTTTTATATAGTTCCCACATATGTCTTGTTTTGGTTGCTTTCTACTGATTTATCCAATAATCAGGAGATACTGAGCAGACATATTCAATGTTCATCAATGAACAGTAAAAGTATTCTGCATATTAATCTTCTTTCTCTGGTTGCATGCTCTTCTTAAATCTATAGGATCTAATTATCAGTTTCCAGTAGAATTTTGTCTGGTGAAGTCTTTCTAAACTTCACATCCATTACCTAGTTCTTATCACCACAGAATGCTGTGATAGTCAGTACAAAATGCTACCCACACATACCCCACCCATTCTTTTCTTATGGAAACTACACTACTCAAAATGCAATATATTTATATCAATTCTCCAACCCCACTGTCTTCCTGGTTGTTTTGTGAGGCTTTGTATATCTGACTGTGAAGAAATAAGACCGGTGGCTTGTATACTGCTTCAAAGAGTGATGATCATACAAGACAATTATCTCGAAAGGAAGTAGGCACTGGGGGGAAATGGATCTCCACACTTTAAATGGAATTATTTTTAATATATAAAAGGCTAATATGCAAAGTATCCCCTCAGGAGTTCAACCTGGAGAACGGGAGTTCCATCATTCACTATGATGTGTGTACTGACCACCAGGGGGTGGTGTGGAACATGGCTGGTGACCAGTGTGGCAGAGGGCACTGAGGGAGTGAGGGAAGGAAGAAGTGGGGAGGTGGGGAGGCAGGGGAACCTGGTCAGCCCTGATCACCAGCCAGGCCTAAGGACCCTACCCGTGCATGAATTTCATGCACTGGGCATCTAGTTTTTATTAAGATTGGACCATGTTTGCTTTTTCAGTTCAAGTATATCTTCCTTACAGTTGCTAGATCATCCTTTCTGATTCCAGTAATAGGATCATTGCTAGTGCTGTTCGTTTTTTTTATTTGTTTGCTTTGCTGTTATCAATTTTTAGCTTTGCATATCTCAAAGGAACTTGGAAAATTTTATATCAGGGGCTGCTAGCTACATGCTATGTTAAGCCTGAGAAATAGAAAATTTTAATTTGAAATTGTATTTATACAGATAAGCACATTCAGAATTTCTTTTTTGACTCTTGTGATTAGACAAAGTCTCTCAAGGTTACGCTACCATTTTAAACTAGTTACAGGTTATGTGAATAAAGGCCTTGACAAATCAGATCTAAATGCGCAGGCCTCTTATTTTTCAATTAATAGTCAAACCTGAGATGTTAGTGTATTATGATTGAAATGATAGAAATATTTTTATCCCTAAGGATTTATCCCTGTATGCTTTTTCAAAGACCTCTTGACCATCACTTCATGCCATCTGGGAACCACTTTAAAGTTATGCCAGTTCTAAGGAAAGATTAAGGATCAATGATAATCTGTTGAACTTCTCCCTCAACTACACACACACACAAATATACACACACAAGTTCACACACACGTGCTCACATAAGCACTGTTGAGAGAACAAATATAGAGTTAATCAAGCATAAGTTCATCAAAGAGGGAAGGGTTATCAGCACACACCCATTAGTATATCCCCAAGAAAAAAAATAAGCTACCTCCTTCAGGGACAATTGTAGTTCCATAAGGGAAGCTTGACAATATTATGAGTCACTCCAAGAAAGTCTGTCATCATGCTTAATTATATTTTCAACTATTAAAATAAAACATTCCCAAATAGAATAAGCAACAACATTTATCTTTATATTATGTGAGAAAGCATAAAAGAAGAGAGTATAATACCATAAATAACACCATTCATGTTTGTATCTTTATTCCCGAAAACCACTTAGGAAACAATAGGACAGGGCACCATGGGAATAAAGGATCATTTTCCATTAGACTTTAGTAACATAATTAAAAGCATGACTGTAGCACAGTTCCAGGGTTCTATTTCCAAGAGATTATATCAAAGTGATACAGAATAGTTCATTTCCTCTCTTATTGCAAATATTATAATAAATTCCTTGTCACTCCATTGCGTAATATACCAATTAATTTTAGTGATTGGCTAAGTGATGACAATCTCTCACATAATGAATAATATTGCACAAGAATAACATCTCAGATTTATGACTGTTACTGTTTCTTTAACTTTGTTTCTTTTTTATTTTACCTCCCACAGCTAAAGGTCAGAAAGTGGTTAGAATGATAGAGACAAAAATAAGAGAAATGTCAAAATAATGGATGCAAAACTTTAAAAAAAATAGCCTTTGTTTTGAAGCTTTTCATGGGTTTTTATACAAACAATGGAAAAGAAAGACTAAATGCCTGCCCAGCTGTAGACTACATGGCAAACCAGCAACTGGATTTTTGATGGGAACCAGTACTCATCCCAAAGCCTGGCATGTTGTAGGTACTCAAAGGTTAGTAAATGAACATTAATTGATCAATTACTTTTGTCTTAGAAGCTTCTATTCAACAAGAACATTTAATTCCTTATCCAAAAATATGTTTATTGGAATAGTTTCTGTAAATTTTCTTTCCTTCCTGGTTATGTCCCCCTATCTTTTTAAAAAATATATATTTTATTGATTTTCCACAGAGAGGAAGGGAGAGGAATAGAGAACTAGAAATGTCAATGAGAGAGAAACATCGACCAGCTGCCTCCTGCACACCCACTATTGGAGATGTGCCCGCAACCAAGGTACATGCCCTTGACTGGAATCAAACCTGGGACCTTTCAGTATGCAGACCAATGCTCTATCCACTGAGCCAAACCGGTTTTGGCTATGTCCCCCTATCTTTTAATGTTAAACCAGATAGTCTAACATCACAGATACTTGTAATTTGTATTACTGTCCTATTATGTACATTATTAAAGGCGTATTATCTGCCCGTGGCCCTGCACGTTTTACTTTAGAAAGCCATGGCAATCCCATTTAAATTATTTTAACCTATTCACTTTGGGTAGTTGTAATGGCAGAGCCTTCTGGACTCTGTAGCATAATAGCACACCTTTATCAGGCCGAATGGTTTATTAAAGCCTGCTTGTGCTGGTGCTGTAGTTTAACCATGGGGAGGCCACCCCTCCAGGGCTTTCCACTCTGTTTGGGGACTCTTCTGTCATTTTAATGTTTAGGGGTTTGTTTGTTTTCTTGTGAAATGGACTCTCACTTAATTTTAGCATCATTTACATTATTTATTATTGGGAGACAAATTGAAGACTGGAGGATTAAGAACAGTGCACTGTGCTTCAGAACCGCTCTGCAGTCTGTGGCAGACCCGCATCACTGTGGACATTCCGTCCCTCCGAGTCATCCCACACACAGACTCTCGTTCAAAAGCACACGGCTGCTTTCAGTTATAGAAACAAATAGAAAAATAATGCTTGGTCTCTTTCAAAACTTGAGTTTCACAAATCCAACTGCTCTACCATCCTTAGTAGACTTGCAGACTCTGCCCATTTCCCTTTGTCTTTTTTCATCTCTGGGTTCTGGCCCAGAGCTAGAAAACACAGCAGCCTAGGCTTGAGGTTGTGGTACCCAATTCTGAGTGAGATTAAAGCCCTTGCTCCTTCTGGCTTCTGACTCCATCCTAAGGCCCAGACTTCTGCCTTACATCTGAACTGAAGCCTGCTGCTATTCGCTGCCCCATACTTCCATCTCAGAAGGAGGGAATTTTTATGGAACCTCAGCCCACAAGACACCAGTGGGCTCAGCCTCTTTTGGGGTTTAATTCTCTCTAGTCTGTTTTATGAATCCAGCAACTGGGGTTATGCCCTTTCTGGCTGCTCCTCACCACCATCTAAAAGGGACTTCTGTTATCAATCTGGTTCTCCCTCAGAAGACCTGTGAGATAATGACAAATCTAATGACACAAAGGGGGTTTAGAAAACAAAATGTTATTTTTTTCCAACAGAAATATAATTTTCATGAATTAAACATATCATGACTGAAAAAGTATATCACTTAATTGATGTAACTTCAGAAAAGGAAGGAAATAATATTCTAAACTGAATTTTCTAAGGATTGATTGACCGATCTCAGCTTCCATTCAACCACAGGCATCGGAAATACCTTTGTGTTTTCTCAGGTCACTTCTGAAATCAGACAAAAGTAAAGCACTTAACTAAATAACGATCAAAAGGGTCAGTCATTGTAATTAACAAAAATCTTGTCCTTTTCAGATCAATCAACAAAACCCAAAGGCTACAATCGTGCCTTCCTTAAAAACATCAATGAGTTGAAGGATTTAATCAGAAGTAAAATGCAATGATCAAGAAGCATGAAAAGGAAAAAAAAGTTGTGGATAATGATGAAAAACTAAATGCCTATAAAACCATCTTCCGGTAACTTTGCCATGGATTAGATTGATCTGGAACTGTAGGCTTTCAACAGCCCTTGAAATGGTGACATTATTTGCATATAGCCTTCAGAGACCACTTTATTCCGGTGAGAATCAGCAAAGAATATAGAAAACTAATGGGGCTGAACTCTTCCAAATTTAGGCAGGCTGCAACACAAAGATACCTTACTGATGACACATCCAAATGAACTACATCCAAAATCAAACCTTTGTTTTAAAAAAAAAAGCTAATGAATAGATTCCAGCACCACTTTTATTCTGGTATGCAAATTTTCTTTGGCAAAAGAAAATTTCTGTATAACAAAAATCTCATTGAATTTAGTGAAATCTATGCAGCAGCCAAAAGTCAATACCATTAAGATGCCAAATATTACAATCACTTTATTGTTTGATTGACTTCAAAAACTAACCCACAAAATTTTCTTGATCTCTGTTCAGTTTCTGGGAAGTTCAGAAAAAAATCTAGTCAATGGCTTAGTAATATACATTTATACTTATTTTATTCAAAGCTGGAAAATCCTAAAGTCACTGACATGTGAATTGTTCCATAAATGATGTTTCCCCAAATATAGACTGAAAACAGTGAAATGTCATGCATTCCTTTAATAGCTGAGTTGTTTAATCAAACAGTAGGCTCAAAACACTTTATTCTCTCAACTTTGTGATCACCTCATTTGAAGCCATAAGTAGCATGTAATAATGTAAGAATATAAACAGAATGCTGAGATATCTGTAATTCCTCACTAACTGAATCTTGACCTGAAACATAAATTAAAAGAAACTACTCAAAGCAGTGTAACTATTTCTGCTTTTCTGTGTATAGCTTCTAATTTGTCTTTGGTTTGAGTTTAAAAACAACAAAACTTCACACTAATTTTTAAGATAACTTAAATCAGATCTCACTTCTTACTAATAGATCCTTAGATTTCATACTGTCATGCAAATAGGCTTCCAACTGGACATAACAGGACCTGCTATGAGGCTGGCTGCATTAAAACAAAGCCTTTCAAGGGTTTCAGTTCTAAGCTACAGAAATTTCCTCTCATGTCACTTACTATGACCTAGGTTTCAGAGAATTATGTAATTTTTAATAACAAAATGTATCAATCTGGCTTTCTCAAACTAGTTTTTTCTTTTTAATACTCTCTATCTTTAGCATTTAGCAGGATGCTCAGCCTGTAGTAGTACTTACTAAACATTTCATAAATAAATAAGCACATAAAATAACTAAATATCTTGACTAATCTTGTTACTTATTAAGTGATGGACAGCTTTTTAAAAATTCATATCCTTGAAAAACGTTCCTACAAATACAGGAGCTATAGTACTCAAATATTTAATGTGGGAGTGGGAAACAGATTTAACTAAACTAACATATGAAAAAGAAATTTCTCAAGCAGGAATCTAACCAGGATTTCTGGTTCAGCTTTTTTAATTCTATGTAATAAAATATTTAGGTCCCATTATTAGTTTTTTAATGCACTATAAATTTCACAAACCAATGGTTCATCATTTATATTAATACTTTATAGTTTTAAGAGAGATAAAAGGAAGAAGCCAAAAGCCACTCATGCCTTTGCTTTCAAAGTGTAATGTTAATTAATATAAAGAATCCATGTAAATACAGACAGAAGGTAATTTCAACTTCAAGTATCCTCAGAAAGTTGTTATTATTGCCCTACCACACCACCCAAAGAATCATTCTGCACCACTTTCAATTCTATGCTCAAAACAATATATAACAATCGTATTCTCCAGTAAGAAGAAAACTGGTATCAAATAAAAAACATAGATACAATAGCAAAGGATCACAATTATGAATACAGTTAGAAGTCTGTGTGTGAATCATATGTAATAGTTTGATTTTAGAGACTGGTCACCCTTCATGTCACCCTAGTACCACCAATTCATAGTTGTGTGGTTTAGTATGTTTTCTCAGATCTAAAGTTGGCCAATAATGCCAGCTCCATAAGATTGCTTATAACATTGAATGGTCAGGCACCTTGTAAATATGAAATGTCTATACTTCCTGCATGCACACACACATGTGTGTATGCTTTTTTGAGTAATTTTAATAATCTAAATGTTTTCCCTAAAATTTGTATTTTTCAGGATTTTAAAGCAAAGGAATGTATCCTAATGATGATATTCCTGATGGTTAACAGAAACAAGTTTATTTGGCTAAATATAGAGGCTATTTATAAAATGAAATTGTATCTTATTATTGAGACTGCAGCCTAGCATTTAAAATATTGTAAATCAACAATATAGACTTTCCTCTTTATATTTTATTTCTACATAGCCTAACATGTTATGATTAATTCTCAGCACCTATAACATAATCTTAAACTCTAATGTGACAAGTCAGAAAAATGAAAGAGTTTTTTTAACCCAGGCTTTCATAATTTAAAATGTAACCTTTTGCTTTACATGATGCCTGCAAGCAGTGACATGGCTGTTGACGACATTAATATCACTATTTCTGTCACTAAAATCTATAGGAAATACATTAGCAGCCACAAACGGAGGTAGTTTTTCAGAGTTTACTAATTGAATTGCTGCTGCGAACTTAGTTTTACAGTGTTAATACATAAAAATACATAGCTGAGAAAGAAACTCATGTCCTGGGAAGATATCTAAACAGATTGATAGCTACTTTTGAATCTATATACTTACATATTATGTTCTTATTATTGACATTGTAGAATGGCATTTCCCAAATGGTGATCAAATAGACAAAGGCTCTCTGTGTGGGACAGAACAATTAACCAAACATCCTAAAGTAAAACCAAGTACTAACAAAGCAAAAGAGCAGATGCTCTTAGATGCAGAATTTAAAATTAACTGAATTCTCACCCAGTTTGAAATTGACTGTACCTATCTTTAGCCTTCCAATACCCCTCAGAGCTCAAAGGTATTTAGGTGCAATGCACACAATGCTGGTGGTAACATGTGGGGATGTAGATGGAGGATGACCCATTAGAAGGGCGAGGCTGGCATTCCAACAGCAGCAGTCCTCCTGCAGGCCCTTCACTTAGCCATGGCAGGACCCTGCCTTTGCCTTAGAAGGTAAAGTTACCAACTGATATTCCTGGATAATGAAAGAAAAGTGATTTCCATTCTGAACAATTGGTAATTTAAACAGAAATCACTCTGGTTGCTGGTTTGATTCCCAGTCATGGCTTATGCCTGGGTTGGGGGCTCAGTCTCTGGTAGGGGGCTGTGCAGGAGGCAGCTGATTGACAGTTGACTCTCACATTAATGTTTCTCTCTCTCCCTCTCCCTTCCTCTTTCTCTATAAAAATTAATAAATATGTATATTTAAAAATACTCTTTCTATTATAAAGAAAAAATCATTCTAATGTTATGCTCCCCAATTTTTCCATTATTTAATGGGATTAAAAGCTGAAAATCGCTTACTTAACTCAATCTATGATGAGTCCTAGGTATCTAGAACTGGACAGTGTTTCTGCCATGCTTACTGGCAAGTCTCATTCTGTATACGGGGGAAATGGGAGAGGAAGGTGATGAGCATGAAGATGGCCTCATTCAGAGTCATGAGTTGATTGGTGGCTTAAGACCCCTGGCTCCTAGACCCTGGCTCATTCCACCTCCTGTCTTAGCAGAGTGTCCCAATGATGGATTTCCTAAAATCCAATGTTCCTTACACACCTTCAGAGAAAACATATAGATGGTATCCATTAGATATCATTGCCTTGGTTATTATCCAAGTTGTAAAAGAATAAAGACATTTTGTTTAAAGCAGAATTTTACACCAATGGGCATTGGTCACAAATTCAATATTCTTCTAAGAATTAATGTAAGAATAGTAAAATACAGATACACTTTTATTTGATAATACATCTGTACTATTAAAAGAAGAAACTCTCCAAGCAAAACAAGTTATTGGCAGTAAAATCTGGGGTTTCCCCATCAACTTTAAAATCAAATACCATATTGGGAAGCCCCAACTGCTGGCAACAAGAGAACAAAAGGGTTCATAAATAGGATGTTATTCGAATGTGCCTTTTTCAACGGCTCTCTTTTTCCATTTATGCTCTGTTCTTTGTAATTACCTAAACAACAAAACATAATCTTAATTTTATATATTTGACTTTGTGATTAACTTGTTCCAAGTGGAACTTAAAGGTATATCACATAACCTCTAAGAACTCATTCATCCTTCCTAAGGTTATTTAAATAATACTAATTCTAAATTCCCACATATTATGATTTGCCCTAAGGCGGTAACTGAAAAGTCAAGAAAAAATAAAATGACTCGTGAATAACTGGGCATTTGATATTTAATATGTTAAGCTTGTCAGAGTCGTTGAGACTTTTTCTTACCAATAATGTTTCATATACTTGAATCAAATAATATCAGAGTTTGCTAAACACCAAATTTTACTCATTTCATATCTATATTAAAACAAGGGAAAATTGATAATGTTTTTTAAAAGGGGGTTACTTTTATTCTTATTTGAAATCCATCATCAAAACAATGT